>OU426935.1:4727783-5930120 GCA_911387795.2 Apamea monoglypha | reverse complement strand
CGGGAAAAGTTTTATTGTTACTTGACGGCCACTCTACCCATTGCAATTCAGTTGCAATGCTTGAATACGCCAATGAAAACGAAATTATTCTGCTTTCTATGCCAAGCCACACCTCACATTACTTACAGCCCCTTGATCGAGCAGTGTTTAAATCCCTCAAATCAAATTTTTATGAACAATGCCGTTTATGGATAAATCAAAATCCAGGACGCCGAATTACAAGATTGTCATTTGGAACCTTGTTAAATAAAGCCTGGGGTAAAGCAGCTTCAGCAGAAAACGCAATTTCTGGATTCAAGGCAACTGGAGTTGTTCCTTTTGATCCAACGGCAATACCTGATTATGCTTTCATTGGTGACTCGACTGCTATACCCAACTCCCTTTCAGTCAACCCTCCAACTGAAACGTTACCTGATCCAACAGATATGGAGGAGAATATTGAAAATGAATCCCTTGTAACACCTGGGACTTCCACTGAGCAAAATAGTAGCTTGGATAAATGGACGCCTTCTCGAATTTTAAAAGACATATCCCCTATTCCACAAAAAGTTATAGAAGCCCGTAAACGTAGCAAGCAAGTCGGTATGCTCTTGACATCGGAGAACCACATAACACTAAGAAAAACCAAAGAAGAAGAAAAGATTAAGAAGGAAAATAAGCGGAAACTTAGGCAAGAAAAAATGAGTTTAGTAAAAATGGAAGGGATGAAGACTGAAAAACAAAGCACAGCAAAAAAACGAAAAGCTGTCAAACAGATAGACAGAAGGTCTGAAAGTAGCACTAGTGAGGAGGAACCAATATTATGTGACACATCTGGTGAAGAAGACTCAGAAAATGAAGCTGATAATTGTGCTGGATGTGGCGAAAATTATTATAAAACCCATCTCATTGAAGATTGGCTTCAGTGTTTAATCTGTAATCTGTGGGTACATGAGAATTGTACACCTTTTGATGACATGTGCTCTAAATGTGGACAGAAGAAGAAAAAGGACCTCCAGGAAGCAGAAATCAAAGGAAAGGGGAAAGGCAGAGGCAAATCCAGTACCGGCCGTCTGTCCCGTACTACTACGGCCATCACTCCCGAATATGCCGGGTGAGACGGCCAGTTCTGTTTTTTTTTTAATTAAAATTTTATGTATGTTCGTAATATCATAAACGTATCTTTATGCTGATTTTTTAAAGACTGATTGTTGTTGATTTTCTTAAAAATAAAAGTTTAATTATGGTATCAATATTTTCAGTTTTATTTAAGCCTAAAAAAACTATGGCCATCTCTAACGAATTTACCCTATACACCGCTAAATTTTAATATTGTATTTGATTCAAACATTGGATTTATATTGAACAAACTATTAAAATTATGTTGATTGTTAATTTTGTGTTTGATTTGTTTATTTGGACATATTTTACCCCACAATTAACATTAGAAATCATTGTTCATAACATTAGTCATTTATCCTCATTGTATTGTCATTTTCATCAACACAGGGTCATTATTCGCAACAGGCATTTTTGAAAAACCTTGAAATATTCCCAAAATAATAACATTACAATGGTGCTTCTTACATAGATTTCCTTATTATGAATCAAGTAATGATGTTAGCACGAAACAACTGCTTTGCCATAAGGTTTATTAGCTTTCGTCCAAAACGGGCAAAATATATTCCGATCAAAGAATGTCCCAAGACCATTACCACTCGCATAACACTAGTCTTACATAAACAGCAGAAAATTGCTTATGTAACTGATAAGCAATTGAGTCAATTATCGGATGCAAAAATTGATAAGGTGGATTGTGACAAGATACCATCTTTCAATAGATTAATTATTAGTAATAGAAGATCCCTAATCGAGTTACCATTCACACAGGAACAACGTAAGCCTCCCTTTCTTCCATTCAACAAGGCTGTGGCTGCTGGGATCATTCTAGCATTTTTCAATGGTACCCGGGACCCGCTTGAAAGAATTCAAGCGATCTTTGAGAATGTTGACACGAAGGATGAGGTCAGCCGTCTCCTAACAACATACTATATGTGTTGTCTAAAATACATCGCTGATGTCGACTTTACCCAAGTGATAGATCATAAAACCAACACAATTACTATCATGGCAGATGATACAGCATGCATTCCGAGTGAACATCAATTGATGTCGGCACGCGCGAACATCCTCCTCGCTGTTGTTTGAGGTCCATATGCAGTTTGAAATCGATAGATAGTTGTAAGCCATATTTTATTGAGCTCAAAATATTAACATTACCATGTCTCTATATATATGAAACCGCAATTTTTGTAAAGAAAAATATTGAACTATTTCGCAAAAAAACAGAACATCATCCTAAATCAATAAGACAAGTTTATCGTCATGAATTGTACTTAAGGCCTTCAAAAACCGCCCTCATGCACAATAGCATACTGTGCATGGCACCTAAAATCTATAACAAATTGCCTAATTCTATTAAAGATTATAATTTATTGCAGTTTAAACGAAAATTATATAATTTATTAATCCAAAAATGCTATTATTCAATTACTGACTTTCTTTCTGACAAAAATATTTAATTGACAATTTGAATTATTTATTTATCTGACATTACTTTATATAGCTTCATGTACGGACGACAGCAGGTCAAGCTACCCGAAACTGTCACATTTTCCCAATCAACCTTGAACCTTAATGCTTCAACGATAAAGTTGATAATTTATTAAAGAGATTTGACAGATTGTAGTAGCTTGATGTGCTGGCGTCTGTACTTTGCATAATAATATAATATATTTAAGTAATAATGAACGAATTTTCATAAAAAAGTGTAAGCCTAATGGGTAGTTTTTTGAGCACAATGTTGTATTTTATAAGACCATGTAATCTCACCAAAAAACACACTTAATAAATGATTTGATTTGATTTGATTCGCTAGGCAGGCGCTGAATTCGTCGATGCTCTCGACACGCAGGTCCCTGTGAATCACAGAGTTCCTCACGAACCGAGGCGCTCCGACGATTTGAGGCAGCGCGTAGTTCTGCTGCGTCCGGAACTTCTTCCTGTGTGCCTCGGCCGTGAGGGCGAGCCAGGCCGCGGCGGCGTAGGTCAACTGCGGACGGATGTAGGTTTTATATATCCCCAGCTTGACTCGCGTGGAGAGGCGTGACAAGAGCACCGGGCGGAGCAGGTGGCGCGTCACCCTTACCCGCGCGACGGTGTCGCAGACGTGCGGGCCCATGGTGAGCCGACTGTCAAGTGTGACCCCCAAGCAATTGGCGGTCCTAGTCCACTTGACCTCGGCCCCCATGAGCTTAAGGCTCGGTGGGTGCGTACGGCTGCGTGCCGTGACGATGATCGCCTGCGTCTTACCTGCATTTACCGATAGTCTCCACTTGCTGAGCCAGTCGGGTAGGTCGTCCAGTGCGCGCTGCAATTTGATGGTTCACCACAGAAACTTGCCCCTCTTTTATAGACGGCTCTAGCCAATCAAACGCTTGAAATTTACACACGACCTAACGGTTCTTTCTCTCGACCAATCAGATCGCGTGTGGTTTGCACACGGCACCAATGTGTGTTTGTATGGGGAATTTACTTAGGCGTTTTTCTGTGGTTTAACATTCCTTACAATATTGCACTTGTTTTATAACTTTGGTATTACCTTATTTTAACTAAATGTAAAAAACTGTATCGAAAAACCTTAATTTAAACCTTAAAAAATACAAAATTCTACAACGACTCTCGTTACGTTAAAGTTTCCTAGCACATATGGTTATGTAACATGATAGTAGGTACCTACATGTGGCGCCACCTGGTGATAAATGTGAAATTTAACACTAACGCTACCTTTAATAATCCTAATTTAAAATATTCTATGACAGTACAGATAGATTCACGAAAGATGACCACTGCGCAGAAGGCATATTTTAGGTCCCTTTGGAGGTGCGGGGTGAGGCGCGGGCGGAATGCGTCAAGACCGGAGCGACGCCATTGGTGCGCGCGCATCTCGTGATAGGCCGCTCAGTCGCTATTGGTTTATCGCGGCGTTGGCGCGCTCGCACTGCTCTCGAGTACAGTCGAAAAGAAGTGTTTCTTTGTTTTGAATTGATTGTTTTAAACTGATTTTTTTATTTGTTAAGTTTTCGTTGTTTGTTGAGATTTGTTGTTGTGTTGACCTTATTAGCTATTTTAAGTTATCAAAATGCCACGAGGAAAAGGCAATGCTTAAAATAGACAGTCGAGAAGTATGGTGTACAACGTATTTCAATATTTTTCACAAGATTTTAAAATACTCGAAGCTTACAAAAAAACAGCAGCGGCAAAAAGACGTCTGTATCGACAGTACAAATAATTATAAAAGAGAGTAAATCTGTGCCGTTCTTAGTGATTTTTAGAACCCCTGGCAAAAAGAGACCGCGCTGTAACCCTGCCACCGACGTTGACAAAGGGGTAATTAAGAGATGTATTCATAACTTTCATTTAACTGAAAAAGAATTGCCCACTTTAGAAAAGTTACGAGCAAAATTTTCTCAAGATATTAACTTTAAAGGACCCAAAACAAGTTTGGGTCGATTAATAAAAATAATTGGATTTTAGTGGAAAAAAAAACAAAATAACCGAAATATTTTAATAGAAACATCAGCTATTCGGTTGTTACGAAACAATTGCCTAAAAAAACTCCAAGAATATCGAAGATAAAATAGACCAATCATTTATACTGACGAATCGTACGCCCATGCTACACATGCAAAACCTATGGGCTGGGCAGACGGTTCTACAGCAGGTCTGAAAAAACCTATCTCAAAAGGCCAACGTGTCGTACCTAATCGTTCATGCCGGGTCAGAGGCTGGATTTGTGCCCAATGAATTATTAACTTTCAAGTCGGGCACAAAATTAGGAGCTTATCATGACGACATGAATTTTGAAAATTACGTCAACATGCCATGAACATACATTTGTGAGAAAGTCAAATAGGCTGCAGTGGTCGGAGTCAGACATGCTTTTAGCCTTATATTCAGTGCTGGAAGGCAGAATGGGATATCTTTTAGCGTCACACACATATAGTGTAACCAAAAGTTCCTTAGAAGATCGTGTAAAGAAGATCAAAGCTGGAAAATCCAATGAACGAAGTGTTTCGAAAGTGCCCTGCTACTTCAAAATGCGTCTTCACTGATGAGCTGGAAGGTATTGTTACGAGCTTTGGGGTTCGTGACAATTAAAACTGCCGATAAAAATTACCAAAAATTGCACTTTAATTAAACAACACTAATAACAACTCAAACACTAATTATAAAACACAATTGCACTTACATAAGTCGCACTTGAAGATCGCTTTCGATGTATTCGTTTGTATCGCTTATCCAAATCTGTCTCTCGGTTGGAAGTCGCGACGCCCCCGTAAGGGGACGTGGCGAGCGGCGCCAGGGCTTCGCCCCCAGGCCGCAGATAGCTTTGCGGTGGCCCGCTAATACGGGCCCCTCACTGTATTGGCATCAATGGCCCCTGGCAGTTTTAGACGCGCGTGAGTTGCGCGCGTCTATGTGAATGGTTGCTATGCGTGTTTCTCTAGGAGCGTCGCGACGCCGACTCGCAGAGCCGCTTTCTTCACGACACCTCGGCGGTCTGTCCCCGCCAGGTGAGACCCCCAGTTACCTGGGGGACGCCCGGCGGGGGACGACCAGCGACAAAGGTGCCGACTCGACGCTACTACAGAATTGTGTGTGTTTTGCTCCCGCCCGTCCCGCTTCCAGAGCTAGCCGGTTTCGTTCCGGACTAAGGAGCAGTCGTGTGTGTGTGAGCGGTATTGTTTTGTGTGACACCGCTCAGTGTCTACGTGTGGCGCGGCCCGCGCTACGTCTACACGTGTAAGTTTAGGCGTCTGTGTAGGAGGTCTCTCTTTCTCTCTCTCTCATTCATTTATTATGAAGAAAAATTGATTTTAAGATCTCTAAGATATGAGGCATCTTTCTTTCTTTTTTTTATGATAAAAACGTTGCCCCACACCATACACAAACAGCCAGACCCGGAACAACTACTTGTAGGTCATACAAATATTTGTTCCGTGCGGGAATCGAACCCGCGACACGCAGCGCAGCAGTCAATCGCTTAACCACTGCGCCAACCGTGCCGTCAACACAACACAACATTGACATTACAATGCTGCCCCAGTGCAACTGATAACAAGTCATTTTATGTATATACAGTGTCAGCAACATGTCAGACGATAGTTTAAATTATTTTATACTGTGAATTTTTAACAGAGAGCTTTAATTGTTGTAAAAACTGTGATTTGTGATGACAATAAAAATAAATACAAACCATACAAGCACTTTTCTTACCAGCATTACTTTTGCGCCTTCTAACTATACATGTAGATATATGTATACGGACCGGGAAAGTTGGGACTAGGGTTCAGTAGACGAAACCTGACAAGTGATTTGTTTAGAACTATTTAGTCCGTTATTTTAAATGAAGCCACTTCTTATGAGACTATTTATTGCTTGTAGAGAAACACTGTCCGGCTGTGGATCAGACGCCATGAAGAAGAGGGTGTCATAGAGGATAGACCGCGGGCACCACGTCCATATCTCATAACGGAGGACTAACTCCAGCGTATGGTGGACACCTACCAACAACAGAACGCGTTCACGCCGACGAGAGTATTCGCCGAGGAGTACGTCACGTCATTGCGCACGGTTCGTCGTGCTTTACATAGAGCGGGGCTCCATCATCGGAAACCGGCAAAAAAAATCGTGCTCACCGAGGAACAAAAAGCGGCGAGAGTGAGATTCGCAAGAGACTACAGAGACATGGATTTTACAAGCGCTATATTCTCAGATGAGAAATGTTTTAGGTCGAGCCAACATGGTCGTCGACACCTGTGGCGCGTGATGAATACACGCTACGAAATTAGAAACGTGATTCCCAATAATGATTCTGGAAGGATATGTGGTAATATGTGGGGTTGGATGAGTGCTGATGGTCCCGGAGAGCTTGTCCATTTCCCAGGGCGAGCAAATGGCGAAACTTACAGGGACCTATTAGAAAACATAATGGTCCCTACTGTTCGCACAGTTTATCCGAGAGCAGAGCTCCCGGAATTTATTTTTATACAGGACAATTGCCCCATACATCAAGCACGCATTGTTCAGTCTTGGATCAACAACCAGCCAGAGATAAGAACCTTACGCTGGCCATCCCGATCTGCTGACCTGAACCCCATCAAAAATTTGTGGGGTATAATGGTCCAGAGATGGGATCACCGACGGGAAAGAACGCAAGTGGAACTTCTTGCTCATTGTGACGAAGTTTGGGAATCTCTAAGGGGCTCCAACTTGTGTGAAGTTCTTGTAAGATCTATAAGAACGAGATGCGATGCCGTTATAGACGCAGGAGTCGCGATGACCAAATATTAAAATTTGGTCATCGCGGTAATGAAAAAATGATGAACGTGACTAATTGATGATTATGTTATAAACTAGTATTTAATTTTTAATTTACAATAGAAAAAAATATTATTATTGTTATTTAATTCTAGAAAAGTTTTTGA
Source organism: Apamea monoglypha (assembly GCA_911387795.2). Taxonomy (NCBI): domain Eukaryota; kingdom Metazoa; phylum Arthropoda; class Insecta; order Lepidoptera; family Noctuidae; genus Apamea; species Apamea monoglypha. The sequence goes on along the minus strand of OU426935.1, from coordinate 5,922,591 downwards.
TTATTGTGCCTTTTTATTGATGTTTTTTTTTAATGTTTACAGATAATTTTTAACACGCTTTACCTGTTTCACCATGTATAGATAAAGAAAACCAAGAAAGTTAATTGAAGCTATTTTTTATGAGAATCTAAAATGAAAACCTTCAATTTCTGTAAGTAGTTGGTTTCAAGTTTCAAACAATCAATACTTGCCAAAATGCTTGTATAATTTTTTTTTTTTTTAAATATGTTTGGTTAATAATAAAAGTCATTTTATAAATAAAACCACTTCATAGAGAATCTCATAGACAAAATATTGATTTCTTGTTTTTTTAGCAACTTAGTATTGTGATTTACTTTTTTAATTTAGTCATCCATTGCTTGGGTGTAACTTTACTATTAAATATTTAAAAAGCAATGTTTACCTACGGTTAACTTAATTCTAGAATAGTTTTTGTTTGTTACTGTTTTATTATTTAAGTATTTTACTACAGATAATTTAGATTATTTCACATATTTGTCCTTTTGTCTATTACTAATGAGACACAATTACTTTTCTATTGTTTCCGGCCATAATGGGTCTGTCTAACAGACGAAGGTATTATAAGGGTTTTTATTTATTATGCCATTCTAAAAGTTTTGTATTTAAATCTACCACCAACAGTAGATCGTAATTTTGTAAAGAAAAGTGTTGCTTGTAATAAGAGATCACAAGAAAGAAAGGGTTTTATTTGTTTAAACGGGTAAACTATTTTTGAATTTCGCGGGCTACCCTGGCGCATCCCCCTTTAGTTGATTTTATTACTTGTTCTTTTATTGTGTGTTTTACCTATTTACTATATTCAATTCCTATATCCAATATTTTATGAATATCTTTGTTTAGTTTATTAAGTTAATAAATAAATAAATAAAACTGATAAACCTTCAAAACAGTATTTTACTTTTTAATTAAGTAATGCCTAACCGACAATAGGATTTATCAAATCAAATTTCTAGTTAGTTATAATAAAGAAAAAATGTATTATTAACTGACAACGAATTTTCCTCATAATATGTAAGAGATAATAGCAGTAGTTTGAAAATAACAATAAATCTCGAACGGCGCGTGCGTCACCGCGTTATCAGTGCGCTCGGCGCCGCCGCGCCGGCCGGTCTTGTCTTTCATTCGTCTATTCAAGGTCAACGGGGCGGGGCTAGAGAGCGCTTCTATTTTTTGAGTGCAAGCCAAAATGAACTTAGTGGTGGTCAGGCGGAAGTGTCCATGATAGTACATAAAAAATCTTACAGGTTGCCAGATGACGTATACCAAACTGCTAAGATATCAAAGCTTCTCATTCTTATGGAAGATGGAAAAGCAGACGCTTAAAGGAAAATCTCTCCAAGAGATTGATTTAGATTTGAATGAGGAGCTAATTGTAGAGCCCGTGGACTACAACGAAATTATTGACTATGATCCTGAACCTGAACCTACTTTAGATGCTAATTCTGATTACGTACAAACACATTGTAATTTAAATGACTTATCTCAGGCTGGACCATCTGGTATGCAAAATGATTCTCAACAACTAATTAATGAACCCGTGTCTCAATTAGGTAACGAAAACAAAATACGAAAAGGAAAAAAAAGGACGTTGGTACCTTGGACAAAGGAACAAAAGGACGTAGTTACAAACTACTTTAAATTTCACATAAAAAATCACCAACCGCCTAAAAGAAATGAATGTGAGAAACTAAAAGAACAACATGTAGATTTACTTAAGAATAAAGACTGGCTAAAAATAAAGGTATTCGTTCAAAACATTTACTCCAAGGCTAAGAAATGAGAGAAGAAAATTTATGTTTCAAAATAGTATGTTTTGTTTCAAATATTTTTACTTTGTTAATGCATACCAATGATTAATATACTTATAATTATGTTTGAATTGATGATTAATACCCGGTTTCTGATCTCCGTATCAGCTGTTTATTTATTCCATAACTTTATCTGATGTTTAGCTGTCATTAAACTTTGTTTAAAAACGATTTTAAAGACATAACTGCAATTACATAAGCGTATACCTTTAAAAGCATTTTTAAACAAAGGACTTAATAAAGAATTTAAAAGGTTGTCTGTTTATCGAATTAATAATTATTGAAGAGATATCTAACAGCACCTCAGAAACCGGGCATGAGACTTTTAGTTGTAGCCACTGATTTATTTTAATTATAATATAAAAATACATGTTCCATTGTAATGAAGACTGATTGATGTTCATAATTAAGTTTATTTTGTTATTAGGGAAAGGCAGAGCCGGCGACATATCGGTTGGACATTTTCTTGAAATCATGCGGTGTTAATCTGTGTGCGTGTGTACTAACTTAACGATTATTGAATGTGATTCTAATTACTCGTAAGTTTTTTAAGGTTTGTAAAATTCTACTATTACTGACAAAAATTGTAAATGGTTACGTTTAAATTATTGTAAACTAAGTTGATCTGTGATACAAATTACTCTGATGTTGCCCTTAATTATTGTAACATAAGATGATCTGTGATGAAAAATACTGTTGAATTTAAACACTACTTAATACATATTATGTTGTTATTATCATCATCATTCTCCTGCCCTTATCCCAATTTATTTGGGGTCGGCGCAACATGTCTTTTTCTTCCATACTTCTCTATTAGTCGTCATCTCGGTAGTCACCCCCTTTCTAACCATATCATCATTCACACATTCCATCCATCGTTTCTTTGGTCTTCCCCTACTCTTATACCCATCGACATTCATACTCAAAACTCTCCTCACGACATTTTCCTCATTTCTCCGTAACACATGCCCATACCATGACAACCGATTTCCACACAACTTTTCAGTTATCGGTGCCACTTTCAGACTTCCTCTTATGTACTCATTTCTTATTTTATCCATTCGTGTAACACCACACATCCCTCTTAGCATTCTCATCTCAGCTGCATGCAATTGCCTTTCATTCATCCCTTTTGTGGCCCAACATTCTGATCCATACAAGACAGCAGGTCTAATCATGGTTTTATATATCTTCCCCTTAAGTTTAAGGGGAATGCGGGAGTCACAGATTGTTCCCGTGACCTGCCGCCATTTCATCCATCCAATGTTAATTCTGTGCTTAACCGTCCGATCTACTTCGGCATCGCTTTGCACGAGTGAACCGAGATACCGAAAGTCGGAGCAGACTGGGAGACGTGCGCCATCAAGCGCTATGGCTCCAGAACTGGAGAGACCGCCGAAATCGCAGAACATATATTCCGTTTTGGTTCTGCTGATTTTCAAGCCAACATTCTCCAGCTTCTGTTGCCATTTCTCCAATCTGCTCTGGATCTCAGGTACATCTTCACCGACGAGAACAATGTCATCGGCAAACAACATGCACCAGGGTGCCTCCTCCTGGATGTCTGACGTAAGAGCGTCCATAATCAACAGGAAGAGGTAAGGACTTAAAGCCGATCCCTGGTGCAAGCCTACAGCCACACTGAACTCGTCGGTATAGCCAGCAGCCGACCGGACGTAGGTACGAGCTTGACTGTACATAGCACGAATTAACTCTACATACTTCCCGGGCAAACCTTTCTCTTTCAAGGCCCACCACAGCACATCACGAGGTACCCTATCATACGCTTTCTCCAGATCAATGAACACCATGTGCAAGTTCTTATGTGCACGTCTGTACTTCTCGCACAATTGGCGGAGTGCAAAAGTGGCGTCCATTGTTCCTCGACCTGGCATAAACCCAAACTGGTTTGGGGTAATCTCACTCTCCTCTCGCAATCTTTTCTCTATTACTTTCTCCCATACCTTCATACTATGTGACATGAGCTTTATCCCTCGATAGTTGTTGCAGTCCTGTACATCACCTTTATTCTTGAAAATGGGCACTAGGGAACTATTGCACCATTCTTGTGGGATCCCTCCTTCGTGCAACAACTTATTGAAGAATAAAGTCAGCCACATACATCCATCTTCTTTTAAACACTTCCATACTTCTACTGGTATATCATCAGGGCCCATAGCCTTCCCGTTTTTCATACCTTGAACTGCCTTTCTTACTTCATCCATGCTAATTTCCCTCACCAAACCCATATTTACTTGTACCTCTTTGAGCACACCATTCCACTTATTCTCCTCGTTCATTAGTTTTTCAAAATAAACCTTCCATCGTTCTTTTATTTCGTCATCTTTGTACAGAACCTTACCGGCGTCGTCTTTCATACATTTAATGTTAATTATATCTCTCGTTCTCCTTTCTCTTGCTTTTGTAATCCGGTAGAGCTCCTTCTGGCCTCTAGGGCTGTCCAGTGACTCATACAACTTCTCCTGCGCCTTAGCCCTCGAAACTGCTACCGCCTTTTTTGCCTTTCTCTTCCATTCTTTATACATCTTCTTCTTATCTTCTTTCAAACTATCATTCCCGTTTTCTACACCCTGCCATTCTTTAAACGCAATTTTCTTTTCTTTAAGCAACTTTTGCACATCTTCATTCCACCACCATGTATCCTTGTCTATTATACCTTTCCCTTTAGATTCTCCAAACACATATTTTGCTACGCTCCTTATACACTCCGCCATCTCTTTCCAACATTCATTCACAGATTTTCCATCCATATCCTTCATTTCAATCATCTTATCTACCACTTGGCTCTTAAACATACTGGCAAATTCCTCTTTTTCTATCATACGCCATCTTGTTTTGGGCGGGGGCCGTTCCTTGTTCTTACTGGACGAGACACTGACTTTTACCTCCATTATTATCAGTCTATGTTGTGCGACTAAGTCTTCACCTGGGAGCACTTTGCAGTTTTTCACACTTTTAAGGCTGTTTCGTCTTACCAGGAAGTAGTCGATTTGTGTCGCGTGGCGGCCACTTTTATAGCTTATCAGATGCTCGTTTCGTTTTTCAAACCACGTATTTGTTATTGCCAGGTCGAAGGCCGTGGCGGCTTGCAGCAGTACCTCGCCATCAGTGTTACGGTCTCCGTATCCCCAACCGCCATGCACTCTTTCATAACCATCCTTCTGTTTTCCCACATGTCCGTTAAAATCACCCCCCACATACACTTCTTCACTATCTTGCACATCCATCATCACACAATCGAAGTCCTTCCAGAACTTTTCTTTTATACTATCCTCACACCCTGACTGGGGTGCGTACACACTAACTATATTAACCACCAAACTCTCCACAATCACTTTAATAGCTATCACTCTATCACTCACTCTTTTAACATCCACTACACATTCTTTCAACTGACTATCCAAAACTATACCCACACCATTTCGTTTACCATCGCTTCCACAGTAATAAAACTTATATCCTTCTCCTATCTCTCTAGCCTTCGCACCCTTCCACTTCGTCTCTTGCAGACACGCAATGTTCAGTCGTCGCCTTTTTAAAACATCAGCTAGTTCCCTTCCTCTTCCAGTCATCGTACCTACATTCCAGCTCGCACACCTCAATCTTACTTCTCTCACACTCCGAGCTTGCGTCTTACGTCGCACCCGCCCGTTCTGGTGCGACAATTAATTAAAAGGCAACATTTTATATAATATAAAAAAAATATTAGTTAAAATGTTGCCTTTTAATTATTGTAAATTATGTTGATCTGTGATAAAAACTAGAATTGTTGTTAATTATTTTAACATCTGATGATTTTAAATAAAAAAAACTTAATAGTTATGTTGTTTTTAAATTAATTAAACCGTTAAATCATTTATTTAATTTAAAATTTCTTTACACTGACTCTTAAACTAGACATGAAACGAGGTGCGGACGACTGGGAATGTTGCGTTCTGTTCGTCTACACTGTGAACGAACAGAACGCATGTTTCCCAGTCGTCCGCTGTGTGGACGACGGGGTGTGAACGAACGGGAACAACCCAGCGAAAAGACGCGGGCTTGAGGGACATCGAGGATCACGTCGATATTGAAGAAGAGATCCCGACAGATTCCGACGGCAATGAAACTCAAGATGATGAACGACCGATCGGTTTACGTCAGCAGCGCCGAAGTGGTGTCATCTTATCTTCTGATTCGGAAGCTGAAGACAGCCCAGGTACGTCAGGTAGCTCCGCTCCATCACAACGTATAGTTATTCCATCTGCTCGCAATCTTAGAGGAAAAAATGGCCATAAATGGTCTTCAATTCCTTTTCAATCTGCGAATACAAGAACCCAGGCCAGAAATATCGTACACGTGATTCAGGATCCGACAAATAATGCGAAGGATATGACGGAACCAATTGATTGCTTCTCTATTTTTATGAAGGCTGATATGATACGTAATTTAGTTGGACACACAAACGAAGAAATTGTATTGAGAATTTCAAAATATAAAGAGCAAACTGCAACAATTTCATCAACATGCAAAGAATTGACTGCTTTGTTAGGATTGCTTCTGCTGTCAGCTACGAAAAAAGACAATCATCTCACGAGTTTGGAACTATGTATTTGATCCTACATTTAGTGGAACCCGATACATATCGGTAATGTCGCGGGACAGATTTGATTTTTTGTTGAACTGTTTGAGATTTGACGATAAGTCAACAAGAGATGAACGTAAAGCACAAGATAAACTCGCGCCCATCAGAGACCTGTGGGAAGTTTTCATTCAGACGTGCAGGGACAGCTATAAAGCTGGAACTTATGTTACAGTAGATGAGCAATTACTTGGTTTTCGAGGACGTTGCCCTTTTAGAATGTACATTCCGTCAAAACCTAATAAATATGGCCTAAAAATCCTGATGCTATGTGTGCAGGACGCCCACCTACATAACGACGTAATCTTAAGATCAATGTAAATAATAGTGTATAAGATCCTTTACTCACTAACTACTACTTTACTCGCTAACTAGCAATGTAGAAAAATAGTATATGTGCACGACAGCAACGAGAGCCCGAGCGGCACCGTACCTAACACTTGGTTTCTATTCTAAAAATGTAGGTACCTAAATTACCTGTCTGAATACCTAATACTTAGCTTATAACAATGTACCTAAATTACCTGTCTGAATACCTAATATTTAATTATAACGTAGAAATAAAGCAAGTATAATAATAAGGTATGCAATACCTACTTCTAGCATCCGTATTGTCAATTTAATGTTTAAATAGATGTTGTCGCTGCGACGATCAAATTGGAATGGTAGCTCCTGGTTCGCGCACGTAGGTTATATTTATAAGTTTAGCGTTAAGAAAAAACACGTGGCACCAGGAACCTTGACCGTCGCACGCAGAAATAAAATATGTAAAAGGTCGTGCAATAACGGTATTGTAATTAATTGTATTAAACAAGAAGGTAATTAGTGTTAAATGTACATAACTGTAATTTCTTAATAAAAAAGGGGCGGGAACTTTTGAGCTTGGACGCGAGTTTGCCGCGAACGAAATCGTGCAAAGCGAAATGGTCCACTGGCTAGCTCAATTTGGACTAGTATAAAGGGAGGCGCGCTAGCTAGTAGACCAACCAGTAAAGTCAGTCATAATCAAGAAGTCACTATGCCCTTCTGGCGCCAAGTTTAATACAGTATCAAAAGTCCCAGTCTCATCTTACTATACATAAATAGCAGTTTTAATCTACAACCCTCTCTTGGAGTCCCCAGCGAACCGCTACAGAAACAGGTACATAGTTATCGCCATCCTGGAACCAGAGGAGTTTCGACTAGCAGCAAAGCAACACCAATTCATACAGTCCACTCGCTGCACATTCTGGTCCTTCGAGAGCCGAATCTTCAAGATCCAGCAGGATGGTGGTGACTCGCAGCTGTAGCGGAGACTCCAAGAGAGAACAGGCCCAGCAAGAACCGTCAGCGACCGCCGAACCGGGTGCCAGCGAGCCGGCACCAGAGACCGGCACGAACCTAGTCGCTGAAACGGACACAGGCAGCGGATCTACGGCGACTACCAGCACCGATATCACGCAGACTACGACTACGACAGAAGGTATACAGACTACTGGTTCACATGGCACGCTCAAGCCTGGCGACACCAGGTCACGCCGCTCTACAGCATCAAAGAAGAAGCGCCTCACGGAGCTCCAGGCTAAAGAGCGGCTGGCTGAAATGAAAGTGAAGCAAGCGCAGGCAGAGCGAGAGCTGCAAGAAATACACATGCAGCGCGTCAGAGCCGAAGCCGACTCTAGTGAAGAAGACGACGACATGGTGGACGACCTCGCCTCCGTAAGGATTGGAACGTGGCTAGCGCGACCGGCGCCGCCACCCGGAGGTGAGGCTCGACCGCCGCTACACTACGACAACGGCGGGAGAATCGGCAGGGACGCAGCGAAGGACACCGGCGCCGCGACAGGCGCTCAACCGCTGCGGGACGACAGCCACGAAGAAAGTGTACGTAATCCGTTAAGTGCGAAAAGAAATGAGGGCAATATCGCGAGTGATAAAGCGTTACACGGTAGTAACGTAGTGAGTGATAAAGTGATAGACGTGGGGACTCTCGCCGCGGCCCTAGCACAAGCCGCACGCAGCACAAGAGAGCCCCCCAAGTACATCCAGCAGCTACCAATCTTCGATGGAAAACCCGGTGAGTGGATAGCTTTTAAAGCCGCGTATTGTGACTCACAGATGTATTTTTCCTATGTAGAAAATGTTGCTAGAGTTAGGATAAGCCTCAGAGGCACAGCAAAGGAAGCTGTAGGTTGCCTATTGTTTAGCCAATCTGACCCTCAGGTCATTATAGACGCACTAGAAAGACGTTTCGGTAGGCCCGAGGCCTTGATTATAGCCGAATTAGACAAAATAAAGTCATTACCTAAATTAAATGATAATCCTAGGGACATGTGTATATTCGCTAGCCGTATAGCAAATACAGTGGGTACGGTAGAAGCATTAAAAAGAATACAGTATTTACATAGCCCCGAAATGTCGCGCTGTATAGTAGAAAAACTAACGCCAATATTAAAAAACAAATGGTACGATTACGCGGCAAATAGAAAGTTTGAAGATATTCCCGAGCTAAAGCGCTTATCTATGTTTATGAATGAAGAGGCGGATAAGTGTAGCGCGTACGCACAGCCAGAACGAGGCAACGACGACGCTTACGGTGTACGACAACGGCGCCGAGTAGAACGCACGTTCAACTTAAATAAGGAAACGTCAAACGAACAATGCCCGGCTTGCAAGCAACGTGACCATAAATTACCAGACTGTTATAAATATAAACAGCTGGACATAGATGCACGATGGGAAATAGCAAAAAAATCCAACATGTGTTTCAGATGTTTACGAAATAAGCATAGAAGGTTTATGTGTAAAGCACCTATTTGTGACATAAAAGAATGTAACATGAAACATCACAAACTATTGCATAAAGAGCGTAAAGTGGAGGCGACACACAACAATGTAGCGACGCCGACGACACCCGTTATCACACACGAAGCCGTTACGTCAGCGCGGGAAACAGTATCAACAACATCGCCTCAGAATTCCCGCGCGTATTTGAAAATAGTACCTGTCACATTGAGCGGACCACATGCAAAGGTAGACACTTATGCTTTATTAGATGATGGGAGTACAGTCACCTTGATAGATGCATCAGTAGCGGAGGTCCTAGGTGTAGATGGGCCAGCCAAACCTACGTGGATACAAGGCATAGGCACGGAAGTCAAGCATGAGCAAAGCAGAGCCGTGAGCTTCCACATACAAGGCAAGCACCATAGCGAGCCACAGAAAATAGAGGCGGCGCGCACCATAGATAAGCTTGAAATTATGACGCAAAGTATACATACCGAGGACATAAAAAATTGCAAACATTTAGACGACATTCATGACAACCTTGTTTATGAACACGCGCGGCCAATGATCTTAATAGGCCAAGATAACTGGCATTTATTAGTAACCATAGAAACGCGAACAGGTGCGCGTGATCAACCGGTAGCATCGTACACTAAACTCGGATGGGTATTGCATGGATGTCAGTACTCTATAAATAAGGTTACAACTACATTTTGCGGCAACATTAAAATTAAAGAAAATCTGGATCCAATAGAAGAAAGCATGAGAAACTTTTTCAAATTAGAATCACTAGGCATAGAACCTAGGATACCTAGAGATGACCCGCAACAGAGAGCCTTAGGCATCCTAGAACAAAAGAGTCGACGATTACCCGATGGCAGCTTCGAAACCGGACTATTGTGGAAACAAGAGGTACCTAAAATACCAAACAACTACCTAGGCACCCTAAAACGACTAGAAAATCTAGAACGGCGCCTTGATAAAGACGACAACCTCAAGACCCAGTACTTGCAACGCCTTGACAATCTATTCAACTCAGGCTACGCAGAAAAGGCACCTGATACCTCCACAATAAATAAAACTTGGTACCTACCTCACTTTCCAGTGGTCAATCCAGCCAAGCCACATAAGCCGCCACGACTCGTACACGATGCAGCAGCAAAGACAGCGGGTCTATGCCTAAACGACCTACTTCTATCGGGACCTGACTTATTAAATTCGTTGCCCGGTATTTTAATGCGTTTCCGTCAAAATAAAATAGCTGTGTCAGCTGATATTAAAGAAATGTTCATGAGAATAAAGATAAGAGAAGAAGATCGTGATGCGCTAAGATTTTTATGGCGCGGCAACCAAAGGAAGGGACCGCCAGACGAATACCGCATGACATCTGTTATTTTTGGCGCGACGTCATCCCCATGTACAGCGCTATACATAAAGGATCGCAACGCCAGCGACTTTGCCGATAGGTACCCAGCTGCGGTGTCCGCAATAGTAAACAATCATTATATGGATGACTACCTTCAGAGTTTTGCCAGCGAAGAGGAAACCAAGAAAAACGAATGGCGATGGCTACCCTCGAAGCTTAACGTAGCAGACGACGCGACACGCGGCACCCCGGAACATTTTAACTCTGAGCACAGATGGTTCAACGGTCCTGAGTTCCTTAGAAAAAACAGAGATGAATGGCCGCAAATCAAAAAGGTCATTGCCCCCACAAACACGGGCGAAGAACGCGTCAAATGTCATGTAATCAGCAACGTAAAAATGAACGACCATCTACCAAATATTACACGTTTTTCCAAATGGACACGGCTGATAAGGACAACCGCACGAGTACTTCAGTTCATTGACCTGTGTAGACCGAACAGACATACTGTCGAATATAAGCGTACTAAGAAAAATGCATTGAAAGATCCAACGTGGGAAAAAAGAAACGAAAATAAACCCAATAAAATAGTTACGCAGAAAACAACAATCAGAAAAATAGTAAACTACATACCTATACCTGCTATTTATAGCCTACGCGCCGAGACTCAATGGATCAAGGGCGCACAAACCGAGAGCTTCACAAAAGAAATTGCCGCCATAAACGACAACAAAGCGGCGCTGGCGCCCGGCGGCCCGTTATCTGTATTAAGTACATACCTAGACAACGCAGGTGTTTTACGTTTGCGCGGGAGAATCACAGCGGCACAAGACGTAAATGAAGAAATAAAAAACCCAATTGTACTTGAGGGTAGGCACAGCTATACGAAGCTATACATAGCACATGTGCATGAAAGTTTACATCATGGCGGTACCGAGATAACGGTAAACGAGCTAAGACAGCGTGTTTGGATAACGAGACTGCGTCCATCAGTAAAAAATGTTTTAAAGGGCTGTTTATACTGTAGAATAAAAAAGGCAAAGCCAGCCAATCCTTCTACAGGAAATTTACCATACCCCCGTTTAGCCCATCATGTACGACCTTTCACTTTCACTGGTTTAGATTATTTCGGGCCCATATCTGTTACTGTAGGTAGACATAAAGAAAAAAGGTATGGGGCTTTGTTTACATGCCTAACTTGTAGAGCTATACATATAGAGATAGCAAATTCACTTAGTGCCGATTCAGCTATCGCCGCTCTTAGGCGATTTATAGGTAGGAGAGGTTGTCCAAAAGAAATATGGAGTGACAACGCTACTTGTTTCAAAGCGGCTGATAGGGAACTAGGTGAAAGCGCCTTAAGTGCTTTAGGTAGTGAGTCCAATGCGCGGTCCATAAGCTGGAGATACATACCTCCCGCGTCGCCATTCATGGGCGGAGCCTGGGAGAGGATGGTGAGGGCAGTCAAGGAAGCATTGTACGTCACAATGAAAGAAGTTCACCCATCAGACGAAACCCTCGCTACACTACTCGTAGAAGTGGAAAATACGGTGAACTCCAGGCCACTCACACATGTCAACGTGGCACCAGACGAGCCCGAAGCCCTCACGCCTAACCACATATTGATCGGCCCTAACTCCCATGTACCTCCACCGGGTAAATTCACCGAAGCAGACGTCACAGCACGACAACAATGGCGACGCGCCCAGGCACTCGCAGACGTGTTCTGGCGAAGATGGGTACGTGAATACCTACCGCTCCTACAAAACCGGCGGGAGCCCCACGGCAGTGGTACCCCACCCAAGGTCGGAGATGTCGTCGTGATCTGCGACCCCAACCTTCCACGTAACACTTGGCCCAAGGGAAGGGTAACGAAGGTGTTGCCAGGCGCAGACGGCGAGGTACGTGTCGTAGACGTGATGACCAAAGGACACGTACTCCGAAGACCAACGAAGCGGATTGTCGTGCTCCCCACTGGGTCGCCTGACGGCGACGGCGGGAGAAATGTGCACGACAGCAACGAGAGCCCGAGCGGCACCGTACCTAACACTTGGTTTCTATTCTAAAAATGTAGGTACCTAAATTACCTGTCTGAATACCTAATACTTAGCTTATAACAATGTACCTAAATTACCTGTCTGAATACCTAATATTTAATTATAACGTAGAAATAAAGCAAGTATAATAATAAGGTATGCAATACCTACTTCTAGCATCCGTATTGTCAATTTAATGTTTAAATAGATGTTGTCGCTGCGACGATCAAATTGGAATGGTAGCTCCTGGTTCGCGCACGTAGGTTATATTTATAAGTTTAGCGTTAAGAAAAAACACGTGGCACCAGGAACCTTGACCGTCGCACGCAGAAATAAAATATGTAAAAGGTCGTGCAATAACGGTATTGTAATTAATTGTATTAAACAAGAAGGTAATTAGTGTTAAATGTACATAACTGTAATTTCTTAATAAAAAAGGGGCGGGAACTTTTGAGCTTGGACGCGAGTTTGCCGCGAACGAAATCGTGCAAAGCGAAATGGTCCACTGGCTAGCTCAATTTGGACTAGTATAAAGGGAGGCGCGCTAGCTAGTAGACCAACCAGTAAAGTCAGTCATAATCAAGAAGTCACTATGCCCTTCTGGCGCCAAGTTTAATACAGTATCAAAAGTCCCAGTCTCATCTTACTATACATAAATAGCAGTTTTAATCTACAACCCTCTCTTGGAGTCCCCAGCGAACCGCTACAGAAACAGGTACATAGTTATCGCCATCCTGGAACCAGAGGAGTTTCGACTAGCAGCAAAGCAACACCAATTCATACAGTCCACTCGCTGCACAGTATATAAGTTTCTTAGTATTTAAGTGATCATTGTACATAGACTGTAGAGGAAGCACCATAAGACTAGCTCTGTTTGCTTTAGATATAAGAAAGTACTGATTATGTCGTAATGCTGTCTTGGAAAATAGATGTAAATACAGCGCTGACAGGTTTCAACCTGCATGCAGATAAATCCACACCAAACTGCAAACCAGGTTTGTACCTGCCCGTGATACGAGTATGTCAACAGTGACACCTGTGCGGTAGACGTAGCGGGAGTAAACAAAGCCACCTGCGCGGTAGACGTATCGGGAGCCAACAGGTGTCACCTGCGCGATAGACGTAGCGGGAAAAATAAGGGCGAGTCCATTGTTGGGACCACGCTGATTGGGTAATGTAGCAGTAGGGTGGGGAGAGGCATGCCCACTACGGGAGCTATGAGTGCGCGTGTATAAATATACCTCGCGGTTGAAATTAAAGTCAGTTCGGATCAAGATCTCACAGCGGCAACAAGTAAATAAATATTCATCGATCAACAAGAAGTTTTCATTGAACCAAGCGGTCTCCTCCAATCCAGTGCAAATATAGTTTGGGAGCACAAGAACTCGTCGCATCCCATTTACTATGCGATGCTAAAACTAAATATATGATAAATGCAATGCCGTATATTGGAAAAGTGGAAACAAATGGTGATTCACTCGGATCTTATTATGTCAAGACGTTATCTGAGCCTTTGTGGGGCAGTAATAGTAATGTAACCATAGATAATTGGTTTACGTCTATCCCTTTGGCCCATCAGTTACTAAAGGAACCATCTTTCCTCTTTCACAGGGGGGAGACAGTTAGAACAAGCACTACTTTCGTAAAGAAAGAGGCGCCATCTACTTAACTGAGAAACTATGTATTAGTTTCATAACTATCGATAGATGTCTCTGTAATCCCAACTTAACGAAAATAAGAAAATCAAATAACTAAGTTCTCTAATGTAGTTTATAGTATTTCTCTATAGAATAATTGTAATATATTTCATTAAAATTATCACATTATTATATTTCATACACGTCCAGCATTATCAATTATGGCAACCTTGTCACGTAAATCCATATTGTATGACATATTCTGGTCTGGCAACATCACACATTATGGCCGCCGCAACTTGCGTCTGCGCTTGTTTGTGTTTCGTGTCTCCATTTTGTGTTTAAATATTAGTTTTTGAGTGTTTTATCTACATCAGACGTCGAGTTGAGTTTCTCCTTCGTCCTGTTGTTGGATTACTACCCGGAACCTAATATTTTTCAGTTGGGATAGCAATTTCACAAAAATTGTGAAAAACTTTTGCTAAACTTAGTGGTATTTTGCGAAAAGACGCTATTTTGTGTTTGTGCTGTGTGTGTCCATCAACATAAATACAATGCCTCACCGTTGCGCTTTTGGATGTAAGGACACTGGTAAGTAATTTTTTACACGACGAAAGGAGTGTTTTTTTAGTCGACCCGGCGAACTTACCGTACCGCCTTGAAATATTTTCTTTTTTTTTCTTGAATTTTCCCATGTTTTAATAGTTATTCTGCTATTCGGGGCGTAGAAAAATCCAATAAATCAAAGACCATAAAAATCGGCCCAGCCGTTCTTGAGCTAAAAATGGTGTAACTGACTCGACTTTGTTAAATTTCTTTCTTCGGCCCGCTAAAACAGAACTCTTTTGTTAGCCATGAAAATCCTTTGTTCTCATATCTAATAACATAATCTCAAAATATGATATTCTAAAAATATGCTTTTCGAAAAACATCAAAAGTCTAGATTTTATCAGATGTAAATCGATGATGACTGAAATAATGTGCACCTATGCCAACTGCCAGATGACGAGCTCAATCGAGTTCTATCGTCTGCCTTTTTCCAACAGATTTGAATGAATATTATTTTCAATAGAGGCCCGCTACTGTAAATTATTTTAGATGTACAAAGCAGTTACATTTTATTACAATATATACATACTTTTTAGGAAATATAGTACAATGGACAGCCTTATCACATTCAGCAATCTCATACAACCTTAGGATGGACTACATTGTGAAAAAAAATACAATATTATTTCCTTTCGTTTCAGGCAATGTGATGCATCAGTTTCCGAATCCTGACAAATTTCCTGAGCGTTTCAAAGCTTGGGTTAATCTTGTTGGAAACAATCTGGAAACATTAACAGACTATGACATTTATAAGAAGAAGAGAATATGTGATATTCACTTTACTGATGAGCACCGTAATCGCTTTAAGCGTGTAAATGCATTGGCAATGCCAACTCTTTATTTGCCAGGTGAGTTGAATATTAAATTACTTTAATTGTTTGAATGCAAAGCTTTTGGCTACTTTGTAGGTATGTGTGTATTTTATGTTATTAAATTTTTTTGTAATGTGTGTTTTGTTTGTGCAGAAAAACAATTTTTCTTTCTTTTCTTTTACTAACACTAAATGTAATTACCAGACAGTAAATCAAAATATTATATGTTTCCTCTATTCTAAACATGTTTGTTTTTGTAATTTATCAATAAACTCAGTGTTTACCTACATGAATATCTGCATAATTATATTTATCATCACTGCTACAGCTGGGCAATCTGAGGCCAACCTAAGTTTTAGTCACCCTACCACTAGCATTTCTCTTCCTACTATTTCGACTCCAGGTAAGTTTTATCAAATATTAATTAGGTACATGTCTTTGATATTACCGCATTTGGTGTGCATCCACTTCTGTTTGTACTGTCCATGTGGTGTCAGGTGCAAATAGCACCACACCATATCTTCCCATGGGTGTCCTAAACTGGACATCAACAGTTTGATAAAATTATATTGATCAAATGGTATCAGTTTTCCTGGCCATCTTTCTGAATAACCACCCCCCTTTAATAACTCAACCCACGTTATGGCCTATCGGCTTTGAGAACAATAGGACTTTCATTGTGTCTGCTAATTGCTAATCAGACGCATCAAAGGTATTAAGTAACTTGACTAAAAAAATAATATTAGTATTTAGTATATTTATTAACATGTAATATATTTATTGTAATTTTTTCAGGTGAAAATTACGGCATCACTGCTAAAACTCAGCAGTTTGAGGTGATCAGTGTTAGTCATTCTTCCACTAATACCTCTCTTCTTGCTACTTCAACTTCAGGTACTGTAATTATTAGTTTGTGTTCCATCAACATGGTCCAGTCTCTTGCATACTAAATTATTCATGTATTGTCTATAATGTTTTCAGATAAAAGTCCCTGCTCCACTGCTACAAATTCTGTGACATTGGAACATAATTATAGCGTAATAAGCAGACTCAAACAAAAAGGATTACTCAAAGGTAATTTATATTCAGCATTATAATTAAAACCTATTACTGTGCCACTGTTGAGCTGCACAAACATTGAAGTTCCACATGAGTGATTTTGAAAATAGAGCTATCAACGAACTCCATAATTTTATTTGTGTAGAAACAGTTTTAAATTAGAGGGATTGAAACAAAATATATAATTATTATGTTTTGCATTTTTCAGATGCTCGTGAAAGGAATGGGGTGCGGTTCAATTGCATGCAAATGAGAACCCTCCAGAAAAAAAAAAATTAAGTGTCTTCAAAATGAAATAGGTCGTTTGCGCAAAAAAGGACAGTCATTTAAAGCACGATTGGCTAATGCAGAAAAATTGTCCAATGAAGTTGCATTTCAACTAGTGACAAAAAATATGACAAAAGCAGCACAACTGTTTGTTCACATGCAACTGCAGTCTAAAAAGAAATCCAAGGGGAGGTTTTCAATTGAAAAAAAAGTGATGTCCTTGTCACTCTTCAAAAAAAGTCCAAAGTGCTACAGGCTGTTGCACAAATATTGTGCGTCGCCATCAGCAAAAGCTATGAAGCGTTTGCTGAGCCAAATTAAATTAGTACCAGGCATAAATCCGATCATCTTTGAAAAGATTAAAAAAAAGGGCTAGCTGAAAAGGATGTTCCAGATCGACTCTGCAGCCTCATGTTCGACGAAATGTCAATTACGCCACAAGTTCTGTATAATGCACATAAGGATGAACTGGGAGGGTTTGCATCAAATCAAGAGTCCTCAATTGCTGACCATGCCCTTGTTTTTATGGTGAAAGGTGTGAAAAATAATTTTAAACAACCAATTGCTTACTACTTCACAACCGGATTAAAAAAACATCATTTGGAAATTTTAATAAAATCCGTGGTCCAGCACGCATTAGAAAATAGCCTCATCGTGGTTAACACGGTATGTGACCAAAGTGCCGTTAATGTTGGCGCTATAACCGAATTGGTTAATAAAACGAAAGCTGCTTATCTTCGTCAAGGCAAAGAGTGGCATCATGAAATATTCCGGTGTAATGGTCAGAGCATAATTCCCCTCTATGATACTCGTCATTTAATAAAGGGTCTGAGAAATAATTTGCTGACCAAAGATATGACATACGTTACATCTAATGAGAGAAAAACAATAAAATGGGAATATTACCAAATGGTCTATGCTGCCGACAAATCATATGGAGAGTTACGTCTCCTTGACTAAATTACGGAAGAACACGTGAATCCGGAGAAAATAAATAAAATGCGTGTGAAATCGGCGACACAAATATTTAGTCACAGTGTTGCTGTTGTCACCGAACACTTGACAGCAAGGAAGGATCTTCCTGAAGAATGTCGTCAAATAATAGACATGACTCTATTAATAGATAATTTATTTGATACACTAAATGTTAGTAGTATGTCCATACCAAATGGTAAAATTTATAAAGGGCCTGTGAAACACAATTCACCTCATCATCAACTATGGCAAAAAGCAAAACAAGTTTTTACAACTGTAAAATATATTAATGCTTCAGTATAAGTCGTACTTCCTAGTTCCATGGATTTAGAATAGTGCGTTCTTAAATTCCGCGCCTTCTAATGTATGACAACACTATACGCGACTCGTCTATAGGCGCATCCACACATGCCCGGCGGCACGGCCGGCGGCATGGCCGGCGGCCGTGCCGCCGGCATTTGCCGCATCTCAGCCGCGGCACGCGCGGCTTTTGGTTGCCGGCGGCAGTTTGCTTGCGGCTTCGATACGGAGTGGTAGTGTTGTCGTATAATTTCATAGAAGTAAATAACGAAATGACAGAATTTAACTGGGATGATAGTGCAGTACTTTTATTAATAGAAAAGTATCAAGAAAATGAACCATTGTGGAACCCAAGGCATATGGATTTCAAGAATCGCAACAAAAGAAATGATGCTATTAGGGATATTGCTTCTGTGTTCAACATAGCATCATCAGAAATTGAGAGAAAACTGAAGAATTTATCCAGCCATTATTTTCGAGAAAAACGCAAATATGAAGAATCTAAAAGGAGTGGATCTGGACGGGAAGATGTTCAATTGCCGAAATGGTTTGCTTATAAGGCGTTATCATTTCTTAGTGACAAGAATGCACCGGTACCGACTCTGAACAGCCACGCACCTATTGTAAGTACCCATCAAATTTTTATAATCAAGTAGACTAGTTGGTCGCCTATTGATCGAAATTCGACCATAATTAATTTAACACGTTAGTTGCCAAAGAGAATTTTGAAAAATTTCAAAAAAAGTCACCCATTTTTTTTATATTACTTTGAGTTAAGGTGTATTATAAGCATTATGGTGTGATTACATACTGATAGCTTGTATATAATGCTTATATACTACTGACGGACACATTAGTCCGACGTGGCCTGAACGGAATAATTATTTCAATTGCGCCACGCGGGTCACTCTGTCGGACAACCACACACCCCACCCCTTTCCTCGCGCCACCGACGACGCGCGACGCGACGAATCACAAACTTTGTTTTGATTTAGCAGTTTACCGTTACGCATCCTCGGTGAAGGTCATTATTTAGTGTTCTCGATTTGTTTACGTTACGTTGTTTACCAGTACCTGTATTACTTATGCAAATAGTGAAATTATTAGGCTGAATGACATGCAACAATGTCTTTTGAAGATTTTGTATTCCATCAAGACGATTTAGTGGAAATTGATAACATTGTGACACAGTTTGTACTGCAAGAAGAAGAATTGCAAAATACTGAATCACAGTGTACCCGCAAACGTATTTCCTCGAGTGACAGCAGTGATGACGATATTTTGGACATACATCGGAAAAGGAAAAGACGCCGAGTTTTGTCTGAGTCGGAATCTGATACAGATGAAACATTTATGAGACCATCCTCTGCAGGATCTACATCTAACAATAATTGGTCAACCACAACTGGTAATCGGCCACGAATCATACCCTTCACGGAATCTCCAGGTTTGAAACCATTGCATTTGAGACACTCTATGAGTAATTCCAGCCCTGAGCAGTTTTATACATTGTTGGTACCGGACGAAGTTTTTGAAACTATTGTCTATCAAACAAATCTTTTCGCTCAGCAAACTATATCTAAAACGAGATTGAAGCCAAGTTCGAGATTGCACAAATGGAAACCAACAGATATAGAAGAGATCAAGAAGATGTTTGGCATAATTGTACACATGGGTATGGTGAGGTTGCCATCTATATCTCTTTATTGGTCGAATGACCCGGTTTTTGAACAAAAGTTTGTGAAAAATGCAATGAGCCGTAACAGATTCGAATTGCTTCTTCGCATGCTCCATTTTTCTAACAATGAAGAGGCAAAAAGCGGTGACCGCCTACATAAAATAAGCCCATTGATAAGTACCCTCAATACAAATTTTGAGAAACACTTCTGTCCTAATGAGTCACTCTGCGTAGACGAAAGTTTAGTACCGTTTCGTGGCCGTATAATATTTCGACAGTACCTGAAGCAAAAAAGACATAAATATGGGATTAAAGTATTTAAACTGTGTACCATCCCTGGGTACACATTTAAACTAGAGGTCTATGCTGGCAAACAATTGGATACTGAGAACACAACACCCACAAACGTCGTCCTCAATCTGTGCAAGAACTTATTTCATAAAGGTCACACTATGTATACCGATAACTGGTATACGAGTGTGGGCCTGGCAGATAAATTATTAGAAGCTGATACTCATCTAGTTGGAACGGTAAGAAAGAATAGGAAAGGACTGCCTAAAGATGTTACTCAGAAGAAGCTGAAAATTGGAGAATACATTGCACGTGAAAACGAAAAAGGGATAACAGTAATGAAATGGAGGGATAAGAGAGAAGTGTTGTTGTTATCAACAAAGCACACCGATAATTTTCGAAATATTACAAATAAAAGGGGTGTTCAAAAAAGAAAACCAAAGATAATTCTAGACTATAATGAAGCCAAATCAGCAGTGGATTTGTCGGACCAGATGTCTGCATACTCGACTCCGCTTAGGAAGACAGTAAAATGGTATCGAAAATTGGGATTCGAATTACTTCTCAATACAGCTGTTGTGAACGCTTTGGTGTTGTACAAACAAACAACTAAAAAAAATATATCCATCGTGCAGTTTAGAAGAGCGCTAGTTGACCATCTCATGTCTTCAAACAAAGAAAACCAGTCTCAACTGACCGAAGCACCAAGGCAATCGCGACTGAAACATCAGCTGTCAAGAAAAGAAGGAAAGGCCAAACAATCACGAAGAAATTGTCTTGGGTGTTACAAGAAAAACGTACAAACTATTGACAGGCAAACAGCACGCAACAAAACAAAAAAAGTTGTAACCTTCTGTCCGATGTGCCCCGGAAAGCCACATTTGTGCCTAGAGTGTTTCAATGTTCAACATCGTTAGGTCTTTTTTCGATTTATAATTATTTTTTGTGTCTAGTTAATACCCATTATAAAAAAAAACCATTGAAAATTGATCTCTTATTGAAATAAACAAATGATTAGATAAGTTGTGTTTTATTCTGCAAATATTTTTATTTTTCGTCTCTAGCATTCCAAATATGCAAAAAAGTTAGGGTGACACACTATTTTTAATACTCTACCAGGCCGCGCGGGTCACTTAGTACGCGCAAATTCAATGAAAAAGTGGCCGCCGGCCTGTAAGCGTAAGTCAAAGTAAGATGTGCCCTGTCGGTCACCAATGTCCGACGCGGCCTGAATGAAACATTTACTGGCGGTCACCATTGTCCGTCATGGCGACTAACGTGTTAAAATACATATTTCATTAAGTAATATTTTCGTAAATAGGGGTACAAAGATTTTTTCTCGCGTATTAATATTAGATACCTACTACCTACAACCCGGTAACAATATATAATACCACGGAGAGCGGACGAGCATACTCTCGTATTTGAACCTTATGCAGTCGGCAAAACGCTCACCGAAAGCGAAGTATTCGGGAATAAGCGCTCATCAAGAGTGTAGGTATAGGCGTCATCAATGGTGACTGTATACATGTAATGTTTATAAGCTTGGTTTTTAGGGTTCCGTACCCAAAGGGTAAAACGGGACCCTATTACTAAGCCTCCACTGTCTGTCTGTCTGTCTGTCCGTCTGTCTGTCTCCAGGCTGTATCTCATAAACCGTGATAGCTAGAAAGCTGAAATTTTCACAAATGATGTATTTCCGTTGCCGCTATAACAACAAATACTAAAAATAAAAATGAAAAAATATTAAGGGGGTCCCCATACAATAAACGTGTGAAATCGCAAATTATAACTTTGTTATTTTATTATTATATATTTGTATGAAAAACAAAGTTATTTTTTGTTGCCGAAAAATGTTTGTATTTTGGCTAGTTGTAGGTAATAGATACGTTCATTTTTCATAGATAATGGTACGGAACCCTTCGTGGGCGAGTCCAACTCGCACTTGGCCGGTTTTTATTAAATATTTACATACTGATTGGATATTTCAAAACATAATGTTAAAGCTTGTTTGCAATTATTTATAAGATTTCCTTTTTATTTTCAGTCTTCTCAAGTTAATATCACTCCCCAGACTACGCTACTTTCGACAAGGAGGTCACGAAAGCGAAACATAGAGGGAGATCCTGAAGTTGATGAAGCTTTGCAATTACTGAGGGAGATTACATCTGATGCAAGGCAACGCGATGATGCTGCTATATTTGCAGACTATATAAGTAGCAAGTTGAGGAAGATGGATCATTACACGATGTGTACAGTACAACATCAAATCCAGAATATTGTCTATGAAGCAGAAATGTGAATGGGTCCGATGAATTTTGATACCAATAATACTACTCAGCCTCTTCGTTATCAAAATGTTCGTCCAGGATACTTCACAGGCCAACCTACAACGTCAACAATGTCACCATCGCCCTCAACTTCGCGCTCTTACTCTGTTCAATCAGACTATGAAATGCAAAATAGCCCAGATGTCAACACAAGTGACAGTCTGTTACAAGTCTTGGAAAATAATTTAACCGAAAATAGTGTTATAGAAGTGTTAAGAAATGTTTCTGATTCCTAAATAAAACAATTATTTGAATAATCATATTTTATTTCTTTAAAACATTATAATTGATATTGCCAAGGAAGCTGACCTTGTTCCGATAGAAAATAACATTTTAGCTCATTTCTAATTACACTTGGTTCTACATTTAGAGCGATCTGCGGAATATTGTGTTGCTCTTCGTTCAAAACTCCATCAGTAGTTCTTTCATTTCTCTTCATAAAATTATGCAGATGCACACAAGCCATCACGACAAGTTTTGCTTTCTCATTTTGTAAGCCAATGCGTGAATGTAAAATTCTGAATTTATTAGATAAAATGCCAAACGCGTCTTCTACAACCATGCGCCCGCGACTAATTCTATAATTAAAAACCCTCTCGGGTGATCCTTTTGCATGATATCCAGAAAATGGTTTTATTATATTCTGTGAGATGGGGAAAGCATCATCACCGATGAAATAAAAAGGTACAGGTGTATTTCTCCCTTGTAATGGAATCGCTTGTGGCAGACTTAAAGTTCCATCTCGTATCATATCAAATAAAGTTGAATTGCCTAGAACTCCACCATCAGATATTCTGCCCTGACATCCAATGTCCACGTATAAAAAGTTATAATTGGCATCGATTAAAGCTAGCAAAACAATACTGAAATATGACTTATAATTAAAAAACTCAGAACCGCTATTAATTGGACATGAAATACGTATATGTTTCCCATCGAGGGCACCTACGCAATTAGGTACATTCCATTTCTGCATGAAACTCCGAGCCACTGATAGCCATTCTTCCTGTGTATTCGGCATCTGTAAAATAAAATTATTTGTGATATTTGTGTGTGTAGTTCTAGTTATATGTATGTAAAATGTGTGTGAAGTTCCAGATACAGTATAAAATCATAGATATTATAATTCGACTAGGAATAGATATGTTACTTAGGAAGGTTCAGTTTCTAACTACCTAATGTGTTACGGATATTTGTACTTACCCTTAAATAATTGGATAATGTAGATACCAACGCTTGACAAACATCTGGAATTATTAAAGAAATAACTTGTGGAGACACTTTAAACAGCGTACCGAGTGAAAAATAAGAGTCTCCTGTAGCCAGGTATCTCAAAGTAATTGCTAGTCGATCGGAAGCTGACACAGCATTTCTCCAGCGGGTGTCAGTTTTTGATATCATGGGTCCAGTTAAATTCAGTAATATTTCAAATTCTTCACTAGAGATCCTTAGAAAAGTGTTAAATTTCGAACGAATATTTCTTCGGTTTATGTCATCCTTTCTAAAATCTTCAAGTATCAGGGACACATTAGGCCTATTTCGTAGACTTGGTCTGACCCAATATCTTCGTTTGATTTTGCGGTTCTTTTTACGAATAATAACATACAACACTAGAGATCGTCTAATCTAAAATGACGCGCCCCACCTCCGCATTTACGCACACAAGGAAACTTCAAATATGGACGCAGTACACATAAACATGCAATTGTAATTGGCAATTGCAATTGTAATTGACAATCGACGATCCCACACAGATGCAGTGTCGTTATTGATATTTGCACTCACACATATAAATGAACGAATTATGTAGTGGGGCGCGTCATTTTAGATTAGACGATCTCTACACTTGCGATACACGCAACTATATCATAGTCCAACATCATTTAATCCTACGTACACGACTAACTTCGACGAAAGTCACAACACTACTGCGAAAATTGCAACCGCATCTGCAGGCCGCCGGCAACCGCCGGTAAAGCCGGCGGCCTGCATTCAGCGGCAAGGCGGTCTGAAACCCGGCGGCATAAGCCGGCGGCATGTGTGGATGCGCCATATGATTTAAAAAATATTATTTTCTGTCACTTTTTTGTTCGCGTCAAACAGTCTTAGTTCTTCGCGGCAAAAAGTTTTTTACGCAAGTGCTACTCCGTTTATACAGCAAAACAAGGTAAGAAACTATTTGTGTGTTAACAATAATATAAACAATATGAATTAGTACAGGATTCAAGTCGGTGAGTTAAATAATACGTAATTTCTGTATTTTTCCTCAACCGGTACGGTTCAAAATATGCTTGTTGAAAATGTTTAGTGTTGGATTGGTCTAATTACGTTGATTTCTTATAAGATTCTTTCAAATCATCGAACCATTATTATCTAAATGATTATTCTGTCTATTAAATATGAAAACATTACAATGTTCCTTCAAAAAATGTAACAAATGTTTACGTGACCGACACAATTTGTCTACCATCTTGTAATTTGATATAAAGCTTAGGCGCTGGCTCCACGACCGAGAGAATCGCGGCGATATTATCGTCGTGCCACGTATTTCTATACACTCTCTATGGAACCGTCTCCACACGGCGATATTACCGCCGCGATGCGACGAGTGGCAATGAGCGCGCGAAACGTCATTACATCGTCGCTAGCCCACCGCGACTAGCAGCGGGCCCGCCGCGCGCTCGCGACGAGCGCGCAGCGGGCGCGCTGTCAAACGCAGCGTCATTTCAGCGTTGCCTCTCGTTAAGCAAGGACGTTTCGAGAAGGTTTTTAAACAATAGTACAATGTTTGACATTGAAAAGTTTATTCTTGAAGTGAGAGAGAGACCTGCCCTTTACGATGTTCAGTTGGCCGAGTATCGAAACAGAGAAATAAAAGCAAAGTATTGGTATGATGTGGGAAGTGCTATGTTCACAGAGTGGGATGACCTATCCTCTAAAGAAAAAAAAGAAAAAGGTAAGCGTACAATATTATTTATTTAGGTAATTTTTGTTGTTATAATTGTTAGTTTTTATTGTCTATGGTAGGCACAGAGCACTTTATAATACGGGTATAGAGTGCCATCTCACGGTATTTTTATGCCAACCTGTCGCGAGTAGCGCCATCTGGAAATCTTGTTCCTAACTAACCATACTATACAATATACATACCTATACTATATATATGCTTCATTTTCATTTGGTTGCTTTAGCAAATATTTCCCAGTTATAGATTGATTTATGTAAAACCATGTCTGGCGGTGTGAAATTAATTTTACAGTAGTTCGAAAATAAAAACCGCTCCACATGAATTTTAACCAATCTATACGCATGGAAAATATGCACATTTATTCTCCTAAATCGTTTTTAAAGGTTAATTTAGTTTTTAATTAAACAAGCTTGTTTTTGAATACTCAATGCATAGGTTTATTTGTCTGTTATTGTTCACGTTTACCTACTTTAGTGCACATTTTTCATTTCAAACATGTCGACAATCCTTTTTACAATAATTATGCAGGAATAATATTATTAATTACATACATATTAGCAAAATAAAATATGATGGTGTTAAGAATAATAAAATATGTTGGTCAATACACATTATTTTGTCACTAAAACAATGTTAAACACTTAAAAGTTAGTGCCAAATGAAGATTATAAGTCAAAATGAAATATGATGATGATGATGATGATGATGATATGAAATATTGGTTAAACATTATTTTGTCACCAAAACCATGTTTTGTGATCTTCACAGTTATCAACAGAAATGAAAAAAATGACGACAGTTTCAATTAATATTATTAAAAACACATACACATAAAAATGTTGAGGATTACTTAAAAATATATTTATTTTTCAATTCCATATTTTTTTCGTTTATTATAATATACTTGCGCATATTTTTTCATTTCATCGTCACCATCATATTTTATTTTGCCGTTTAGTATTCTATTAATTATTCGGCACCAACTATAAATCAAAACATTAATTGTTTTGGAGACAAACATTTTTTTTAACAGTGTTTTATGCTCTACACATTTAAAAGGAAAGGTAACAAAAATATCAACAAACATTATTATATTATTCCTTAAATTTTTAATTGGAACATTATTTTTTAATATTGATTCCATAATATTTTGTATTTCCGCAAATAAATTTGTCACCTCTATCGAGGGATATATAAGCGATTTTTTATTATTGTTATATTCTTTTGCTCTTATTAAAGCATTGCTTTCAATATGTCTATGGTCAATAAAATCTTTTTTACATGTTTTACATGTTTTACAACCATATTTTAAGCACTTTGTGATGACCCATCCACAAACGTAACCTCTTTGTCCAGCTCCTTCCATTTGTTGAACATTTGGAGCATCGAACAATAATTCTTCATTTAAAACGATTTCTTCATTTGGAGAATCATCCTGCTCAACATCATTTTTTTCGTCTATCATAAAATCTAGGGACTGGAAGAATGCTCCCATGTCGTCCTCACAATTCGACTTTATGGAGTGTGAGGACGAAAAATTATTAAGTAAAAGTGCTTTGTAGGCACCTTCAAAGCAAATGCTGTTAGGGGACACATTTCGAGCGCCTACACCTCTTATTCTACCAAAAAAGTTTTCTATGGGATCTTGATTAAAATTTCTACACAACATGACATGAAAACCATATTTTTTGTTCAAAACCTTCCAAATGGCCTGCATACCCTCTATTGTTTTAATGAAGTTTTTCACTGATGGAATATTTTTTTTCTCAACCATTATAACATTCTTGCCATCTGATGTTTTTACAAAAAAAATTAAATTTTTTAAAAATCGAATTGCTTCTGTCCACAGCCTATGATGGGGAGAATTTGGTTTGACACCTGCCCTATACATTTTTCCATCGACCTCGCAAAAATTATGACAATTTAGGGAGTCAAAAAGGTTGTCAAACATTTTTACGAAAGGTATGACTTGGCGACACGCAGGGTCCACTTGCCCAGTCGTGGTTAAGTGTTTTGCTGCCACGGCAACACTGTGGCTTAATAACTGTGTAGCTATTTTCACCTTCATTTTGTTCATTTTTTCTACATAAACATGTTCCTCAGTAAATTTATGTAAAACTTTTAACTCTCCATCAATTTTATCCGCTTCGTAAATATTTTGGAAATATTCCCATTTCACTGTTTTTTCTTTATTGTTGTCATTAAAATCTACATAGGTCACGTCTTTATTTAATAAATTATTTCTTATTCCCTTTATAAGATGTGGGACATCAAAAATTGGTATAATAGATACACCATCCACAGTAAAAATATCATGTCGCCATTCCTTACCTTTTCGTAAATATGACCTTTTGGTATCCCCCACTAAACTATCAATTGCAGAAACATTTACCCGGCTTTGATCACAAACAGTTGCTAAAATTTTTAGACCTGCAGAATTCACTTCGTGTACTACTTCTTTTATAGCCAATTTTAGCTGTATTGCATTTAGGCAATTTGTAAAATAATAGGCTACAGGTTGCTTATTATTATTTTTTATGGTTTTCACCATAAAGGTTAGTGCATGATCAGCAATTTTACGTTGATTAAATGAATCAATTCCTTTTATTTTATCCTCCCTTTCATTATAATGTACTTGTGGATTAATATATATTTCATCAAACATTAAAATGCACAACCTTTCGTCATTTGGAAGATTTTTAACATTTGACGCTAATTTTTTAAATATGATAGGATTAACCCCTTCTTTAATCACTATCTTGGCAAGAAGATTTTTTAAAGATTTTGTTGATGGCAATGTAAAACACTTAGATAATAATGCATAACATTTTGGGCTTCTTTTATATAACGAAAGTGCCAATACTTTTTCTTCCTTTAGAAATCGATGTCCTTTGGGTTTTTTACCACATTCTCTAAACTGCAAAATAGAAAAAATTTTTGCTGTTAACGACATTTTCTTCGTTAATTTTTGCAGCATAACTTGATTGGACAATTTTTCAGCTTTTTGCAGTCTTTCTTTAAAATGTTTTCTCCCTTTCCGTAGCCGACATATTTCGGTTCTGAGGTTTCGTAGTTGTTTTCGCGTCTTTTTATAAAAGTTCCTTTGTACTGATGATAATGCGGTTCTTGAACCTGGAAAATTGAGAAATACACCATATAAAATAAACACTAATATACCTATATTAAAAAAAAACTACCTCAATTACCTAATTGGGGTAGTTTTTAGTTAGTTGAAGGTAATCTCTGGAGCTACTGAACTGAGTTTGAAAATTCTTTTAGTGACAGTAAGCTGTACATTAATTTCTGTGCTATGATTTATTTGTATGATTATTATGTAGATAAATAGTTTCGATGTTTGATATCTGCCAGGCGTCCCGTGACTGCTATTTTTTTTTTAAATATCTTCTAATATAAAAAACTACTTACATGAGGTAAGTGATGCTTTAGAGGTAGAAGGCACAGGATCATTGCAAACATAAAATTCCTTCGTGGTCGAAGGATTTGTTGCTTCTGAAAAGATTTTAAATTACATTTCAAAAATGTTTCTAAATGATATTGCATTAAAAAAATATTTCATCTAGGTTGCAAAGTAAAACATAACAAAATACTTATTTACCTGAAATTTGAACGGTTGCACCTGGGAAATCTGATTGCAGGTTGTGGCTTGCTTTAGATGCAACAGACGGAAGTGGCACTGGAAATAATAATATTAATGAAATAGGTGTAAAAATTTATTAAAAAAAGAGTGTTACTTTTTTTTAAAATAACTTCTAATATAAAAAACTACTTACATGAGGTAAGTGATGCTTTAGAGGTAGAAGGCACAGGATCATCGCAAACATAAAATTCCTTCGTGGTCGAAGGATTTGTTGCTTCTGAAAAGATTTTAAATTACATTTCAAAAATGTTTCTAAATGATATTGCATTAAAAAAATATTTCATCTAGGTTGCAAAGTAAAACATAACAAAATACTTATTTACCTGAAATTTGAACGGATGCACCTGGGAAATCTGATTGCAGGTTGTGGCTTGCTTTAGATGCAACAGACGGAAGTGGCACTGGAAATAATAATATTAATGAAATAGGTGTAAAAATTTATTAAAAAAAGACATTGAGGCAGCACCAGCTAAGTAGGGGCTGTATACTTTAAATTTGTTCCTTGTGTGAATCATCATCAAAAATGTCAATTCCAACAAAAACAATAACCTGATCTCAATTACAGTGGCATGCAATAATAATAAAACTGGCCAAGTGCGAGTCGGACTTGCACACGCGGGTTCCGTACTTCAGTTTTTTATCATTTCATATAAATGAAAATACTATACGAACAATATTTTTAACGATCGCAAAGATAACTTTGTATATCATAATGATACAGTTAATTTCAAAGTAATTTTTTGCTGTTGCAGAAAATCGCCCATATATTTAAACAAAATACCTTATGAATTTTTAGTTTTAGTTGATTAAATATGGTAAATATGGTAAATTATATGTAAATTCCTAGCTTTTTCAGTTATTGCGATAGAGCTCGTACAAAAATGGTCTAAAACTGACAACTTTTACAATTGATATTTCTAATAATGCATTATGCATGAATGATTCACTTAAGGTACTTACTTGATAGATGCAGGTGAGGAACAGCTGTAGCATTTAAGCGATTATTACGATTTTTATATTTTTCTGCAAAATGCCTGTCACAGACTTTCCTGTTTGCATATATTTGCACATCGGTCAGTCCAATGACTGAGGCACCGGCTAAACCAACTCATATCCGGAAGCGTTCTTGGAAGACTCTAGGGTTCGGAAAGCTGTGGACTGCGACACCTGCAAATAATTTAGTTTTCAAAATTAACCAAACCACCAATACCATGTATTTTCTCAGAATCATATAATAATACAATGTGATTTGACTAAGAATACAAATAACCTTGTGCTGTATAGAGACTTTTCAGAAAAACAGCACATCGTTTACTCATTTTGGAGCTAAGTCACTGAGATATAACAAAAACAGATAACAACAAATTAAACAAAAAAACGGATAACAGCAATTTTCCTTTTGCAAGCTTTGTATTTCAGTTTCTGTTAACAGATCACGGTCATTGACGTTCCTATGATTTGTTGAATTGCATTGTAAATTAATTTGTATTAGTAAAATAGTACCTAAGTCTTTCTCATAAAGGTGCCTGCGGTTTCTCTAAAATTTAGTTAAAGCCTAAATGATATAAAAATACTCATCACATTCTGAGCATAACTTTTTTAGAGCCCATACCGCAGGCATCATCTCTAGGGTTAGCATATCCAGAGAGATATAATCGTATTCTATTATATGAGCAATATTTGTATTTAAATGTGTACTTAACAATATACATTCTTAGGTAACAATTTTGAGTCAATATACTGAGGCGAGAAATCTTACCTGTAGTGTCGCATCCAAATACACATCGTCTCGTAGAAGGCATTGTAAAAACACTTCACAGATCACTTTATAATACGGGTAAAACACTTAATTAATAGCGTCCAAATATCGCAGAGACCGATTCAGTCGGCCTTCGCCCCGCGGATAAACTCAACGCAAGGACGGACTGACGAATCTTATGATGAACTCTTCAAGCTTTTACGGAGGAGCAGAGCTTCAACTCAACGTATTAGCAGCAAAGAATACTATGAAAATACAGTATAAACAATACGAAAACAACTCAGCGCACACGCAAGTTGGACAACGTATCGGCCATGTTTCAGAAAACAATAACCACAGAGACAATAACAACGGTTTCGACAATTTCGAATTTTAACATTGTTTTTTTATAGCAGTCGATAAAATAAATCACAAAAATATATTTATCCGTAATTTAATTCTTTAAAATTAAACTAAAATAATGAAAATTTATTAGAAATTAAAATAGTCATTTTCAACAATTATAAAGTCTAAGTCGTTCTGTAGAGACATCTAGTACGTCTTATGTGAACTATTTGCCTTAAGTTTAAGGAACAAGATTAATAGATGGCGCACCTAAAAAAATTGCTGTGAACATGTATGGAAGTTTACCCCCCCTGATGGTAGGTATAACAAAATAATATACATTCGTCGGTACAAAACCGTTGTTTCAACAATAATTATAATAAAGATAATTTTCATTAAACGATGTAGTCATTTTGCCAAGGAACCGCGCCCACTGTGTTAAAATAATCTTTAAATAAGTTTCGAATTTGCAACCCCGAATTCCTTGTCCTTTGAAGTACGGGTGTCATATTTTGTTGATTGTATATGTCTTCATTTTCCCCGTCAGTGGCATGTAATGCTCGACGCTTTATGAAGTTGTGCAAAACGCAAGCTGCTTTTATTACAAGAATTGAACTGTCCGGTTGAAGATTTATTGTATTATGAAATATGCGAAATTTTGAGGTGATTTGTCCAAATACACATTCCACGTAACGTCTCGCTGCTCGCACGAGACAGTCTGTAGTTGAAAATCTTTTTGTCCGTAGGAAGACATCGACCTGGATACGGTCGCATTAAATTTCGATGAATACCGAAGGCCTCATCAGCTACAATCACATATGGCATTTTGGGTCCACCAAATACCAGTTCTTCTTCTTCCGGCAAATCAAGGGCTCCTTTATTTAGCTTCTGGCCTAGAATTGAAGATTGAAAAATGGTAGAATCATTTTCACGGCCGTAAGAACCTACGTCAATCACAGTAAATAAATAATTCGAATCCACCAAAGCCAATAAAACGATTGAGTTGTACTTTTTATAATTAAAGTATAGAGAGCCGGAATTCCGGGGGCACTGAATTCGAATGTGTTTGCCGTCTAGCGCTCCGAAGCAATGTGGGAAATTCGCGTTGTCTTTAAATCCCTCTGAGATTCATTTCCATGATTCTTTGTTCGGGGCTGCCATTTCTGTAGATGCTAGCACTTTCCATATAATTCCACATGTTTCTTTTATTAATTTAGACAACGTTTTTTTCGAAATTCTGTACTTATTCTGAAGGCGTTTATAACTTGTTCCAGAAGCGAGATATCTGGAAAATGACATTATTATTTAAAAAATATACTTTATCATATATTTTTTTAAATATAAAATAGGCTCGCGTTTTTTTGCAATCACACCTGATGGAAAGTTTTTTTTTTTAAATGGGATGTAAAACGGAGACTCCATCAAAGCGTTCGGATTTATTAATCTGTGTTGTTTTTTTTATTAAAATACATAATAATTAATATATCGCCGTCCCCGACGAATAATATGGTAATGTGCTATTACGATAGTTTTAACTTTATTGCATATTTGACATTTAGAGGTCCGATTACACCTTGTCAATTTTTTTCAAACATTTCCTACGGTTATTTAAAAAAATACGAGATTTTTATGTGTATTGTAATGAATTTAACAATATTATTTGTATGTATGCATAATAGACTTATGGCAACGAATAAAATTGTTAGAGACTATTACAATACTTTCGTTACGTTACATTTCCTGTAAGATGCTCTTACCGTTATATTCGCGGGAAAAATATTCAACATAATTTGCGTAAAGCTTAATACAATTTTATTCCGGTAACAGACAATTTTATTTTAAAATCGTTAAGTTTTTTACGATATATTTCACTAAAAATTAAAGAAGGTAATATTGATTACTGTAACCTTTCATTGACATTTTTTCTGTAATCGATTTAACGATTTACGCTGTGATAATTTTAATACGTAAGACGCATCGCTCTCTTTTTACATGCACTTGAATAACAGAGACAGTACTTTGCCCCGCCCCCAACACGTGCCGAAAGATCCGCGTTGTTTGTTTACGTGAGCCAGTCGCAAGATTGTGTTCAAGAAGGATCGTGTCATAAACGATATTTGTTGATATTATTCATTGTCTTTTAATTTTTGAGTGGCTATATTGATTTATATTAATGAGAATTGGTTAGAAAGTGTTCTGAAGTTTAATAATATTGAAAAATGGAAAAAAGACAGTTGAAAAACCCTCGCGCGAGGCGAATGTTGAATTTAATACAACATCTTGATACTAATAAAGGTAAGATTAATAGCTACCTAAGTTATACCTCTATTACCATAATTATTGTTATTTCAAATGAATTATAGAAGCCTTTGATAGGACAGTCATTCACACAGAGTAGGTACTAGTTTATTTATTTTGTTTTTTTTTAGGAAATAATGATTTAACCAAAAATCAGACTTCAGTTAGACACTCTGCTAAAACGAGAAAACGATGTGTTAGCCAAACTGATGAAGATAAAACAGAGTCATGCGACCTAAGAGGTAAGTTGATTTTTCCTTTTTGTTTATGCTTTACACTGAGGAAATAATGGCAGCATTATGTCCTCCGTTCTGCCTTACAAACCAATGACATGACTGATAACTGGTCACTAAACCCTCCTTGGTCTAGTGGTAAGAGTGCTAGCTTCTCGATTTGGAGGTCGCGGGTTCGATTCCCGCGGGGAACAGCAAGTTTAGGTGTTGTTTCTAGTTAGGCTAGGACATAGCAGGCTGATCACCTGGCTGTCCGGCAAGAAAGATGATCCGTGCTGCTACTAACTACCGTCCCATCTTGTTGTGGGAGTGTTGGAATAGTGAGTACCTACACTTGTGTATTGCACGTAGGTATACTCGGGCACTATAAACAACTCCCGCGCAGTTGGCTGGTTTCAATGAGATCGGCCGCCGTGGCCGAATATCGGTCGGGATACCATTATTATTATTACTACTAAAATCAGTGCGTGAGTTTTTATCTCACACCTTGGCGAATTTGTTTCTTAATTCACACACATAGGTACCTATTCTATGTTTCAGAAAATCATTCATCTGAATATACAACTTCTTTGGTCAAAGCAGGAGAAGTAAATATTGATCAAGAACTTGTTACACCAAGCGTAATCATAAAATCTACGAAAAAGAAACAGTCTTACGAGTTAAGAGGTAAATAGTTTTGTCATCCACTAGGTTATAAAAAAAACCGGCCAAGTGCGTATCGGACTACGTACAATGAAGGGTGCCGTAGTAAGGATGAATAATAATTTATCCCATGAACAATTTAACTTTGTAGTTGAAAAAAATGTTCTCCCATACATCGATATACGTCATGGTTAATATTCTCCAACTGCAAATCTATTGCGTTGACTTAAAAGCTTGATTGAAATTCATTTCAACTTGAAAACTCCACGTGTTTCTGAGAAAATGAGTTTTGACGGACTGACAGACGGACGGACGGACGGACAACGATGTGATCCTATACGGGTTTCGTTTTTTTTCTTTTGAGGTGCGGAACCCTCAAAGTAATGCCACGTTTGTTTGTTTTTTGGTTGCTGAATGACAACCCCGGAAGGCTTTTGATAGAAAAGGGCATTGTAACGCATGACTGAACTGTTATTATTCCAAACCTTCGAAATTCACCTTAATCAGTTCATTCCATTTAGTGTGATTCAATCAAAAACATCAATTTTATTAGATAAGTACCTGAGTAAATCTTATTGTAAGTACTTATTTACTGTTGCAGATGTAAAAAAACAAGATTACGATGAACGTGATAAAGACAACGAAGATTTCTCTACAGATGCATCTTCTGAGTATTTACCAAGCCCTAACCGTAAAATCCAAACACCAAGCTCCACTTCAAGTTTCGGAGGAGACTCTGCTTGTATAGAAAAGCTAATTGAAACCAACAATAAGCTTTGGAGTCCCTCAGTAATTTCTAACATATCCTTCGTTTTAGATAATGATGTAGACTTTATTGCTTCTCCCACTGCTATTTACAAAAATGATTGTGTCGGGGCCCCTATAGTGATATTGGAACAACATACAGACAATAATAGCAATCTGCTTTATTCTAAAAGACCATCTCTTACACCACCATGCCAAGAACATCAAGTAAAAGAGAATTCAGGCGACGAGACTTTAAAATCAAACGATGGTGATAAAACTTTGAACCTAAATGAAACATTAGTTGAAAACAGTCTAAGTGTAGATATTGCAACAGAAACTATGCATGTTATACAAAGCCCGTTCCCATGCGCAGAAATTGATCAAATAAGAGTATCCACAACAGGCATTATTTGTGAATTAAGTGATTGTCAAGACATTGAACTATTACAAGAAGTCGCGCAGAGTAACGACACCCATATGGTCCAATCAAATGAAATAATGTCTTCTTCTGATCAGGAAAATCTACAAGCAGAGAATTTGCCAAATAATGAACAATTTGAACCTTCTGTAACACAAAATAAAAAAAAAAGTAGAAAACGAACTCGTAACATGGATGAATGGAAAGATAAAAAAAACAAAGCTATGAAAAACTCTGGAAAATCTTACGAAGGGGTTCGTACTAAAAAAACTTTTGATGCAAAGACTATTGGACCAGCATGCACGTGTAACAAAAACTGCGCAGCAAAATTTACCATGGAACAAAGAGAAAGTATATTTCAGACCTTTTATAAACTTGGGAATCGTGAACATCAATGGCAATACATTGTTCGACACACTGATGTACAACCTATAAAGCGTGTAACTTTAGATAGAAAAAACAATAGAACACAAACCATAAAATATTTATTTCCTTTAGATGGCTTAAATATTAACGTTTGCAAAACATACTTTTTAAATACCATAAGAGTATCCGAACAAACTGTCTACACAGCATTGGAAAAAATAAAAAGAGACGAAACTTTAATCGACAAAAGGGGAACTCATAAAAACAGGCCCCATAAGATGAGTGATTCTACGAAAGAAAGTGTGATGACACATATTAAAATATTTCCTGCAGTAGAATCCCACTATGTCAGGAAAGATACAAAGCGACTCTATTTGTCTGAGCACCTAAACATTTCTAAAATGTACAGATTGTATGAACTCTGGTTCCCCAATCAACATTACTCTGCAGAACACAAGGCTACAAAGCGACATTATGAATACACTTTTAACACAGAGTTTAATTACTCGTTCTTCAAACCAAAGAAAGATTTATGTGGAATCTGCTCCCAATATGATCAGGCTAATGAGATAACCAAAATAAGTCTAGAAACTAAGTATAGGGAACATTTGATGAGAAAGAATAAAGTGCGCCAGTTGAAAGAAGAAGAAAAAGCTGCAGTGGACGAAAGAAGTACCACAATTGCCATTTTTGATCTAGAAAAGGTCCTCAGTATCCCTCAGTCTGAAGTGGGGATTTTTCACTACAAGAGAAAATACCCTGTATATAATTTTACTGTATATGACTCACTGCGCAAATTGGGTCACTGCTTTGTCTGGCATCTGTCTATTGCCAAAAGAGGATCAATTGAAATAGGCAGTTGCCTAATAAAGTTCATCGAGCAAGAAGGACTCCAAGGAATCAAAAATTTATCCTTTTATTCCGATGGCTGCGCTGGTCAGAACAAAAACAGGTACATTTTTGCGTTATACCTTTACGCCTTAAGAGCTTACGACCTACAAAATATAACACACCGGTTTTTTGAGACTGGCCACGGTCAGAACGAAGGTGATAGCATGCATTCATGCATAGAAAGGGCCATGAAAAATAAAGTATTATATACTCCTGACCAAGTTTACAGCATCATCATGAATGCAAAAGTGACCGGAAAGAAATATAAGGTCCATGAGATGAAGCAGCGTGACTTTTATGATATAAAAAGCCTGATTTGTGGAAAAAACTGGCTAAAAGACACTCAAGGAAACAAAATTAAATGGGCGAAAATAATGGAAGTGAAGGTGTCCTATTTAAAACCTAAAATTCTTCAATTCAAGTATAACTTCGAAGAAGAAGAGTATTTGGAATTAGACACGGAGTTGCAAATAACTAGACCCAGGCGAGGGCGAAGACCAACAGCCTCAATTGCAACAGAAGCTGAATCACTCTGTTTGGATTTGAAGCAAGCTTATAATCAGCAAATACCCTTAAGTAAAGCGCTACATGCAGATTTAATAAGTTTGTGTA
The DNA here is from genome assembly GCA_911387795.2 of Apamea monoglypha. Classification (NCBI taxonomy): domain Eukaryota; kingdom Metazoa; phylum Arthropoda; class Insecta; order Lepidoptera; family Noctuidae; genus Apamea; species Apamea monoglypha. Next base: position 5,885,078 of record OU426935.1, on the reverse strand, counting down.
CCAGCGATGCAATCCCACAGCACTACCATGCGTTTTATGATTCCCTTACGAGCTGTGAGGCTAACCCGAGCGAACTTTCAGACTCTGAAGTCTCTGAAAGTGTAGACGACGAGGAGTAGAGCTACCCAGGGTAACTGCTTCTTAATAATTAATAATTTAGTATTAAATTTAAGTTGATTGTTCCTAATTTGTTGATTTTTACAAACAATTGTTATTAATTATGTATAAATAAAAAATAATGAGACAGATTCCTTTTATTTCTTCACAAATTACCTTGCACACATACAAAATATTTATTCAGTATTTGATACTTGCCTCCAGCTAGTATATTACATTTTCCATGGAATATACACGTAAGTTGCTATTACTGTAATTTGTAATTAATTGTTTGTCAGCGAATAAAATGGTAATAGTACATTACGATAAGGGATCCTATCACAATTTATCAAACAATAACATAGTAATCCATTATTACGGTAACTTACTACCCTGAGATTTTACTCGAATAATATCGTAATGTTGCTTTACAGTTTAGGTTTGTGCCTTTAATTGATGGTAAATTTAATTTAATTAATTACTCATTTTTAAGAAAGTTGTAATTATTTCATATAGTAAACAATTATTTTGTTAAAAATCACCTTTCTTTTGGTATCTAAACAATCCCGCTATGTATGTTAGTTATTGAGATATTCTCGAAAAACTGTTTTTTATTTTTCCTGTAAAATTTAGTTTTTACGATTACCATTTTATTCGTCGGGGACGGCGATATGTATACGTACATATTATTAATATTTAAATTAAAAGTTATCTCTTTGCTTCAGGACTTGAGTTAATGACAAAATGGAAATCTTTAAGGAATCAATTTCGTTAGGAGTTAAAGTTGCAGCAATGTTCAAAATCCGGTCAAGCTGCCACAAAACGACGAAAGTATATTCATTATGATGCATTACTTTTTTTAAAGAAACACACAGAACACGCTTCAACATCGCCAAACATGTTCAATGAGGACAGTCAAGATGTTTTTGAGGATGACGACAGTTCGGTTAATACCGCCCCTAGTGTTACGGAACCATCCACGTCTAATAAAAAGAAAACATTAGTCCAAATGTTTCTGGAATCTAATAAAGAGATATCGAATGTTATGCGCGAGAGTATAGATATACAAAGAAATAATGTTCAACCACAGTATCGCGACGAGCGTGGAAATGAGGCATTTTTCCGTTCGTTGCTACCACTTATGGACAAAATAAAAGAAGACTGTTTAATTGATGCCAGAACTGAGATTATGGCCGTAGTTAAGAAATACACACCATCATCACATACATTGCTAGACTCTTATTCTCGTACATCCACACCAACAAGCGAGGATGATATTGCTCAAATGTTAGAACACTTTGATGGAATGTAAACTTTAAGTTTTAATTTGATGTAAGCGTTTAAGTAAAATAAATCTGCTTTAAACTTACTGTAGTGTTACTGCTAATCTTTCACATGGCCCGATACTTTTCCTCATATTAGTATCTTGCTTTGATAAGTGTCTTGATAGTAAACTTCAGTTCATCGAAAACAGGAATTGGCATTAAATATTCATCTTCAAACCATTCTGGATCATTTCGATGTTCTTCATAATTCACGTGGAAATGTCCATGACTTTCACGACGTAGCAACATGGGATGTGTCCACCAACGGCGCTTTTTTTCCCTTCTTAACAATAACAATAACTGCATATTCACTAGCGTACTTGCAGAAGCACCCCACAACACTATATCCATAATAAAGAATTATTTTATCGACTGAGACACTACTTATTTCGCTCTCGTCTGGCACGTAACTGAATTTTTTCTTTCGCAACGCGTCGTCAAGGAAACGCGGCGATACCGTTACGAGTCGCCGCGGAAACGCTGCGATTCCGTTACGACTCGCGACGATACGCGGCGGAATTATCGCTCGTTCGTGGAGATTATCCGACGATATAAGGGCGGACTCGTCGCGATTCTCTCGCTCGTGGAGCCAACGCCTTAGCGTAGGTAGTCAATTTATTCCGCGGAATTAAGATTTGGATTTCGGAATTCGGATTTTTGTAAGTTTATCATTGTTTGAATAATGTTACGTGGTGTTGGTTTCTGTTATATTTTTTATTTTGCATGATTTGTGTTTTACGTTGCATTTTGATATTAGAATGGAAAATCACACCTGGTCATGGGCGGGCTCGTGGCACCCTAGCTCGGCCTCGTAGGTCACGAGGTGGTCCTGGTGGTCGTGGCTCACGAGGTGGTACTAGGGGGGCCCGCGGACGTGCCCAAGGTTCTGGTGTGGGAACGTAAGTTGCTTAATTGCTTCTAAATAATTTATTGATGTCTGCCGTAAAGAAATATTCTAAAGTTTTGTAACTTTTTTAGAGTCCTTCCAGTGCAAGCCCCTGATGCCGGAGCCAGCCAGCCGGCAGTGCAGCCCTCTATGTATGTATACTATTCAAAATTTGTCTACTATGATACGGTTGTTTTTAAGTATTATTATTTTCTGTGTGCCCAAGGTTCTGGTGTGGGAACGTCAGTTGCTTAATTGCTTCTAAATAATTTATTGATGTCTGCCGTAAAGAAATATTCTAAAGTTTTGTAACTTTTTTAGGGTCCTTCCAGTGCAAGCCCCTGATGCCGGAGCCAACCAGCCGGCAGTGCAGCCCTCTATGTATGTACATATACTATTCAAAATTTGTCTACTATGATACGGTTGTTTTTAAGTATTATTATTTTCTGTGTGCCCAAGGTGCTGGTGTGGGAACGTATGTTGCATAATTGCTTCTAAATAATTTATTGATGTCTGCCGTAAAGAAATATTCTAAAGTTTTGTAACTTTTTTAGGGTCCTTCCAGTGGAAGCCCCGGATGCCGGAGCCAGCCAGCCGGCAGTTCAGCCCTCTACGTATGTATACTATTCAAAATTTGTCTACTATGATATGGTTGTTTTTAAGTACTATATTATTATTTTCTTTTTAGCTCTAGTACTCTTGGTGAGGAGCTGAAACGGGTCCGGGGAGTTAGAGCCGCTGACAGAAAAAAATTAAATGTTGTGTCAGTGGTTCAAAAAGCTCGGCTGCTCGAGTTGAGGGAGCAGAAAGAAGTAAGCAGGTTTCTGCTCCCTGATGCTCCAGAGCGAAAGCAGAGGAGGTATGAGTTCTGTTTTTTTTTTTTTTTTTTTTTTTTTTAATATTAACTTTTGACAAATTGACTTGATTTGTCTTACTTTCAAATATTTTACAGAAAACCATCGCCAACCCGGGTGCCGTGTCCTCTCCTTCACGGGACACCGGCAATTCCACCACCCCGGAAAAGGAGGCACTGGGAAGTGGAAGCCGGGCCATCGACCAGCACAGGTTTGTTGTTTTTACTTACATTTATTGTGGCTTGCACATTATTATGTTATTTTAGACTTACTCAAATTACATCGTGTGCTCTTTTTAGACTCTACTACTTCCGGCGAGGAAAACCGCCCGTGGCGCGCGTGCAGCCCCACAGCCGAAGGTGGTTTGTTTTAAAATTACCTCATTCCACATAATGATGACCATATTTCTCTAGCTTCTAATTTATTGTTTGTTTCTGGTAGCAGCAGAACCAGCAGCAGCGCAGCTAACGCCAACTAGTTGTGGCAAGGAAAAACTGCATCCCAAGAAGTAGGTATAAGTTTAATGACATAGTTATATGATTAGTCGATGTTGATATTTAGGACAATGTTATTTTTACAGAATCCTATTTTCGCCGTCAACCGGCGTGCAGACGGCTGTGGAAGTCGATTCCCACACGATTGTCGATGCGGAAATCGACTTCATCGGATTTACACCCAGTGAGTTAACCAAATAAGTAAAAGTACTAATGAAAGCTTGAATACATTTTTATTCTAAATTTAACCAATAACTTCTTAATTTGTAGCGTCCAATCCAGGCCTGGCACAGTCGGCGATCGGTTCGTCTCCCACACCATCGACGTCCTCCGTCACAAATGGTGAGTGATCTTTTATCTTCTTCTTTCCACTTTTTGCTAACTTATTAGTATGCATATAATTTAGTATGTGGTTTTATTTCAGAACCATCAATATTCGAGGACGTTGAGGACGAGGTTGCTGCGTGGGAGCGATCGATCGCGCAAAATCCCGGGTCCGACGAGGAGGCAGACCTGCCGGATTGGGACGGCGTCGGTGTGGTGGTGCCCCGCCAAAGGTATGTAGAGGAGTATCCGGCAGACGTCGACGACCTCACTCCTGACCTGCTGGAGGAATTTTATGTCCTCGATACTCGCGATGATTCCGCGTTGCGGGAGTACGTGAGCAGCGAGGACATGCTTCATTTCCAATGGCAGAGCGATGCCAATGGTTTCGCTGACGAGCAGGAGTTATTTACTGGTTTGTCTGGGCAAACTTTTGAGACCGACGGGATGACCCCTCTGGGTATTTTCGAGAGGATATGGGATGAAACTATAATTAACCTTATAGTTTCAGAAACTAACAGGTACGCCAGCCACCTGTTAACTGCAACCTCAACACCACGGGGAAGATCCCGAATGAACGCCTGGAAGGACCTTAGATCGACCGATCTATGGACGTTCTTCGGGATTTTGATATTGCAAAGTTTCGTAGTAAATCCTGTTGAAAAGGATTATTGGTACCCTAGATTTTCGTATTTGCGGATCGGGAATTTCAAAGACATGATGGCCTACGATAAATTGTTACTGATTAAGAAATGTCTGCATTATGTAGACAATTCTACCTTTCGGCATAATTCCAAGCTTGCAAAAATTGGCCCGATCATTGCACACCTGAATCGCAAGTTCAGCAGTTTATACCTACCCGAGCAGAACATTGCGGTAGATGAGTCTCTGTTAATGTGGAAGGGGAGACTCACATTCGCACAATTCATCGCCACCAAAGCTGAAAAGCTATGAACTTTGCGAGTCCCGAACGGGCTATTTGTGGATGTTTGAGATATATGAAAGGGTAGGCCCCTCAGATGATCATTCTGATGACGATGAAATAACTGGCGAAATTAAAACACCTGTTCCTGTACCCGATAAATCTGAACCTGTTATTGTTGCGATTCCTGAAGTTTCAGAAATTGAACTCGTTAATTCTAATAAAAAGACAGATGCTGGGCTGTGGACGGAATTTTCTGAGGAAGATATTTGCTATTGGATTGATCACGGTCCAGAAAGTTGTCAGCACCATCAGGGCCCATTTCATGAATCACGCCGTACATATGCTAGTGGTAAAAGTGTCCGTTTTTGCACACCACGACTTTTTTTCGGTAAAAAAGCCAAAGGTGAAACATATAAGCGGGAATGGTTATTGTATTCACAAACAAAAGGATCTTTGTATTGCTTTGTTTGCAAGTTGTTTGGTAACAAATGCATCGCCACAGCGCCGAGCCAATTTGCAGTTGACGGATTTAGTGATTGGCGAAACGTAATTGCAATTGAGCACCATGAAAACAGTTCAGCTCATAAGGACTTTATGCTAACTTATTTGAGCAGAAGACAAGGTCTAGGGATCACCAAAAATCTAGAGGTACAAGTAAAAGAAGAAAGAAAATATTGGCAAAATGTATTGCAACGAGTTATTGCAGTTATACAAACGCTTGCAGAACGTGGTTTGGCCTTTAGGGGGCATGATGAGTCTTTTGGATCTATACACAATGGGAATTTTTTGGGTTTACTTGAACTTGTGGCTCAATTTGATCCATTTTTAGCAAGCCATATTGCAAGATATGGAAATAAAGGGAAAGGCAACCCATCATATCTATCGAAAACAGTATGCGACGAGCTTATCGATTTAATGAGTGATAAAGTTCACAAAGTGATTGTCGAAGAAATACAATCAGCTGGATACTTCAGCCTCTCAGTGGACTCTACGCCTGATCTATCACATACGGATCAACTAAGTATTATTTTGAGATACGTATCGCCGTCTGATGGTAAGCCCGTGGAACGATTTCTAACGTTTTTAAATTTAAAAAGTCATACCGGAGAAGAGATGGCAAATTTGGTACTCAGTTATCTAGAGGGTTGCAAAATAGATATTGCAAAGTGTAGAGGACAATCATATGATAATGCTGCTAATATGTCAGGACGATACAAAGGGATGCAGCAAAAGATTTTAGAGCATAATAAATATGCTGCATTTATACCATGCGCTGCACATACTCTAAACTTGATTGAGGCCACAATAAAAATAACTTAATGACGTCACGAAAACGTGCAGACGATGCAGAAATCAGTCGGTTGTTGCATGAAACGAGCGATGAAGAGATTCAGGGGTCAGACAGTGAAACTGAAGACAATTTATTAGAAGATGAAGTACAGAGTGATGCCGAATACTATGAGGTGAGTGATCTACCAGTGGTAAACCTATTGGATACTGAAGATGTGTCTGAAAATGACCCTGAAACTCCTGAAAGAGCTTCGCCAAGTATGCCTAGTTGTATTGTCATGCCACAGCGTCAAATTCTTAAAGGCAAAAACGATCATCGTTGGACGGCCACTAAAGGTAGAACAAGTGGCAGAGTATCATCTGCTAATATTAAGGAGTCTACACACCAAACCCGCCGACCCGCCGACACAGCCCGGCGGCTTGGTGTCGGCGACTTTGCTTCAAGAATCATGTCGGCGACTCGTACCCGCGCGTGCAAGTCGGCGGCATGGCCGGCGACTTGCGTACGCGCACGCTCAGTTGCCCGCCGACACTCCAGCGATAGTGATGTGCTTGTGTTTTTTTTGCGATTTTCTGCAATAATGGAATGGGACGAAGAAACCACTCTAAAGTTAATAAATTTGTATCATATAAAGGAATTATTATGGAATCCAAAACACTTGGATCACAAATGTAGACCTAAACCTTTTGATGCACTAAATGAGATGGCAAACGAATTAAATACAAATGTCACAGAAATAGAACGGAAGATAAAAAATTTGACGAGCCAATATTATAGAGAAAGAAAAAAGACGATTGAATCAAAAAAGTCTGGAACCAGCGCAGATTCTGTTCATGAGAGCAAGTGGTTTGCCTTTAAATCTTTGAATTTCTTGCTCAATAAAAATAAACCTACTGGAACAATCGATACGGTATGTAACATTTCAGTGATGTTGTATTATTTTATTTCTAACCTAATTATTAGAGCACACAAGAATAATATGTAAGCTTGGCCCGAGTGAAGAGAGGCGCGCGGTAAATAAAGACATAGGTACTTATTTTATCTGCCTTTGTTGTTGCGCTGCCGCTATTGTTATTGCACCGAAATATTTCTAAACAAATTATTTCTTGGAATGGCATGTGCACAGATATAATAGTCATTGCAAATGTATTTTTTAAAAACTAACAACTCTTTTCTCAACAATCTTTTGATTTCGCCGAATTTCTATTATAAACCGAGAGATTCCGTACCATTTTCTTTTTTTTTCTTTTTAGGTTGTTTTAGAAATATTATCAATGTAAATAATAATTAATAATAATATTTCTAAAACAATTAGTATTAGGTATGATTTATGACCATTGTCTTTTTTTTCATATATTCCGTGCGGTGTACCTACTCGCGGGTAAAAGCTAGTGTATAATACATTTCATAAGTAAACTGTTGGTGATTCAAATAAAATATTATTTCAGGAGATAACAGCAACTGACAATAATGCCCAACATGCGGACAATGATGCTCAACATGGGGAAAACGATTCACCTCAAACGTCAAACATCATTCCCCAAGCGAATAAACGTTATAAACCTAATCCAAGTAATGAGATGGTGTCGGAAGCATTAAATTTAATGAGAACAGTCAGTCAACGGACAAATCAAAAAATAAAAGATGAGGACGATTTGTTTGGCGAATATATTGCGACACAACTTAGAAAATTTGATAAAACAACAAAGGCAATAATAAAACATCGGATTAACAATATCTTTTTTGAAACCGAAACTGGATATCGTTCAGACATGTTCGAAGCTTCGCCAAGACCTTCTACTTCCCATAGTCATCCAGGATATTATACAATGGATCAATGTGATGTAAATTCCTACTACTCATCATCCAACTCTGCCGTAACAAACCCTGTTTAACCGCCTCTTGGTGAACCTTCAACATCTTCAATTGAACCTTCGTTACGTGTGTCGCTTCAAGAGAGTGGTGATATTGAGAACATATTATCATCTATTGAGTCAGATAAATAGGTTTATTCCACAAATCCCCACCGTATGCACTCTGAGAATAACCCTATCACCTGATGCGAGATAACGTTATGTAGGCACAAGTATTTCGTCTTAATGTTGTTGTCATAGAATCGTCATAGTATACTCAAAATGCATAAAAACATCAGTGGGGATTTCGCGGTGGGGATTTATAGAATAACTCGGTAAATAAAACCACTTATAAATGAACAAAAACAAGTGATTTACGAAGTTTTTAATACAAATTATAATAAAAATACAAGTACTAATACAAGTATGAGTTTCATTAAAACTTACGAGTTAGTCATTGATCATTCTGCCATGGTAATCTCCCGACATCGGAAAGAAAATATTGAACCAATTCTGTCCTTATAACCTCAGGAGATTGTGTCCTTGTAACCTCAAGGGAATGTGTATTGTCTTGTCTAGGCAAGTCAGCAAACAAATTATTTTCACGTGGTTCCCTGCGCCAATCTCCTGGATTGATTTCTCCCCTACTATTTTCAGTATCATATTCATTTTGTTGTATTATACCATGTCGTTTTACATAATTGAACAAATGAATACATGCCAATGTTACAATAGTAACTTTTTGTGGATTTAGCTGGATGGGTTTGTTAAATATCTTAAATTGTTTTGTTAACTGTCCAAATACGTTTTCAACTACTCTTCGACCTCGACACATGCGATAGTTGTACACTCTCTTGGGAGACCCTTTCGCATGATTACCATCATAAGGTTTTAAAATATTGGTTTGTAAAGGAAACGCATCGTCGCCCAAAAAAAAATAGGGTACTGGCATAATTCTTCCAGGTAGAGGTTTTTTATCTGGCAAATTTAAATCATTATTATATAACATTCTGCATAATGAAGAGTTAGCAAATACACCACCATCGGAAATGCGACCCTGGCACCCCACATTAGCGTATAAAAACTTATAATCTGCATCCACTAATGCAAACAGTACAATACTGAAATACATTTTATAATTAAAATAATCGCTTCCACTTCGTGCTGGACATTCAATTCTAATGTGCTTTCCATCCATAGATCCAACACAATTAGGTACATTCCATCTACTCAGATATCCATCTGCAACTTTTGTCCATTCGTTTGATGTTCGTGGAATCTGAAATCGGAAATGTGCTCGGTGATAGGATAGCCATTTGTCTACTTATATAGTAATTTTTCGGAACATAGTTTTTCTGGAAGATTAAAGAAAGTTAAACGCCCATATATGTACATACCTTCACATAATCCGAAAGTCCATCTACGATAGCTTGGCACACTTCTGGAATAATGTAGGAAATAAGTTGAGGAGATACTTTAAAGGTGTCACAAAGACTGTTGAATGAATCTCCCGTAGTCAGGTATTTTAATGTTAATGATAATCTGTCCGTTGGTGAAATTGCACTTCTGTAATTTGTATTTTTTTTAACTATTGTGGGTCCAACAATGCTTAGTAAATATTCAAAGTCGGTAAACGTTAACGACATAAATGTCTTAAAATGTAAGGGTCTTTTTACAATCAAATCGTCTGTTCTTAAATCTTTTATTCTGTCACTGTTACTGTAACGACTGCGACTCATTAAGCTTGGTCTAACCCAACACTGTCGTTTTCTCTTCAGGGACCCAGCTAAAATTATTCCACATGCTGCTATTATTAGATCAACATCAGTATCCATGTTTATTGTAGGCTGCAATATTCGAGAAAAACAACACGTCACGTTCGTACACACTGCAATCACTAACTAAAAAAGTTGTACTGATTTCTTGCCGCCGACTAACTCACCGACACAGCCCCATGACACATGTTGGCGGGTTGGCGGGTTTGGGTCGCCGACACCAAGCCGCCGGGCTGTGTCGGCGGGTCGGCGGGTTTGGTGTGTAGACTCCTTTATACGGACATCTAGGGGTCCCACTCGGATGAATAAATGCCTTTATGAGCCTTTAGAATGTTTCAGTATATTTATTACTGATGAAATTGTGGAGGAGATAACAAAATGGACCAATGCTGAAATCCAGCTGAAAATTCAAAGGCCTGATCTAAAAGCCACCTTTAAAACTACAACTTGTGAAAAAATTCGGGCTCTTTTCGGCTAACTGACACTAACAGCTGCTATGAAGGACAATCATTTGACCACGGATGAGCTGTTTGATTGTTCGTATTCAGGAAACAGATATGTTGCTGCCATGAGTAGAGATAGATTCGATTTTCTGATAAGGTGTTTGAGAATGGACGACAAATCTCTTTGCGGCCAGAACTAAGGTCTACTGATGCATTTGTACCAATTAGGAAAATATGGGAGATCTTCATAAACCACTGCCGATCCAATTACATCCCTGGACCTTATTTAACCATTGACGAACAGCTTTTGGGTTTCCGGGGTCGGTGCCCTTTTCGGATGTATATTCCCAACAAACCTAATAAATACGGAATAAAAATTGTAATGACATGTGACAGTGCTACACGATACATGATTGATGCTATGCCATAACTAGGCAAATGCACTCAAACCAATGGCTTGCCACTCGGTGAATTTTATGTAAAAGAACTTACAAAAGCAGTTCATGGCAGTAATAGAAATGTCACATGTGATAACTGGTTCACATCAGTTCCATTAGCAAAAAATTTGCTAAGGCAGCCATACAAATTGACCTTGGTCGGCACTATTAGGTCAAATAAAAGGGAAATACCTGACGAGCAGAAAAAGATGCAATCCAGGCGAGTAGGAACATCGATGTTCTGTTATGATGGGCCATTGACGTTAGTGTCGTACAAACCAAAACCGAGCAAAATGGTGTTGGTTCTATCATCGTGTGATGAAGAGAGCACTGTTCATCCTACGACCGGCAAGCCAAATATGATTCATTTTTATAATGAAACAAAAGGGGGAGTCGACACTTTCGACCAAATGTGCTCGTCGATGTCGTGCAGCCGCAAAACAAACAGGTGGCCCATGGCTATGTTTTATGGGATCTTGAATATGGCATTTATAAACGCATACATTATTTACTGTGATAATGTCCTATCCAAGAAATAAAAGCCGCTGGGACGTAGAGATTTCATGAAGAAACTCAGCAATAGCTTGATGACCCCATGGATGGAGACAAGGTAGCAAATGACTACTTTGCCGACAAATATAAAAGAAAAAATTAGTAGTATATTGCCAAAAACACAAGCCGAACCTCCTCACAACGTGAAGGTGTACCTGAACCTAAGAAAAGAAAATATTGTGCCTTTTGTCCATCAAAAATTAGAAGGATGACAAAGACAATGTGCGACAGCTGCAAAAATTCCATTTGTGGAGAGCACAAGTCCAGCGCCTGTCCTAAGTGCCTTTGAGGCCAAAATTAATAAAAAGTATTATTTACTTAGCTTTTTTATATTATATAGATTATAAAAAGTTGATTTTGAAAATTTAACATAGTAAATTATAAGACTGATGGTGAGTTTCCTAAATGTTTAAGTTTTGTAAAGTAAGAAGTTCCTTGTTTTGTTCTTTAATTTTTTTTTTTCTAATAAAAATATAAAGTCTAATGTTTTTCATTTACTCACAACAAAATTACATACACTAAGATATAATATCACATTCATAAACCTAATATACACATAATCCAAAAAATGCTCACTCAAACATTCGCACGTCGAATCGACGTATGGTTATCATTAGTGTACAGTGAAATATGGTTACCTATCTAGGGTTAATGGGAGCAACAGAATTGGGGAAATTATGCACCAAAGTAAAGGAAATAGAGGCCGATTATTGTAAAAGCGATCATGTGGTCGACATGATGACAGAATCATTTATTATTCGCGTAGGGGATGACGATTAATTCTCAAATGATGATGAAAGCTCAAGTGAAGTGCGACGACGATGAAATGGCCACCTCTAGCAACAACACCGCGTCCTCATCTGGTTTTCACGTCACCCACGACGACTTAACACGTTCGCGTGAGCAACGTCTTACAACGTCGTGTTGATACATATGTATAATTATGAAATGGTGCAACGTCATATGACGGCCTCTAGATTGTCATATTTATTTTGATGGAACGTCTTTGGACGTCTATTTTATGGGCAAATTCCTATAGCGCATCTACTTAGCGCCGATTCATTCGATTTTCATAGCATACACCGCCGCGTGCCCTAAAAAAAATTTTTTTTTCTAGTTTTGACGCACACATCCTAAGGTCGCGCGCACAAACTCGCAACGTCTTATGACGCCCTCCCTTGTATCGCTATCCCTACTGGCAGTTGACCTGCGCGCAGTGAGACGACCTAATGTGTGTTTATTGTGAACGCCGTGCAACTTATCTGGATTATGTAATATTTTATCATGAAAGGTTAGTAAATATTATAAATTTCTTACTTGGAATAAGCATCCGCATGTTTTTGAGTAACAAACAATGTCATAACTAACATGAATTTGATATAATTTCGAAAGAGAAGTTTGTAACGGCTTTTCTGTGCTTTTATATTTGCTTATTTTGAACAGTGAGAACATGGTAATTTCATTCATTCATTCGTGTGAATCTGTGTAATCGGAATCAATACTACAATCTAATACTACCCAAACGATCGAAGAGCAACAGGAGCCTAATTATAGTTCGAATATACCAATGCAAGACCCAGAATCAGGACAAAGAAATGTTCAGGCCCGTTAAACCACCTACAACTGTAAATTGGGAACTCACAACATTAGATATCCCAGAATCAATCTGCAATTTACAGCGAGCGGAGATCAGGTGTTAGTAGCAGGAGAAAGCCAAGACACCGAAATGGATGGTATAACAATCAGAAGCAATTCCCCTGTCAAATGGGCAAAATTTATGGCATCTCGAGAGTGGGTAATGACAGACTTTATGAAAAACACTATTAAGCGGATGCAACAGGAACTGATAGAAGGAGAGATGAGGCCTGGAACCATCGGAGAATTCCTATCTAAACATAGTATTGACTGATCTCTAATTAAGACAATTTTCCCTCCATTTTTGTATTATCTTATTTATTTATTTAAGAATTCAATTTCGATTCTACATCAACAGGCGTCCAGTTTCATATTGATCAAAATACTTCGGTTCTCGATGTATCCAAACAGTTATTACCATTGTTAGTCAACTTATCGAACATAAAGGGTGTCCAGCGGGAATTTTTCAACTTTAAATCAACGTTACTCATTTGTTAGCGGGGTTAGGGCCGCGGAGGGGGTGGCGCTAGAAGCTACGTTTCTGCGGATTTGTCAGTCGCCATGAGTCATTGGTCGGGCGCGCACCGCGCGTACGCGGTGGAGCAATATTTAATGAACGGCAATTCGCCTATTCGAGCGCGTCGTGCTTTTTGTTTGCATTACAACATTCGGCGATTAAGCGATGGTCCGAGTACGCAGCTTATCAGAACGTGGGTGCAAAGATTTCGAGAAGAAGGGACAATGATCAATAGGCCGCCGCCAGGACCGTCTACGTCGGCAGCAACACCAGAACGAGTGACACAGGTGCGTCAAGAAATTCTAAGAAATCCAAGGAAATCAGTAAGAAAGATTGCCGCCTCTACAGGCATTAAGAAGTCAACTGTGCATACGATTTTGAAAAAAAAACTAAAGCTTCATCCCTATAAAATGCAAATTGTCCAAAAATTAAATGAGAACGATTATGTTTCAAGGGAAAGGTACGCCAGAACGGCTTTGGAACGATTTCGAACCCCGAGAACACTTGGAAACATATTGTTCAGCGATGAGGCACATTTTCACATCGGGGGTTACGTAAACAAGCAAAATATGCGTTACTGGAATCCCAACAACCCAAGAGAACGTCATCAGAAAAGTTTGCACTGCCCTAAAACCACAGTATGGTGCGCCATCTCAGCTCATGGAATAATCGGACCGTATTTTTTTAATGAGGGGGAAACTGTGAATTCCTCGGTATACTGCCGCATGATTGATGAGTTTTTGGTGCCGCAATTGCAAGTTTTTCCAGGGCGCAACAATAGGACACATTTCCAGCAAGATGGGGCAACCCCGCACACTTCTAGGGTATCCATGTCGAAGTTAAGGGATATTTTCCCTGGAAAATTAATAAGCAAGTACGGAGACATAGCCTGGCCACCACGATCGCCTGACTTGACGCCTTGTGATTTTTTCTTGTGGGGATACCTCAAGTCTAAAGTGTACTGTAATAATCCCCGCACCATATCTGCCCTACAAGAAAATATCCGGCGTGAAATTGATGCAATCCCCCAAGCACTGTGTTCGCGCGTATTCGCCAATATGAGGGTTCGCTTACAAGAGTGTGTTGCGCGAAACGGACGTCACTTGGAAGACATTATTTTTAAAAAATAAAATCCGCAGAAACGTTCTTTGTTTTAAAAATAGAATAAATATTTTGAATGTAATAATATGTTTTTTATTTAAGTTTAAAAAATAAAATTTTCCGCTGGACACCCTTTACAAATATTTGGTAAGGCTCTATACAATAAAAATAGACCAATGACGAGACATAGTCGTAGATACTCCTTCAGGGAAGTTGACAAAGGTGAATTTCTTAAATTTCTAGGACTGTGTTTATTACAAGGACAAATATCTGTTCCTAAAAAACGAAAACCACACCTATAATCCACATCTTCTTATTTTAATATACATTCCTAACATTATCTTGTTTGTTAATTATTAATAAATAGGTACATATACAATTAAGGCTGATTAAAAAGTAATAAAGATTTTGGACTCGTACAAATAAAAATGTTAAGAGTTTTTGATTAAACTTATATTCCTATATAGCCAGTTGTATCATTTCAATTTCCTAAATTTAAGTTGACGCCTATGAACGTTGTGTAGTTTAGCATGGTATGTCAGACCTACGTGGTGGCGGCAACGTATACAAGACGTCGGACGTGAAATAACGTTGCGCCACATAACACAGTTCTAAGACGTACGTATTACGGCGGGACGTCTTTAGACGTTGCTTAACTTTGTATGGGAAAAAGGTGCGCCTCAGTACAAATATTCAGAAATGAGGTTGCTCACGCGAACGTGTTAATGGAAGGAGTTTCAACATTACTTTAATTTTTTGTTTGTACTAATAAGATTAAACATTCTACACTGAATCAAACATGTTTGTAATTCTATTTAATATCTAATATATTTTTCAATGTTGTACCTACCAATAACCAATATACGAAAAAAATAAAACAATTTGCCTAGTACTTTCGTGTGCGTGTGTACCTATGCGCAAACACATCCCCTCCACTTTCTTCCAGCGTTCGTTTTACATGACGCAACTTGCAGGCATCATGCGTGGCCGCCATAAAAAAAAACAAAATGGCGCGACATATTTAAAAAATCTTCAATCCCCTTTGTTTAGTGGGAAATTTAGTGATTATGAGAGGCCGTTATTTGTTAGTGGTTTTTAAATTGAATCCCGTTTACAGGCATTTTTGAATTGTCAAAGAGTCGGTCAGTCAGAACGATGAAGCTAGTTGCCCGTTCCAAAGCGTAGTGGGTACTGTAGAGGTTTATCTGCATGGGGGCGACCTCACATAGTACAGGCCGGAGATAATTTAGAACGGGTTAAATTCGAACGTTCAAACTAGCGTCATGTTTCTTCTGTTAGGATTTCTAGACATAACTGTCAGTGGTGACACGGGCTAGAACACGAAAAGATATGCTTATAATACAATCTAAAAAGAGTCATAAAGTTGTTTAATTCCAAGATCCCCTCAGAGGACTCTTCAAGTCCTCACATATGGTGGAGGCGCCGGGTAGACGCTAAATTATCGAAGTGTAGGCGCTAAATTGTCGAAAGGTATAGGCTGAATTGACGAAAAGTTGAGGAGGAATTTGCGCCGAATTTGCGCTAAGCGTTGTGCGAAGAAACGTACCCCATACGTTTATATGTATACATATATTTGAAGAAGCGAGACCGCTCACATTCAAGAAGATAGAACAGGCACAGAAGAGTCGCCTGGATATTATTTGCAGCTAAGTGGTTCAATATTTTTTTGTGTAAAGAGATTAAGATGGCTCAATATTATACGGGCAGTAACGCATGCCTAGAAGAATTCATTGAGGCGTTCAAAGTAGTTGCTAACTACAATAGATGGCGTGAGAGCGATTGGGCGCTGATATTGGGCGTATATCTTGAGGGTGCTGCCCTGTGTGTTTTTAAAATGATGTACCACGATGGCATGACATTCAATGCGTTGTGTGATGTACTACGAGCAGAGCTCCCGTGCCGTTGTCACAAAGCGTTTTATAAGAGGCAACAAGAGGAGTTTGCACAACATCTGTCTGAGGGAAGCGGCCAGGAAAATTTGTTAAATGTAGATGATGATGCTTGTTTATTATTTAGTGGAAGACAAGATGGCCCACTACAAGATGAGCAAAGCTGCCTAGAAAGCAGCGTGGAAGTGGAAGCTGATGAAAAAGATGATGTCGAATGCGGCAGCCAAGGGTGCAGCCCAGCAGAGGATGAGAAGGAGCCGATGGAAGTGTTCGAGAGTGAACACGAGGAAGATAATGAATCGGGTCAGTCCAGTCCTTTTATTAATATATATAGCTGTGTTTCAGAGCATCAGGATGAGCAGTATTATCACGATGTCGAAATTAATAAAAATAGCATCGCTGGTGATCAAGTTACTGAGGATAACTCTGTGATTATTGATTACGAGACAAAGGAGAGTTGTCATGCCGAGTTGTCCACGGAGATAAAGGAAAATGCTCAGAGCGTCGTAACGTCGAATGACGACAGTAAGCTGGACTATGAAGTTGATCTAGATAAAGCTGATGTAGAGTGGTGTGCAGTCAGAGACGAACGCACAGAGGTGGTGAACAATTATGTGCAATTGAAAGAATTTGTTAATTCTCTTACGGATGAGGGTGCAGTCTTTAATCGTAGTGATCTTATCATACATCACATAGATGACCCTAAGATTAATAATTCAATCTCACTTCATTTCAATTCATTTTTTGCAGATAGGTTTCAATCTTTAATGATATTAATAATGTTAATAGTTAATATTATTCATTCACAATGTGCTACTAACAATACCATAGAAAAGGCACGTGTAAAGGAAAAAAACTCATTTGTTAGAAAAGCTGAAACTAAACGCTTAATTCCAAAACATTTTTCAATTATTAATAACTTTCTAAATATATTTTCCTATAATTATCAACATTTTATAAAGAATTCTTTAATTTTAAAATACAAGTTTATAAAATGTAAGTTCAGAGATAAAAAACTTTTTGATAAAACATTTTCATATTATGTTGCAAATTTTTGTTGTCTTTAGTTGTCATACATTGTCACGTCAACGTTAGATAGATATAAATAACACTTTTAGTACCTATATTATTGATTGTTATGATACATTATATTAATATGTTGCCATTTGTATTTTTTGCATATGCTGCGATAAAACACCGGACGCGGCTGGGAGCGAGCGAGGTGGCTCGCCCCACAGCTTCAAGGAGTCTGAGGGAGTGAACATATCGTCGTCTTCATAGGCTGAGATAGCATGAACGTACTCCAGAATTTAGTAACGCGAGTTAAGAGGGGCTAATTAACCTTCCAAGTGTGGTCACTCCTACAGGGGGGGGATGGCACTCCACTCCCCAAGCTGAAACCATCTTTGCATACGGGGCATAGCCTTCGCAAAGTGTGTCTGGTTGGCACAATTGGTTCAACTTATGTTAGAGGACCCACAGTTCTATCAGTATTGACTGATGTTTCATGGAGTTTGAACTTGGTGAGAACGGAATAGATTTTTGGAAATATTTCCTCTGGAGTATGGGCGTGAGATAGTTTTCTTTCAATGGACATTGACCTCTTGGCCTTTTCCCTCCCTCTGGCTCAATACCGTCCGATGGGGTAAAAGAGTTTGAAGTTAAGATCATCTATCTGCTTTAAGCCTCATCTAGGCTGATGTGAACTGTCACATCATATTGTTAGTATATAGGAGGCCGCGTCGCCTCTTTTTCGCCAGTTTTGGCGCGACGAGGCTTAAGCATGACTACGTTAGTTTATGTTGGTGCACAGTGGCACATGTAAATGTTAACTTACCAGACACTTGTCATAGTGTCGGACGCGCGATTCGTTTGTCCTGACTTAAGTCTACTCTTGCAAGAGTTGGACCTCACACTGTATATATTATCTGGCGTTAGGTAACTGTTATCTTAGGGATAGGCAGGAAGGGTCTGAGCGTTCGAATGCTGTGAATAAAAGTCTTGTTGAGAGGCGGGAGTTTACCAATCCTTTTATTCAAGGATGGGCGTAGCTCATGTAGAGGTTTATCTGCATGGGGGCGACCTCACATAGTACAGGCCGGAGATAATTTAGAACGGGTTAAATTCGAACGTTCAAACTAGCGTCATGTTTCTTCTGTTAGGATTTCTAGACATAACTGTCAGTGGTGACACGGGCTAGAACACGAAAAGATATGCTTATAATACAATCTAAAAAGAGTCATAAAGTTGTTTAATTCCAAGATCCCCTCAGAGGACTCTTCAAGTCCTCACAGTACCTATGGAGAAGAACGGGCAAGAAACTCCCACAGACACTCTTTTAAATTTGAGGGAGAGCCAGCCTGGATGACTTACAGCTTTAAAAACCTAAAACCTACCTTTTGTTTCTTTATTTGGCATAACATGCTCGTTTTATTGCTTGATTAAACAACAAATACATTCATAATATTGAATAGGCTAGATTGTAATGTAAATAAAGTTTCACCAATTGTGATACATTATAAAACAAAAAAAAAATATTGAATTATTTCTTACACAAGTACTAAGTATCTAAAATAGGAACCATCAGTGGCCTGCCAAAATGTCTAAGGGCTGATTTTTTAATCATCTGATAACTTTATTAGAGGAATCATTTTGAAATATTGGCAGTTATTTCATACAAAAACTGTCAAACGTCAATTTTGTCCCTCAAATGAAAGTTATTTGGTGATGAAAAAATCAGGCCTTAATCATCTATTTGGCTCGACTGTTTCGTTTGAAAATGCAGTTTCGTGTTACTTTACCATTTGCACTTTTATAAAACATCAATAAAAAAATGCATGTCACAGGTTGGTGGCTGTCGCAGTAGTAACAGTTTCATGTGCATACCAAAATGGCTTCAACGTTTATCAAATTAAATACATAAAGTCTCATTGTGTGACCGAACATAATAAACAGACACAACAATACTTTCTTGCTTTTAAAAATTGCCCAAACTAAGACATGAAGAGACAGAACAACAGACAGAAAGAAGAGATTTTTAGTAGAATTATTAACAAAACAAAGTACAGCAAGGTTTTGGAAATATTTAAAATGATAAATAAATACACTGGAACAACAACAACAACAACACTCAGCCAGAAATATCCAACAAAGGCACTGAAGGTCAAAGGGCCATAATATATGAGTTCTAATTACATCTCAATTTCATGTCTGGCTTAGTGTGTGTAGATTGCATGAAATTTATTTTACAAGATCATTCTCAATTTTGATTTGGTACTTCTTCTTAGTAGTAGACGGAACTTTAAAAACAATATTTTACCTGCAGGTAGACCACCTTCCTTGACCAAAAACAACCAAAATGTATCAATTATTACTAGCAACAGTGGTTTCATTTCACATTTTGAACAACACAAAATCTACCCGTATACCATTTCCTTTTCCAACTAACAACAGGCAACAGAACGTTTTAAAAACCTACCGAACACAATCTACTGCTAACTCAACCGTTACCGCTTGTAAAACTTCACACATGCCGTTGAACATAAGAACAAATGAGGCACATGAAGCGTTTCAGCAGTAATACATTTGAATAAAAGCATTTCCTTTCACTGGATGAACGTTTTAGCATGATGAATGGAACTCGCTGCTCTTCTCGACATAAGAACATGTAATCGTTATGATTGTGACTATGACACAACGGTGATTGACTGGATGACTTTAATTTGATAGTATATATAAACAAGTTTCAGCTCTAGATAAACCAATAATCAATAGAGACGAGACAAAGAATCATGCCTCTAACCACTCCCTCCCTAGATGGGTCATTCATCCATCCTGCATCTCCCTCCCGCATTTGACTTCTTAAAAGGGCACAATTCGAGCCTTTGATAGTTGTTCTCATAGGACTGGCCTTGACCATCGCCGGACTTGTCCTTCTCATCTCTAAAACAAATCACGGCCTAGGACTCACTCTCAATGTGACTGATACAGGACTTGTAGAGATGGTCCTGAGCCTAATCTCTCCCGAGATGACCAGAAGGATCTCCCCACCTGGACCAAAGTCCTCCTGACCCCGATAAGGTTTGCAGATGACAAGGAGGAGGCCTGGGGTGATCTATTGGGAATCCCAGGTAACCTTTCAATGTCCTCCATTGGGTGGCCCCCTGAGGTCTTATCAGAGGTTCCGCTCTTGACAAGGAGGATTTTGAGTCAGGTTGACTATCAGCAACCCTCACACTTCAAACCAGTGAAAAGATTAGTCTGATGCTAGACACTATCAGTGGACCTATCCGCTGTTTCCTATGGGCACCACTGAAAGTGCATTCACGGTATAGTTACCTACCTCCCAGTCAATTTATGAGAACCTGGCTCGAACCCTCGGAAGAAGAGCAAGGCTGTCTCGAGTACATTTTGGAAGGCTCAGTAACAAGAACTTATACATCAAAGAATGATCACTCATTAGCTATTCACCCAGCATTGGCATATGATCCGATGAGTACATGTTATAGGGAACCGGTCTCTTATTGTTTTTCACCTCACATCAGACGGGAAATCTTCTGGTCCCAGGAAGGGTATTTCTTCTTCATCCAGTTACAAGTCTTCCCCAACCCTCCTCAGTGAGGATCATCTGGATAGTCCTATCCTCAAAACCCTACTTGATTCTATTATTAATAGCACGAAATATAAAAAGCCGATGAACGGCGACAGCACAGTAGAGCAAAGAAAATAGTTATCATCTCTAATATATACCTATATAATATAGCGACAAAATACCACCCGCACGCTTTGGGGCTTTACACCTGACCACAGAGTACATTTTTTATATAAATAGAGCCCCTGACACCGTCACACGGCTATGGCGGCTGGATCAGGCTGGAATGCTGGAGCTGGATGCCTTTCGCCAAAGACTACATTATAGACTTCTTAAATCTATGACTCAAAATATGTAGTACATACTAATTCCATAACTTTGATTTTTTTCAATTTAAATCATCTGTTTTTACATAAATCTTAAATACAATATACAATCTAACACTAAAATATATTATAATATAGCACAATTATAAACAAAGGAAAAAAAAATGGAATACCTCATTGGACATCAAAAAATCCGCCCACATCGCTATGAACGGATTAATACGTTTATCACACTCAAGGTTCTGGCGTCCGTTCAAACAAGATATGTCAGCGTGAACACATTACAACTTAAAAAGGGACGCAACGCACTCAGTGAATCAGGCTAGTTCTGAAAGCTCCCCGGAGCAATGGAGGACTTCCGACCTCCCCGACGAAGCCACAACCCACCTTCAGGAGAGTAGTAATGCCAATAGAACTGTTCGCAAGTACAAAATGCGACCACCGTTATTCCGTATTCGTTGCCGAGGCCCACCGCGACGCCTCCAGTCAATGCCCTGCCCGCCCAGACTCTTGCTCCAGCATGCCCGCACCACTGAGCCTGTAGGTTTAGTTTCGTCCCAAATAAATCCGATCTAGCCTGTCCCTTGCTACCTGCTTGCCCGCATAAAATGCAAAATAAGTTATCAGCGGTACCTCGTAACGTCAATTTTTGACATTACTAAAGGCGCGTCCCCACTAGGACCGCGCGGCTGAGCTTCGTGAGTGTGTTGTCGGTTTATTTTAAAGGAAGCCGCGCGGCTTTGGATCGTGAGGAAGGGCCGTGCGGCCGGTCAGTACGCTTGCGGTCAGTACGACCACCGCTACAACGAATTGTGTTTGTATTCGCGCCAACATGAAACAGAGTGATGATCAAACTCTTTTATTCATTGATTTGTATCGGGAGCGCCCGGTATTATGGGACTGTCAGAGTTGTTTTTATAATAAAATATAGAGATTGCTACAAGCTTATTACTATAAATGGTGCTGGAGCTAATAGCGCGTCATCTTCTTCGTAAATCTCGAAAGCAACTGCGTCAAGTCTCTTATAATGTGGATGCGTTACAAAAAAACAACAAAAGGCTCGCGAGGCTGGGCCTCAAGGCGCAACTAGGCCGCGCAGCCCTAGTAGGGATGCGCCTTAATACTAATCCAGAGTTTAGCGACATAACTCTCTCACATCGGTGGGTTGAATATTTTATAAGTTTAACTCTAGCTACCTTTACCTCTAACTCTTAATCTGTGGCGCAAGATGAATTATTTGATAAACCCTGAGTTAGCTATTAAAGTAATTTAGGATAACCTATGAACTCGCAAGTGGGCCTAAGCAGACAGCACACTTTTCAGTGAATTTTATTGGTTTTCTTAAGCTCTTTCTAGCCCTTTTTTACATCCTGATTTAAGCAATTCTAGCCCGTTTCAGCTTCGTAAGTAGACCGTCTTCTAAAAATAAGGAGGCAACACTGGTCATAATTAAAAATAGAATAGACTAAAGTAGGAGAATATGTATTCTGTGGATGTGAGCGATTATGTCTTTGTTTATGGATCGGAATGCATGCCAGTGTCAACTGTGTCAACAGTGACTGCCTGTCATTTCTGTCAACAGGCAAGGCAACTCACGTTGTATCGCTCTCCCTATCGAATTTCTGGTTACGTTTATTTAACTTGCTTCGTTTCGAGAGTTCGAGCATGCAAGCTTGAGTATTTCGGAATAATGATGCTGTGTGCAAACATTTTCAAACGCAAAGACTTGAAGATGCCCTTTGATTTCTACACTATTGGATCGCCAGCAAGCTTGCTTGCACAACCACTTAAGCCAAGCCCGTCCTTGCCCTTTTTATCCACACGATTGAATTTTTATTCGTGTTGTTGGTTTGGCAAGCGTATGGAGCCCGCAGTATTCCTGTGTATGTTAAATAGGAAAATCCTAGTAGTGAAAGGAATTGGTTTTATAAAATATTGTTTTCATGAAACTCAAACACAAGTTGAGTAGAGAGTTATCTTAGAGGTGGGTTGTATTATTTGTTCGTTGTTGGGTCGGTAGTTGTTTTTTTATCCTTGTTAATCCATCTGTCTGTCATTAAAATGTATGTTATCATTATGTGTGACTTTACTTAACAAACTTGCTAAAGTCGCACATAAACTACTTTCGGCAAATCGTTCAGTTACTATAATCACAACAGCTTTTCTTTTTTTTTTTTTTTTTTCTGGTGGGAAATCATCAAATGACTCCTCCCGCTCTGGGTGGAGCGGAAAGGAGTGTCAGACTCTGACTGACTAAAATCCACCCATGTTCCTTCCTTCGCCCTTTATGTTCCCGGGGTAGCGGTAACCCTTTCGGACAATCCCGCTGACCCGGCAGGCTTCGGCCCTAAGGGGCCCCTCGAATTATGCTGACATCTCTTTGAGGCGCGCGTGGAACATTTACGCGCCGTCCGGCACGGGCCTGGTCCTGATCGGGCGGTGAGCTACCCATTGCTCTCCGCCCGCAGGCCCGCGCCTACAGTGGCCGGTAGTCGTCACGCGACTCCCGACGCCCGGAGCGTCTCCCGCGGCGGCTGGGACGGGAGGCTCTCTCCCTCATCCGTCCCGCAATCACAATAGCTTAGAGCTTAATAGTGCCATACCGTTTGTTTAACTTTGTAGGGTAATGTTTAAGAAGTAATGCAAGGTAGTCAGGATTGGGGCGCCTTAAAGGGCTTTTTATAAATAAGCCTTCAAGTGGATATGATGACATGCCTATAAGAATTATAAAGCAACATATCGACGGCAAAGTGCCAATAACTCTCTATGTTACAAAATACAAATTTTACACAAACTGAAAAAATCTTTAATTTCTTGGTAAATTAAAAATTAGTGAATTTTTCAAAACAGATGTACATGTGACGAACCGGAACAGATTTTTGTGTTATAGAAATTTTACAGTAAATTTTTATCTCATTAGATAAAATATATTCATAAATAAATTAAAAATAAAAAAATACATTAGTATTATGAAAAACAATGCGATAATCTAAGTTTGTATGGAAGAGTTCACAGGAACTTGCTCCGGTTCACCACAAGGGAAAAATGTAAATAAAATGAAAAATATGAGTTGTTCTGTCAATTTTGTTTTTATTATGTATTAAATTACCTTCATAACTTTGAATAAAAATATCAAAACAAATAAATCACTATAATCATCGCTTAGCAATAATTTTTCTTTGAGATCGTAACATTTGGAACTTTTGACCACTAAAACATTACATTTCTACCATCTAAAGTACGGCCAACGAGAAGCGATACCAAATGTAAAAAAAACCCATGCAAGGTCATTGGGAATAGCAGGGGTGCGTAACTTTTTGAAAGTTGGATTTATATAGTTTTAAAAATTATCTGGCAAATTGTAATAATACCATAAGGATAGTCTATTTTTATAAATTTTATCATAATTTGAATTATTGTATAATGTAGATTTAAATTAAATAACGCGAATAATAATAATTTTCTGAATCTGTGTATGGCAACACACTTGCCTCCTGTTACATAGGGATTTGAAACAAATTAGTCGAAATGTGAGTGTTAATACCTCTGCCTGCCCCTTAGGGAATACAAGCGTGATGATATGTTATATTTATGGAAATAAGAATACATTTTTTTTGAGGAAATCCTTGTTTATTTAGTCAGACGCCGATTCTTCTGAGTCTGTAGAGTCAGAATCGGAGTCTGTAACACGTATAATAAATTTATCCGTCACGTCATCTACAATAAAATCAAGTTTAAAAAACTTCTCTTCTTCTTTTCGAACGTGCTCCACACATTTCTTCCACCGATCAGACGTGACTTTCGCCATACCCTCACCTAATAGTGCCTTAACTTTTTCAAATTGAAACGTAGTATTGTTTCTAGCTACGTGTCCTTTTACATCAGCCCAAATCAACTCAATGGGGTTTAATTCACAGTGATAAGGGGGGAGCCTTAGTACCTCGACCCCATATTTTTTTGCTAATTCGTCTACGACGTATAACTGATATTGGTTCTTCACCATCTTTACTTTATTTAACAATTGTATTTTTAGTTCCTTTTCATCGAAACTAATTTTTTTGTCACGAAGCCACTGCTGAATGTTGGCCTTCAACCATGTTGAGCTGGGTGTTTTTTCCTGTCGCCTTGAGTGTTAAGGCGCGTTATCCATGACGACAACTGCATTCTCGCCTAATTTGGGCAATATCTTCTCAAACCAGCTTTCAAAATGTGCAGCATCCATTGATTCGTGATAGTCACCAGTACCTTTGGATTCAAACACCCAGCTACCGTCTTCCACAAAACCATCCTCGTTTCCGATGTGGACTACGATTAGTCGCCGGCCCTTTGAGGTGGGATTCTTCGCACCTGTACTCAGACCATCTAAAAACGCTTGCCGTTTTGATTTTATTTCGGTGTCTACCCAAGTTTTATTAACAGTGTGACCTGAAAATAAAATACAGTATACAATTACACATGGGCAATATTACAAATAATAATCTTACATAATCTCTCAGGCAGAAATACTTAGTTTTGATTATGCGCCAAAAGATTTCTCTGAAGATAGAAACTCTCTGCGCTCAAGTATACTAACGCAAAAATTTTAAATTACTGACCTGCGTTCACCCATGTTTCATCCATGTAAAAAATACGCCGATTCTCCTCTCTATACTTCTTAATTTTATGTAAGTATTTTCGCCGCCACAATACGATATCGTCTCTATCAATCAGTGCATTATTTCTTTGCCTCTTGATATACTTAAACTTTAAATGTTTTAATATTTTTTGGAAAGTAGTTCTTTTGAAATTTGGCAGAGTATCGTCTTCATTGATATCTGAAAGTACTTTTTTCACTGTAGGAAGTTCTCCTTTAATAAAGAAAGCATGTACTTTTTTGCGTATGGCTGATTTAGTAAAATCATCAATTTTGTCACTAAACGTTGGTCTAGGTTTGGTGGTGACAGGAGAAGAAATTTCGCCGTGTTCTTTATAGTCCTTGAGGATTCTATATACAGATGCAACGCCGATACCTAAAATACTAGCTGCTTTCCTCGCCATCTCTTTTCTGTATGGGTATTTATCATTAGGCCAAGTTTCTTTAATATATTTGTAGGTATTAATAATCATATTTTTTTCATTCACAGTAAAACTAGTCACCTAAAATTAAAAATCAAATTAAAATAATATTCATACTTTAAACACATGCATCATTAATAAATTAAAA
Organism: Apamea monoglypha; assembly: GCA_911387795.2. Taxonomy (NCBI): domain Eukaryota; kingdom Metazoa; phylum Arthropoda; class Insecta; order Lepidoptera; family Noctuidae; genus Apamea; species Apamea monoglypha. Next base: position 5,858,540 of record OU426935.1, on the reverse strand, counting down.
ATCTTTTATTATTACAATTGTTGTTTTATAACTTTAAAATAACTTTAAAGTTCACTCCCAACCAAAACTACTAAACAATATTCTTATCTATCAGCTAAAACCCAAATATCTATGCAAACGGTAAAAGGTTTCCTATACATACCTTCGGTCGTTTCTTTTTTGGGGAAGTAAAATCTGTTGATTTATCTCTCGACGTACTTGGTTGTGGCTCCATCATTTACCACTCTTAATAAAAACAAACAATGATCAACAAAACAAAATATACCTAATAACAATAATTAAATAAACAACAAAATAATAACAAAACTTTAACAATTAACTTGTGTCACCACGAGCGCGTTCCGAAACAGAATGAATCTAAAATGGCCGCCCGAATGTTGGCGAACCCGTCTTAACGTTGTCATGTTTTTGCCGGGAGAACGAGACATTACGATAGAGGCACAAGATGGAAAGAGATAAATATTAGATTGTCAACGCCACAGTTGTTTTTTAGGTTAATGACCTTTCGTATCGCTTCTCGTTGGCCGTACTTTACTTAAAATTAAATTGAACGAGATTACAAATAATATAAATAGCAAACTCAGGGTTAACTACAATTACGTAAATATTATCAAATAACTAATTATTTCTTAAATAGTATCAGTTTTTGTCTTGGTAAAAATATGAGACAGTGACTATCTGGAATTCTAAGTGACTAAATGGAAAAAATTAAGCTAAGTTTACACAGCAATACTTGGTCGAATATTTTAATTTTAATATGTAGTTTTTTTTTATTAATAATATAAAGTAAACAGGTTATTACCAAAACCAGTTTAAACTTTATGTTGAAGTACACAGTTACATATTTTGAATACAAGTTTTATATATATATTTTTTTTACTTATTTTTAAATAATACTTATATCCATTTCAAATAGTAATTGCTCTCACGACTAACCAATCTGAGAAGTTGGTACTTTGGGCGTAATAAAAGGCGTAGGTCGCGAACAAGCGTTTATTGCAAAACTGAGGCATGGTACAAGTGTGACAACTTATATATGCTACTTAGCGAATGATATTGTTCAATGCGGGTAAACCGAAATACATTACAACTCTCCACCCTAAACAATACATATTTTAAAAAAACACAGTTATTATAACTAGTAGCTATAATACCTACAATAGTAGGTAGTAGGAAATAATAATACCTTGCATCACAATCATTGCTGGCTACCCTACCATTTACAATCGAATATTGACTTAGCTATTATGTTATTAATTACGTTGCTTACCATTACCACACGACAAGTTACAATTGATAGTAATACTTATTTAAGTGCTAGGTAGGTCCTTAACTATTACAATAATTTGGCGGTCTTTTTAACCGACATTCCCGTACAGGACGGGTTCGAGACACCTCTGGTTTAGGATCATCGGAGGTGGGAACACTTGTATTTGCATTAGGATTGGGAACTTTACTGTGAGGAATTGGACTGGACTCGGATATGGACGGTAACACATCGACTGTCGCGGTTCGGTCCGGACCTAACTCCCCCACGCTCTGAGGGCTCAGCGTCTTAACATTAGGTACCTCTGTGCTGACTGTGCCTGGCGCCACCTCGGACACCTTGGAACGGTCTGCCTCAAGAGAACTCCGTTCTGTTGTGCTAGTTGGACAAATCAAGGAACTACGCGATCGCTGTCTGATCTGATCAATATGTCTATGGGTTTCATTCCCGAACCCATCCACCACCCTATAGTCAGTAGTACCCATTCTTTTAACTATTTGCCCCGGAAGCCACTTTTCATTACTTCTATACTGCCTCATCCATATCTCCTCCCCTAGCTGTAAAGATCGCTCAGTTCCTCCCTTTTGTTGGCGCTCCTGAGCTTTCTTCACTTTCTCTTCCCTGTTGGGTCTCAACGCATCTAATTTTGTACGTAAATTCCTACCTAACATTAGATTCGCTGGACTATCCCCGGTAGAACAGTGTTCCGTGTTTCGATAATGTAAAAGGAAGGTACTCAAACATTCGTTAACGTTTTCCTTTTGTTTGACCGCTTTCTTAATCACCCTTTTGACAGTCCGTACTGCATTCTCAGCGGCCCCATTTGAAGCGGGGTGGTATGGTGCAGAAAAAATATGTTCTACGCCATGATTGGTTAAAAAGTCTGACATTTCTTTACTTGAAAATGGGGGACCATTATCCGAAACTATTTGTCTTGGTAGGCCCCATCTAGAAAAAGTTTCCCTCAATTTCTCAATAGTGTAACTAGCCGCGGTACTAGGTACTGGAAATACTTCAATCCATTTGGTCCTAGCATCTACCATAACTAAATATATTTTACCAAAGATAGGACCTAGAAAATCTAAATGTACCCTCGCCCATGGTCTAGAGGGCCATGGCCACGGTGTGACGGTGTGTCGCTGAGGCGCGTCCGCTTCCCCCGCGCACACCCCGCACTCCCGACACGTGGCCTCAACCGCCTCGTCGATGCCCGGCCACCAAACATAACTCCTAGCTGACGCCTTTGTCTTTACGATACCCATATGTGGTTCATGCAATTCTTGTAACACCCTAGCTCGACAGCTTTCCGGGATAACTACCCTATGCCCCCACATGACACAACCTAACTCTTCGTACAGTTCCCTACGACGATTATAATACGGTTGTATTTCCCGTATTTCATTATCCGTAGGCCACATATCTCGAATATAACTTAAAACTCTGCTCAACATAGGATCCCTCATAGTTTGTTGCTTGATAATATTATAATCTAATAACAAAGCATTTTGTGCGAAATGTAAATACGTTTGTTCGGGTAGTACGTGCAATGACTCATCACTATTGCCTAGCACCGGTAATCTTGATAGTCCGTCCGCGCCGTTTTGTTTTGTGTTGACGTATTCTATATCGTACGTATACGCTGATAAAATGATCGCCCAACGCTGTAACCTACTCGCTGCCATTGCCGGAACGCCGTGTTTTGGTCCAAATATACTTACTAACGGTTTATGATCTGTTCGTAAAGTAAAACGTCGGCCGTAAACATACTGGTGCAACTTTTTTAAACAAAATACGATAGATAACGCCTCGCGATCTATCTGAGAATAATGTTTTTCAGCGTTATTCAATGCGCGTGATACATACACTACCGGTCGGTCGCGGCCGCCGGCGTCTGGCTGAGTGAGTACCCCACCTATACCCCGCGCACTGGCGTCGCACGTCAACACTAACGGCCTATCTGGGTCATAATGAGCCAACACTTCCGCGCCCGTTAATATTTTTTTTACCTTGGCCATGGCTTCCTCACACTGAACACTCCAGCTCCAGCTAACACCTTTCTTTAAAAGTTCGTAAAGGGGTGACAAAATACTACTCAGATTTTTAACAAACTTTGCATAGAAATTTATTAACCCTAAGAAAGCTCGCAGCTCAGTAACATCTTTTGGCCTAGGAATTTTTACTATTGCATTTACCTTTTCCCTATCTACTTTAATACCCTCTTTAGATATCACATACCCTAAATATTTAACCTCATCAACCATAAATAGACATTTACTTCTCTTGAGCTTCATGCCGTGACTTTGTAATCTTTGAAACACCCTTTCTAAAGTTTCTAAATGCTTCTGTTGGGTTCCTGACGTACCTATGATCACGTCATCCAGGAATATTTCCACACCTGGTATATCACTAAGAAGGTTCGACATAATCCGCTGAAAAATGCCCGGGCTTGAAGACAACCCAAACACCAGTCTATTGTATTTAAACAGACCTCGGTGTGTGTTTATCACCGTTAAATCTCTAGAATCGTCTAATTCAATCTGATTGTAGGCTTGTGATAAATCGATTTTAGAGAATAACGTTGCCCCATTTAAGTTTACTAACAAGTCGTCTATCTTCGGTAGTGGATATCTATTGACCAGCAAGACAGGATTCAAAGTGATTTTATAATCAGCACAGATACGGAGCCCACCATCAGCTTTACGTACCGGTACCAAAGGCGTCGCCCAGTCCGAGCACTCGACGGGTTCGATGATGCCCGCGCGCAGCATAGCATCCAGCTCCGCATCCACCTGACCCTTCAGAGCGTAAGGCAGCGGTCGTGCCCGACAAAATACTGGGGTGGCACCCTCCCGTAACTGGAGTGTTGCTTTGCCGCCTGTGTACCGTCCCAATCCGTTTCCGAACAATTCCTTATACCTATTTAACAAAAATGCGGTATCAGATTTTACGTCTACCCTACCTCCGTAATTCATGACTGCTTGTTGAAATTGAGGTATCTTGATTTCCAATTCTGATAACCATTGCCGGCCTAGTAATGAGGTTGTACCTCCGTCGATTACAAACAGTTCTAAATGTCTAATCTTATTCTTGTACTGAACTTTCGGCCTTATAACACCCAATGGTTTGATATTACTACCATCATAAAATCTCAACACTAAGTTAAATGGCTCAATTAGTCTAGAACTAAAATACCTGTTATAGGTTTTCTTACTTATACAAGAAACAGCTGAGCCTGTATCTATCTCCATATTAATATAGGTGTCATCCACAAGCAATGACAAGCTTACCGGGGTGTAACCGTTCAAACCCAGTTGGTGTAATTCCTCCCCTAGCTCATCCGAACTGGAGTCCTCGTCTCCTTCTCCCGGCTGCTGGCTCCTTGTCGTCTCCACGTGGTTCACTCCTCTCCTCTTCCCTTTTTCTGTGCTTGCCCCTGACCGGGAACAAACGCGTCTCAAATGTCCAGTTTGCTTGCATTTGCTGCATACAAAGTTTCTATAGCGGCACTGGTCGCTAGTATGCCCGCGCCACCCGCGCGCCGTGCAGCTACCGGTGCGTTTGTCCGCGTCCGGCACCCCGCGCTCGTGGCTCCCGCGCTGATCGCGCCCACGTTTTGCCCTCAACGCGTTGACTGTTGCTGGTACCTCCGCGCTCGCCTTGCGCTCAACCACCGCCGCATCTCGCTCCGCCGCTTCCAACCCACAAGCCAATTTCACCGCCCCTGCGTATGTCAGACTGTCCTCCGCAAATAATCTTTGTCTGATGACGTCGCTTTTTACTCCGCATACAAACTGATCTCGCAGGTTCTCTTCTAGGTTCCCGCCAAACTCACAGGTTTTTGATAGCTTTTTAATCTCGGTGAGGTATTGCGTTATACTCTCTTCGTGTTTCTGCCTTCTTTGACGAAACCGGTAACGCTCCGCCATGACCGCTGGCTTCGGTTGAAGGTGATTTTTCAAAATTGTAACGGCTTTTTCGTAGGTTATTTCCACCGGTTTGCTTGGGCTACACAAGGTACTCAGTAACTCATATGTCTCGTCACCAACGCCGGTGATCAAGATCGCCAACCACATGTCCTTTTCCATTTTATTTACTTTAAAATACATCTCCAACCGTTCCACGTACAAGGTCCAATTTCCTGTTTTAACGTCAAAGTCTCTTATTTTTCCTATTCCTCCCGACATTTTCTATTTTTACTTTAATTTTACCTCGTCGCCACTGAGAAGTTGGTACTTTGGGCGTAATAAAAGGCGTAGGTCGCGAACAAGCGTTTATTGCAAAACTGAGGCATGGTACAAGTGTGACAACTTATTAGCGAATGATATTGTTCAATGCGGGTAAACCGAAATACATTACACAATCAAAATTAAATTGATGCAAAGAAAATCATTCAGTTGTTAAGAAAATTATTCAGTTATATTTATTATTATAAGAAGTAAATAAAGAAACATTATTCATTATTGAAATTAGGTTTTGTTAGTTGCTATTTGGAACGTATTAAGTTACGTATCGTTTAAAGTTCTAATCAGTCTGCGAAACATTGGTCGCAAATATAGTCAATAGCTGTTTGGTCGCAGCATGATCTGCGTACCCAGTTTTTACAAGCAATACAACGCGTCATGTCGGTAATCACATATGAAGGTTCATCTGCAATAGTGATAAATCGCCTTCTCGGATTAAACCTGTATAATCTCAAAACTTACAAATTTTACAGGAGAGCGCTTTAAAGGTTTAACGTGTAATATTTCTAATGATATGTTCTATGTTATGGGATTGGTTTCCGCACTTAGTCCTTCAGGTGGACCATTGTACGTGGGCCATGGCGGCCGTCGGTGGTTATTCCAACCAGCCCACCTCCCTCCAGAAGCTTATTAGGTCTCCTGGTCTGTTAAGAACATCTGTGTATGATCTGGGTGTCCCGAGGGTTTCCGACCTAATCTGGGTGATGCCTGTGCACTCAAAGAGCACATGCGCGATCTCATCAGCCTCCATGCAGGCTCTGCACAGGGGGCTGTCCGTTATACCTATCGTGTGAAAATGTTTTTTTAGTGAGCAGTGTCCTGTGATGATCGTAGTCGATCATAGTAGATCGATGAGTGCGTAGTAGTCTTTTAGTTAGTTTGCCATCTAATGATGGCATGGCCTCCTTGGACTGCCTGCAGCCCGGTGACGAAGACCACCAGTTCTCCGCTTGTGCTGGATGCCCTTCTGGCCAGCTCGTCAGCCGCATCGTTACCTAGTGATTCACTGTGTCCTTTTATCCATTGTAGTGTCACTGTGTTGCGGCTTGATACAGTCACCTGTTCAAGCGCCTTGTGACATTCTAATATTAGATGCGATGTGATACATCCCCTCTTCAGGGATTGGAGGACCGAGGCGCTGTCAGAGATTATACGAACATGAGCGTCCGTAATCCTCCTGGCTGCCATGGCATGGGCCGCTCGTATTATACCCACACACTCCGCTTGGTAGAACGTGTTGAGTATTCCTAGCGGGCTGGATATGTTTATGTTGAGGTCGTGTGAGAAAACTTCGACTCCAGTTCCGTAGTCGGTCTTTGATCCGTCAGTGTAGACTCAGCTCTCTCGGGCCCGAGTAGTCGTGCTGCTCCTCTTCAAGTACTATGTTGTAATGCTTTCGGAAGCAGTATTGCTTAGGGGCCTTGTCGCGGGGTGCTGCCATCATTGGCTGCCGTTTGATCGCCTCATCCTTTAGGCGTGTGTGTTTGATCCTCGAGTCTTTGCTCAGAGTTCCTGATAGATGGAGTCTGAAGGCGGACAGGGCCGCCTCCTCCCGCACGATAAGGTGTAGGGGAGGCAGTCCAAGTATAGCCTGAAGGGCAGCGGTGGGTGCAGTTCTCATGCAGCTAGTTATTGCCACACAGGCGCATCGCTGCAGCTTTTCGAGATCCCTTTGGGCTGTGCTCAGGTCTGTTCTGGGCCACCAGACTAGTGAGCCGTAAGTGATACGAGTAGTTGGTCGGATGACTGTGGTATAAAGCCAGTAGGTGATCTTGGGGCTAATGCCCCAGTTTTTACCAATCATTTTCTTGCATTGCCACAAGGATATGCTGGCCTTCGTGGTGATGTAGTTGATGTGCTTTGCCCAATTCAGCTGTTTGTCCAAAAAGATGCCCAGGTATTTGGTTTCAGTTGATAGGCTTAGGGTAGTGCCAAAGAATTTTGGAAGTTGTAGTCTAATAAGTTTCCTCTTTTTTGTGAAGAGGATCAGTTCGGTTTTTGTTGGGTTCACTGATAGTTGGTGTGTGCTACACCAGTTCTCTACTATTTTCAGGGCCTGGTGCATTAGATTGCACAGGGTGTTTTCGTGGGTGCCATTTATTATTATGGTTATGTCATCGGCGTAGCCTACGGTAAAGTAGCCATTATCGTTTAGTGCCTTTATCAGACTGTCTACAACCAGATTCCATAGAAGTGGCGAGAGGACGCCCCCTTGCGGGCAGCCCTTTGCCACAATGGCCCTTGTGGTGTCGTTTACGGTTACTTGTACGGCTCTTTGTTCAAGCATATTGGTGATCCAGCCGCTCAGAGACTGATCTATACCGTGTCTGTCTAAGGCCGTGTTGATACTGTTGAATGTGGTTTTGTCGAAGGCGCCTTCAATGTCGATGAAGGCAGCCAGTGCTCAGCATTTGTGGTCCACTGCGCATTCAATCTTGAATACCACGCTGTGCAACGCGGATTCTGTTGATTTGCCTGTGGAGTACGCATGATGTTGTTTGTGGAGTGGTTTTGCCCTAAGGGGACCGTCTCGGATGTGTCGATCACATATGTAGTCTCTCCAGGGTCTTTAGTAGGAAGGATGTGAGGCTTATGGGTCTGTACGCTTTGGGTTGCGTGTAGTCAGCTTTACCAGGTTTGGGTATGAAGATGACTTTCACTTCGCGCCAGGCTAGGGGTATGTATCTGAGTGCTATGCAGGCCCAATAGATCTCTACCAGGCATGGTGTAATATATACGAGCCCCCATTGTAGTAGGGCTGGGAAGATGCCATCCAGTCCAGCGGACTTGTATGGCTGAAAGGTGTTGATAGCCCATTTTATCCGGTCTTCTGTTACTAGCCTGTGGGCGCAGGTCCAGTCCCGTTCCGTCGGGGTCCAATCTGGTGCGTCCTTCCAGGTCCTGTCCTCTAGGAGTTTGCAGTCTGGGAAGTGGGTTTCCAGAAGGACCTTGCTGGTCTCATGGTCCGTAAGTGTGAAAGTGCCGTCGGGTTTTCTCAGCGAGCCAAGGGTCCGGTCCTGGTCAGTTGATAGGATCTTCCTTACCCTTGCAGCTTCATTGTTGGTTTCTATGGACTCGCAGAATTTCCTCCATGCTGTCCTTCTGGCGGTTCTGATTTGTTTTTTATATGTGTGTCGAGTTTCTGTGTATATCTCCCAGTCTTCCGGGAGTTTGGTGTTTTTGGCTCTGTTAATTTGCCTCCGTAGTGCATGTTTGAGTTTACCAAGTTCGGCGTTCCACCAGGGATTTCTCTCGGTGTTGGTCCGTGGCGTCCTTAGTTTACAGCATGCATGGTAAACTTCGGTAAGGTATTCTGATAGCTTTGTTACAGTATATTCCAGCTGTGCTGGTTCTCTTATTGTTATTTGTGATAGATGCCTAGCTAGCAGGGCTGCCAGGAGGCGCTTGTAGCCTGGTACATCGGTGCGCCGCGGATTTCTTCTCGGTGCGGGTTTCTTGGTGCTGGTGGTTAATGTAAAGCGGATCCTTCTGTGGTCCGAGCAGGAGGGTTCACCCGATACGTGCCAGTTTGTGATGAGGTTTTTCGCGTTTTCTGTAGCGAGTGTTAAGTCTATGATCGTTTGTCCTCGGACTGTGACCAAAGTGGGTTCAGAACCTCGGTTAATAATGTTTAGGTTAGTAGAGAATAAATGGATGGATAGTACCTCTCCTCTGGGATTCGATGTGTCGCTGCCCCAGAGCGGGTGATGCGCATTGGAGTCGGTGCAGATGATCAGGTCCAGACCGGTGATCTCGCAGTGCTGCACTAGGTCGGCCATTTCTTGTGGCGGGCAGTTTGTGTTCTCGCCCGGCATGTACACCGAGGCTAGGACGACGTCTGGGAGATCGTCTGTAGTCCGGAGCCTGACAGCTGTCAAGTCTCTGGAACATAATTGGGTGAGCAGTGCTGTAGGGATGTCTTTGGGTATGTACACACAGGATCTAGGTTTGTCCGAGCTCTGTGTGTTGAGTATTAGCTTACCTCTGATGTTATTGAGGCCGCATACCCTGTTCCTGATCCACGGCTCTTGGATCAGTGCGATGGTTCGGTGGTTGACCTCCAGTGCCCTGCGAAAGCTGGCCGTAGCAGTCTGGCTATGCTGGAGGTTTGTCTGGATGATGTTGAGTGTGGGTGATGGCGATGAAGGGGGGGGGATTAGTCGATGGTGGATCCATCGCACAATCCCTCTTCCACCTCCTCCCTGTACGGGTCGTCGTGTTTATCACCCGGCGACGATGGCAGCAGCTGCTCGCTCCAACCGGGGGATGTGGGCGGAACCGTGGCCTCATCGTCAGCCATCGCCGCACGGGTCATGACCTCTTCCAGGTGGGCGATCTCGTCCGTGTCGTCTGTCTGTGTCTCTGTCGGTGTCGTGGTCGAGTCTGTCTTGCTGTCAGAGGGCTGGGTCGTGGGCCAGAAGCGTACGTATATCGAACCCAGTAGATACGATATCCGTCGCTCCCGGTCCAGGACCTTTTGCGCTTCCTCCGGTGGTACACCCAGGGTCAGAAAAGTCCCGTAGTTGTCACCACCGCCGGTAGTTGCCTTGTACAGTGACCACCTGCCAATGTCATACCAAGTATTCTGACGAGTCAGAATACTTTGGAGCTTCTGTACGTCACCTCTATACCGAGGGACGAAAAGCGAGGCTCTGACACGGGTGGGCACGTCTGACTGTCGCACTACTGTCAGCTTTAGGTCAGTATTTGGGAGTTGTAGGAGGAGAACTGTTTGGGTCAGCCATGTCAGGGCGTTGTCGTCCTCGCACCACATCTGCACTGTACCCTCCGCTACCCTTGGGTATCCGCGGAAAGCAGGGAGCGGTGACGATGTGTCTGCGCCCATGAGCAGGTCTTCCAGGCCTATCTTAACCTGTTCGGCCTCTTCGTTCGTCAAGTCTCTGGAGGGAGGAGGGAAGCAGATTGCTACGGCGAGCCGCGCAGGTATGTCCTTTGCGGCCCGCGCGTAGGTCCTCGGCTCCCCTTGGGCGGAGTGGACCCTTACACGCTTGGCATCCCTCTGAAGCGTGCTCGGTGAGGCCGAGTCGTCCGGGCGCTCCCTCTTCGCCGGCCCTGTTTCGCTGTTCGCTGGACCACTCGGTCCAGGCTGCGGCTGAGAGGTGCCCGCCTTAACGTGCAAGCCTCCACCCCGCTTTCCTCTGTTGTGTTTGGGTCTGGGTTCATTGGTCAGGGGTCAGTTGGCGCCCCCGGTAGGCTCTGTCGTGTGCGGCTGCTTTCCGCTCTGGGTTTCCCCTTCGCGTGCTGGCTGCTGGTCGCGTGGTCACACCTTAGGCCGCTTTTCGCGCTGGGTTTCCCCTTCGCATACTTGCGGCCGTTCTCTGTTATCCGCGGTCCGGTCCTTTTTCGCGCTCGGTTTCCTCGTCGCGTACTCGGGGTTGGTCGCATACTACCTCTTCGGCGTCCGATCGCGCTTCGCGCTGGCTGTTGCCTTCGCGGGTGTTGCGCTTTCGATCGCCTACTTTCCTCCCCCGGTCTTTGATTTTTCCGCGCTTTTTCAGCTGGCGTACTCCATCTACCAGGAGAGCGGTAGGGCCGTCGGGTTCGTTAACCTTCCCCGTCGCAGTCTGTCCGTGTCGTTCAGTGTCAGGGTTTGTAATGCTATTCGGCACGATGCTCTGTTGCCAGAGGTTCGCGGGAGGCATACGTGTCGTAGTGGGTGTTGGCGCGTCAGTCGCTGCCGGTGTTTGTGGCGCTAAATCAGCAGCCGGCCGCTGAATGATGAGCAGTAAGATGCCCCCCCCCCCGAGAATACCTTGGGGGCTGACCGCCTTGGCGGTGTGGGATTCCCCGGCTTGGCCGGAACCCACCTGGGTAGATATTTTTTCTTCCTGCATTACATTTGGTGTAGGGTGGAATCGAGGTTATCCGTCCTCAGGGACCGACAGGATGTAGGGATAGGAGGGAGGGTGTTTGGTAGTGGGGTATGGGTCACTTGGGGACACCCTAGGTCTGGGATTTGGCCTAGGGGTTTTGCGGATTGACAGGATCTGTGGATAGGGAAGGGTTGTGTGTGGTTGGGTCATTTAGGTACATGGGATAAGGTGTATTGGTTACCCTAAACCTGGGACTTGGTGTTCGGGCACTTCTCTTGTCCGGGATCTCTTTCAAGATGCTCCGGGTGCGGGATTGGCTCTACAGCCGGTCCCGCAGCCGGAGTTGAGCTATCCGCAACCTGCCCACCCGCTCGGTTGCAGGAGAAGAAGTGCCCGGCAGTCCGGGTCGCACCACCACAGATGTACGTGTACATTTGCGTTGGTACGAGCCAGCTAGCCCCGAGGTCAGCTTTCTAATGATAATAATCTTTTCATCATTATTTTTTATATTTTTGCTAGTCACACTATCTGCCTTTCAAAGTAACATAGTATTATATATTAATTTTGTTATACAATGTGGATCCGGACTTACGACATTAAATTAAAACGGGCACAGTACTAGTCCATTGAAACATTTTAAAACAAGAAGATTAGTAGTTAATGGCAAATTTAAAAATTGCAATTTTCAAACAAAATAAATAGCATAATCAACTGCATAAAAAGTAAGCACGCTTTATCTACGAAACGTCACTGACCAGTTGTGCGGGCGCGCGGCGCGGTGCGGGGCGCAGCGGGCGGCGCGGCGGCGGCACATCGCGGCGGGGCATAGGTATACTGATGTAGGTACTTTAGTCGGAGAACAACAAATCAGCGGCATAAACTCACTAAGTTGCGCATTGTTAATTAAAAGATCACTGATTGAATAATGAATCACATAATATCACATCACAATCAAAATTTAGGTAAATCATCAATAAAAAGTCAAATTTTTAAATTTTCAAAGTGTCCGCCATTGTTCATTATGCACAAGTGACATCGTCTTATTAAATTTTCACGGACTCGTGTTAACAAGTCCCCATCCGCCATTCTTTTAAGTTTGTCGAAGGCATTAATTATTTTAATTTTTAATTCGTCCACAGTGTTCACTTCTCGTGCATACACTTCGTTTTTTACGGTCCCCCACAAAAAGAAATCCAGTGGTGTCAGGTCCGGTGACCGTGCTGGCCATCGAATAGGTCCAAAACGGCCAATCCACTGCCTTTCAAACATATTCGTTAGTCGCTGTCTAACAGGCACTACGGAATGGGCGGGCGCACCGTCCAATTGATACCACAACCGTCCATAGACGTCCAAAGGTAAATCGTCCGTATAGTCTGACACTGGGCCACTAAGAAGTTCTAAGAATTTCTCTGCATTTAACGTCCCATCAATAAACACTGGACCTATTATTTTGTTTCTATGTATTCCAGCCCAGACATTTACTGAAAACCGGTACTGGAATGAAGATTCTCGACTTAGGCGCGGATTTTCGTTGCTCCAATATCGTAGGTTTTGTCGATTCCACATCCCATTTCTTGTGAAAGTGCTCTCATCTGTCCACATAACATTAGATATGAAGTCAGGGTCGTCTGATATTTTGTCAAGAAGCCATCGGCAAAACAACACTCTGACTGGCATATCTCTGGTTAGCAACTGTTGAACTTTTCTGAACTTGTAAGGTCGCCGTGCGTGCCGTTTCAAAATTCTATGGACAGTTCTGTGACTCACTTGAAATCGCCGGCCCGCGTTCCGAAGGCTACAAGACGGGTGATTTTCAAAATGCTGTAATATCCGCTCCTCGTTATTTGAATTTGAAGAGACGCCCTCTCCTTGAGGAACTAAAGGCCGATTTTCTCGTAACCTTTGAACGGCCAGGGTAAAAACACGGCTATTGGTAGGGCACGTTCGTGTGTCACCATATCTCTCCCGATATGTACGTAATGCTAAAGCCGCATTTTGGTGACATTCTCCGTACATGAGTACCATGTCGGTGTACTCGGCAGCTGTGTACCGTATTTGAGGCATAATTAAACTAAAAAACTTACAAACCTAACCTAAATCACTAAACTAGCCTATTAAATACGTAATTAACTAACTAATATTACACTAACACTTAACAATACGTCACATTAACCTATGCACTAATCAACTATCATAATTATCGTCTCGTCTTTAATCACAATAACAACTAAAACTTCACAAAATCACGACAATAATGCGCACGCGGCTAGTCTCGTGATGAAAAAAGTAGGCGTGTGCGCACTTCAAAAGGCGCCGCTATGCACTGACTGACATAGTTACCGACTTAAGGACGTTTTGCCGAAAAAGTTCCGCTCACACACACACTCGCAATTTTCTATGCACCACTAATGCATTATTTGCGTAAGTAATATTTCTTTTTCTTTCTAGTGTAGTATTTTTTAGAAGTGGGCGGGGCGCGTTAGAGTGGGATAGTATGACCTTTCTCTGTATTTCAAGCATATTGAGACGTAGGGACTAGAATCGTACGTTTTGCACAGGTTCTTGACCTTACAATGTTTACCTATTATTATGAACTCAGATCTACATCATGTTGAAAAATATGAAAATCAAAAATAATTTCCTGTGGCTAAAGTACTCATTGGATTTGATTGATTTTTTGTATATGGGTTAAGATCATGACACTCTTTACGTGGTTTAAAGGATTGTCAATCGTCCTGCTCCACTTTGTATAGTAGCCGAAAAATAGGTAAGAAAAAAAATCGTTTTGAGTTTTAATACTTCTCTAGATAAAATGTTGCATAATTTTTACGATTTAATTTGAACATGAGTATTTAATTTATTAAACGTAATTCAATTCAGGAAAAAAACCAATATTTCAGGCAGTAAAACAATAATATTTTATGAAATATTTATTTCTTTCAATACAGTTATGAAATTATTATACTAAATATGAACTGAAACTTATACAAATAAAACAAAATGGCTCCAAAAAAAAGATAATATAAATAATAATAATAATAATAATAATAATTTATTTGTACGGAATATAAGGTAGTACAAGGTATAGTCTTAAGAGTAAGTTGTACAACAGGGACAAAAATTCAAGGTCGAACTTCTGACTCCTAAACTAGGCAATAAGCCTGTATCTTAGGAGCCAATGTTCCCCGAAAAAGCAGCGACATACAACTATTTATATAATACACGTGCAAGTACTTCTATTATCATAATAATAAAGAGGAACAAGAGAGAAAAAAAATAAAATATTAAAATAAAAAAATAAAATTAAACAGAATATTATGTGCATACAGTATTTAACTAATTATAAATTAATTTTGATAAGATTTTCAGTTTCATCGTATGATAACTTTTGCAACCACTCTGTAAGAATATTCTTAACCTCATATTTTGTACGAGTATAAATTTTCAGACTTTTATTTATTTTGTTATAAAGTCGAGAGCTTGTAGCAAGAAACTGGCGACTAGCGAATGCGGTACGACATTTGACAGTATCACAGACAGGGAAACCTTTGCGTCTTAACAGAACACTTGGCGTTTTAGGCAGCATGGCGTGTCGACGCAGAACGGCACGGAGAACAAAGAGCTGTCTAACAGTCAGAACCTGTGCCTCGGAATAAAGTTGCGCTGAAGAGAAGTCTCTGCGTTTAAAATGCATTAACTTTAGGATAGTTCGTTGAGAGCGTTCTACGGTAAGTAAGGATGTTATGTAGGTTCCACCCCAGGCTGAGATGCAGTACGAGATTAGGGACTGACATAGACTCTGGTATACTAAAAGCATTATTTCGCGATCAGCAGAATGCCTAAGCTCCTTGAAGATATATATCAGTTTCCTGATCCGGGTGCATAAGGCTTCAATATGGGATTGCCAGCTTAGCCTATAGTCTATGAAAACCCCTAGATATTTTATATCAAGAACCAGAGATAGGGCTGAACAGTTGCAGTCATTATTACTTCCTACGCAAGTATGGGCTATAACCAATCCTGACTCTGGGGGTGGACTAGTAGTGTTGGGTAAGGAAAAGCGAATAATTTTTGTTTTTGCGATATTAAGGGTCAAGAGATTTACCGAGAGCCATTCCATTACCAAGCGAAGCGCATGTTCAGCTCTTTGTTTTGCCTTAGTCCAATCGGTGTCGTAAACTATCAATGCCGTGTCATCAGCATAAGTAAATATATCACAGTTGGGAACCTGAGCTTGACACAGATCGTTAATATATAGAAGGAAGAGTGTGGGCCCAAGTATGCTTCCCTGTGGGACACCGAAATTGATAATTTTATGATCACTCATTAGAGAGTCGATTGTTACACATTGCGTACGATTGGATAAATAGTCTCTAAAGATGTTCAACGTTGATCCACGCACTCCCACTCGCTCAAGCTTCGCGACAAGAGTGGGAACAGATACCGTATCGAATGCTTTGGAAAGGTCAAGGAAAATGCCGTAGCATTTCATTTTCCCATCCAATTTATCAACCAGTGTTTTTGTAACGTCAACAACAGCATCCTCCGTTGATATACCAGATCTGAATCCATACTGGTTACTCGCAATGATTTTGTGCTTACTCAGAAAATTTATCAGACAGTTGCTGAGGATTCTTTCAAGAATCTTTGATAAAGAACTCAATACGGAAATGGGCCGATAGTTTGTGACACTAGCCCTGTCACCACCCTTAAAAATGGGATGCACCACAGCTTTCTTAAAAGCGTTTGGGAAAACGCCGGAATCAATAGCTCGGTTACAGATATGTGCAATTGGCACAGCCAAGGTGAGACTCGATTGCTTGAGCACCTTAGCTGGGATATTATCGTAACCTGTGGCACAGTCGCTACGTAAGGAGTCGGTAAGGCTTTTTACGTAATCTACATCTACTGGCAGTATAACGAGTGAGTTACAACTGGTTGAACGTTCCGTTTCCACTTGGTCGCGTCCCAAAAGAGGTGTTATGTTAGAGGCCAGAGTTTGCCCTATGTTCACGAAAAAGCAGTTGACATCATTTATTGAAGTTTTTGGATCGCTGGCTATTTGGAGCAATTCTTTGGGGGACTGCGGTTGGGAACATGAATTTGTAATTTGTTTAATAGCCTTCCATGTAGCTTTGGGATTATTCTTCGCCTTGGACAGTTCATTTTTATCATGGGTTCGCTTCATTTTTTTTAGTAATGAATTAAGGAAATTACGATACCGCGTATAGGTGACTTTGAGAATATTATTACTCGGATTTCTAGTTACTTTTTTATGCATCGTGTCTCTATTTCGAATACAACGGACCAAGCCTTGTGTCATCCATGGTTTGATCACACGAACCTTTCTGTGGATTCGTATACGCTGCTTATGTTTCGTAATAATTTCTTGCGCCATAGTAATTAATAATTCGGCAGCCAGACCCGGATCTGTCTCTTCCAAGACCGGGTTAAAATCGGTGATATCTATTTCATTTTTTATTGCAGCATAATTATATCGATAGGATGTGTTGGGAGTACTGTTCGACATAATGCCTTTGGTCTTGAGACACAAAATGACGGGAATGTGATCAGTAATGTAAGAATCTAGTAATATGACGCGTGCTATTCCCCTAGTTTTTAAAAGAACGTGGTCTAAACAGTTTCCTGACCTCGTAGGTCGTAAATGAGCAGGGAGTAGCCCCAGTGAGGCGGTCGTAGTAAGATAATCGTTTGCGTGCTGATCATTGTTGTTCGATTTGATATCTACATTCAAGTCTCCTATAAGAACTATGTTATTATAATATTTCAGGGTATTCATAAGGCAATTTAGACTATGATAAAATTGATCCAAATCATGATATGAGGGAGAGCGGTATATACATATAATAGCAGTATTTTCTATGGTACAAACAAGGCAATTTGCATCAAGATACGGGGGTTCGTATGTTGCACTTGTTATGGACGCTTTAGAGTATACTACAACTCCATCATTTTGTGACCTGTTGTTATCAGTGGCATGACAATTGTATCCCTGGATCACCGGCAAGGATCCAGATACTTTGAGCCAGCACTCCGTGAATATAACCAAATCAAATGTAGTTTTGGTAGTAGCCAACATCGCTATAAACAGGTCAAAATTTTTTTTTATACTTCTTATATTCACATGAATTATTTTAAGATTTTCGTTTGGTTGAACAATAAAATCACTGCAAAGATTAGGAGAGCATTCGTAGACGCTGGCCAAAGAGAAATTATCAATATCCCTAGATACATCATTAATTACAGCCATTTCTAACTAGGTGCACAATAAGCAGGGGTAGAAACATGTCCTGTGTTTGAAGCTGTGGGTCCATCTCGAGGCTTTTTATGACTAAAACCATTGATTTATAAGTACAACGTAAACTGATTATGGATTTTGTAAACAGTGTGCAGTCATTAGAATGAGTTAATATTATGTTGCAACAGTTGATCATATTACTATCAAAAATAAATAATGTGTAAAAGAATGTCTTTAAATATACTGTATGACATAGAATAACCAAATAAACATGCAATAATATAGTACAAAAAAGTGGCGTTAGTAAATGAGCAGTTAGCAACCTTGGAGTTATCAAAAATGGGTCAAATGAAAGAAACAAAAAAACACAAGAAAAGTTAAACGAACAGTATTCTGCATATTTCTCGTTAAAAGAAGTATATGGGAAAGTAATTTTAATATAAAGTCATTGTTCTTTACTCAGAGCCAACAGACACTTTGATGATTTAATTTGAGTAGGTTTTTCATTAGTATCTTTAGGATCTTTCCGTAGGAGAATTCTTCCATACGAGTTCCAGCAAGAAAAGTTATTGGCTTTCGCGAATATCCGAGCATCGTAGAACAGCTTCTTCTTTGAAGGTGTCAGATGCTCATCAACATAAATTGGTTTCTTTTCTCCAGGTACGCCAATCGAATGGGAGTTCAGCTTGTCAGCTACTGGGCGTTCTTTGTTATAGCGCCGCACGTTCGACAGAAATTCATTTCTTTTCGGAACTGATATAAACTCTGCCACGATGGGCCTAGGAGTTCCAGACGTTCCTGGTAGACGATAGAGATCACGTAAATTTGACGCCTGAATTTCTACGTTAACAACTTTTCCCACAGCTGACACCATGGCTATGAGATCCTCTGAGCTTTCTTTAGCTTTTTGCGGAATGTTCCTAAATTCAAGAGTTGCCGGTCGCGATTGGAGCTGCAGGTCCTGGATATATTGTTCCAGCTGATAGATACGATCGTCACTTTCTTTTTCATGGTTTTCCATGTCGGAAACTCTGGTTTTTATATCTTCATAGCACGAATTCACAAACTCCATACCGCGGTCTAGTTGAAGGTGGGATTCCCGAATTTCAGAAAACTGGATTTTCAGATCACTCAAATCATTAGTAAGTCTAGATAAGACTGCATCATGCTCAGATTTCCAGTTTGCGAGACGTTCATCATTCTCTGTCTTCCAAGAGGTAAGCATTTGCGTAATTTCGCTTTTGAAATCATTGAATGTCTGCGTGAATTGGTTTGTTTCACAGTTGGGAGAATCATCGATACGCTGGCGTTTATTTCTCACAGTAATATTACCAACTTGCTTTCCTTCCGATTCTACAGTAGATGTGAGATCCGATTCGGACAAAGATTGCCCCGTTCGAAGTGTTTTTGTTGAAGGTGGTGTTCGTTGGATATTCATATTAGAAACCAACAATACTTATGGATCAACCTTTGATGGTTTACCGAAGACTAATAATACTGTTAACTTATTTATTCGTATTATAAGTTACTCGAGTCGCACAATTTAACCACAAAAACAGCTAAAATAATTTGTGGGATGGTGGATTGGAACCCGCGACGTTGATCTTCTCAGTCCAACACTCGGACCGCAGGGCTGTATCGTCTTGTCAGTACGAGGCGAAAATTACGTTCATTATGATTCGCAAGTGACTCAGGATTTGTGGAGGGGTGACCTTTATAGATACTCAATGACACGGTACTGACGAACACTCGTACCCACGTTGTTTTATTTAAGTTATTAAGTTATCCTGCTTACAAAAATCACTCAGCACTAGCAGATTTTTACACACCAAGAGAGATAAGAGTAATACACATAAATTAGCAATATTTACAATACTTTTGTGCACTTTGATCCGTTTTTAATAATTTGTAAACACAGTGATGGCACGAATGCGTCTGACTCGCACGGGCACGCGCGGGGTAGCCTCCCTATAAAATAAAATTAAGTGGTTGATTCAATCACATTAATCACTAAGTAACATGGCACTAAGTTAGGAACTTGTTAACTAAGATATTTCAGTCTTACTGAATAAGCTTAAGATCTAGGCATTAAAGTTATATTTTTTAAATGATTAGTAACTTTATCCAGTCTTTTGAGTATTGTTAATACGTATTAATATATTGTATAAAATATTAAAAGCTTTAAGTATTAATTTAATAAAATGCAAAACAATGAAACAGAAGAAAAATTTATAAAAAGAATACAATTATATCTATTCAATTTGTATTCTGTTCTATTTTAAATTATCGTCTATTTCTTAGAGATTATAGATTTTCCTAAAATGGACGATAATATTCGGGAATAGTTTTCTTATTAACTAAAGCTAATACACCTCTTTTTTTCTGATCGGCAATTTTCATTGGCGCGTTATATACTGCTTTAAAACGGTAATGATCTCGAAGACCTTTTGCAGTGGTGGGTCCAACCTTTACCATTTTAAAATCTTCTTGACTTAGGAAGTTTTATAACTCGCTACAAAATTTGACCCATACAAATATTATTATTTGCGCTCCCACATACATAAAGGGTGCATTAATTCATAATTACAAAGTAGAGCTCTTCAATAACCTCCTCTTAACAGACATAAGAAACAACGAATACGCCTATTTCTTCGATAGCAATAATACCTTATCACATGAAATGTTTTCGTATAATACTGGGAGAATAAATAAATACGGATGGAAAAACATCTATGACCAGATCATGTCCAGGATAATGTTTGACTACGACTTGTTCGGTTTTCAAGAAATTGGTGAAAACTCAGAGATTGAGACTGATGCCAGAGCTTCTACAATCGACTTTTAAATAAATCGGATATGTTGACACTGCATATCCAAGAGTTGCATACTAAAGAAAATATAGATATCGACATATTGTGCATAACTGAACATTTCGTTACTTCAGGTCAAGAATCATTAATAAAAGTTCATAATTTCAAGCTCGCAGCGTGCTATTCAAGAAAGCAACAGTAGCGCGGGGGATCGTGTATCCTTATCAGAAATAAATATAAATACAGGGAACTTCCTAACTCGTCTATCTCAGGTATATTTGAATATTGTGCAATAGAGCTAGTTGAACAAGGAATAATAATTGTTTGCATCTATAGACCTCCGAATATGTCGTGCATAAATTCATTTTTAGATAATTTAGATACTCTACTAAAACTACTATGTAAACCTAATAAAAAAATTGTATTGTGTGGGGATTTTAACATTAACAGATTGAAAAGAAATAACTTCTCATTGGACTTTGAAAATGTACTACATACCTATAACCTTAAATTAGAATTAAATGAGCCAACTAGACCAAAAAGCAGAACGTGTTTAGATAACTTTGCTCATAATTCCAAACAAAAATGTGAGAGTAAAGTAATCGATTTCGCATTATCAGACCATACAGCTCAAGTTTTAAAAATTCAAGTTAACAAAACATGCATACTAAATTCTTGGCACACTCAAAAACGTGATTTATCCAAAGAAAATTTAATTTTATTTAAAAAACACCTTCAATGTCTGTCTTTTGCAGAAGTTTTCGAAACTAATAATCCGAACGAAGCATATGATGGGTTTTTTGAACTGTTTCGTTTATTTTATGATTTATGCTTTCCAAATAAATTAATTAATATAAAATCTGATAAGAAAGTAAAGTGTATTTCACGGGGAATTAGAATTTGCAGCAGAAAACAAAGAAACCTGCTTTGGAAATACAGAAAAGCACCTTCATGTGAAAGTAAAAATACATTTAAAAATTATTCACGGAGGCTTAAAAAAATTATCAGTCTCACGCAAAAAGCTCAAAATAACCTCATTAATTGTTCTCAAAATAAAGCTAAGACGTCATGGCAAATAATTAATAATAACAGTCGGTTGAAAGAACCAATATTACAAATTAATAAGGATGATAAATTAATAACAAATCCTAAGCAAATTGCTGATTCATTTAAATTAAATGAATCAGCAATTTGCTTAGGATTTGTTGTACATTTTGAACCTGATCAACGAAAAAATCATTAAATGATTTTTTAAAGCTAAATATATTATTTAAAGATTTCAGATGGTTGAAAATAAAACACTATATTAATAGAAAACATTTTATTCATCATCATAAACTACCATCATAAACTATCATCATAAAGTACCAAGACGTCGTCCAAAAATTGAGCAGGAGGAAAAATATTAGATTGATGCCGTGCCCACCCAAAATACCATATCACTGTCATGACATGGGCACAGCACCCAACAGTACGACGGCCAACAATGCAGTTACAGCAATACTGCTTTATCGCCTCACGACCTGCTTCGGTATTACTAACTAATATATACACGAAGTATACTTTGCGACTGATATGCCTACTTGCAATTTTTGCTCTAATCAAGTAGCAATTCGACCCAAATATGACTTCTTCCATCATTCTATTCCTAGAGTCTCTAGATACTTCTATAACGTAAGATCCATTAAATCTGATGTGCTCCCCATAGTAAGAGCGGGCTTGTTTTAATTGATATATCCCGCAGGCAATCAATATTAACTCGCTGTAATTTAATCTTGGGAAGTCCCTTATATTTTCTCTGTCTACATTTACTCGTATATTGTGAAAATCTGCCCTAGTTCTATTGAGATTATGCGCCCTAACATAGTCTGCGAGATTTGAATTATTTCAGGGGCATCATCCCTATCCCTTAATTTGGTGTGGTATTTATTTATAAGAGCTGCAGCTACAGAAAAATCTATCATGAGATGCTTGGAAGCCCTATTAAAAAAGTTTTATCTAAATAATTTAAACTTGCTTTTAAAAATACCGTTCACCACCTCCACAACCCAACGACATAATGTAACAGCTCTGGACTTGTTGGCTTGGTTTGTTGTTAGTTGTGGCTCATTATCTTCTGGGGATAACGGTATATGTACATTATAGCCACAACTTCTTAATAATGTTAAGGAGTCCCTGAAACCTCTATCCAAAATAAAGACATCTGCTTGGAAAAATTGACGGAATGGACTGTTTTCATTTTCATACTCTTGTATCATAATATCTGCATCTGTGGTTGTAGCAGGATAGGGGCCCAGTATATCAATGATATAACCATCAGTGCATACAAATAAGAATGACTTTACCAGATTGCGGTATTTATGTAATGAATAGGTTTGTTTCTAGTACAAGTATTTAGAACTCTTTTCTATATATATGTATGTACCATCAGCAATTATAATTGGTGTTCTGTCTGGCCCTCCATATAAAGAATTAGGAATCAGGAGATTCCTTTGAGCGATTTCTGCTCTTGTCATGTGATTTATGCCAAGATTTCTTGGAACAAAATCTTGATGCAATATTTCTCTTGCTATGTTCATAAGACCTTCTAACGTACTCCTTGGGACTTGCAATAGAGACGAAATACGCTCATTACTGTCACCTGTCCGCAATTTCATTAAGTATGCAGCTAGTGCAAAAGCACCCCTATGTCTATTTGATAGTCTAGGAATTTCCAAAAGCATATGCTGAAATTGTTCCTTTGAAAAGGCCAAGTAATAATGAACAATGTGCTCTGGCATACTTAGTATGTTATCAAAATCTAAATGCATTAGCATATTTTCTTTTAATAAAGAAATTAATTCTTCCATATGCTCTGCACTGAATGTCCTAATAGGATTATAAATTGAGTCTAAAAGTAAATGCCATGAATTGCTTCTCAAGTGATAAGAACATATTCTACAATCTGCAGGCACATAATAATTGTAGTCGCAAAGTAAATTTACACGCAATGACGATTGTACTAAAAGTCGCTCAGACTGGTTACTTCCAGGAAAGAAACACTGGCGTTGTGTGTCAGGAGCTCTAATATAATTAGACAACTGGATGCTATTAGAAGTATTTTGTGCTTCAGTTTGCGTTCTAGAAGAGTCTGTGTCCAATGACGGAAGACTTGGTACTGATGACTCCCTTTCTGAAGTCAAGCGTGAAGCTGCTCTCTCAGTCCTTCGCCAACAAGTATGACACAGACTGGCTGATCTTGGCAACTGTAGAAAAAAAAAATTGTTATAATGTTAACATTTTAACATCTCAGAGCAATCTTACTGCATTAGGATTCTAACAATAGTATAGTTTGTTATCTAACCTGTTGTGGTGCAATTTTCTGTGCAATCACATTCCTTATTTGTTCAACCCGTGGTGTATCAATGTTCAGCGAATGTGACCTTTGTCTTAAAAGAGAGATGCCACAGCTAATACAGACATGAATGTGGCCAACAATAGGGTCTGTTGAGCGTTGAATTGTTGGCTGCCTGATTTCATTCCATGCTATGGTCTAACATGCATGGCCAGACCAAACTATCACTTTTAACTGGCTGGGAAAAGTAAAACAATATTTTGTAAGTATTTGTTTGCATGAGTAGGTATCTTATTTTGAGCTCACACAACTCGAAATAAAATAGTCCTCATATTTGCATATTCTTACTACATTTGTGGAACTTATTATAGTTACCTGTTGATGTCCAACCCATCTTTGTATGAGAGATCGAACTTCGACGATTTCCAAAGGGTGTCTTCGCAGTCTTGGTATGTTTAAATTACAATTGACACAGCGTACATATCCACTTGCAACAGTTCGCAGCGAAGAACTCGAACCAGGTAGAATGCCGGGGTCTTCGATAGGTACTGACTCAAATCCAAGTTATCGCGGGGGTTGTCATTATCAGCAAGAGCGAAATCCATATTCAAGCCGTGGTCGTCAGGTATAGGAGAATCGCCAGAATCAGTATTCATGGTCAAAAACGTCGATTTTAATAGCAAAATACATGCAGCGAATCACTATGATGCAAATGCAAACAAAGTAATGAAATTATATTTCTGATATTGTCAATGTCAATGTCAACTGACAAGTTTCAGTGTTGCCGTTGCACAAACAAAGTATCGCTCGGTGCAATATGTAGATCATTTTAAAATCATTATATTATATTTTGTAAGTCGATCAGTAATGTAAATGTATTAAGGGCATTACCTTGCCCGTTGACTTTGACGATTTGACCTCTGTACAAGTACTTGTTAATTTTGCGCCACCTGCCGACCAACAACCGTACTACAATAAAACGAACTGAAGATTAAGCAAGAACACAGATGTGTCGCAGAGTTGTCATCGTTTTTGCCTATTTTATTCGCTCTCTGAGACATCTTCTAATGCATTTTGTTCCTCTAGTTTTTGTAGTCTTGTACGTGTTTCTGCCAGTCTGCCTACATCATAATCAAAGAATCAGTCAATCAAAAAAAACAGTCAATCAACCAATCAATCAATCAATTTATATTTATTTTGAACCACACGATGATGATGCCTGCTGACATAGCTTTAATTCTACTAAATGGTACATTCTGAAAGTCTGATGATGACCAGGTACGTGCTTATCGGTTCTCAGTAACGGGAACAGTTAGGATGACCTAGCTATCAACATTTACCTAATTGAACACGGGTGCTACTACATGATATATTCTGAAGGTCTGATGATGACCAGGTACGTGCTTATCGGTTCTCAGTAATGGGAATAGTTAGGATGACCTAGCTTTCAACATTTATCTAAGTAATTGAGCACGGGTGCTACTATACAAACAAAATATATCAATTGTGAACAAAATATTTAAAAAAAACAGCTGTTCCATACAAAGGTGCAACAGGTACATGCTCAAAATGTATGGGACCCATAGTAAAAGTTGCTCATATTCATGAGTAGGTATAGGTACCTACTGTGTTTTATACATATACGCTTGTCCGGGTATTTTGTTTACACCTTATACACAAGATTAAATTAAAGGACAATGGGCAAAACACTATGGGAGTTGGGCCTGCTGACCAATACACATGAGATATTGTTTTTGTGATAGGTCATAACACACAACTAACGAGAAAAATAAAAATAAAAATTAAATGTACCGGGTTGTTGTACAGTCACGTCGAAAAGTATTATTTATTTATGTTAAATATTTTGCAATTAATAATTGTTTTTTAATACCAATGAAGGCATATTACCCCAAAATAGCACTGGAGCCACTCCCAAATGCTGTTGATTGCAATATTTGCAATTTAAAACGCCTCTTATGACATCCATCGACAACTAGGTACGTATAATAATAAATACAATAAATGAAGCAACAAGTTTCCTTTTACGCATTTGTTTATTTTTCTTTACATTAGTCTATATCCAGAACAATAGAATCTAAAAATGCGGCTGGAGGGTTAAATCCTTCGTATCTAGCTAAGCCCATATACCAAACTACGGATAAAATGTGCGCACAGCTTCCCAGCGTACGACTTCCGGTCAAACAAGTACAATAATATTGTAAAATAGAGCTGATGCCAGTTTGGTCTCTGCCAATTAATATGTAGCTACGATACTCGCGTGCCCTCGCATGTCGTGATTGAATATGAATTCTAATCAAAAATACTTTTGTTTGAAAGATATTAAAATCTGTCAAATCTTCTAATTGCTCGTCTCGATAAACCTCAATTATGTAAACGCCATTCCGTAAATGTTCACTGCAGTAAGACCTTGCCAGTTTCAATTGATATGTGCCCAGCGCGAAAAGGATTATTTCTTCCTCAGTCAAATGTGGAAAGTCCTCTATTTGATTTTCTTCTATTCTCACGAAAGAAATCCTTTGTCTGTTAAGATGCTTTCGCTCCACATATTCTTGCAAAATGTTAGGTGAGTGTATCCTTTCCTGTATGCGGTTTATTATTGCAGGAGAGCGTTCACTATCACTGATTACAGGATGAAAATGGTTAATTAATGCTCCGCACACCTTAAAATCATCAAACATGTGTAAAAGTGCTTTGTTGAAATATTCCTGGCGTAAAAGTTTATAGTCACGCTTAAAACGCCCGTTGACTACTTCGATTTCCCAACGACAAATTGTTACTTGTCGAGACTTGTTGGCTTGGGTAGTCGTTAATTGTGTGGCACTTCTATCTTTTGTAGGAGGGATATGACCTTCATAGTCATACATTCCAAGATTTTCGATGACATCACGAAATCCTCTATCTAAAATAAACACATCGTTTGGGACAAGAAATACGTGCAGCGGGTGTTCTTTGTTTTCCAAAATGGAATTCAATATGGTCGCATCACTTGTTGTTGCAGCATATGGACCCAAAATATCTATTATGTATCCATCACTAGTTGTAATTATGAACGGTTTCAATAAATTGGAAAACTTATGCAAGCTATAACTCAGTCTCTGGAATAAGAAGTTGGAACTTTTTTGAATATAGACATATGTTCCATCGCAAATCACAATCAACTTCGTGTTTTCATGATTTCCGAAGAGATATTTAGGTATTGCCAGATTTCTTTGTAGTGCATCTTCTCTGGTTATGTGGTCAATACCTAAATGCTGAGGAACATATTCATCAATCAAACATTGCCTTGCAATCGCCAGCTTCCTCTCTAACGTTCGTCGAGACATTTTAAATAGGTTCGCAAGCCTTTCATTGCTCTCACCAGTCCGTAGCTTAGCGAGGTAAAGACCGAGTATGGTTCTATTATCGCTGTATGCACGTAGCGATGGTGTTTGCAATAATATGGAGCGAAACTCACTTCCATTGAGTCCAACCCAAAAATGAAGACTGTCGTCATTGAGACCGACCATAGTTTCGAAATCATACTGCTTGTTACTAATGATTCCTTCAGTGAAGATGTTACATACGTCTGTGAAATGTTCTGCTGTAAAGTAATGAGAAATTGTGCAGTGGTTCTCTAATTCATCCCACATATTACTTTCTAAATGTTCCCTGCATACTCGTGCATGTTGAGGAATATACAACTGATGTGTAGTCATCATATACAGCTTGATTATTTTCGATATACGCCGGCGGTTATCGTTACCACAAGCGCCAAATATGCAGTGGCTTGATGTGTTTGGTGCTCTTTTATATGAAGGCACATAAAGTTCGCCATCATTGGAACCCTGTACATCATTTTGCAAAGGTGGAACTGGTATTGGAACTGGTACTGGTGATGGAACTTCTGGTTCATGTTCTACTGGATTTTGTACTGGATTTAAAACATTGTGGTCGACTCTTTGCCAACAACGGTGACAGACAGATTGTGTGCTGTTGAATGATACCTGCAAATAAAATAATTCACAACTTAGATTACCTGTTATACACTTTCTAAAGGATTAAGAAGGTATTCTAAGCAAGCAGCCTATACGAGTTCCCACCGAAGAACATACGGTTCATAGAGAAGTTAATAGAGAGGGATTAGAGATCGTGGTACTATTCGAAACTGGCATCACACATCACCGTAATCGGCAACACGGGTTGTGTAACATATAATTATGTTTTTTGTAACACCTCGTAGATTTCATATGGATCGCACTTTATGTATACCTAGCCTGCGCTTTACATGTATTAAATATACTTACATGCGTTAGATAAACATTATTTAAATAACTGATATTAATAATAATAAATAGTATAAAACTCACCTGTCTTATAGCGTTTTCCTGTATATAGGAAACATGCGCAGGATGCGTATGTAACAAGCTTGCTTGCAAAATATGATTTTGTCTACGTCTATGAACAGAACGTGGACGCAGAACACACAAACGTTCTTCCTGCATTTTTAAGAACAGAATTCAAGTCCGTAATGGTAGCCAAAGTCAGTTCATGTAAGAATATTACCAGAGTCCAAACACAAGCAGGGTCGTCGTAATAGAAATACGTTAAAAGTAAGAATAACAGGGGAGCACTGCACAGTCAGAAGCGGAGAATACCGACTGATCACTGCATAAAACAGTCGAATGAAACGATTTACTTACCTGCTATGCGCGGGCGCTTGTCCAAAGTCAACATGTTTCTCTCTCTTTCACGCGCCCCGTTAGCATTCGCGTGTTATCTTGCTTGAGGATTAATCGCAAACAACGCCAATATAATAAGCAACGGTCTGCAATTCACTCTCGCATATAGAACTTTTATTACTCTAATAGTCGAAATACACTTATTATTATTTTTGTAACAGGTATATTGTGTTATTATAATCCCATGTGGCTCCATGTGGTTAGAATTAGTGACTTTAGTAATATTTTAAAGTAATATTCTTTCACTCCTATTGAAAAACATTTATTATTTGAAAAATATTTGACATAATTAAATAAAACTTTTCGACGTAGCTGTACAAGAACCCGGTACATTTTTTTATTATTATTATTTTTCTCGTTAGTTGTGTGTTATGACCACAAAAATAATATCTCATGTGTATTGGTCATTAGGCCCAATTTGTCGCATTGTCCTTAGCTGGCGAAACTTGATGGGTGTCGCCAGCTAATTTAACTTGATCATTTATTTCCCATCATGTAGTAATAAAGTTGGATGTCTGATAACGACTGGCATAAAAAAAAATAAAAAAATAAGTTTTGTCTTTGCTTTAATGTTGCGGCGACCGCTGCTGTATTAATATCTAAGTCGCCAGTGACATTACAAAGAGAAAACTTCTCTTTACACATCAAACGTTCTACTTTAAACTTAGAAGCAAGTCCAACACGTTTTTTTTCTCTCTCCTATATTTTCAACTTTGTATACCACAGTTAAAAGCACCAAGGCCGCCTATTTCTTGTATTTTGGAAAAAAAAGTAAGCTATGTCTATAACTCGTCTGCCAGATATATTTTTTGTTTCTGCTTGTGATTATTTTTCTTCAATAATCAAATCTAGTATATCTTCTTCATCTTGTTCAACCTAAGACAAACATTTTAACAGTACACTGTATTGTTAAAATGTTTGTTTATATTAAATTAGCCAAGGAAACTATCTAATATCTAACAAATACCGCAGTGTAAGCAAACATAAGCCCTTTCAAATTCTTCTACGGAGTCCACCATCAGGTAGATGACATCATCAGTCACCAAGGTCTCTATGAGACCTTTCAAATGAGTCCAAACACGATGGTTCTACGTAGCGCTATCACTGAGATCCTATACCCACTTTCGGAGTCCACCATCAGGTAGATGACATCATCAGTCACCAAGGTCTCTATGAGATCTTTCAAATGAGTCCAAACACGATGGTTCTACGTAGCGCTATCACTGAGATCCTATACCCACTTTCGGAGTCCACCATCAGGTAGATGACATCATCAGTCACCAAGGTCTCCGTGAGACCTTTCAAATCAGTCCAAACACGATGGTTTTACGTAGCGCCGTCACTGAGATCCTATACCCACCTTCGGAGTCCACCATCTGGTAGATGACATCATCAGTCACCAAGGTCTCCATGAGACCTTTCAAATGAATCCAAACACGATGGTTCTACGTAGCGCCGCCACTGAGATCCTATACCCACCTTCGGAGTCTACCATCAGGTAGATGACATCATCAGTTACCAAGGTCTCCATGAGACCTTTCAAATGAGTCCAAACACGATGGTTCTACGTAGCGCCGTCACTGAGATCCTATACCCACTTTCGGATTCCACCTTCAGGTAGATGACATCATCAGTCACCAAGGTCTACATGAGACTTTTCAAATGAGTCCAAACACGATGGTTCGACGTAGCGCCGTCACTGAGATCCTATACCCACCTTCGGAGTTCACCATCAGGTAGGTGACATCGTCAGTAGGGCTTGCAATATCCGTTCATTTTCACTATCCGGATAATACGAATATTAGTATTTTACTATCCGGAATATCCGGATAATGCGGATAATACAGATATTTTTTCGTTTTGATTATAAATAAAACTAATAAGCTTTTGTAACACGTTTTAATCAGTCTCTCAAACAAAATGACAAAGAAATAATAAAATATTTCAAGTAACAATCACATAAAAAAACTAGTTCACTTTCTAAAATTATTCAATAAAATACCGATACCGCACAAATATTTTGTATCTGTTCTTCTCATACTAAAAACTATTCTAATTAAAAATTAGATCTTACATTTATCAGAAATCACAACATCCTAACCAAATCAACTTATTTAAAACATAATAATTAAATAAAAATATCATTTTCCCTGGCAAATCAGCTCAATTATTAAACAACAGTAGTATAAATCAAATATAATAGAACAATAATTAACAAAATATCTCAAAATAATCAAATAGCCCTTTATAATAAAATATTACTTTTAATTATTTTTTATCCAAATTCTGGTAATATGATCTTAAAAAGCTTAAACTATCTAATGAATCTTCTTTCATGGAAGTTCTTAAATGGTTACATAAATATCCTGTAGCAGAGAACACTCTTTCTGCTTCAACGCTGGTCGGTGGTATTGATAAAAGTAGATTGTAAACCCTTTCTAAATTCCTGCTTCTCTGACCATTCTCATCAAATAGTGCCATCTCTACTCGAATTGTAGTGTCTAAATCATTTGTTGAAGAAGTCTGTCGCTGCGCAGAAGATGGCTGACTCATAAACCGGATGATTTCTTCTCGTATTTGTGTTTTAATTGATACGCTTACAGTTGAAGAAGAGCAACCTTCTGAATCTTGTGTATTATGCGCTGAAGTTATGACTGTTTGATCTGGTTGTTGTGTGCCAAAAAACGTAGAAATAATTTTAACAATCGTCAGTCTCACAGATTCGTTTGAAGGATTTTCAAAAGGACAATCGTGTGTACTTCGCTCTTCATAAAAATTGTGAGGGTTGTGTAAATATGTCATGGTACCGATTAGTTCTGGAACTCGTCGTTGTGATATTCTTCTTTTGAGTGATACTAGAAGTTCATTACTGATAATGCTATCTTTTTGCGATAATTTCTGAATCATGAATCTTAACGCTGTGTCAGCAGTCAGTAAGTTTGCATCTTCTTCACAGATCGCTTCTACCGTAGCTTTAATTATATTAACCCTTAATTTGGAAATGTGCCTTTAAAGATACAGCAACTTAAAAAAAATCTGTAACATTATATATTCATATTTTTTTGAATCGATCGATTTGATCTTAAAGATTGATTCAGCGCATCACTAGAAAACATAAGTCTGTTGCATTTTGAACGACTGGACATCCTTATTTACGTCAAACTCGAAAAATGCCGCGCACGAGGAGCAACGAAGCTGTAAGTTTTATTGATTTCTTTTTTTTTTACATGTTACAGTGTCAGTTTTTTGTTAAATTATATGTATATTGATATATACGAACGATCTAAATGAAAATTTAGTATAGAAATGTATTCTCCAAGCTGTGATATGTTTTCAAACTTCAACGTGCCTTTAAAGATACTTTGCCAAAGAGCCGACTAAGTAGTGGATTACAACATTGTGCTTAAAAAGTTACATTGCCAAGGACCCTCATAAGTAATGTTTTATTACAATGTGTCTTTAAAGTTACTTTGCAATAAGTTAACCAAGTATCGCATGTTTTGTATATCTTATGGTGTTTACATAAAAAATCGTAATCAGACGCATGTGACACCCCATTGTATGTGAGGCTTCTTAGGGTGAAATTAATGTTTTATTTGGATATAATTTTTGTCTATTTTTTGCAATTTTTCACGTAATAAATCATTGTGTCACGGGCGTATATAAGCGGTCAGGGGGTCCCCTTATTGATATCAAGAATGCGTGTAATTAATTGTTAGATTTTTAGTACAAACCTAATCCCCTCCCCCATTGACATCAAGTACCTAAACTCAGTTTCCGAGGTGAAAGTCGACGGGGGGCCCCCCTTACCAAAGCTATAGCTACGTTCGTGCATGGTGTTCAGTTTGCTTGGGTTTCGGTTTGGTTGCATGTGTTGCTTTTTTGTTTGTAGGTACTCCAACGAGCTAGGTCTAAGCGCATTTTAGCGTTGATCCCTGCAAGGAATTCACAATCGGATAACAGTGACACAACAGACTGTGAAGAAATTAACTTATGTTAATTTCTACACAGTACTAGAAACTAAGTAGAACTACAGTAGGTCTCATCTTCTGATGGAGTTATCTCCATCAGAAGATGAGACCTACTGTAGTTCCTCAACGCCTTCTCTAGATTCTTCTTTAGATCGGATGAACCTACTCGACAGTGATGGATCTGAACATAATGCACCTATGTCTCCGGCATTGCAAAACGCCCCCACTATTTCTATCACAAAAGATTTGCCTTCCTCTTCTATGATGCAAGATATACCTTTTTCTCCAGTGTTACAAGCAGTATTTCCTTCTGAAAACGAAACCGATTACAACTCAATACCATCATTATCTTCAATTCCACTATTACCTTCACCAGCAGTACAGTCACCCCTCAGCTTGCAACCGACTCCAAACACATCTCAACACCTGCAAAAACAGATAACCACAAGATCTGTAAGGCGTGAACGAAACAACCGCCCCCGTTTAGTGGCGAAAAGAATTAAGCGCATACCTATAGATTTCAAATGGAAAAATACGCGCTTTATTCACGGGGCAACTGTTGAAGCAATGCCATTTTCTGATCCACCTGCTGAGCTACCGTCACCTCGTCAATACTTCGCATTATTCTTTTCCGCCGAAATAATAAGCGATATTGTAACCCAGACCAATATGTATTCAGTACAAAAAATAGGACGGTCCATCAATGTAACTGCGAAAGATATTGAACAATTCGTTGCTATCCATGTTATTATGGGAGTGGTTAGAATGCCATGCTATTTAGATTACTGGAGCACGCAATTAAGATATGCACCTGTTGCAGATATAATGTCATTAAAAAAGTACCAATTAATTCGCAGATATATACATTTTGTTGATAGCAATGAAGAAAGTTTGGATAGGTTTCAAAAGGTCCGACCTGTTGTTGAAAAAGTTCGCCTAAACTGCTTGCTTTCGGCTGAAGAAGAAAATCAATTCAGTATTGATGAGATGACTCTTCCTTACAAAGGTAAAAAGGCTGGCAATCGTCGTCAATACAATGCGAAGAAGCCTAAGAAGTGGGGCTTCAAAGCATTTGTCAGATCCGGTGTGTCGGGTTATATCTACGATTTTTTGTTATATGGTGGCGACGATACGTTTCGCAACATACAATTTACGGATAGAGAAGAAACTTTGGGTTTTGGAGGTAAAGTAGTTGTGGCACTGTGTCAATCTATCAAAAACAGACCGTGTTTTGTATACTTTGATAACTATTATACGTCCCTAGAGCTGGTGGTTTATTTGAGAAATGAGCTGGGAATATTTAGCCTCGGTACCATCAAATCGAACCGTTTACGTGGATGCCAAAATGTAATAGACGACGATAAAAAGATGAAAAAAAAAGGCCGCGGTTCGTTTTCTCAAATTGTCTGCAACGAAAATAAAATTGCTGTTGTCAAGTGGTTCGACAACAAACCGGTCACTTTAGTAAGCTCATTTGCAGATTCCTATCCAGTTACCAAAATAAAGAGGTATTCAAAGGACCACAAAGCCAAAATAGATATCGATTGTCCCAAAGTCGTTAGACATTATAATACACACATGGGGGGCGTAGATTTATCTGACATGCTGATAGCCCTATATAGAACTCAAATGAAAACCAGAAGATGGTACATGGGCATTTTTGCCCAAATTCTAGATATTAGTATAAATAACGGTTGGTTATTGTATCGACGACATTGTGCACAAAAAAATTTAAAGAAAGTGTTGAGTTTGAAAGACTTTCGATGTCACATTTACTTCTCACTAATTTCCCAAGAAGTGGTCGAAAGGTCTGATGTAGCGGGACCTAGCCTGAAAATAAAGAAACCAGTTAAATCCCGGCCAATAGATGAGATAAGGTATGACGGTATGGGTCATCTGCCTAACCTTGAAAGTAGAGGACGTTGCAGGGTATGCAAAGATGGACAGTCCACCGTGATGTGTATTAAATGTAATGTGCGGTTATGCCTGACGAAAAAACGAAACTGTTTCTACGATTTTCATGTGAAAAAATAAAAATTTAAGCATTTTTTTGTAAGGTGCATTGGGGCAATTCCGATAGAAATTTCTGGAAGATGACTAGAGGTGAACATTTCACTTGATTATTCGGGAATGCTCTATTTTACGAGTCTTACTGTTTTAGATCTGCATAGATATTGAAAAGCCTTTGAAAAGCATAAATTATATTTTTAAATATATCGTTGGATTTGCTAAAGAAAGTGTTTTAAATAAAGAACCATATTTTTGGGTCATATGGATAATTGCGAACTATCGCGGGGTAATTCCGGAAGAGCTCAAAAGTCGCCTTTATTGCATTTCAGCCAGAGTTTACATTTCATTTTCCATCGTAATTACCCCATAGATTTTGATATCGTAAGTTTTTTAAATAATAACCGTTAATTTGTATTCCTATAACTTTGTATTACGGAATTACCCCAGAAAAACCTTGATGTTCAGACATATGTGACAGTGGTTCTCAACATATTATTTGAGATTTTAGGAGATTTAAAACTGCACGATGGATAGACAAAGTTATTTTTAGGTACATACTTATTTTCTTAATGTCTTTTATAGAATGTCAATAATAAAATAAAACAATTATTCAGTGAGATCAACTTTTATTTTTATAAGTACGTAACTTCACATTGAGTAAAGTGGGTAACAATTATAATTATTTAAGAATAAACAAATTATATTAACAATCCTTAAACATAATTATTAAATCACATAAGAATCACAGACTTTTTGATCATTTTTGGCTATTCTTCAGAATCTTGCGGTACTAAAATAAAAAACACAAATGTTCTTGGAAGCTAACTACAGTTAGGCATCACAACAAATGCACATAATATGAATAAAAAGAAGTAGGTATTCATCTAGTCTAGAAGGCGGACGTAGATGTGGTTGTTTTCCTTAGTTAGATACTTTTTGGTATAAAATCAGTCGAAATAAATAGTGTCTTTATCATGGGTCAAGTAATATTCTTTGTCTTGATCTCTTTTCTTTTGTAATTCTATTTTCTTTACTAGTAACGACTCAGGAACTTTGTCAGTATCTCTTTTTTTAGTTTCAACAAAAGTGAGATGCTGCTGCCTTCTCGTGGTTTTCAAGAAGTTGATAAAGTAGTACAAATGTTCTTCATCTTTGGTTATTTTTCCTACGAACCCAACATAATATTTCCATTTGTTTCTTACAAAATACCTGACAAGCACCGTATCATTTAAATCATAACGTTCCCATACAACGGGGCCCTTTTCTGGAATTCCACATGCTAATTCTTTATTCTCCGTTCCTGGTAGCTGTAATTTACAGATTTGTTTTTCTTTAGAATATTCTGCAATCTGCTCATTTATGTCTTCCTCATCATATCAGCCGCACGACACCCACTGCTGGGTATAGGCCTCCCCTAAGGATCTCCACGACGATCGGTCCTGCGCTGCCTGCATCCACTGGCTTCCCGCGACCTTCACCAGATCGTCGGTCCACCTTGTCGGGGGCCTACCCACTGAGCGTCGTCCGGTGCGCGGTCGCCATTCCAGAACCTTTCCGCCCCAACGGCCATCGGTTCTTCTCGCTATGTGTCCCGCCCATTGCCACTTCAGCTGAGCAATCCTTCGAGCGATGTCGGTTACTTTAGTTCTCCTGCGGATCTCCTCGTTTCTGATTCGATCACGCAGGGAAACGCCGAGCATGGCTCTCTCCATTGCACGCTGGGTGACCTTGAGCCTTC
This sequence comes from Apamea monoglypha, assembly GCA_911387795.2. NCBI lineage: Eukaryota > Metazoa > Arthropoda > Insecta > Lepidoptera > Noctuidae > Apamea > Apamea monoglypha. The sequence continues at coordinate 5,822,337 of OU426935.1, read as the reverse complement.
TTATGAGACCCATAGTTAGCGACCATGTTTCACTGCCGTAAGTCATCACTGGCAACACACACTGTTCATAGACTTTTGTCTTGAGACACTGAGGTAAGTCGGACGCGAAGATTTTTCGAAGCTTCCCGAATGCTGCCCACCCAAGTTGGATTCGACGAGAGATCTCTTTCTCGATGTTGGACCTACCTAGCTGGACTGCCTGTCCTAGGTATACGTAATGGTCAACAACTTCAAGTGTAGTGTTCCCAACATGAACTGGAGAGGGTACAACAGGTGAGGGTCTTCCTCACCTGTTTCAAAATAACTGATCCCTTCATTTTTGTTTTTCTTGTCGACTTGATTTTCTTTACCTTTGCTTTTTTTGCCAACACCTTTGCCTTTCTTAGAACATACATAATTTGTACTTTTGTCAGCGAGTGCCTTTTCACTGGTTATATTTTTATCGTTTTTCATATTTATAACACACTTCCTATCTTTTCTTGATTTCTGTAAACTTGTCTCCGCCTGGTAGAAATTAAAATTATCTTCGCAGTCGTCCATCAAGTCTTCCAAATCGTCACAATCAATAATATCAGAATCGCTATGATTGCTGATGATATCGGATATACTTGTGGTATCAGAGGAAGGTTCCCGTTTACGTTTTTGTTTATCATTCGCTTTACTGGTTTTAGTTGCAATTTTATTACTTTTCGTTTCTTTCACTTCTTCTAAAATTTTCTTTCCTAAGGCTGCAGTTATCACTGCCGCACCTTTTGTGACACGTTTTTTTTTTGTTGGAGCACTATCCTTTTTATCCTGTTGAATTTTCCTCAGCAATAATTCTTCAAACGAGACTGATCGATCGAGTTGTGTTGGGTTTTGAAGACCACTTCAAAACCCAACGTGTACTTGCGATGCTTTCTTTATGACTATGTTTGATATTATATTTATTTTGGATTTTGTTGGCTTCGAATTCTGCAAACATGCTGGTACTTGGCTCGGGTGTCTGGCTTCAAAGGGCAACATTTGGGCATCATTTCTTGATTGTTCAGATAGCAGGGCAACGGAATTATTGTCTGTTATTTCAATCGTTTCATTAACTGTTGCAGACTGATTGTTGAATGATTCAATGCATATTTCTTTGAGTGACTTTGGCTGTTTGAGTGTGTGGGCAAGTAAAGTTTTCTTGTATCTTTGATACGCGTCTGGATCATATTTGTCAATAGGTATGACATGTGCATTGAAAGGGTATATTCCAGCCTTTTTAAATCCACTCTTTATAACTTCGGGGTTCGTTTGTTGCCAAGTATCTGCCATAGTTTGTGCGAAAACGTTTTTTGGCATTTTCGTACCAACGTTTCTTCTCTGCCACTCTACCAGTTTTGCATCCCATATTGCTTTGAATGATTTAAATACTGATATATCAAGCGGTTGCAACAAATGTGATGTATGTGGGGGTAATTGTAGGATAGTTACATTGTTTCGGACCGCAAGCTCCACAACCCTGGCATCGACGTGAGTGGAATGCCCGTCATAAATTATAAGGGCTGGTCGTCATAAAAAATAAACAATACAGATTGTCAAATACGGCATTACATATTTTTTGATACAAAACTCATGCCGAACTATTTAGCCGTTACAGAGAACATTTACAATTTAGGTTGAAAGAGGACCTATATAATAAGATTTTTTCCCAGAATTTGGGAAAGTTTATTAAAATTTTAAACAATACAATTTATTTGTGATGACCTTAAGTATACCATGTATTTTTTATATGGAAAACGCACAAAAGGATTCATCTACAATCTTCTTTAAACTTGCAGTGTTTTTGCGATTTGAGCAAGGTAATCCCCCTAACATAAAATGCATTGGAACTTCTATACACAAAAGGACAAATAAATAAAGTACAAATATGTGTAAATGTCAAATCAATGTTTTGCAACAAATCTTTATTTTTTCGGGAATATTAAATTGGCAACCTAGCAAATGTCTGTTTATTTCGTTGTATCGTTTCAATATTTATTTGTTATTAAAAAATGTTCCTAACCTTTATCGCGTCGTGAATAGAAGAGTTAATTACTAAAAAATTACATATTTTTTTTTACTATATCAAATTTCTTGGGCATCGCAGGGCCTAAAATCGGCATTCCCCTTTGTTTTCATGCGATACTTTGCAGTAATCTCATTGTCAGCAATTTTTTTAATGTTTCCTTTTACTTTATTTGTATTAGCATTGTCATATTGTGACCTAAGAGAATCTGATAAGACATTTAATTCGAATATTTTCTTTTTTATTTTATTTTTATCCTCATCTGGGATTGGAGGCAATGAATCTATAAAAGACATTGTTTTGCTTAAAGGTGTTGTTAATGGCGTCCTCTCGACTTGCATTATAGAGCCCAAAGTTACAATGGTGCCGATTCTGTTGTCACAAATTTCTCTAAATTAGACTAAAAATCACTAAAATTTAGTTTATTCCTGTCAAACGACGTTTTCTATTCTGCAATAGACTAAAGTGACACAACTTACTCGTAGCTATATTTTAGTTTGACAGCACTAATGTCATTTTAGTTACTCAATTTAGTGAAAATGGTAATTTTGCTATTCTGAATTTGACGTTTATCATCTAAAATTTTGGTTGTCAAACTAAATCGGACTTTAGAGGTATGAGGAACAGGGTGTAAAGTTCACTCATCCTCCATAGAAAAGGGAGGATCCTCCGACCAGACGGGTGTTGTGTCTAGCGGGCAACTGCCCAACGATTAATGTTGGGAAATTGTATCTATGCTAATTGCGCGGTAAACTCTGCTTGCGAGATGCAGGATTTGCGTGACGTCAGTATGACGCGTTGTTCGCATGTGGCGTTGTAGATACCGCTACATCACTCCCCTCCGGAGACCGGAGGTCGATAGTGGGCTGAGTCTTGTATCTTGCGATGCTTGCCAGGCCAGCTGAGGTTCCAGTGAGTCGGAACCGGTTGCCGCATAGTTCACGGTGAGTCGGAACTGTATGCGGAGATGTCCCCAGTGAGTCGGGGTGGCGCTGCGTTATACTCCAGTGCGTCGGATGTCGTACAGCGCGGGGTTGAGGCTGGCTGCTGCGTCGACCAGGAGAGGAAGCTCTTCTTGTTGACCGGCCGAAAGTGCAGTGTGCTGTGCCGAGGTTGCTGATGAGGCTGAGGGTGATGACCAGGTATACGCGGACGCTGCATGCTGGTGGTCAGGATACCCGTTGAAGCCGTGGATGCTGGCTGGCTGGGTGACTCGCCGCTAAAGCTTGCGGGAGTGATGATGATGACGTCACGCTGAAGTATTTGCACGAAGGCTGCGCTGACGTTCATGCTCGGGGTCACCAGTTTAGAGGTATGAGGAACAGGGGGTGTTGTGTCTGGCGGGCAATTGCCCAACGGTTGATGTTGGGAAATTGTATCTATGCTAATTGCACGGTAAACTCTGCTTGCGAGATGCAGGATTTGCGTGACGTCAGTATGACGCGTTGTTCGCATGTGGCGTTGTAGATACCGCTACAAGACTATTTTTAATCGCGATTAAAAAAGTGTGGAATAAAATTAGTTGTCATGAACTAAAAATTTACAAAGCACATTTCTCTACAAGTTCTTGTAAGTTTGGATGCTTAAGAGTTTACGGAGTTCGTGAATTATTATGGAAGCTTATGTGATTGTAGCTGTTGTCGATTCGGCAGAAAGGTAAATAATAATATTATTGTTATTAGAATACAACACGAAATCCATTTGTGAAAACATAAAGGGATTTTTGCACTGAACATCTAAGTAGCTTTGTGTAGTACCTACAAAGCTAATGATTTGGAATAGAAGTGGATAATACGACTTCCAGATTCTGTGAAATAAGAATTAACTATTTTTTACAGACCATCAAGAAAGAGTTCGGTTGGAAAGATTGCGAGACAATTCCAACCCATTCAACATGGCTGAAGAAAAATTTAAAAAAAATTTTAGACTCCCTAAATCTGGGGCACTTTATTTGGTGGATGTGTTAAGGAATCCTCGGTTGGATGAAGGATTTCTCCCCAAACACAAAGGTTACAACAGTTTTGTTTCCTTTCATTTGTATCCTTTCCTAACAGATGGTAACACCCTATATGTAGAGTGTGTAGTAATTAGGTACTTATATATCATTATTTAGGAATTACTTGCTAAATTACAAGTTTGTAAGAATTAAAATTCCTAAGATTTTGTGATTTTAGAGAGTGATATCTCACTTTTATATTTAAGGATGATAGATTATACCTATTTTAGTAATTACTTAGTACCTACCTGTACGATAATAAGAGCTCATATTCATATTCAGATTCTAGCTGCACTCAATCTGTTTGCCCAAGGCAGTTATCAAACAGCTGTTGGGCAAGACAACATACTTGGGCTCAGCCAGCCATCAGTGAGCAGGTGCCTAGCTCTAACAGAAGAGGAAATTTTAAATGTATTGTCCCTTCAATACTTGAGATTTCCCATGACCCGTGAGGAAAAGGAAGCAGCCAAGACTGAGTAAGTTCAATTTAATATTTCTTACTTTTCAAAGGTACTAGGTTACTGACTGGCTTTTTTTTAAACCCTTCTCTGTCAAACTTCAGAAATCTGAAAGAGAATAATAAATAAGTTTAATTAAAATAATTAAAACATCCCTTTTTACAGCTAACAACACAGAACTGCACCAGTCTTATTCATGTAACACTTGGCTTGTTTTCAGTTTTCAAGACCTATATAATATGCCCAACACATTAGGTGCAGTGGATGGGACCCATGTGGCAAAAACAAAACCTCCACTCAATCACCCTACTGCACCTGGCAGCCTATTTTACAATCGAAAGGGCTATTATAGCATCAACTGCCAGCTTGTGAGTATAAACAATTTTTTTTAACACACTTAATTATCTTGAAACCTTGAATAAAATAAAAACTTTCAGATATGCAGTGCGAGGGGCAAGATTATTGGCCTCAACCCAAATTTTCCAGGTGCCACCCATGATGCTGCAATTTGGAGGGCATCAAACATTAACAGAGTCCTGCCTGAGAAATGACTTTGTGCGTGGGGAAAGATCTCAGTGGCTTCTAGGTAGGTAACTAATAAACTTTTATACCTACTAGGTATATTTATTTATTTACCATTTATGTACACACATATATAAACAGACAAGAAAAACAGAACAGAAAAAATAGCTTAGTATATCTCTTAGCTAAGTAAATTAGAAAGTTTTATTTACTGTAGGAGATAAGGGATACCCACTACAGCCATGGCTCATGACTCCCATTATGGTCCCAGCAACTGCAGCGGAGGCTGCCTACAATGAGTGCCACACAAGGGCAAGAAATGTGGTAGAAATGTGCAATGTTCGCCTGAAGAATAAATTTAGGTGCCTACACAGGCATCATCATTCTTAATTCACTTAAACCAAAAATCGACAGATCTTAAGATTATAATAATTTTATAGACTTGTAGTTAGTAGGTACTGAAGCCTTGCTTCCGTGCTTCTTCACAAGCAGAGCTAAACATGTCATCACAATCGTCAGATGAGTCAGTGTTACTCTCTCGGTAACAAATGTGGCACAAAAACTGATCCTCATCTTCCACAGGTACATGGTGCCGGTGATATGATGGAATACAATTTAAATGAAACCGTTTTTTACACTGGTTGCATTCAATAACCCTACGTGTAATGAGATTCAAACAAAAATCACAAAAAATGAATTGTTCATTAACCAACCATACTAAAACTAATAGTGTTAGAATAGGGGTAGTGAACGATTTTGCGTAAACATATGTATTTCCAGTCTTTTCTTTACTTCTATCTTCTTTAGTTATCTTTATTTTGTTTTTCCATCACTTTTTTTATTGATTTTCTTCGTAGGTACACTGTTATCTTTTTCCTTCTTCTTCTCTTCTCGTATTCTCTTTCTTTCCGCTTTTGCAGCTTCTTCTTCTTCTTTTTTTAACTGTTTTGCTTTTATTTTTTCCACGTATTGGTCTGAAGTTAAAGCAAATGGCAGTCTTTCTATTTGGCGCTTTCCTTGGCGCTTAGGTGATACTGGCAAGTTTTGTTTCAAATATTCAGTAAGAGACACATTAGAAATTATGGAAACCTTCGAATTTGTGATTTGTTTTCAAGTGCTAGGCTGCGGAGTGGGACTACGTTCTATTAAAATATTCTGAAGTGTCGGCTCACTGTGCACTTTCTTTTCAGCTTCTCTTTTTTGGGTAATATTTATTAACTCACCTGTAAACTCATCAAGAATCGTCCTAGGGTTTTCAGTTTCTTCTATAATATCGGTCACATAATTATCTTCTATTCTGATCGATAGGTCGGAAGGTTCACAGTCCACGTCATTATTACTTCTATAATTATTATTGTTTTCCGGTGCTGCCACGAATCTTTGCCATAAATTGTAAATTGCAATAAAATTATCATCTGACTCTAAAATGGACGAGACTGTTCGACATTTTTCAAGAATTGATTCACCCACAATGTTACAAAACTCTGAATAGGTCAGCATACTCATATTATGCTCAAAATTTGTTTCTGGCGTGAACGTATCGTCGGGTTGGCTTACTCTTGCAATACACTTGCTAAAATCTACATTATTTGGTTCAAATGGCCACAAACCTGATACTCTAACCCATTAATGTTTCTTTCTTAGAACACGAGTCTACAACGGTTTTTAATAGTGGAGCAAAGGTTTCTTTAGTAAGACTCTTCTGGTAATTATTTGCAGCATACCAATCGCGCAGTACTTTTTTCCAAGTTACCTTTATTGGGCGAAAAGCTGCAACATCTGCTGGTTGTAGTATGCGAGTTGCGTTTGGATAAAGCGCTATTAGATGTATTTGAAGACGACGGCATAGTTCTGATACTTCTATGGTTATATGAGTTTTGTGTCCGTCGACAAAAAGAACTACAGGAAGTGGAATATTGCTTTCTAAAATTTGTTGGTACAGACAGTTAGAGATATAATCATAAAAAACCGCTGCAGTCATCCAACCTGTATCGCTTCGCCCTATTCCCCAACCAGATGGCACGCTCAATGAAACTCGGTCAGGTATCCGTTTATAAGGATAGATAATCATTGGTCTAAAGACGTGTCCAGCAGCAGAAAATGTAAATAAAACTGTAATGTTTTCTTTGGATGATCCTTTTTCTATCTGGTACACATTTTTGCACCCTTTCTCAGCCAATACTTTGCCTGTTTTCGGGCAAATGTTGAATCCAGTTTCATCGGCATTGAAAACTCGTAAGGGATCTTGAATGACGTCATTTAGTTCTTCCTCGATAATGTACTGTTGTATTTCCTGAAACCATTTCCTAATATCCTGTTCTGAAACACATGCACTAGCATTGGTAACTCCTTCTGATGTTCAAATAGAAATAATAGGGTGTCTTATCAGGAAGGCCTTAAACCACACATCTCCTGGTTTGTTGTCTCGAAAAGGGTTGGGTCTCGGATTTTGTTGCAAAAAATTCTGGACGCATAATTGGATATCCTCCTTTTTTCTTGGGAAGCCACGCTTTGAAAGTTGTATGATGAAGGAACATAAACTGTTTTCTTCTGCTTCAGTTAGCACTGGATCTGGTCCAGACTTAAACTTAGTGTCAGGATTTTGAATTTTAAATTGAAGGCTACTTCTAGGCACACCAAATTGTTTTGCCGCCTGTCGAATAGAACCCTCCTTATTTTCAATAAATTTAAGGGCCTTATCTATAGATTGTTTGGGGTATTGACGTTTTTTGACATTTTCAACACTTTTTAATGAACTGTAAAAAAAAATAAGAAAATAGATTAGTAATTGGCCACAAACTGGCCACCTATGCCAGTTTCTGATTAGAGTCGAAAAATTCGTTTAAAATTGAAATACACAATACTAGACCTTATAAACATCACAAATACGACTTATTTTTAAAGAAATTTGAACAATAGGTAAACCTTTAGTAACTGGCATAGGTGGCCAATAACTAAAAATATGCAAAAAAATACTTCGGAAACTAGCCACCCCTTCAATAACGGCTTATATAAGATTTTATTACAATTAAGCTAAAGATTAATATAACTCATTATGTAAACACGTAGAACAATGTGATTCTTTCACTAACACTATGTATTATCACCAATAATTTCAATTTTGTAAAAACTTAGCCACTAACATTTACGTAGTGAAGTAGCTTCATGTCAAGACACGTACACTGACTGTCAGTAAATGGCCGTTTGCTTTGGCGCTAGTATCTGCAGTGAGAAAATATTGAACTACTATGAAAGCTGAATGACAAGGGAGTTGTTTAATTCTTTCATAGATGGCGCAAATAAATCATTACTCTTATTTCAAATACTTAAAGTATCAAGTGGCTAGTTATTGATAGTGGCCAGTTATACCTTGGTTTACCCTACCTATCCTTAACCCTAAACAAAATAATAAACAATCAACAAAATAATTAACAATCAACAAAATAATTAATAATCAGCAAAATATAAAAAAAATAATTAAGAATCAGCAAAATACAAAAAATAATTAACAATCATCAAAATATACAAAATAATTAACAATCAACAAAATAATATAAAAAAATGAAATAATAGTTTAGCACTAATGTCATTAGCGAGCTGTTGAGGATTTGGAACAAGTACTTAATGAGAATAGTAGGTTTGATGCAGTTGTAAGCTCCAAGACAAAGTAATGTCTTCGGCAGTTTGCACCGAGAATGGCATGCCGGAAGAGCGAATGGCAGCAGCCAAAATTTCTGCTGCCGTGACAATGCTCTCCCGGAGTAACCGGCTGTTCTCATTAAGTGCTTGTACCAAATTGTGGTGCACTGGCGGGCGGGGTGTCCTCGGCAGCCTTCGACGACGGGTAACTCGACCGCTTGCGCGCCGCAGTGGTACTGCAGGAGTCCTGCCATCGGTTACCACAGGCTGCTCTTCGAGTACAGGCTGTAGAGAGGGCGACGTCCTTTGTTGGTCAGGCGACATGGGAAATGGGGACGAGGGAGGTATTCCCTGAAATTAATAAAAAAAAAGAGTAATTCATTGAGTATCACGTGAGCGCCAGTGCTCTAATAAAATACATAACTAATTGTCTGATTTATCGGTGCTGGAAAGATTAATATTAACAGTCTTAGTAATGTATTTATAAAAATTGCCCTTCAGCCATAAAAATACCATGAATACTAAAATAAATTACCATTTCCAAATAGGCAAAACCATAGACAGAAGCAGACCCAATGATATCAAGAATTTTATTCTCAATATCATTGAGATCTGCCCCTGCCGGTCCTCCACCTGTGGCCCTGATGGAGTCTCTTACTTTTCTCGCCTCGTTTTTATTTTGGCCACCCACACATTCCAAATCTGTTGAAATTAAATTAGTTATGAACACACAATAAAAATTATGCAATCCAATTGACATTTTTTCTGACATAAACCACTTACATGTTGCCACTGCTCTACAGTCCTGCTGCAGCCCAGTTGGTTCAGCTCGCTACTGACGTTAGTCTAAAACTCTACAACTTCGGCATCAGCTTGATTTTCTAAAAAAAAATAAGACGCTAGTAGTAGACCTGAATTTATACCTAATAATAGGATAATTAACACACACAACAATAAAGTGATAATTAATATTGATGCTCTCAAATTTTCTTTCGTTGTTTATGTCATCGCTATGGATTTATCAATAAAATAACAAGTTCAAACTTCAGTTGTATTTCTTACCTCGGGCCATTAGCGGATTATTGTGGAGCCGCTCTACGAGAAGCTCCTGCTGCCTTTTTGTTGCTCGTTTTCTGGACGACAGCATTTTACAAGACAATAGTGACACCTTCCGTATTATTATATTACTCTGAGTGACACCTAATAATAGCTATATTAGGCCCGGTAACAACGGTCTGTAGTTGAGCTCTGTTGACATAAATCAACAAACAGACTCAAGATGTCCTTGATAGGGCTTTCCTACGGCAACGAGAATACCGGAGATTTTCAACTTAGTGTACGAAAAACCGGGTTTTTTTTTTCTTGAGATCACATTTTTATTCTTATATAAGCTTTATAACCCTGAAATAAATAGCAAGATAATCATGCTACCTGAATAATTTTTTAAATTGTGTAGTTTGTCGGTTTAAATAAAATTTAAGGTTTTTTTTCATATTGAAAACCAAAAAAAAATCCGCAAAAGTTCTAAATCGTTTTCGGTGTACAACCCTAGCAGGATCACATTGTCCACAGATAATAAAAACAATTACAGGTTATTGCATTTTAATTTATTAAAATATAAACAACAATATAGTTTGACGCCGTCATTATGCTCCCTATATTTCATTTAAATAATTATTGATAATATATTATAGATTATTTAATTTTACTCAGGATTTTTGTGCACCTCAGATCATTTCGTTCACTTTTTATTTTAATTTCCAATAAATCTTGGTCTATGGTTTACTTAACTTAGCGATTGTCAAACTCGATTATAGTTATGTCAAAATTGTTTTTAAATTTAGACAATCTTGTTTGCAGAATAGCTTCTAAGATTCTCTTAACCAAAAATTAGAAATTTTAGTTATAGTTTAGTTTAGTTCGGTGTACAAGAGAATCGGCACCAGTATCAGTCGTAGCTAGTACTCGTATGCTGTCCACTCGCACAACATTGGAGTTTGAAGTTTGTTTGTTTGTCTGCTTTGTTAGCTGCAGAACTTTTTTCTTGTAACGATATAATTTCTTATAAAGAGCAACATTTTTCCTTTTAAGCTCTGTGACTTCAAAACAAAACATAATCACATGTAATCTGTTGTTTTTGTCATAATTTAAGTATATTACGATTGCGGTAGGTGAATTCTTAAAAATTTACTTACTTTTGTTGAGAAGATCTCGTCAGGAAAAGGTTTTTAATTTATTCACAATTCAAACACAGAACTTCTGCCGAGCCTCAATGACAATAAAAATGGCGGCGCGTCATTATGATGTTACTTTTCGTGACATGACTAGTGTTGCCAGTGATTAAAGTTAGATTCCTACTCTTCGTGATACAAAAAGTCGGTTAATTATGTCAATAAATTAATGTCACGAAATTGTTACGATTGCAGAGGACATTTTTTAAAATGTTTATTCTTAGTTTATTTAACGTAAATTTAAATAGTTTATCCATCCGACATAACACTTTAAGTTTCGTACAAAAATTCTGATTAAAAAATATGTTTTCCAATGTCGTCCAAATAGGGGACAATAAATAGTGTATGGTGTTTTTTTGTTACTTTATTTTCACATTCAACTTATGTTAGGATTTTAATTGCAATTCATTGCTTTTTATCAGGAATAATAGGCAGATGTTTTGATTACTCAGTAAAATTTAAAATATGATTTATTTTAGTCCGAAACATATATTTTTTTCATAGATTTTTTATGAGGACAATCATTTAGTAGTAATAGTACACATATTTTGAAAACAACTCATATACAATATGTAACAAAAACCCTGTCCGATCCTTAAGAGTATTATTCGGCATCGTACTGCGTACACATATACGTAATCATTTAATGGATTTGAGATTATTATTTTTCCCCAGTGAATATCATTAAATTAAAATAAAAAATAAAAACTGACCAAAGGCAACACTGATCGCTCGACAAAGTTCACGTCTTACTACCTACAGTTTTGTGTCAAAGAAGCCGCCCGTGTCATGAACCGCGCTTTGTCGCGTGCCGCCAAACATACCTACACTACACGCGGTGCGCGTAGGTATCAGCTGATATTGTTTTGTAGGCATAGTAATCCGGATTTCAGATACTCTCTGTATTTTGTGTTTTTGACTTAATTCTGTTTATCAAGAAACAATTAATTGAATTAAATGTTTTTTTTAAATGTGATGTGCTTCTGGCAATGTACTTACCGACTGCAGGTGTTAGTTTATTAAAACGTTCACTTGTTGTTGTTGCATACTTCGGCGATCGTGCTCCACATGTCCACCTCCAACACTAATACACATTCGACACCTTTTTGCTAAATTTGCACGTACTCCTTGCAGCGCGCTTGTGTCCGATTTAAGTGAATCGAAAGCTGCCACAATCCGAGTTCCGACTTCGATTTCCGAATCGCACTCTCTTTTGTAAACTATTTGTTTAACATGACCCCATAAATAAAAATCCAGAGGCGCAAGATCAGGTGATCGTGCTGGCCACGAAACTGGTCCCCCACGACCAATCCATTGCCTTGGGAACTGAGTATCTAGATACTCGCGCACCGCACGCGAAAAATGTGGTGGCGCGCCGTCATGTTGGAACCACATTGAGCGATGGAAATTGAGATCTAAATCATCCAACTCTTCACTTAGCTCTTCGCTCAAGAAAGACAGGTGGTTGGGACCATTCATGGTGGAATTCAAAAAATATGGACCAATCATTTGGTCGCCGAGGATACCAGCCCACACGTTAACACGCCAACGATGTTGGAAATGACTTGGTTTCATAGCGTGCGGGTTTTCGTTGTGGCAGTTGAACACACCAGTTCTCTCAAACGAGCATTCATCGGAGAAAAGCACACGATTCAAAAAACCTTCATCTTCTTCGACTTTTCCTAAGACCCAATTACAAAATTCCATTCTTGGTTCGTAATCAGTGGGCAGAAGGGATTGAACCCGCCGGTAGTGATAAGGTTGCTGACCATCTCCCTTCAGCACTCTCCAAACCCGCATGTGGTTTGTCTCTAATCGTCGCGCAACAGAGCGTGTGCTTTGCGCGGGGTCCGCGGCAAACATATCCAGCACTTGTTCCTCAATTTCCACGTTGCGCTCTCGTGGTCTTCCAGCATCGGTGGCCTGCGGCTCGTTCCCATGAACACTGCCTGTGGTGTATACACGGTTATGCAGGCGTTGGAACGCACGCTCCGACGGTACTGTCACACCTGGTCTATTAGCGAAACGCACCTCGTACGTTCTACGCGCAGCTGCATAATTGCAGTCGGTCTTGCCTAAGCACATCAACAAAGGTATTAAAATATTCCTGATTAGAATACGACATTGTTCGCGAAACGACAGCGCTTGATACGTACGGACGTCAGATCGAAAGCTATCTCCACGAAAGACTAGCAACAAGTATCGCGTCGGTAGGTAACTAGGCGGCGACATCAGAAGAGTCGGCGACTAGTTGAAAGAGTGTCTACGACGCGGTAGTGTAGGGCGGTGTTCTTTGAAATAAAAATAGGTAAAAATAAAAAGATTTTGCCGGCGGGTGGAGTGTTGTCAACTTATGAAAATTTGCCATATTCAGTGTTAAATTTCGCATGGATTATAAAAATTAAAAATCAATAACTTTTGGTTTTTATGAGTTACATTTTTATAACAATTTTTTCTAGTACGTATGTTCACCCAGGAATACGCCTTTATTGGATCGGACAGGGTTTTTGGTACAGATTGTATATTAAACATAAAATAACTGAGCTGTCTTTTATAATATACATCGTTAGTAGAAATTTTCGGTATAGGAAGATTTTTTGAGAAATCCATTGCTATCGCAACTGTTGTTGCATCTTGCCTTGCTTTCAAACGAGGATTCCTTTTACTATCATAAACAACTTCAGCTATCTTTTTGTGAGCCAAATTTTCGATTTCTAATTTTCGAAGTTAAGACAAAATCTGAGATTTTTCCAAACCACCAGGAAGAGAAGCAATTTTCATATCAAAATGCTTTTTTTCTGCTTGGAATTCGTCGCAAGTTGAACATGTATCCATCCTGGGATAACCGAATGATATGTTGAAGTTTTTATTGAAAAAGTTTCGATATGATTCGTATGAAACTTTGTTATTTGGATGATCTTCATTAAACATTTTGTGAATTTTACGTATGTTCAACTCATCTGAGAGATATATTTTTTGATTTTCATATAAATTGTAGTGGCCTTTTTTACCATTAACTGATTTTAAAGTGTCAATTTGCTTGTGCATCAAAACAGTAGTTTGCTTAGAAAGCTGTGTTTTAACATGTTTTCCTCGTTTATCCTTTTGAACAACGCCGTGCTCAGTCAAAGATTTTTGAATAAACTGAAGTCTTCTTCCAGTAATACCATGTAAGGATAAAAAAGCTTTTCTACACACAGGTACCTCGTAAGTATCATCATCAAGCAGACGAATCTTGTAATAGTATGCTTTATTATGTAATTTTGCATCTTCTTCTGCTACTCGCGGACGACGACGTTGCACATTAGTTAAATTTATAAGCCCGCTTAAATAATTATCCTGATCATACCTATTGTCGAAACTATTAAATTGCCTTATTATTCTTGCTCTCTGGTCCTCACTTATTGCTTCAAAATATTTAAGACGATCACAGTTGCAGGCATCGCCAATTTCATGTGACTGGAGTCGATGTTTCTTTAAAACATCACGAATTCTGCCAGTCTGTTTTCTTTTCTTCGTATTCTTAGTCATTTCGTTGCTTTCAGACATAATTTTAAGAAGGAAATAACACTTTTTTATGTTTAATAACCTCACACAACCTTACACAATGCCAGACAAATCGAGAATGACAGACAAAACAAATTGGCGGGATAAAACAAAGATGGCGACCTACGAAGAAATGGACATTGATCATTATTGCCGTGAACACCTGTGACGTTGAGCGTTCTAACCGTGTAGGCAAATATTAAAAACTCATTGTCTTGAGACTGGAAGCGATATTGCTAAGTTTGTAAACGTGATCGTAAACTGCATAATTATGTCAAGTAACCGAATGACGGTTTTAGTTTGTATTGTAACATTTTTGGACATTTATCACTATTGCAGTGGACCCTTCATATAGTTTACGCAGTTTACACACATGGCATGTAAAGTTTCTATTTATTATAGTTTTTAGTGACCTTGACCTGTATTTTTTCTGCTTTTATTGGTAAAAGTACTTTTAGCTTTTTCTTTGATGGACCTTGATCTATCGCGAATGTATTATTCTTTCTTTTATTCTTATTTTCATTCTCTTTTTCTTCTGTCAAAAAGCCTACGTCGTCTTTTGTCAAACAGTCTATGGTATCTAAAACTAAATCAAACCCCGGTTGAGGATATTCTATGATATTGTCCAGAAGTAAAAAAGTTTATTGACAATACAAAAGAACAAACCTAACATACAAATCCCAACAATCCTATGATTTGTGTGATTGGTTGGTGGATTGGTTGGGGGTCTGTGTGAGTAACGGTGGCGATTCCTCCACCATTTTCATCGCGAGGTACATTTTCGAGATTAATGATCGACACTGTTTGATCGTCGCGGTTACTCTGATCGTTTTCAACAATAGAAGCAGTGTTTGGATTGATATCCAAAAATACTTGAGTATCATCATGGTCAGGTTTATTGCAAAGACCAAAGTTATTTATGAAGTCCGTTGTAACGCCACGGTTTTTATTGCAAGGCGCCATATCGAGTCTAACAACAGAGACAGTTCGACTGCTACATTGACTTCGGTCAGAATTAAATGAATGAGTTTCAGGATTCAGACAAGTACAAAGCCCGCGTTTATCGCCACAGAAGCAGCTTAATTGCCGATGCATAATTAGACCGACATCGACAAATAAGACCAGGTGGAGTTTCAAGGTCTGCGGGACAGCTTTAAGATGTGTTGGAATGATTTTGTTCATATTCGCGATATCACTATCAGAGACTTTGAAACATTTAACAGATTTCATACTGGTTGATAAATGTTGATACGCATCATCTGCATCAGTCACATCATGCCCATAAGCCACACGTCTAACTGTCTTTTAACTGCACCCCCAATGCCATCTGCGACACCCTTACCATGTCCACTTTCCGAAAATGACCAGGTAATATATTTCAATTTTAATTTTCTTTTAAATAATTTAATGAGGAACAAGTTCTTTTTCTGTCTGTATTGAGATGTGGGGCCGTCAAAAAATGGATGATTTCAATTTTTGGGTCTGATTTCTTTACAAACTGTAATATGGGCAAGAGGTGTGCCCAGATGACATTGGGCTCGTGACATGTATTATCAGATATCGTTACAAACGATTGTGACTTATCAATCCAATAAATCATACCACAATGAAGTGCCATACTATTTTTGATGCTCCAAAATGCATCGATTGGATCTCCGCCTCCAGTTTACAGTCGTAATTCTCGGAAAAGTCGATTAAAATGGCAATTTCTTTAATGGCCAGATTTTGAATGCAAATTTGGTATTGCCGGTGCAGCTTTTTCCAGTTGTAGTAGTGACTCTTAAATTTTGAAAACTCCGCTTTAAGCGACATGAGATCCGCTTCACCGCCAACCGCGGCGGTGCGCGGTGCTGTGTGTTAATCGCCTTACCTTTCACTGACAAAACTCTATCATTTTTATGGACAGTCGAGACTCCAGTCTCGTCAGCATTATAAATTTGAGAAGCTTGAAATTTAAATTATTCATACAGGTTGAAGAGGAGGTCATAAAACCGATCAACTTGAGGTTTATTGAAACCTATAGAACGCATCAAGCTTGTCGCCTCAGGAGTTCTTAATGCTAGATCTGGATTTCTTTTCTTGAAGTCACAGAAAAAATCTTTTCCAGCCATTCGCTTGTCCTTGTTAAACCTGTGAGGAATATTGATCTTTTCTGCCAAATCAAAGGCAAGGCGCAAAAACTCACTTCTTGTTAAAGGCATGAGACGGTTATCTAAAGAACACTGTCAGATGTCCATAGTTACTTTGGCTCAATATTAATTTGTCATGGACAGTGGATATTCTTACGTTTTTTTGTGTAGTTTAATGTCAAAAGCTTTTCTGTGATTTCCAGTTTTACACTGAACTAAAAAAAGAAGTTATTCAGACATTTTAACTTGGAGGTTATGTATATTTATACAGAGTAGGTAAGTTAAACAAAAAATATAAAGTAATTGAATAGTTTTATTCTTTTTCATCATTATCATTCATTATCATCTATTTCGTTATAAAATTCAATGAACAAATCATCAAGGAATTGTGCAGGGGGCTCAATATTGTTTTGGTGCCGAGCCCAACCTAAATACCATAAAATGGTCATAGTGTGGGAACAGCATCCCACAATTCGTTTACCTACCTTACAATTACAATAATATTGACTAATTGCCTCTCTCCCATTTAAGCTGTTATCAATTAGAACATACACAAAATATGCTTTACTACTGATATCCCTTTGCAACGGGGAGTAAAAAAACTCGCATAGATCAGTAAAAACTTAGTTATCGTTTGGAAAGTGTTCAGAGACCCTGGAAAAAGTACTGAAAAAAATCTCACGCAAACTGGTCTTCAGCAATCAGACCCTCACATACGTGAGGTTCAGGAATAATTTGCAAGTCGCACGATCGTGAGTATATGTAAATAATCAATGATTAAGAACGAATTAATGAAATAAATATTATCAATTAAAATAAAATATGAATATTTCAGTTTTCTTACAACTTTAATCAGTCTTTATTACAAAATAAACTATATGAGTATTTATAAAATCACGAGTAACAAATGAGATCTTCTTAATTTTTTAAATTAGAACAAAAATAAACTATGTTACTTCTTAATAATCAACAAAATCTTAATTTTTAGTCACTACAATCAATGAGATCGACATAATTATTGTGTACACAAATGATATGTTTTAAAACAATTTTTATCACGAGATAAACATAGATAGACGTCGCATTTTTCACACCTAATTTTTGAACGACTGCTGCAAGTTTCCAACCTACAGGTCCTTGGCGCTTTTATGTCATCGCTGGTTGGAAAATGCTCATATCCATCATATCGTTTCTCTGCCGACGGTCTGATTGCTGGTCTATATATTTTATAGTCTCGACGCGGAGCTTGACTGATCTTCATCTTCACTATCCCTTCGAGCTCTACTTGGTGTAGAAGATAAAGCATCCGCCACATCCAAGCGAAAATCCAGTATAGGCTTTGTGTCTTTCCTTGCATAATTATTACTGTGGCAGTCGATTCTATACAGCCTCCAAGAGTTTGCCAGCGCGAGGTCAAAAAAATGCGTCAATACTTTTAGGGTCCATTTTTTGGTTTTAATAAATGTTCGATAATATTCCATTTGTTGATCCAGTACATCTACTCCTCCCATGTGTTGGTTATAATTTTTTACTATTATTGGAGCAGTTACGTCGACGTACCGTTTCATAGTTTTATCCCACCTTTTTACGAGAGTGGTTGCACCGGAGCCAGTACAGTTTGATGCGAGTAATACGGATTTATTATCTTTCCACTTTACGATGGTTGTAGGTTCACAAACAAATTGTTGGCTTTCTCCACGAGTCATTTGAACATCCGTTTTAAATTTTATTGTAGCTCGGTCAGGGATACGATTTAACATTATTGTCCCCGTAGAATGCAGATTTAACTTGTTCATTTCTGTACGATTACATCGCACATTATTTAGCACGCTAGCATAAGCATTTTATATCATTTAAATCCACATAGCAATTAATATTGTTGAGTACACTTTCGACCGTTTTATTGTAAACACCTGTGTTACAATTAATAAATAACTTATCAAGAAGTCAGCAAGAAAAGTTTTTCTTCCATCTCAACCATCACACGTACCAGCAAGCAAGTGCTCGTACATATGGTCCTTCGAGCCATCTGTTGGTGATTTGGTTTCTCTCGTGCAATTGCGAAACGGCTCCGTTGGCCTCCCAGAAGTGGGTCTCAGTGACGGGATTGAGAAGACGCATAAGATTGCACGGCAGGATATCAGACCACTTACACGGAACCAGTGACAGTGAACAAGCAGTCCAAGATTACAAGAAGCATCAAGGCTACAAACAAGACAAGCACTTCAGCATCAAGGCTTCATACAAGACAAGACACCAAGCAAAAGCTAGCTAGCAACCCAAAACAGATCGATCTTCAGCAAGTTCAAGCAAGTTGACGGCGATAGTACTCCGCAAGTCAGCAAGGATAATCAAGAAATTTATTTGATTATCCTATTTATCAAGTATCAAGATGGAAGAATTATTATACAAGCAGCAAGCTGCCATCAATGGCATGCGACAACTTTGGTCAAACTTCAAGAAAGATGGTCAAGATCGCAAAACTTCAGAATATATCAAGAAAAAGATTGAAACTCTGAATAGTTATTGGAACGAGTTTCAGAAAAATCATGAAAGACTGTGTATGTACGAAGATAAGAACCAGGAATATTTTACCGGAAATTATTATGAGGAGAATAAAGCGTTTTACATCGAGGCCAGAGACTCGATCCAGGGGGCAAGTTTGATAAAGCCTACTCAGTTTGGGCGGCAGCAGCCAGGTGCGTCGTCCGCAGAGGGCAGAAAAACCCCGGTGAGTCCAATGCTAACTCAGGAGTTCACTACTCGGGGAACTGAGAGCAAGTTCGATGAAAAGTTGCGTAAACAGGGCAGCAACTTTAAAGCCTTTGCCCGCTTCGTATCCAGCGTAGATTTATCAGCCGTAGAAGAAAAATGGGAGTTTGAAGACATTTTGAAAACTCTAGAAACCCGTTGGAAAGCTGTTGATGGTCTCCATTGGAAAATAGACAGCGAATTCGATGAGGTAGACGAAACTTACGAAACTTCTTATACGCACCATGAGCAGATGTATTACAATATCAAGAAACAAATTAACCGTAAATTATTTTCTGTATCACATCGAGAAAAATCTACGCCGCAACTTGATATTCCTGTATTCGCCGGGAATTATCAGAATTGGGTATCATTCAAGGACCTGTTTACAGAGGCAATACACGGCAACCCGTATTTGTCTGCAGCACAGAAGATGCAATTCCTGAAGAGCAAGATTAAAGGTGAACCAGAACGCTTAATACAGCATCTTGCGATCAGCTCAGATAATTACATTGCTAGCTGGGACATATTGAACCACCGTTACAACAACAAGAAACTCATTTTCTCCACTCACATAAACACCTTCGTGAATATTCCAGTCATGCAACAAGCAACATCAAAACACATCAAACGCATTCACGACGTAGCAACAGAGTGCCTTAATGGAATCAAGAATTTAGGCGTCAACACTGACACCTGGGATCCAATGATAGTACACCTGCTAACTCTGAAAATGGATTCCGAAACTCTCAATGAATATTTCAGCTCACTCAAACAGCCAAGGGAACTGCCGTCTTTAAAGGAATTTTTAGAGTTTCTGGAAAACAAGTTCACCACAATGGAGTCGTCACGTCGTAAACAAGATGCGACACAAAAACCTGAAAGTCCTTCAAATTCGGAGAACTCAAGATCAAGTCAGGGAAAAAAAATATTTCGTCAGTAACAAGGCTACATCCCAGAAGACTCGATCCCTCTCCTGCCCCGTCTGCAAGGATCATCATGGCATATATTACTGCAAGGAATTCAAGGAAATGGCACCCGCTCTGAAGAGAAAAACAATTAGCCAACTTAATTTCTGTACAAATTGCTTGTACAGTCACAATGGAAAAAGTTGCACGTCAAGCAATCGTTGCCGAAAATGCAAAGGTCAACATAATACAGTGCTACACGATGCCTATACCAATGAGGACACGACGTCACACACCATTTCCGGCCTCGTGCCCCCTGAGCAAGAGTCACGCCACGCGAATCATGTTGCACAGCAAAAAATAGCTTCGACAGTCCTGTTAGCAACTGCGATTATCAAGGTGACAGGAGCTGATGGAATAAAAAGGGCTATGCGAGCCTTGATTGACCAAGGATCACAAATTTCGTTGATCACCGAAAACGCAGCTCAGCAGCTAGGACTACCACGACAACAATGCAAGGGAGTTATCACTGGGGTCGGCATGAATAACAATACATGTAAAGGAATGTTGAGTATCAACTGTACATCATTTGACGACCATTATGAATTTAGCACCAATGTTCTCATAATGAATAACCTAACAAGAAACCTACCAAACTCAACATTTTCAAAACCATCATGGGCATTTTTGGATCAGGTTCAATTGGCTGACCCACATTTCTATATCAGCAACCCAATTGACATATTATTGGGCGCGGATATATACGCCAGGATTATCATGAATGAGATTCACCGAGACGATGCAAGCAACTACATTGCACAGGAAACACGCATTGGGTGGATTTTGTTTGGCGAGATCCAAAGTCTTCAGTGCAACCTAGTCCTAAACAACATACAAGACATTCAACAATTTTGGGAGATAGAAGATATTCCTGAAGATGATAAAAACTCATACGAAGAAGATGAATGCATCAAATTTTACAAGTCGACCACAACAAGGCTGGCAGACGGGAGATATCAAGTGAGATTGCCACTGAAGTCCAATTTCAACACGGATATTGGGGAATCGAAACATAAGGCAGTCGCTCAGCTGTATCAGATAGAACGGAAACTCACAAAAAACGACTCTATTGCCAAACAATATAAGGCGTTTATTGATGAATACTTATCGCTTGGTCACATGAAACCTGCGCATAGTAACAAGAAACCAGAATATTTCCTGCCGCATCACTGCGTACTACGTAATGAGTCAACAACTACGTCACTCCGAGTAGTATTCAATGCTTCATCAAAAACTTCCACTGGGGCTAGTCTGAACGACTGCATGCATCCAGGACCCAACCTCCAAAAGGATCTTATGACACTTATATTGAAGTGGAGACAACATCGCATAGCTTTCATCGCAGATATTGAGAAAATGTTTCGGCAAATATGGGCACATGAAGACGACCAAAATTTACAAAAAATCGTTTGGCGAGATACTTCTAAGCAACAAGTAGAAGAGTATCAACTTACTACAGTCACCTATGGCACCAAGGCCGCTCCGTTCTTAGCAATGATGACTCTAAAGCAGTTGGCTAACGACGAGAGATCAAGATATCCACATGCAGCTCAAGTGATCGAGGAATGCTTTTATATGGACGATCTGTTACACGGTTCCGACTCTGTAGCATCAGCAAAACAACTACAGGAAGACTTGCAAGCGACCCTCAAGGCAGGTGGTTTCAATTTACGAAAATGGAGGTCCAATTATCAAGAATTGCTTGACAGCACCAGCAAGGGCTGCGATCAAGAACGTTACGACTTCAAACAAGCTGAGTCAACGAAAGCATTGGGACTTCACTGGAATCCTCAACAAGACATCTTCACATTTCAATCAAGGATTGAGACCAGCCCCGATACAACACATCTAACGAAGCGGAAGTTACTGTCGGAGTTATCCAAGTTATTTGATCCCCTCGGTTGGCTCACTCCACTTTCCACACGAATGAAAGTATTGTTCCAAGACATCTGGAAAGAAAAGGACCTAAAATGGGATGACAAGATTCCTGAGCAAATCAACCGAGAATGGAACAAAATCAAACAAGACATAGAAAACATAAATCAATGCCAAATACCTCGATGGATAGGTACAGACACGACCGGAAACAATATTGAATTACACGGTTTTTGCGATGCATCGCAAAAGGCGTACGCGTGTGTCATATACTGCAAAATTACAAATCGAGGTCAAACAAACATAACGCTAATGGTTGCGAAATCAAGACTCGTACCTTACAACAAAAATATTTCTTTGCCCAAATTGGAATTAAGCGGTGCTCATCTGCTTTCTAAACTAATGGTCAAAGTGAAAACAAGCTTGGACGGCCACGACATCAAGGTTTACGGCTGGACCGATTCAATGGCGGCACTGGGTTGGATACAAGGCGATCCCAATCGCTGGAGAGTGTTTGTTGCCAACAGGGTGCGACAAATAACAAAGGAGATGCCTTCTGAATCCTGGCGATATGTGAAGTCAGCAGAGAATCCAGCAGATTGCGCTAGCAGAGGTTTGACAAGTCTGAAGCTAAAGGAACACAATCTGTGGTGGAATGGACCTACTTGGCTACATCACTTCAAGCCTGAAATCGAAGCATGTCGCGGAACTTACTCCACTGAGGAAGAAGCTCTTAACAAGCAAGTTCATAGTGCGATACAAAATGCGTCACAGGACAACAGCGTCATCAAGAAACTGCTTAGCAAATTGAGCTCGTTTACAATGGTTGTACACGTATTAGCACGTTTAAGGCGCTTGGTAACCCGAAAATCAGAAAACGTCACGAAGCTCTACGTTACCTTAACCGAGCAACGCAAAGCAAAAGCCTTAATAATACAAGAAGTTCAGGGTGTGGAATTTGAACAAGAAATACAAGACCTGAAGAAAAACAACAGAGTATCCAGGACTAGCAAGATCTTGAATTTGAGCCCGTTTTTAGACGAAGAGGGAATATTACGTGTAGGTGGAAGACTGCATCATGCTGTTATCCATTCAGAACTCAAACATCCCATAATATTGCCTCATCAACATCGTTTGACGGAACTAATAATAGATCACGCACACAAACTCACGTTTCACGGCGGAGCTCGAGTTACATTAGCATGTATCAGGCAAAAATATTGGATAATCGGGGGCAACAATGCAACGAAAAAACAAATACGTCAATGTGTTACCTGTAGAAAACAAAACCCTACTAAACAACAACCCCTGATGGGAGACTTACCTGCAGCAAGGGTCAATCCATCCCGTCCCTTTATGCACACCGGCGTTGATTTTACTGGCCATGTCTATATCAAAACCAACAAGGGTCGTGGTGTCAAGACCACCAAAGGATACGTGTCAGTATTTGTCTGCATGGTGACGAAGGCCGTGCATTTGGAACTGGTTTCCGACCTCACAACATCATCTTTTATCGCTGCCTTACGCAGAATGGCAGCAAGAAGAGGCACACCTTCTCACTTGTATAGTGACAACGGCCGTAACTTCGTAGGGGCAAGTAAGGTTCTACAAAACGAATATGAAGAAATCCAGGGTATTATCGATGACAACCTATTGGCTGAGATAGCGGATATGGAGATCACATGGCATTTCAACGCTCCTTCATGGCCATCAGCAGGAGGCCTATGGGAAGCCGCAGTGAAAAGTTTTAAGCTGCACCTCAAGAAAGTGATCGGTGAACAAAAATTAACATACGAAGAGTTCACTACACTCTTAACCCAAATCGAAGCCTGTCTTAACTCAAGACCACTGTGTTCAATCTCAGAAGACCCTGAAGACCTATATTTCTTGACACCGTCTCACTTTATAACTGGTGGTCCAACGTTAACGTTAGTTGAGACAGAAAGAGATCTGCGAACACGCTGGCAGCTAACACAAAGGATATTACAAGATCTGTGGAAGAGATGGCGCACAGAGTATCTTGCCCAATTGACTGTGCGAAGCAAATGGAGGCAACCTCAACCCAATGTCAAGCTGGACGACGTAGTTCTCATCCACGATGACAACCTTCCACCCGGCAAGTGGGCTATGGGAAGAGTCGTAGACTTACATCCGGGCAAGGACGGCCACGTACGTGTCGTGACCTTAAAAACAAAGAACGACATTATGAAGCGTCCCGTCATAAAGGTATCCGTACTTTTAGAACACAAAGAAGTTGCCCCACAGTGCGACGTGGCACCAGACAAGCATCAAGATCTGGACCACCAGCAAGCTAATAGATCCTCAACAAGGAGGTCAACGAAAAAGAAGTTTCACTTAACAACAATGGTTACTGCCTTAATGCTACTCTTCACGTTTATTACAAGTTCAGAATGCAATATGAAGATAACCCAATTTGAAACAAGTCAAAGATTATATTTTGACAAAGTGTCTAACATGATGCTTATCAGAGATGATTGGAACCTTGTTGTTTACTACAGCATGAATACGTATTGGCAATCAATTGCAACGTTCAACAAGTATATTCAATCGCTCAAACAAACATGTGATACCATCCAAGATCAAGTTCACTGTGACGTAATCGTACTACAGCTACGTCACGCGTTCTCAGAACTTGAGCACTACAACCAAGTTCTGCAAAGTCAGCATTCCAGCACGCGACACCAAATGCGTCAGCGCCGTGGCCTTATCAACGGCGTGGGGTACATCGCTAATAGCTTATTTGGCGTGCTCGATGAAAGTTTCGCTGAAAAATATCGGAAGGACATTTCTCTCGTCCGGGAAAACGAGAAGTATCTCGTTTCTTTGTGGAAAAATCAGACTTCACTCATGGAAGCAGAGAACAATCTTCTGAAGCGCACAGAGCAAGATATGAATCAACAGCTTAAAATGATAAATCGTCACATGAACAAGCTAGACGCAGCAGTTGATAAATTGAAAAACAACATCGAAACAAACAGCGTCATTAATGACTTCAACATGGGAGCTATAATAGCAAGTAATATGATGTACAATTTGAAGAGCATACAGAATACCTTACTAGACACCGTCACAGATATCTACAATGGTCGTTTCAACTTACACTTAATTACACCCGAACAACTCATGGATGAATTAAGTACGATTTCTAGCAAGCTCTCCAAGGACGTCTCACTTCCAATTGACGACATACACTCGGACCTTCGGAAGATATATGACCTTCTGGAAATAAAAACAAGACTTCTGGAGGACATTATCATCTTTGAAATCAAATTACCGCTGATCAGTCGAGATTCGTACGAAATCTTCAAGACGATTCCGATTCCCAAGACAACAGGGCCAAGTGAAATGATCAGCATAATCTCAGTATCCGAGTACATATCTATCAACATGAAGAAGGATACCTACATCGACATGTCCGAAGAAGACTTGAGATCATGTCGAACCATTTCAGGTGTTTATTACTGCCACGTCTTACGACCTATTTACCAGATTAAAGGAGACAAGAACCTTTGTGAAACAGAAAATTCGGAATGCAAAACCATCTCAAGACTCTGTAAAGACAATTTACAAGAAACGTACACTTTGAACAGTTATTTTTACTTTTGCTGCGATAGGTGTCACGTTCGAACAATATGCGGCGATCAAATAACCGCACATCAGCTGACCCAAGCCGGACTATTGAGCATAGGTCATGGATGCATAATCAAAACAAACAACTTTACCTTATATTCACACAAGGCTTATTTAAGTGAAATAAGGACGGACTCTGATATTTATGCACCTGTGATTGCCCCTATTAACCACATCATCAATATCAGCATCCCTAAACTGAGTTTAGAGAATAAAACTCAAGATTTAGAGCAAGAAATCAACAAAGTAGACAAAAGGATACAGTCCATGAAACAAGCGGATGTGATGTTACCTGATGATCTATCTTATCACGATATTCATCACTACGTTATGATCTACGTTTTAGTTGGAATAGTGGGCATTGCTGTCATCATCGTGATAACCCGCCGTTTCAAATGCCAATGGCGAGTTCCGTCATCACCGCCACCATCAGTTGCCGAGGGATCAAGACCATTGCCAGCCGTACCTCACCGCAGCAGCGATACAAGTGAAGCTACCGGACACCTCGACTGCGTGCGCGTCCACGTTCCTCGCAATCCTCGCGTTAATATAGGAACTAGCCCATAACTAAGTTTATATAATTACTTAATGGTTTTTACATTTACTCTGTTTTTGTAATTATTTACGTTAATTTTATTTATTTTGTAAATCAAGTTACTCTGCATCCTTCCTAACTCGTCCGGGAATATGTACGATTACATCGCACATTATTTAGCACGCTAGCATAAGCATTTTATATCATTTAAATCCACATAGCAATTAATATTGTTGAGTACACTTTCGACCGTTTTATTGTAAACACCTGTGTTACAATTAATAAATAACTTATCAAGAAGTCAGCAAGAAAAGTTTTTCTTCCATCTCAACCATCACACGTACCAGCAAGCAAGTGCTCGTACAATTTCTTCAATTAAAGGTACTGTGGTGAAATATCTATCGTGATACACACAGCTACCAGGGGGAATACTTTCAGATAAATGTAGGATTACCGAAGGACCGAGGCCGAGATTCGTATCACCAAACATCGTCCTTGCACCTCTGTATATGTCGAAATCCAACATCAATCCCTCACTAGTTGTCAGGACGAAGTTTTTAAACCCTACAGGCCTAGGTTTGTTTTTCACTACCTGACGTAGTTGACAGCGGCCTGTAAATGGTATCATCTGCTCATCGATTGAGTAAAATCCCGGCACCCTTTCTAATTTATTACAAGCACGTTTAATTTAATCGATCATGGGTTGAACCTTCCATAGTGGATTACCAATTTCAGTTGGAGGTGGAGAATCTGAATCAACTACGTGTAGTTGCGTACATTACGAAGGGTTAAAAACCTGTCCCGTGACATTAAACCGCCGATAATTTCCAACCTAGTACCAGCCCTCCAATACATAGGCAGTCGGGGATAAGGAAGACATCCCATGAGTATTTGTATTGCAATAAGCTTCGCGATCTCACTGCTTGTACTTTTCAATTCACGGCCTGTAGTACGTAAGTAATATAAGTTAGTACAGTGTGATATCCTTTCTATGAACTCGTTATCTATGTAGTCACGAAAGTACTCGATGGGACGCCTTACTGGTTTTGTAGGCAATGGAAGATAGTTGTGCAGTTTATCTACAAATGGAACCTGCTTCCATATTCTTTTCCTAATACTTGGTGTTGATGCCGATCTTTGTCCTTGAGAACGTGATGCTGTCACTGTTCTTCTTTCCTGAATACTGGTGGTTGATCTCGAACGTTCAGAGGATAAATTTACTGACCTTAGTCGATGTAAAGGACGACGAGACGTAGATGATAACGATGGGCAAGGCGACTGCATTGTTGATGGAGATTCAGTCGTTGTTGGAGGAGGATGTTGCGTCATTAATGAAGCAGAAGGTTGCGGTATCGATGTAGACGGAGACTGCATCACTGGTGAACATATCAATGGTGATAATTGGTGACTAATTTCTTCATCTTCATTAGGAATATCACCATCGGAGAGATCTTCGCATGCCAATTGATCAAACAGATTATTTGGTTCAAAATCCAAGTCATCGTCGCTAAAATCTTCAATCTCCGATAGATTTCCGTCCAACAATTGTTCAAATATTGCATCATCCGTAATTCGAGCCCCTAATACAAAAGAAAAAGCAATTTTAATACCAGATAGAATCAAAATAACAAATAAAACACAAAACAACGAAATGTTATAATATCACGTCCTACGACCGATGTTGCATGATCGTGCGTGTTTAATTTTGACGATAAATAATTACGAAACTAATACTTTCATTTGCAAAAACTTGATGACTATATCTACAGAATCTCGTATTTAATCAAAAAACATCAAATAAATATGAATAATACAATAGAACTACTAAAAATTGATCTACTTACGTGCGGAGGCGCCGGGATTAAAAGACGCAGCCATTCCTCATGCGGGTTTCAACGAACTGGCAGGACGAAACGTGTGCGCAAAGTGCAAAACTATTTTTTGTCTTATTCTTAGATAGTGTCACGATAGATCGACGCCGGTTGCGTCCGCTAAAGTCGTTTACAAATTTGCTTAGAATTTTGTAAAGTCGAAACTCACGATCGTTTTAACTCGGTTGGAAAGGGATATGGCGACTTTGAATTTTGGCTCTTAAAAGCCAAGAGCTTTGACAGAGAGACAATTGTTCTCTTAAATTGTTAATTGATGCCTCCCTACATACTTCAATCATATATCGGCCATTAAAGCGGATATGCTCACCGTAATATGATCGGGCCTGACGGAGTTGTACCACAAGCTATTAAAATCAAATAGTGATACTCAACCTGAGGAAACTCGGTGACATTGCTATTATCAACATTTATATTTGAGAACTGTGCCCTTCTTCTATTATAATTATTTTGTATAATAAACTCACTTAATGTATTAGTATGGAACATTTTCTGTTGTATAATTTCTAATATCTGGGCAGCATCAAACCTGTCTGTGAGGGGTGGTCGAAATCTATTGATTAGGGCAGCAGCTATGGAAAAGTCAATCATGACATGTGGTGAAGCTCTATTGTTGAACTCATGTCGGAATATTTTAAACCGCTGCTTAAAAATTCCATTCATAACTTCAACCACCCATCTGCAAATAGTAACAGCCCGAGTTTTGATCGCCTCTAATGTTGACAACTGATTTTCATCATCCTGTAATGATGATGGCATATGAACAGAGTAGTTACAGTTTTCCAACAATGGGACTGCATCTCTGAAACCTCTATCTAAAATAAACACATCGCCCTCTTGAAAATATTGACGCAAAGTACTCTCTGGGTTTCTAAACTCATTATTTACAATATCAGATCAGCATCAGATGTTACGGCTGGATAGGGGCCCAAAATCTCTATTATATAACCATCACAACATACAAACAAGAACGGCTTTACTAAATTCCTTTATTTATGTAAAAAGTAAGTTTTCTTTTGATAGGCATAGTTAGCACTTTTATTACAATATATGTAGGTTCCATCAACTATTATTATTGGTCTCCTCACACCCTCATTTTCAGTGCCACCAAAAAGGCCATTTGGTATTAAAAGATTTCTTTGTGCTATCTCTTCTCGTGTAATGTGACCTATACCTAAATGCCTTGGAACGAAATCTTGATGTAAAAGTTCTCTTGCTCTTGCCATTAAACCCTCTAATGTAGTTCTAGGAACTTGAAATAAAGAACTTATACGATCTCCAGAGTCACCATTTCTTAATTTAATTAAAAGTGCAGCAAGGACAGTTGAACTTCTATGCATATTCGCTAGCCGTGGAGTTTCTAGTATTTCTGAAGTCTTCCTTATTCATACCAAACCAATAATGCACCAGGTAGTCATCCATATTTTGGACATCTTCGAAGTCAATAGAGATCTGATGTTTTAATAATTCCGTAAAATCGTAAATATGTTGTGCCGTAAATGTGTGGATAACATTTTCAGATTCCATCAATTCAGGCCAGTCATTGCTCCTCAAATGGTTAGAACAAATTCGACAGTTTTCTGGCACATAATAATTATACTCCGAAAATAATCTTCTTCTAATTGATATTGGAACACTCAATCTCTGAAGTTGACGGCAATTAGGGAAAAAGCAATGAGCCTGAGTTTCTGATGCCCGGCCGAATTCCAATAACTCAATGACATTCATAGGCACCTGTGGGACTGGCAACGTCGATGATGGCCCTGGTGTTGGAGTTAGAGATGGCTGAAATTCTTCTACAATTGACTGACTTGATTCACTCTCCACATGCAATGGTGTTGATATATCAGAGGCTGTTGATGGTTCATGAAGTTCATGACTTGATTCACTCTCCACGTGCAATGGTGTTGATACATCAGAGGCTGTTGATGGTTTATGAATACTTGATGATGACAGCGTGGTTAAATTCCGTTGAACAGAACGGTAACTTCTTTGCCAACATGGGTGACAGATCTTATCCGTTGATCTCAGCTGTAACAAAAACAAAAAGAATCTTATTGCAATCAGAAAAAAAACACAATAGTTCATTCATCAACGAGCAATACATAATATCATTAAAGGATCTTGCTTACCTGTAGTGGTGCAATCTGTTGCTCTATCACCCGTCTGATAGTATATTCTCTTTCTGAACTGTTATTTAAGGCGTGAGACTTTACACGATGCAATGAATGACCGCAACCAATACAAAGATTTCGATGCACAATTGATTCAGTTGATGCATTGCTATTTGTTGGATTACTTGTTTGTTCAATTAATAACCAACAGTAATGACAAACAACACTGGCATTTGGAATCTAAAACAAACAAAATACAGTTGTATTGCAAATTAACATTTAGCTTAGTTAAAACAGTTGACATTCTATTAATAAGAATCGTACTTTACCTCAGAAAGTGAAGTCCATTGCCGTAACAATGAACGGGCATCGTCAGATTCAACTAAATGCCGTTCCATCCGGAAAACATTTATACCACAATTAATACAACGTAGTTGATGGGACATTGTCAGAAAATGTGTGATATGGATATAAATATGACAAGAACAAATAACAATAACAAATATAACAATAAGTCTTTAGCGCAAACGCAGAGGAATTCGAGAAGGAAACAAACGTAACGTACACATAGAAAAACACCGACAACAACACAACACAAGATGTTTGACAACTCACTGTCAGTGTAAGCGCGCGCGATCTTGACAGAATTGCAGAAGACGTAACCTAACAGGGTTGCCATTACAAGGCGATTAAGTTAATGAACACAGATCAAGAAAATCGATTCCTAGAATTTCGTTTTTATATTCTTTAAAAAACACTAAATGTATTTTATACTTAATAAACATGATAAACGTATTATTTAGGTAAAAAATAATAATAATAAAAGACAATTGTAAGGTGGTAAATAAAAAGTAAAGCGCTTCAATTAGATTTAGAATAATCGATTACAGTGGGAGAACAGGTAATGACACTTTTTTATTTAAAAAAAGAAAGTCCTGGAATTCAAGAACATGATTAGTAAAATGATTACTTATTAAAATGATTTTCTTTTCGAAAAGTTCTCGAAAAGAACTAAATATTTTTTAATAAGTTGTAATTTTATATTTAAATTGTTGTAGGTAAAAACTTTGTGTCCGTGTGAATTTAGTTTTATAAGTTGTGTAAGCCGAAACCTGACATTGTTCTTTATAACATGCTCACAAAGTTGTCTTTCAAAGTCAGGTTTAAATGTCTGTTGAAAACGTCCTAATTTTGGCTTGAGGGTAATCTCATGACCTTGTTTCATAGCTTTGATACGATCCTGCAAAGAAGTACGTGGAACTTCGTATCGGTCTGCGGCAGCTCTCTCAGAACATTTTTTATCAAGGACGGCTTGAATAGCTTTTTTCATGTTTTCTTCACTCCAGTCTCCGCGATTTGTAGTTCTATTTTTAAATTTAGGCATTGTAACACTGCAACAAAATATTTTTGACTGTGAGATTAAACACATTTAGAATAATAGACATCAAAATGTGGCCGGGGATACCCCCAAAACTGATGGCCGGGGTTACCCGATGTGACTTTTGTCAAAAAAAGAAATTGTTTAAAAAACATATTATTACACATTCATAGAAACTGA
Organism: Apamea monoglypha; assembly: GCA_911387795.2. NCBI lineage: Eukaryota > Metazoa > Arthropoda > Insecta > Lepidoptera > Noctuidae > Apamea > Apamea monoglypha. The sequence continues at coordinate 5,790,446 of OU426935.1, read as the reverse complement.
AATATACAAAATAGAATAGTATTGCATTATGTAAACAACATAAAATAAACAATTACGTACCTTTAACCAATAAATATCGTTTCGGAAATAATTAATTTCACGCGGTCCCAGTTCACCAAAAACGAAATACACTCAATTACGTCTGAACGCAACGGTCAATCGACTTCAACTGTCGGCATATGTAGAATGACTCGTAAACGCACGCAGAGATCACACGAACTTCAAGGTCACGTCGCGCGAAGTACGATTATTTGCTCTGGCCGAGGCTACCCGCCGGCCGGGGTTACCCCCCTTTCCCCTATCTACTTTTAACATGACATAGAGTATATTATATAGTTAATATCTACCATTTGAACATTTAATGAATGTATCATTCATTCTGTTATAAAAAAGATGCTCTCCATCGTTGGATTTTACCAAACCTACATGGGTACAATCGATGCACCCAATTACACCAGGCAGGCCAAATCTTCTTTGGAACCTGAAACAATAATGGTTAATTTAAATTACATTATATGCAATTAATAATTTAAATATTGTTAAATCGGTACTCACTCTTGTTTTATAAATGCTCTGTCTTGTCGTGTTTTCGGAAACACAATCCATTTTGCCATGTCAGCAGGGTGGTTTAAAGCATCAACAGCTTGTCTAATGCACCGACTAGCTGTGCGTTGGGCAAGATGCTGAGTGACGCCAACAATTCGCTGATAGGATCGTGTGGCTAGGAAACTAAGAGCGCACATCACCTACAAAAACCCAAATATTGAGGAAATGAAATGATAGTAAAGTAATAAAAAAATTGCTAATAATTTGTGTCGGTCAGCTTATGTACTACCCTTAACATTTAGAGAAATCTCGTTGGTTCCTTTTAAAGAAGTTTTTTGTCGGAGTTCTTGACAAAAATGTCGCTTTGTCTAGTCGAAATTGTTGCACAAATAACGTTTACTACACTGACGATATATGTTTCTTTTTTGGCGCCTAAGCCACACTTCTTCATTATTAGCGCACCACAACATATTTAAAGTATGCATTTTAAATGCTAAATGGTAAATATAGGTCAAAATTATGGTAAATAAACAAAACACTTCTCGGTCGTATCACAGCTGATCATAATAGACGCCATTTTTTATCATTTACTCTTGGGTCTCGGCGATCGCTTAGCTATCGTTCAAAAACTTCGACATCGTTTCGTTAGCGCTTGTCAAAACTGTAACTTGACTACCATTTGTATGGGATGTAGCGATCAACGTTGTAGAAACGATTACATTTCATTCTAACATTTTGAACGAGTAAACTTGGCTACGAATTTTCTATTCGTTTGTTCTGACCACGTGACTTAGCGTTGAGATGATGTCATTCCTATACATTTGATTAGTTTTCTAATAGCGTTAACGATTGTAGATTGTCAACTTGGCTAGGCCTGCAGGAATTTTGTTCTTCAAATTCAATTTTTGTCTCATTTTATACTTCCTAGGTGTATCGAAGGTTATTTCCTCTTCATCTGTTATCTTCGACATGACAGGTAAGACAGGTAAAACCTTAAAAAAACATTAGAAATATTTAAAAAAAATTGTTTTTTAAGCGGTCATTTTTCAATTTAAAACATGCAACTTTTTCATAATTTTACATGAGAGTACATACCGGAGTAAATGCAGATGATGCACTTGGTAATACCGTCCTATTAACCACCGCATCGGATAAAACAGGTAAGTCCTATAACAATATTATTACAAAATTAATTGCATATTTGTAATAAAAACTAGTAATTGGAGACAGAAAAATACATACGGATACAAATGGAGAGGATGCACTTGGTAATACCGTGCAATCAACAGCCACATTGGGTAAACCAGGTAAGTGCTATAACAAAAATATCACAAAATAAATTGCATACTTGTAATAAAATCTCGAATCTTTAAAACAAGTAATAGCTGGCATGAAAATACGTACGAGAACAGACACAGAGAATGCACTTGGTAATGCCACATCATAAATATTTCATTAAAAAAAAAACATACGAGTAATAGCAGCTTTTGATTAAAACCCTTTTAGGAAGATTAAAGTACATACTTGAACAAACGCTGAACTTTGTGACACCGAGTTTGAGTTTCCAGCAGTTACATTGAACGACAGAAATAACATCTTAAATACAAAAAAAAAATGTGTCAGAAGTATTATAATTAGCTAGTCTAACGTGAGAAACTAACTCAAATCAGAAAAATACTGCCCGTGTTTAACCCCCCCCCCCCCCCCTGTAGGTTGTCTTTAAAAGATCGCTCTTAGCGATAAGACCGCCCATTGTGTCACCCTTTGTAAAATTTTTGTATACTTGTTTTATAATTTGTATGGTCATATGGTGTACAATAAAGAGTATTCTTTTCTATTCTATTCTATTGGTTGTGTAGAGGTCGCCATTATCAAAATGATCGGAACAAACCACACTGGTTTTCGATGGCAGCCATTCTGGATCATTCCGATTATTTCTTATAGCTACTATCCATTTATTTTTAATTTCATTATTAATTGGAAACCTAAAATATTAAATACATATAAAAAGAAAATAAGAATATAACTCGAAGCATGGACCTATAAAAAAGCCGGACGGAACTTCACTAAGAAACAACTGAAGCACCAAAATGGCGGCGGCGTAACTGTGTGTGCGTGTGTAAAGGGATGCCAGATGAAGGAATATTTTACCCATTTTTAAACAATATTTCAATAAGATCTCCCTTGGGTTTTATTACAAGTTTTTGTGACGAATATTGTTAAAGAACAGGTAAAATAAATAAAACACATCGAAAATAAAAAAAATTACAACTTATTTAATAGGTACAGACGCCAGCAGGTCAAGCTACCCCAAACTGTCAAATTTTCCCAGTCAACCTTGAACCTTAATGATTTAGCAATAAAGTTGAAAATCTATTAAAGAAATTTGACAGATTGTAGTAGCTTGATGTGCTGGCGTCTGTACCTACTTATGTTAATAAAGTTTTAAAATCCCTTTTGTTGGTTCAAATTTTTGTTGATTTGTCTTTTGCTATCAACACATCTAGAAATCCTTTCTAATTTAGCAATGTGGTGAAAACGAATGTTTAGATACTTTTCGGCTATGTATTTAATTAAAGCTACTTTATGTTCCATTCCTGCAAAAGAATGTTCAAATTCCAAATCTGAAAACATTTTGTCGTTTGCTATAAACTTTTCTAAGATTTTGTTTAGCATGTACTGATGTTTTCTTTCATTATATAATGTTATTTTATCTTTTAAAAGTCTTCGGACCACCATTTCACAAGTGCAACAAATGTCGTACCAATCTTTTGATGGAAAATTTAAGCCTCCCCTTGTTTTTAAATTTATAGACTTGTGAAAAAATAACCAGTCATCTGTATATAGCCGCACGATACATTTTTGGCACTTAATATTTTTAATTGCGTAATGACATAATAATATGCTGTCTGTCAGATATCCTACAATCAATTTCCTATAGTCATTAAATTCTTCTATTTCTAATCGTTGTGCCAGCTTGTCACCGTCTTTGGTGATTTCTTTCATGAATGATAGGGAGTTGTTACTAACATCTTCTTGTTCTTCCTGACGGTATGATGGAGTCGTTGTGTTAATTATTTGGTTGGCCGAAGAACAATTAAGCACAGCTATTTGCTCCAAAGGAACACAATTTCCAGTGGTTAGGCATCGTAGTTCTAAATGCGCCAACTGTTTTTTATAGCAACCTTTGAACTGACGAACATTAGGGTTATCATTGAAGCCTCCTTGCATTCTGATGGATGAAAAAAAAAATCTCAAGATGATCCTCGTTTAATTTATAGGTTTGTAGGAACACCAACCGTTTTTCGCCAATTAATTTGGCATACAGTTGCTTTAAACTGTTGTCTGTGTTATTAACGTGCCAAGGAAACCAGCTTTACATTTTGCATCTACTAAACGTTTATAAAATACAGTAATAACAAAAGTCACTCGACCGTCTTTCGTTACTTTTACATACATTTCATTTTCAAGTTTAATACATATTCTTTTAGTTCATCTAAAAAATTAAATATAGTATCTTTGTTCTGGGAACAGAGTGGTTTCTTGAAATCAAATTGGGTCATAGCTCGAGAATTGAATATATCGAACATTATATTCATATAACTAATGAAATTTTTTGTTGCCTTAGAATCTTTAAATACGTCTAGATTTAGGTCTTCTCTGCACGCTTTTATAGCAACTGCTACGCTCTCACTATATACCTGAGTGGCCAGTTTTACCTTTAATATATTATTTTTGCCAAATTTGCCAAATAAAAATCGGAGTATCAAGATTCTGCCAAATAGAAGGAACCCGTGCTTGAGCTATTAAATCACATTGCAAAGAATCTTGACACGAAGAAGAAAACCATAGGTATATTTCTAGATTTGGCCAAGGCTTTTGACACGGTCTCTACCTCCATCCTTTTACAAGCACTGGAGACGCTAGGAATAAGAGAGACAGCTCTGAATATTTTTCCGGAGTTCCGCAGGGTAGTGTGCTGGGTCCTACTATCTTTCTTGTGTATGTCAATACGCTATGCCAACTCTCTATACCTGATTGCAAGATTCTTGTATATGCAGATGATACAGCACTAATTATAAGTGGGGATACCTGGGCCTCTGCTCACCGTCCGGCTGAATAATAGAAGAGAGGGCGCTACTGTGCGCAAGTAAACAAACAGCTCCGTATTTAAAACTCATTAAAAATAGTAAAAGTTAATATCTAATACCGAATAAGTGTTTAAATGAATACATAAGAGACGTATAGTGAGTGATATTGAAACTTTTGTGAAATGTTCAATTAATCGAGGGAAAACTGTATAAAAGTGCCAGAAGAATAACGACCGAGTAAATTCAAAAAATATCGAGCAAAGTGATGAAGTTATCTCTTCCGAATATAACCCTCCCATAACAACAAAGGAGAAATATATAATTCACAAGGTACAAATCCAATAATTATTATAAGGAAATTTAACATTTGTTGTTTTAATAAAAAGTGAAAGTCATTGCCACTTTCGATATTTTCAATTAACGCCATCTACCATCAACAACTAGTACTACACAAACAAGCTGCAAGCTGGAACAGATACATATTTCCGCTACGGCGCGGCAGAGGTCGCTACCAGTCGCTACAACGATAATCAATACGATACCAGTTTATTCCAAGAGATGGCGCCCGCACCCTTATGCGCAGGATGTCAACAAAAAGTTCCCATACGAGAAAACCTTACCTGTACGCTGTGCAAGTGCAGATACGTCTTAGAGTGCGCCGGTGTCTGTAAAGAGCATTATTATAAAACTATGACATTAGAACTTAAAAAAATATGGAAATGTCAGACTTGCATATGCCAAATACCGAAAACAGGAAACGCAGATACCCCTATACGTATCCCGAGAGACCCGGATTATATTCAAAACCTATCCACACCAACAGACGCAAATAACGTCACGACGAGAAAGAAAACAATAAACTGCAATGAGGACACTATATTCTATATCGGTGTTTATATTTTGAGTTTGAGTGTTGCTTAGTGTAATTAAGCTAGGGCTTAATGGCTGTTATTTATGAAATTATTTTTTTAGGACATTATGCCGAATATGAAAAGGATGAGTGCAGATGAGTTAGAAAGAAGAAGAATAGCAAGGAGAGAAAAATATAAACAAATTAAAAACGACCCAGAAAAATATGCTGCTGAAAGAGCTAAAAAAAGAAAAGCTTATCTAAAACGAAAAGAGGTTAAGAAGGTGAAAAGTATTAACCAAATGTCTCCAAGAGAGCAAAGATTACAACGGAAAAAGTGGAGGGAAAATTCCAAACGTTATCACGAGAAGAAATTAAAAGAGAAAAAGATACAAGAAGTAATTGTCCCAAAAAGAACTGAAATAGATTCTACAGCTGATGGTAAAACTGGCGACCCATTGGATGCACCTGATACAGAACGACAAAATAAGTTAAAAAACAAAATCTTGTTGAACAAAATTAAAGCTTTAAAACGAAAGCACCTCTTGGAAAAGAAAGAAATGTCATGTTTAATAAAAAAATACCAATATAGGTGCAGAGTTCTATTGCGAAAAATTAATGTTATGAAAAATAATCGAGAAAAAGAAAATGTGGATAATGAAAAAACAGGCATAAATGAAGCTACAGAAGATAACACTAAGTCGAATACTGTATGTCCAAGACGAAATAATAACCACTATAGGAAGTGCCTACGCAGCCGTTTACAAAAGAAGATTTTAGAAGGAGGCAAAAGTATCCAAGAGTTAGTGGAACGATTTTATGAAGACGATGTTAATAGTCGCAATACTGCCGGTAAAAAACAATGTGTTAAAAAGTTCGGAGTTACGAAACAAAAGCGGTATTTACTGGACTCTGTAAAAAAAATTGCACAAAAAGTTTATGGAAGAAAATCCAAACATACGAATAATTCGTACGACTACGTTCGTTTTGGGTTTACCTTCCTAGAGATGACAGAGATACTTGTGGCTGTACAGTTCACACAAATATGGATCTTTTAATCTCGAGTTTGAAGAAAAAAGGGATAAAGTTGACCTTGGTTGACTGGTAGAGAATGCCTAAGGCATTAAGTCCGCCATTGTACCTTTTTGTGGGAGAAGATTAAATAAATAAATAAAGTTAAATCCCTGAATGATTACGAAACATTAGTCCACATGGACTTTTCGGAAAATTATAGCTATAAATTCGCTGAAGAAGTACAAAACTTGCACTTTGGAGATAGTCGTGGCCAGGTTTCTTTGCACACAGTAGTAATTTATATTAAAAAGTGAAGAGAAATCATTAACTATTCTTTAGTGAATGCACTCGACACGATTCACCAGCAGTGTGGGCTCATTTGCAGAAAGCACTGGAGTTTGTATTTGAAAAATCTCCTAATATTACTACTGTGCATATACTAACAGATAGCCCTTCGAGTCAACATCGCAACAAGTATATATTTTACATTATGACAGCTGCAAAATGTCTTCTCATCATTAAAGTCAGTAACTTGGAAGTATCAGGAAGCCGGCCACGGTAAAGGTGCTCCAGATGGTGTTGGCGCCGTAGTTAAAAGGACGGCTGACTACCAAGTAAAATGCGGGCGTGATGTGGGGGACTTCTCAACATTTGTTGGTATTGTGCGAGAAAACATAAAAAATATCGAGATAAGGGTTGTAGAAGAACATGAGATTAGAGAAAAAGAAATTCATCTCCCCAAAAACATAGCTCCTTTTAAAGGAACTATGTTAGTCCACCAGGTGCTTTGGAACTCCGATTCGGAGTTCCTTGAGTTTAGAAAATTGAGTTGTTACGAGTGTGTTGACACCGTTTGTAAGCACGACAAGCACATGTAATTGCATAAAATTTACAAAAGTGCTATGGATTCAGAAATAGGAAATGTTAAAATCATACCTCCTAATAAGATTAAAATATTGAGCGATATCACCATTAAACACGCCAATACGCCCAATAAAGCTACAACTTCTCGAATTCGCAAAGAGCAGAATCTTACACCACTTGCTAAAGTTAAAGGTACTTGGGAAAATCAGTCATTCATGGTAACTCTAACAGAAGCAATGGCGTCTGGATTTGGGCAATAACATCAACAAGAATTTCTTAGGTTTTTGAATCAACAACAGGCATCCATAGATTGATTGAACGATTAATACAGAATATTTCTGGTGAAGATATAATTAAGGAAAGCAGAAGCAGAAATCAAGAAGAAAATTTTATATAAATAATTATTAAAACCAAAGAAAACCAAGACCAAATTCATGGTAAAACTATGGATCGATAAATACAAAAATATTGATTGTAATATGGAAGACTTAAAAATTGAATCAATACTTGAGTACTTTTAAGTTTAAAGAAAACTACTGTTTTTAATTATATGGATAATTTTGGTTCATGTGTGTTTAGACTGTGATTAGTTGTTATATATTGGTTTGAAGATTGTGCTTAAACGAATATATTAAATTTGAATCCTAAAGTTCCTCTAAGAATACTGAAAAATTATATGCATCCAAATAATATTTTTATGATTGTTAAGAGAGACACCTCTGGCCGAAGAGATAAATACAGAGACACCTCTGACCGAAGAGATAAATGCAGAAACATCTCTACCTAGAGATATCAATTCAGGAACACCTTCAGCCGAAGAGATAAATGCAGAAACATCTGTATATCTCTATAGTGATGAAGATATTGGTCAATACTTAAAATTTAATTAAAAATATGTTATGTTACTGTAGAATTAAAGTACCTTAGACCCACAGCAAGTCTTTCTTTGGTAGTAATTGCCTTTCGCCAGTTTGTATCCTTTTTATTTTATTTTATGGCAGATTAAAGTATGCAGTTCCTCGAACAACGCTGGGGACATCCGAAAATATATGTAAAAATGATCTTCATGCGAATATATTTCTCAACATAAGTTGCTGTATTCTCCACGTTGTCGTCGCACTAAATTCAAATCGTGTACCCCACACACGTTTTCTTTTTCTGCTATGCAACCATAATAACACAATATTTTCTTCTTCCTCGGTAATCATTTTCCTCGATCAAAACCCAATAATAAAAGAACTGATCTCCAGCACCACTGATACACGCACTCAAATAACTGAAATAAGATGGCCGCTGGTTGCCCTGCCCGGATCGCTGACCCATTGCTCTGCCCTGACCGCAGACCGATTGTCCCGACCGACAGCGTTGTTCATACATGATGCGGGCTGCGTTCACTTTGACCTGACCGCAGGCCGCAGAACGCATCCAGTGTGACAAATCCTTTAAAGACATTTGACAACAAAAGGGGAACCCTTTTAATTAAAAACAAAAGGGTTTTGATATGTCTTTTATGGCTCCGGCTACCGGCGCACACTTTTCATCTGTATAATAGAATAGTGAAATACCTAGTACAGTAGCGCATAAATCTATTGTGTTCAAAGTTTAAGCCTAAAAGGCGGAAATCGGCATAGATTAGTAGTCCAATAAACACACAATAGATACAAAAAATAACAAAATACATTTTAAACAAAAGGATTCCCCTTTTGTTTAAAATGTCTTTTATGGCTCCGGCACCGGCGCACACCTGGCATCAGTATAATAGAATAGTGAGATAACTAGTAAATCTATTGTGTTGAAAGTTTAAGCCATAAGACAAAAGCATATCGGTATATTTTTGTTATCTGAATAATAGTCAGTCTGAATATCAGTCTGAATAATAAATCAACACAAAATAATAAATACGCATCGTTTCCATCGAATCATTCTTTTATCATCAGCTATTGGAATTAATTTCTCCACAAATATTAGTGGTCAGTAACATATTAACAATATATTAAATCCATGACCGTTATTTGAAGCTTACTGTTTGAGATAGGCCCTATCTGTTTTCCGGTTATTTATGTCCTTCTCCTTCACTCCTATACATCTGTCTCGCTCGCACACTTCCCACCAGGCAGGCCCGAGCGCAGTAGGGAGGCTCGAAGGCATTTACGAATCATTGGCGTCTTGTTTTTCCGGCGAGTACGGTTGTCTTCACCTTCACTAAACCGTAAATAGTAGTATCACTTGCGCGTGAGTTAATTTCATATTTAAACGGTGTTACCGTTCGTATTTCAAGTCGATTTGATATTAACGTTCATAATTCAAATTGATTACGCAGGTATGTAACGTATTTTTAAGCGTTATTTTTCTTGGTTTCTTTTTGTTTCTAGAAACATTTACCTATTGTCCTTTCTCCTAATCCCAGTATAAAGGGTCATAATCATACTGTGTCCTAGTTGTGAATTTTTGTGTTTTACAAATACCTAAAAAAAAAAAAAAAAAAGTGTTTTACTTTTAGGATGGATGATTTAGATAAAAATAGTACATGTGTGAACGCGAGTGTTGAGGAGCCGCGACATGATTTATCGCGGGATCGTGTGCCAAAGCCGGCTCAGTCCAGTTCTCGGAAACGTGCACGCTCAGCTAGGAGTTCATCATCTAGTAGCAGCCCTTCTTCGTCAAGTGATTCCACGGATTCCGCAAGCTCTTCCGGCCGAAAGAAGAAACGTGGCCGTCACCACAAAAGAAGGGGGGGCAAATATAGTCGCAAATCACGGAAAGACAATCGGCAGATGCGCAAGTTATTCCGAGAGGTGAGTGAATTACGTAATCAAATTGCTTTATCATCATCAGTGCCATGTAGCGGTGCGGAGCCCGCGTCAGTTATAGACAACGACTTGTTGATTGATGACAGTGTTAGTGGCATCTTGTACAATGATGGTAGTGACGCGTGCGCGAGTGAGCCTACTCAGGTTCAACTGCCGTTCAATTTCGATATTGAAACAAAACTGAAAGAGCCTGCGGTTCCTAAAGCACCTGATAACTTATTGAAAGCTCTTCAGGATATACAATATTTTAATAAAAGTGAATGGAGTGAGGTCAGGTACTCTGAAGTACAGAAATCATATTGCCATACGCCTGGTTTTATTGACCTAGAAGCTAATGAGGAGATTCGTGCGTATGATCAGTTGCGCCATTTGGCTTATGCTGACAAGGCTTACGCCGCTCTTACATTTTGTGCGCTGAAACAAAGGCAGGCGTTATCATCTACCTTGACAGAACTACTATCCTGGGCTCATGCAGAACAGGGTTTAAATTTTAATAGCTTGCAGGATAAGATCACGGAGGTTTTTTCTAAAGGTGATTTCCACAAAACATCTTCAGATTTGTTGCAGCTTATCTGTGGACACAGGGCTGAAGTTATACAAATGCGCCGAGATGGAATAACTAATCACGTTCGTGATCCTTTAATAAAAGCAACGCTACGCAAGATCCCACCATCCGACCGCCATTTATTCGAAAGCGAATCGTTTACCACTGCCCTTGAAAAAATGGGTGGGGTTAAGAAGACATTCATGCCTTTAGTTAAACCTACAAGCGGCTCTGCTTCGCAAGCAGGACCAAGCAAGACTGCACGCCACCCCCCGCAGGGGTCGGCTCACTATCATGGACCCTCGCAGGGTACCAGCCATGGATGCTGCGCCTCTGTGCCTCATCCACGTCATCAATACCGCCAGTCCTCGCAGGACTGCTATCATGAATGCCCTCAGCGACAGAGCGACCGTCGCATGGCGCCTACAAGCAACAACAGAGGTTCATTTCGCTCGCGGGGTGGCCGCCAAAGCTACAAGCCTCAGAGTCAGGGCAAAGGAAACCGTAAACGCCCCGAAATCTCCTCAGACTACAACTCTGGGAACAAAAACCGTAAGTACTGACTCGACAGAATTCAGGGCGGGTCAACTAGCACAATTTTACAATCGATGGGAGGAAATGGGAGCTCCAAACTTTCTGTTGCGCATAATAACAGGGTATCGCATACCCTTTCTTCTAAAACCACCTCTAATGTTGCCACATTTGAGGAAAGGGCCCTACATCACACAGGAGTCCGAATCGATGTCGGCACTCATCAGTCAAATGAAACACCAAGGTGTATTAGAAACAGTGCGACGCTCCCCGAGCTTCCTGTCAACAATGTTTCTTGTGCCAAAGAGCGATGGCTGCGACCGCCCAATATTCAACTTAAGAGCTTTAAACGACTATGTAATCACGGAACCCTTCAGCCTGATAAATGTATTTCGTATACCGGAGTTCCTCCAGCCAGGCGACTGGCTTTGCAAAGTAGACCTTTCGCAAGCCTACTTTCATTTACCAATATCTCCGGCACACAGAAGATTTTTGCGCCTCATTTACCAAGGGGAGCTATTAGAAATGACCTGCTTACCTTTCGGCCTCAGTACAGCACCGAAGGTGTTTGCTTCTCTGAGCAACTGGGTTGCTCAAACATTGCGAGAACAGAATCTGCGTATAGTTGTCTACCTAGACGACTTCCTGGTAGTTCACCAGGACAAGGACACTCTGCAAACTCATGTTCGTACTCTCCTGAACCGTCTAGAATATCTAGGGTGGCAAGTAAATCTAAAGAAATCCGTTGTATCCCCACAAAAGAGTCTTGTGTATCTGGGAGTTCAGTGGGATCCTTGGGCCAACAAAAAATCACTGCCGCAAGACAAGGTCAGAAATCTTATCCACAAGGTCTCTGCAAGGCTGAACTCGGGCAAGGCTTGTCTACAAGAATTGCAGAGCCTAGTGGGCCTTCTAAACTTTGCAAGTTTTGTGGTGCCACAGGGCAGACTACATCACCGATCTCTGCTCAGTTTCCTAAATGCATCTCTAAATATGCCAGTCAGAAAGGAGATCCACTTACCAGACGAAGTCCTAGAAGATCTTCAGTGGTGGCTTCACAACTGCCACCAAACATCTGCAATCCATCTACCACCACCAACTCACTTTGTGACCACAGACGCCTCCGATCTGGCTTGGGGAGCTCAGGTGGACGGTTACGCAGTGTCAGGTGTGTGGACTGCTCAAGAACAACATCTACATTGCAACCTAAAAGAGATGCTGGCAATCTTAAAGGTGCTCGAAACTCACGGCCCTCTACTGTGCAAGTCCACTGCTCTGTTCCAGTGCGACAATCGAACAGTTGTGGCCCACTTGCGGAACGAGGGCGGCACGAGATCGCCACCTCTGATGGAAGTAACGTACAGAGTGTTCCGCTTACTAGATTGTCATCAAATAAATCTGACAGTCAATTATATACCCGGCATTTACAACGGACATGCGGATCACCTCTCCAGACACAAGCTAGTACCAGAATGGCACCTTCTGCCCGCTTGCACGGAGAAGGTATTTCACAAGTTTGGCACTCCGGTAGTAGACCTATTTGCGTCCAGTCGAGCAAACGTGGTAGCCAACTACGTGTCTCTGGATTTAACAGATACCCAAGCGTTATTCCACAATGCCTTTTCCCGGCAGTGGAACTACCACCTTGCGTGGGTGTTCCCACCACCATACCTGATACCCAAGGTGCTGACCCAGTGTTCCATCTCTAAAAGATATTTTAGATTTCCCCCCGTGACTTCGAAGGAACCCCTTTTCGGCATGGAAGGACTGGACACCACCCGCTTCAAGGCCCTGTCCGAGTGGACAACCACCCGAAAGGAGTTGAACAAGCTCGAGGAGGAGACGAAAAAGAAAAGAGAAAAAAAAAAAAAAAAAAGATTTGGAGAGAGCCTTCCCCTTCCTGGGGAACATCAAGGGTATGGTTTCGAAAAAAGGAAAAAAGAAGCCTTCCCCAGCCTCAAAGGAGGCAGCACAAGAGGGGCCCGGACCCTCGACCAGCAAGGGGGAGAGAGCCGCTAAGAAGAGAAAAGTAGATGATCCCCCCTCCTCCAAAAAGACCAATTCCGGTGCCTCCCCTTCCCCCAAAATGGCACCCCCGGCCCCCGAGAGGAGGACCAAGGTGCTGACCCACCTCAACTCGGGGTCCGGGCTGTACCTTTTAATTGTCCCCCGGTGGAGTCGGGTATTCTGGCGGGCCGATCTCAAAGCTCGAGCAGTACCAGCTCCGTGGTCGATCACCAATCTCAAGGAGAATCTAATAGACACCACGACCAGTCTGCCACCCCCCAAGGTTCAAGAGATGGCGCTCGAAGTCTGGAAGTGTGGGGGTGGTCGAAAAGTTTGACGGGTTGGAATAAAGATCAAATACAATTACTTAAATCCTCGTGGCGTACTTCGACTCTTAAAACCTATAAGGTCGCGTGGGATCGATGGGTATCTTGGTCTAAAAAATATAATTTGGATCCTTTTCACCCAACAGGACCCATCGTTGCTAGATATCTAGCGGACCTACATCTAGTTGACAAGTTTTCTTATAACTCTATTTTGCTTCACAAATCGGTGGTGGCTACTCTATGCAATGCCGAAGATGCTGGACGAATAAGTTCGCATACATTAGTAAAACACGTCTTAAAGTCTATTGCTTTAAAGAGGCCTGTCGCCCACAAGCCTCCTGTATGGAATTTAGATAGCCTGACCTCCTTTTTAAATTCAAACACAGTAGATGAAAATAACCCTTTTGCCACTTCTCGACATACAGCAACACTCCTCCTTCTGTGCTCAGGCAGACGAGTTCACGATCTGACATTGCTGCTAATGGACTCAGAGCATTGCGTCGATGACGGCAGTAACATTATTTTAAAGCCAGTATTTGGCTCTAAAACCGATAGTGACACTCATAGGCAATCGGGATGGAAGTTACTGCCTAATACGAGTAATAAAAATCTGGATCCTGTGTTTTGGGTCAGAAAATTAATAGATCTTCTTAAAGAAAGAAGAGAGTCGGGTAATTGTCCAAATTTATTTATAAATATCAGAGGACAAGCAAAGGCGGCCTCTCGCACTGTGATTGAGGGATGGATTAAAACTGTACTTTCAGAGGCTGGTATACTCGCTACACCTGGAAGTCTACGATCAGCAGTATCTTCGAAAAATTGGTCTGATAACTTACCTCTGGATGAAATTTTGTCCAGAGGAAATTGGAAGTCCAAAGAGACTTTTACACGCTTCTACAGACGAGAGATACTGCCAACCTCTGCTAGCAACAGCATTACTAGAATGTTCAAACCAGCTGATTAAATTTTTATTTTTTGTATTAATTTTAAACACAGATTATGCTAATAGAGTGACTTTGTGATTACAGAATTGATAATGATTGATTTTTGTTGTATTTATTTCTTGCACACTCCAAAGCTGTTTAATATATAATAATATATTATCTTCCAAATAATGAATATCTATCGCTTAATCCATAGGTATAGATTATTTTCCTGAAGTCAATCAAACTTACTTCACATTGGCGTCCCCACCACCAGGCGATAACAAACACGTCTCAAACAGTAAGCTTCAAATAACGGTCATGGATTTAATAGAAGCGTTTTTCCTGAAATAAAACGCATATTAAATACTTACCTTATTTGAAGCTTACAATTAATTTCTGCCTGGTATTTTCGACTCAATGATTCGTAAATGCCTTCGAGCCTCCCTACTGCGCTCGGGCCTGCCTGGTGGGAAGTGTGCGAGCGAGACAGATGTATAGAAGTGAAGGAGAAGGACATAAATAACCGGAAAACAGATAGGGCCTATCTCAAACAGTAAGCTTCAAATAAGGTAAGTATTTAATATGCGTTTTATTTCAGGAAAAACGCTTCTATTATCAAAAATTAATTGTATGGTAACTGTTAACGCCATCTATTGGCGCTAAGTCTACAACACGTACCTACACGGCACCACCTACACAGCACCCTCTAGCGTCGAGTAAACGGAGGCTTGGCGGAAGAAGAGTGAGCGAGAGCGGCGCACGGGCAGCGCTGATTGGTCGTCGCCGAAGAACTTTTGAGAACGTTCGATTCCTTCGTTCCACGGATCAATAGTTCGTTCGACACACAAGAAATGAAAAGGGATGGTAGTCGGTCCACCATCACCAGTTTTTTTTATATTTCTCATAATTCTTGCAACATTATGTAACTACCTATTTAATAAACCCCTAAAACCATTATTAATAAAACGAAGTTCATTGAAGAAGCCTGACCCTCAAATCGCCAAAACATATTGGACCTTCGAACTGGATCGGAGCGGCTTCAAGAAGAAGTACAGGTGGAAGTCGGCAACCAGCAGAAAACAATACCGTCAGGCCATTCAGTGTTCCTATCCAAAACCATCCTCAAGGATCATGTGCTAATATCGTGTATTCTTGTGCAAAATTCCAGTTACCTAGTTGTGCCGCGAGCCCGCGTTAGAAATATCTACCTACCGCCATTTTGAACGGCGTGATTTCAAGTTCGATCGAGCAAGTTTAAAACTGTAAGTACTTTATTTTGTCTCCTCTAATCTCCCAAAATGCCACAAGACGAATATAAAGATTTGATTAAGAAAAGGGGTGTAGTGAAAGGAAAGTTTACTGTATTCGTTAAATATGTGCAATCGTTACAAGACGTAGAAATATCAGATCGTTGCAACAATATGATGTCACTATTAGAACAGTTCTCAACCATTCAGGATGATATAGAATTTCATCTACAGGATTGTGAACCAGACTTAGAAAAACAATTAATTGAAAGAGAAACCTTTGAAAATATATTTTATGCGATCACATCTAAGGCGAAATGCACGCTAAAGAGCAAAGAAATTATTGATAACGATGTTGAAGTCTACAATAAGACCTAGAGGTCTTATATATTTCATTGCCTTCCTTTGACGGTTCATTTGAACAGTGGTTAGAGTTTAGAGATACTTACATATCCTTAATTCATCATTCTAAAACTATAGATGATATTCAAAAATTCCACTACTTGCGTTCAGCGCTCACCGGCACTGCTAGTCAAATAATAAAATCGTTACAATTTACTGCTGAAAATTACACAATAGCCTGGAGTTTATTGGAGAACAGATTTAATAATAATAGATTACTCGTTCAAAACCACATTAAAGCTGTGTTCTCATTACAGTCTTTACACAAAGAATCTGCATTTCATATTCGTAAGTTAGTAGATAACATACAAAAAATATCCGTGCTCTTAAAAGTCTAGATGACCCCACAGATCAATGGGATACACTAATCATATTCCTTATTACTTTAAACTTGTTACTTTTTTTTGTGTTTATGTTCTTTTTTATGCGTCATGTTTGCCGCAAATAAACGTATTTTCGTTCTTTCTTTCTTTCTTATTATTACTAAGATGGACTCAACTACCGAGAGTGGGAAAACCATAAAAGTGCACTTTCTAAGTTACCAAGTCACGCTAACAAAAAATTAACACTAAACGATATGATTACATTTCTTACCGACAGGGCGGACATGTTAGAATCTATTAAAGGTACACATGATTCTGGTAAGCAAACGTCGGATGGTTCCATAAAGAAATCATCATCATCCAATCAATCGAAGCATGCTAGCTCACATAGCTACGTCGCAACACGTACTAATAATAATTCGTCTAAATCATCACAAAAACCTAATTCAAGCAATGATTCAAAACGTTACCAAATGTGTAATATGTGCAAAGAGAATCATCCGCTATATTCGTGCAGTAAGTTCAATGACCTTCCTATGAAGGACAAACTATTATTCGTAGACGAGAAAAAACTATGTAAAAATTGCTTGCGCGCTGGACATACAGTGTCTCATTGCTGGTTCGGCGCCTGCAAGCTATGCAATCGTAAACACCATTCGCTACTTCATGGTGAGTGCTGTGATAACGGCAGCACGTCAAAGTCTGTAGGGCCGAACGACGCGTAAGCGCCGGCGTCCACATCGTGTCGCGAATCCGAAGCGGCGGGCAACACACACAGTACAGCGCTACACAGTGCGTCAACTTCAACGCGTCCACAAGTTGATAATGGGTATTCGTTTCAAGAACCCGTAATTCTTTCGACTGCATTATTAGAAATTTTAGACCGTGACAACAAGTATCACACTATTCGTGCTATTCTAGATAATGGCAGTCAACATTCATTTATCACAAAATCGTGTGCGATAAATTAAAATTTCGTTTGATACAGTCCACAGTACAAGTCGCAGGGATAGGTAATTCGGTAACCCAATCTACACAATCATGCAATTGCGATCTATAAATAGTGAATTTAATACGCATTTAAATTGTCTCGTCCTACCTTGTATTACTGCAACGTCACCTTCCGTTACTCACAATATCGCAAAGTTTATGGTTCTAAGTAATGTATCACTCGCCGATCCTAAATTTTTTATGTCCAATAGAATCGATTTATTAATCGGCGCAGATAAATTTTGGGAACAGTGACGGACTAATTCGACTTACAAACGGCCCATACCTACAAAATACTAAGTTAGGTTGGGTTGTATCTGGGGTCATACATGATACAAAAGGTTCATCCGTTAATCGAGTCCAATGCAATTTTACGCACACGTACGACAACTTAGATATTCAATTAACAAAATTTTGGGAAATAGAAGAAATAAGTTCAAAACCGGATAATATGTCTAAAGAAGAACATGATTGCGAAAATTTGTTTATAAAAACAACTACACGCGATAATCATGGTCGTTTCTCTGTGCGTGTTTCACTATGCGAATCAGCTGATCAACTAGGTGACTCATACTTACAAGCCGAGAGTCGGTTCCTCGCGCTCGAACGCAAGTTAGGTCGATGCACACCGAGTTATAAAAAAATATATTTCGATTTTATGCGTGAATATTTGGAACTCGGTCATATGACGAAAATAGATACTTATCCAACTCCACATTATTTCTTACCGCATCACGGTATATTTAGAGAACATAGTACAACTACGAGATTACGAGTACTAATTGACGCTAGCGCTAAAACTACTTCCGGTCAATCGCTAAATGATATCTAACTAATTGGTCCCGTCTTTACAAAATGATATTGTTGCTATTCTGTTAAGATTCGTCAGTACAAATATATTGCCTGTGCAGACGTCGAAAAAATCTACAGACAAATATTAGTTCAACCCGATCAACAATATTTACAAGTAATTTTATGGAGAGAAAACCCGCTAAATGCGCTCGGTGTGTACCGGCTTAACACAGTTACTTACGGCACGGCGACCGCGCCTTACCTGAGTATGCGATGTTTACAACAGCTGGCGTCGGAATGCACTGTTAACGAAAACGCTAATATTATTTATAAAGATTTTTATGTCGACGATTTCATAACGGGTTGTGATGATAAAAAGGAATTATTAGACATTTGTAATAAAGTTTCTACGGTATTACAATCGGGTTGTTTCTGTTTACGAAAATGGTTGTTCAATTTCGATTTGTCAACTTTAAACGCGTCAAAGAATTTATCTCTAGGCGAATCCTGTCAAAGTAAAACTTTAGGTTTAGGTTGGTTCGCAAATACAGATGAGTTATATTATACGACTAAACTTAAATTAACCGGGAGTAGATATGGGCGCCGCGCCGGCGCGGCGCCGCCGTGTGCCCCCCGCACGCCGCCGCCGCCGCCGTCATTCACCGCGCGGCGTGAGTGGCATAAAGACGTGTATTTGTTTTCGTGATTGACTTATCCAAAATGACTGAATTATCAAAAACTACAGTGAATAAACTTTCCATAGACGTTTTTTACGATGCGAAAACTAGAACTAGCTTTTGCTGGAAATATTTTGGCCACTTAATATTGAATGAAAGTAATAAGAAAAGAATTCTCAACTCAGACCATATTTATTGTGTTGCTTGCCTGACTGATGTGAAAAAAGAGAGTGAAGATGTAACGTTTGGATCGTGAGTACATAAACCTACTTACTTTTTTGTAGGTTATTTTTGTGTTTTGGTTTTTAATATTTATCTATTTGAATGCTCACATCTTATTTTTCTAAGTTATTAATTTTGTGCTACCTACACTTTATTCTTTCATTCATTAATACGGTTTACGCTTTACCTACTCGCCATGCTTTTGCTTTTTTGCAGCGTAAAGATAAAAAACTACAATAAAAAAGTAAGCACTGGAAATTTAACTCGCCATCTGAGAGATGATCATCAAATTCGAGATACCAGTGCCGACAAGGCAAAAACTAATATCAAAGACTTTTTTGCTGTTGCACGACCCGCAAAAACCTCCACAAGCGCTACGGGCTCCTTAAAATATGATAAATGGCTTTTGGCTAGAGATTTAGCTTTATGGTTCTGCAAGTCTTTACTTCCATTCGATTCTGTTTCTGATGAGGGCATGCTGGATTTCTTTAAGGTAATGGATTTAAGTGTTTTGCTTTTTACGATCAATTCTGTTTGAGCGAACGGGACCCTATTAGTCATTTAGAAATGTTAGTAAAATTTGGCTATTACAAGAAAAAAAAAACCGTCCAAGTGCGAATCGGACTCACTCGTAATAAATTCAAGTGTCTAGCGATTACTTATAGTTCAAGAGATAAAGGCCTGTGACAGACGGACGGACAGACGGATAGCGAAGTCTAAGTAATAGGCTATTAATAAGAACTCGCTGTCCGTCTGTCCGTCTGCTCGCTGTCTTTTCGCTGTCTGCCTGGCCGGTTAGCTTTAGTTACATAAATACATACCTACATGTTATAACATTTCTAAATGACTTCCTTTTTAATAGAATATTATAATTTTACATATTCACATTATGATTTTATTTACTGTTTTAGAAATATAACATCATCATAAACGACGATGATATCCCATCGCGTTACACTGTTGGTGGCACGGCTTTGGCAGATGTATATGAGTCTATGTTGAGCAAAGTGAAAGATATAATTTCCATCGATGCTGCCCAAGCCCAACACTTTGCCATGACTTTCGACTTGTGGACTGATCAGTACCGACGACTGAATTATATAACGTTTACACTACATTATTTATCTATAGGTAAGTAACAAATATATAGGTAGTATGGCGCTATGAACATTGAATAACACCTTTAATTGTAAGATCAACTGGTTATAATGATTTTATTTTCAGATTTTGACTTAAAAGCTTTGACTTTGAGCACAGAAATAATGACTGGCAAAAAAACTGGAGAAAAAATTAATGATGCCATTGAGGACATAAAGAAGAGGTTCATATTAGACGGCAAAGCTATAGTTGCAGTTACTGATGCTGGAAGCAATGTGAAACGAGCAGTTGGGATGGCAAATATGACTCACCATCTATGTCTAGGTCATGGGCTTCACAATCTGGTTACAGTCGATGGCATTAACTCGGTTCCAGAAATTGCACTACTAGTTCAGAAATGCAAAAAAGTCGTTAAGGCTGTGAGATATCGCGCCCCAGAGTTGCATGCTGAAGCCGAAAAGGTTCAGCAACAGCTAGAGTTTTTGGAAAAAATAGAAAGCGTCGTTGAAACTTTAGAAAGTGACGAGAGCGACCCTGTCCCTCAAGTTGATTTAACATTGGAAAATGCCGAAGAAACCGAAAATGAAGGCAGGGCTTTACCATTAGGATCCGAAAATTACAAAAATATTCCAACAATCAAAACCGCGACCCCAACTCGTTGGCACAGCATTCTAGAAATGCTAGAAAGTGTAATCCACATATGCAACCGAGAACCTATAAATAATATGTTGAGGAAGATTGGCCAAGAAGAACTCAGAATAACTCAGAGTGAGTGGATCCTTTTAGAGGATCTGGTAAAATTTTTGAGAAGCTTTCGCGAAATTGTCGAAATCTTGTCGTCTCAAAAAGTATGCACGATGAATGTTGCTCTGGTGTTTCTTTCGGAGATTAAAGACGTATTAAGGATTAATCAAGATGATGAAGCGCTAATAATGTTACGCTTAAAACGCAACATGATGGCAAAAATAAATAAAAGATTCCCAGTAACAAAGCCCATTGTCGCAGCAGCACTATTGGATAACCGCTTCATGAGTCTGTCAGAAATAGATTCATATCTCGAAAACCGGAATATGACCAGAACGTCATTCCTTTCCTCGTATATCAGGGAAATCATAAATATTAATAACGAGCCAGAAGCTTTAGTCGAAAACGCAGGCAGAACAAGCACCAGCAATGTAATTGACACATCATTATTGCACAAACTGTCAAGGAAACATAGTATGAGTTCATGCCAAGGCATTCAAGGTGATCCAATAGAGCAAGAATGTTGGTGTTACATTGCTGGTGCTGTTCCTACAGAGCCAAAAGATGGAGATTTATTATCCTATTGGAATAATAAAAAAGAAGCATTTCCTCATCTTGCTGCTCTTGCTAGAGCTTTACTCTGTATACCTGCCACTAGCACTCCGAGTGAGAGGGTATTCTCGGTAGCTGGACTAACAGTTACGGCCAAAAGATCTCGCTTGAGCTCGATTCGGGTTAATAAAATCATATTTATTCATGATAATTATAAAATATGTAAGATGTAAGATTGATAATAATGACAAACTTTCATTAGTATCTATGCTTTGATTATCTGTTATCTTAATGTTGAAAAATTTTTTACGAGGCTATTAAAGTGTCCCTTTGGAAAACTGTTTTTTTTTTGTACCTGATGACCTGATCTGGATAAGGTATTTACTGTACTGTATAGGACTGACATTTTCCTGTCGTCCGCCTGAAACGATATTAAGGAGCCGGCCGGCTTAAAGAAGATGGGGAGTAGATTGCGAGTTTAATTGTAGGTAGTAGAAAACTACGCCGCCGGCGCCACGCCGCCGCCGATTGAAATTGGTCAGCGCGCCGCCGCCGAGAATTTTTAAGGCGGCGCCCACGTCTAACCGGGAGTCAGGTACAAGTACTACCTACTTTTAGAAACAGAGCCGGGGAAATCCCGGCTATCAACATTCAGATGTAACGCCGTATCTTGTCATCTGTTTCGCCCTGGTTAAAAATGAATGAAACGGTTGCTAATGTAGAGATAAACTACGATAACATGGCGCGCCCCTCCAAATTACTGTTTCAATGTGTGTAGTGACATCCTTACGAAGGAGTTTGTATGTAGTTGTAAGTATTCGTCTTCAGTAGCAGGCCGGCAGCGGTCTGAGACAGTCGAGTTATTAATACTACGTCGCTCAGTAATACAAAAGTACTGATTGCAAAACAAGTTAGTCATGGAAAATTCAAGAAAAAAAATGATGCGGAGTCAGGTAATTTTGTATGTTTGTGAAATAAGTTTATGTACCTAATGTTTTGATTGACCTTTATGTCTATTAATTAATTAATGTAAAATCTTTTCTATATATTTTAGGCACGAGAAGTGATACTGTAGCTATCATTCCATTTTCAGCCTCGTACTTCATATGTTGGTATACCAACATATGAAGTACGAGGCTGAAAATGGAGTGGAGCGCTTGACAGACGCTAGATGGAGAACTTCAAGAGCTGTGGGGGTTAGTGAAAGGACTGTAACAAGAATTCTCAAAGAAAAATCAAAATGTGATGCAACTGGCACACAAATGAGTTCACCGCATAAAAACAAAAATCCTCGCAAACGTTTAAAGCGTAACATTGATGAATTTGACAAGGGAGTAATAAGGCGTACTGTCAGTAACTTTCATAGAGAGTATAAACAATATCCAACACTAAAAGCTCTGAAAAGGGTGCTTACTGAAAAGATAAATTTTGACGGATGTTTGGAGACATTACGGCGTATACTTTTTGATTTAGGTTATGAGTGGAAAACTACTGAAGACAATCGTCAAGCACTTGTTGAAAAACATGATGTGCAGTTCCTCCGCTATAAATATTTAAAACAATTGAAGAAATATAGAGAAGAAGGGAGGAATATTGTTTATACTGACGAAAGCTACATTCATACCACACATCGCTTGCTTAGTATTAAAGTGACCGAATTCAAAATCAATCATAAATGAGTTAGATACATTGTCATCTTTAAAACAACGCCATCTGTGACAAAGTCTAAGAAACTCTTAAAAAGTTAGAGTTATACTGCTCTTACAATGTTTCGGTCTCTTTCACACTTATGAATTTGGAGACACCATTTTGACATTACACTGACAAATTCAATAATCGTTCAACCGGCTCAAAGTAAACATCTGCTCGTTTGTTATAAAAGTGACCTAATAATATTTAGGATTGTGTAACATTGAAATCGAAGGTAAGTTTTACTGATTATTTTTGTTGTATTTTGACCCAATACGTAATGAGTCTATTTTATATTAAATATGTTCATTTATTGTACGATATATTACGTTTTAGGACTGTTTAAAACTAAAACTTTTAGATGATTTTAAAGCACATTAATGATTAGGTCTCTTTTTGAATAAAAAACTTAGTAAATTTATTTGTACGCTCTGTAGAATTCATTGTTAAGTCTGTTTATTATAAATAATGGTAATGTATTTTTAGTAACATTCAGTATTTGGTCTGTGCTATACTAAAAAAAAAACGGAATTTTGCTATGAATGTGCTAGGTGATTTAAGTTCAGGATTGAGTCACTTTAAAACGAAATATAGAACAAAAAAAGAAGTTTCACTTGTTGCCCTATAATTATAATTTATTTTTTAGTAGGATGACGTCGTCTACTTCGCGATCAAGAAAAATTCTAGATTTAATTCAAATTGAAGATAACATTATTCCAACTCAAAATTTTGATGTTCGGGTATGTAAAAACCGTTGAATTGTCTTTATGGTGTCTTTCTTTATCTACGTCTACCTGCAATTTACTGACTAACACTTCTTTTATTGTTAACAGACGATTTGTTGTGATGCAACTAAAGAGCCCGAAAATGTTACTGATATTGTTTCAACTCAAAGTGGTGATGTCCAGGTATGTAAAATTACTACTTAGCACTTACTTATTTATTGATACTTTATGTATGTTTAGTTAAAATATTGTTTATTCACCTTTTATGTTTACTTGCAGATGTTATGTGATGTTTATAATAAACCCGAAAATCAACGACATTTGAATGCCTCTGAGTATTTCAAACATACTGAAAGCCGTAACGAGGCAGTTATAGATTATACGTGTGTCACCTGTTAATTCTGGAGAAAGCGACGCAGACTTAAGTGATGGCGATCCTACTTTTGAGACCGTACAAAAAGGCCAACAGGGTAGTCATTTGCTATTTCCCCGTACCCGTAGTTTAAGTTCAAGTTCGAGTAGTAGTTCTTCTTCAACTTCGGACTCAAGTTCATCATCTGATAGCTCTAACAAAGAGACTTTGGAAGAACATTTAAATGCCAATAACACAGAAAATAGAACACCTGAGCCAACAAGAGAGTTAGACGGAGGAACAATGGAGAATCAAGATAATTTAACAGAAGACACAACTTCCGGAACACCTACAGTTTCTACTAAGCCAAAAGGTAAAAAATGCACTAGACAACCGGAAAACTGGAAGCAAACTAGAGCAAAAAAATTGAGAAATTGTGGTAAGTCATATATTAATAGTAAAAATATTATAACTAAAGCTCGTGAACTTAAACCACCATGTAATGACCAGTGCAGGCTGCAATGTTCTAGCAAGATTGATTCTGTTCAAAGGCAAAGTATTTTCGACGCATACTGGGAACTTGGAGATATTCATAATCAGCGATCTTTCATTTTGTCGTGTTTATCTGATATCACACCCACATATAAATATACTAATGCATTGACCCCACGGCATTGTAACAAAGCTTTCCATTTTGTTGTTGCTGGTAATTCGATCAGAGTTTGTAAAACCTTTTTTACTAATACTTTGAACATATCGACCGTAGCAATTAACATTGTCGGATCTACATTTTTGCGATTTTCAGTCTAATGCATTTTAGGTCTTACATGAAGTATAAGAAATGCCCCCGCATAATTATAAAATTGCTAAAATCAACCATCTTTGTTTTTCCAAGTGGAAATAGTAGTATGTGTTCAGTGCGCACGATTAATAATGTCGCATAGTACATTGCGACATTAGTTGCGGGGCGCGGGAGGGGAACAGATGCGAGCGCGCGGCGCGGATATGCCACTTCAGCCAATGTTAGCGGGAGGAGCGCACTCGTCGTCGGTTTTGCTTTCCAAAACGTAAATTAATAAATTCGCCAAAATTGTAATAAAAATTCAATGTTACCGTTATTATGTCGCGGTCAAGACGGATATTAAACTTATTGAATCCATCAGTTCCGCCACAAAACGACCCATATTTTGAATTAACGGACACTATTAATGTGAAAACTCGTCTAAGAAAAAAGAGAAAAAGTAAGTAAAAAATATTCCTTTTAGCATTTTAGCATACCTAGTATAAAAATAATTAATTATTGTTTATTAGTAGCGTCCTAATGATTCATATTTTTTAAGAAATGTTAAAAAATACTCTGAACGGACTATAATGTCGTATATGCCAGATACATCAAATGTTTATCGTTTTCTATTTCGTTTACTTTGTCGGATGTGTCACGTACTACATTATTGCTTGATCGGAGATAGTTTTATTTTGTTGGATATGGTACTACAGACTTTGTTGCATGTTCATTTGATAAATAGTATTGTAGGATGTAACACTTCCTACATTAATGACTGCTGTGTGTTTAATTGTATTTTGTCGGATAAGGCATTACTGACTTTGTTTACAGTTTATTTCTCATTTCTTGTTGTCGGATGTACTACATTCGACATTATTTAATTTTTTCGCATCATGACTATCAAGCTACTATTGAATATGGTACTAATGACGTTGCTGTTTAATGAAAGTTTTTTTTCTTTTGTTTTATGTGTTATCATAATAATAAAAGGCGAACGTTTGTTTGTGTGTGTGTTACTTCTTCACGCTCAAACGGCTGGACCGATTTGGATGAAATTTGGTATGTAGATAGCTTATGCCCTGGATTAACATATAGGCTATTTTTTTATCCCTGTCTACGCGGGTGAAACCGCGAGGCGCAGCTAGTATAACTATAAAAGAGGAATTAAATTAGTTTTTTTTTTTCAAATAAGCTCTAAGTTATCCTACTAACAGACTTCATTTACTTGGTTTGGCTTGCTTGCTTTGTTTGCTAACATAGTAACATATTTTATTTTAGGAGAACCGTCGCCTCTTCCTGCTGGTTTTGAAAAGGAGCTTGTGCAACTGGAAGATCTGATTGGAGACATTTTTGATGACAGTGCAAAGAGCCTCGTGGGAGACATTTTTGATGACAATGCAAAGAGCCTCGTAGGAAACATTCCTGAGAATCCGGTAAAGTATTTTTGAGATAGACAGACAGTTTCACATATTATAACCTACGTCTTGTCAACTTTTCTCATTTAACGGAGTACAGTTTTATTAGTTGTATTATGCTTTTCAGAGCCACATGAATCCAGTAACTCCACCAAAGACACTAACTCCAAGCGCTCCAGCTCCTGACAACCTAGCAACAACTCGCAACTCGCCAAAACTTCTGGAAACCAATGAAGATGAAGTTTTCACACAGTTTGATTACACAGTAACAACACCGATGCCGTCCGCGAGTCCCACTTCTTGGGTTCTTAACTATGGGGATAGTGTAAATATAGGAGCACCGTGCCAGGTCTCTTCTGTGAATCACGCGCTTCCCACCCACGAGGTTTATGAAAACATGGGTACACCATCCGAGAGCTCTTCTGTAAGTCATGTTCATACGCCATCTTCTACAACCAGTTCCAGAAAAAAATCTTTTAAGACTGATAAGGGAAAGAAGCGCCTTGCGCATAAAGAAAGGTGGCTTGTGGTCCAAAGAAAACTAAAGAAAAACAGCGGCGAAGAATTTGTGAACAAAAATGGAAAGACGGTCGAAAGAAAAGAATTAAAGGACCCTTGTACCGATAAGTGCCGATTGAAGTGTACCCAAAAAATTTATCATGAAGATCGAAAGCGAGTCTTTAAATATTTTTGGCTTGTAGGTGAGAAGAAAAAGCACTGGGAATTTGTTATTAAAAACACAAAGAAGAGTCTCAAGCGACGCCAAACCACGGAAGTTACGAAGCACGATAGACAGAACACTTATCAGTACTATTTGCCGGATGCAGAAAATAAACCGGTGAAGGTATGCAAGACCATGTTTCTCAATACAATAGTGCTAAGTGAACGCGTGGTGAGCACGGCTTGGAAGAAGTTTGATGGGAACACGGTGATAGAAGATGACAAAAGGGGTCGTTATGAACATGAAAGACGAGTTTATAATGATGACATGGTCAAAAGTGTTTGCGATCACGTAAGATGCTTTCCAGTAGTTGAGGCTCATTACGTTCGTAAGAATTCAAGCAAGCTCTATCTAGAAGGCGTTGAGAGCATATCTCGGATGTATAAACTGTACTGCGAATGGTTCGATGCTACCAAATATTCTTCAAAAGCAACTACAAAAAGGCAGTATAGAGAAGTAGTTAATGCCAACTTCAACCTAGCACTGCACAAACCTAAAAAAGATAAATGTGATGTCTGCCACGTGTTTGAGAACAAATCGACTAGAACAGACGAAGAGAAAGCTGCGTTTGATTTACACCAACATCGCAAAAAAAGGGCACGAGATTTAAAGAAATCCGACAAGCAAGAGGCTCATGTCAACAAAGATGTAGTCATAGCTACCTTTGATTTTCAAAAAGTTTTAGTGACCCCTTACGGAGAAATCAGCGTATTCTACTACAAGAGGCGGTTCGCTGCATTAAATTTCACGGTCTATGATTTAGTATCCAAGGTAGGCACCTGCTTCATGTGGCACGAAGCCATCGCTCGACGTGGCTCGATCGAAGTATCTAGTTGTCTACTTAACTTCATAAAATTCCATGCAGAACGAGGCGTTAAGGAATTTCGTTTTTGGTCTGATAACTGCGCAGGCCAAAATAGGAACCGGATCGTGTTTTCGCTCTACATTTTCGTAGCAAAAAAGCTCGGAGTATCTGTGATCCGTCGTTTTCTAGAAAAATTTCATACACAAAATGAGGGAGACAGTGTGCACGCGACAGTAGAACGGTATAGCAAACACAAAACGATTTGGGTGCCAGAAGAATGGTATTGCTTAGTCCGTTGGGCTAAATCTGAAGGCGACCCTTACGTCGTGAAAGAAATAAGACAAGAAGACATTTTCGATTTCAAGGCCTTGCTAGTAAACAAGAATTGGACAAAGAATACCAACAATGAGAAGGTGTCGTGGAATTCCATAAGAGAGGTGAAAGTAAGTGCAGAACAGAACGACAGAATAGAGTATAAGTACGACTTTGATGAAGAACCAAAGACAATCGTTGTGTTGCGATCTGGCACCCGAAACAAGAAAAGGCTGGAAAATGATCTTGAACTGAATCAGGCGTATCGAGGGCCTTTACCCATCAGTAATGAAAATACAAGGATATTTCAGATCTCTGCAGAGGGGGAATCATTCTCGTTATAGAGGTAATTAAAAGTGTAAAAAATGAGTATTTCGCAGTCTTCCCTACGATTTGCTCTAGCATTTGTTCTGGCATTTTAAATAAAACCATTATCATTATTCAGCTTTCAGTATAATCTCAATCCGCTACTAGTTTCCCTTTACTTATAACGTCGTTTGTAGTTAACTTTTATAAAGCCTACCTCGATGGTGACGAGATGTATTTAACTTATTTTGTTTTATTTCCCAGGAACACATCAATATAAATATTCAAAACTCCCCGACAAGTCTCGACAATGTCTGCATACCGGATATGGAAGATATTTTTGAAACATTAAGAAAAGCGGCACTTAAAAAACGCGTACGTGAATTAATATGTAAGAAAAAACTGTTACAGAAAAAAACAAAATACTAGTTCAACAAAATAAAAGACTGAAGAAACGTGTTGCCACCATAATTGAGAGATTTAAAGAGAAAAGATTACATTTCAAAAGAACAGTTTTCACAACTTAATTTAAAGACCGAAGTCCTAAATTTAATAAATAGAATCCATTTAAAGAAAAAATCAAAGAAGTCATATCGCGTAAAGTATCCCCCCGCACTCAGAAAATTCGCACTTATTCTTAATTTTTATTCTTCTGCCGCTTACAAATATGTAAGAAGTGTATTTGATACTGCTTTGCCACATCCACGTGTATTAACCAAGTGGTATGAAAACACTTCTTGTTCACCGGGGTTCACGCAAGAAGCCTTTGATATTTTAGAAAAGAGAAGTGCTTTAACAGGTAAACGTATAATATGTACCCTTGTAGCAGATGAAATGGCGCTTAGGCATCAAACAATTTGGACTGGTAACAAAAACTGACGGTCTTGTTGATTTCGGTATCGGTTTTAGCCCCAGCAATGACATTGCTACACAGGTGTACGTCTTCATTTTAGTTGCTCTTAACGAAAGCTGGAAGTTGCCAGTAGGTTACTTTTTATTAAAAATCTATCGGCAGTAACGCGGGCAAATTTAATAAATACTTGCATAAGCAAATGTTACGATGGAGGTGCTGATGTTGTGGCAGTCACATTTGATGGTTGTCCAAGTAACTTGGCTGCGGCTGAACTTTTAGGTTGTGATTTAAAAACGCCAAATAATTTAAAAACGGCTTTTTTACACCACTATTGCGGCATTGAAGTTGCTGTATTTTTGGATTCATGCCATATGATCAAATTAGTACGCGATACCTTCGAAGCAAAAAAAGTTATATTTGGAAATAATAATGAAGAAATAAGATGGGACTTAATTGTCGCTTTAAATCAACTTCAAAAAAGTCATGGATTAAATTTGCCAATAAACTCTCGCAAACACATGTACATTTTCGAAACGAAATAATGAAAGTTAAACTAGCCACACAGCTATTAAGCAGAAGTATAGCCCGTGCTTTAGAACTTTATAATCAATTAATAGTATCATCCAAAATTAAGAATATCGAACCAACCGTAGAGTGTATCTCAATCTTCAATGATTTATTTGACATTTTTAATTCCAGGTCATCTGAAAAATATGATTGCAAAAAACCCATTAATTCAAATAATTCTGCTCAAATTTTAAGTTTTTTAGAGAAGGCCAAGGAATATATTTTATCATTACGAATTTACAATAAAACCAAACGTATAATAAGACAAAGAATCATAATAAACATATCCAAAAAATCCATACTTGAATACAAATCTAAAACTGGCTTTTTAGGATTTTTGATTTGTATTCAAAGTTTAAAACATCTTTTCACCACCTATGTGACTGCAGCTACAACATCAGAACACACGCCAGCATTAGAGTACATAGCAACTTACCGATTATCTCAAGACCACATAGAAAATTTTTTGGTGTAATCGGACGACAAGGTGGTTATAATAATAATCCTAACACAGTACAATTTAAAGGATTGTACAAAAAAAATTTCAACCACCTAGAATTACGCAGCGCCTTCAGTGGAAATTGCATTCCTATGGAACATATCCCTATACTTACATGCTCATCATCAGGAATTGAAAATATTAAATCATCATTAGGACTTCGTGCTTTAGAATTAGACGAAACTGAAAATATTTTAGATAACCCTACATCTAGTAACAAAAATTGTGAAAACAGCGAAAATATTCTTTCTGAAATGTTGAATAGTGAAAATTGCTCAGAGTCAGTTAAACAAATAACAGGTTACATTTCTGGTTGGATTGCACGAAAATTTACGAAAATGATTAAGTGTGAAATATGTGTTGATACATTATATACCAATCAAAAATTGTGGTTCCACAAGTTGGTCACAATCAGAGACATGGGAGGTTTATGCTATGCATCAGAAGACTTGTTTTCAGTATGTTTAAAATGTGAAACGGTTATAAAATCTCATTTAAATGAAAACGGTACCCATTTTGTTAATAATCAGGATATTGAGAGACTAAAATGTAATATTTTAAAAACTTTTTTAAATTCGAACGTATTTAACTCAATTCTGGAACATTCCAAAGACCAAGCACCTGTTTTTAATCATCGCATACATTTAATTAAAATTATAATTGATAAGTACACAACAGTTCGCCTCCATTCCGCTCATAAAAATAATCCCGAAATAAAAAAGCTCTCTAAGAGACAGAAAAGAAATAAATTAAATATTTTCGAAGGTGTTTGATTATTTTTACAATATATATATTTCTTTCTTTTTAAAACGTGTTTTATTTTTCACCTACCTACCTTTTAATAGTGTTTATTCGTTGCATAGGCACAAATCCCGACTACAAATTCTGTACACGCGGTTTGTACTTTCTGTCTAGTTAATTTGTTAGTCTATGATGCCAACGTGCGGTGATTGGTGGCCCGAATAATGTTTGTTTACATTCACGCGCAATTGACAACATCTAGCTGTCACTTTTTTTCTTATTGGTTTTATCAACCTATCCTTTTTCTATCCTTTTTACTTGTAGTGAAATGTAAAATGAATGAAAAGTGTGTATGTGTGCTGCCTCTCGGCGCGGAACACTTTTTTCTGTTGTTTTGTAAGTGTATAACATAGCTGTTTATTAGAATATCATTGAAGAAGTAACAAACATACAAACACACACACTCACGCACACATTTTCGCCTTTATATTATTAGTGTGATTTTATTTTTCTAAGAATTTTATTGTTTATAAGTTTGAAGATTATTATGAACATTTATAAGCCTCATTATATTAACTGTTCGTAAGTTCCTAAGTTTAAAAGACTGAGTATTAAGTAAGTCTGCTTTTCCTAGAATTTGATAATAACTCAAAGTATGAAAATGATGCCAAATAATGTTGCAGTAATAAGAGTTTAATTATTTTGAGTTATTTTTTTTGTTAGTAGTTGATTTTTCGAGAAGAAAATATACGATTATGTTTGATTAAGACACTTTATTTCATTTAAAACCTTATCGTAAATAATATAGCTTAAGTCATAAAACTAAATAATTACTGGTGCAATTAAGTCACAATTCAGGACGCTTTTTTTTGTTGTCTTTTATTAGGATTTTTTTGATAATTCAATATAACATTTTTAACGTAAAACTATAGCAAACAATAAACATTTTTAATTTTATAAAGATTTCAAACCTACCATAAATATTAATCCAGAAATGAGGATATAAATGCGAAAAAAAAATTAAAAGTCCTCTCTTGTAAAATTAAAGAATGAGCTGTTGTGACAAAACCACCTACCATAAAAGATGCCCATAAATCAGCGTACGAGTTTTTTTCTGCAAAAAAAAAACAGAAATTAAATAAAAAATCTGATTCAACAGATTCTGAATTAGATCTGTGTTTCCTCAAAAGTGTGTTGCCGGACATGATGGCCATGACTCCGTTGCAAAAACGACGATTTAAAATCGGGGTACTGAATTTGTCGTTTAACATTTTGGCAGAAAATGAGAATATTACAACTGCCAGCGCAAGAAGCGAATCGCCATTCAGTAGACCGTATTCTGGAAGTAGCACATATTCCAATAGTTGCACGCCAATTTATACTGAGACTGTTCAGCAAAATTCCGAAACTACAACTAATCAAGACGCAAATGTGGTTCGAATCACCACAGACACACCTAGGACAACAGAAGCCCAAAATTGTTATTTTCTCCCAGAATATTCTGTAATTAGCTCAATCTCTTCTCAGCCGACTCAAAACAACGATGATTTGGATTTGTTCAAATTGTAAAAAAAAATATTAATTAAACTGCTTTTAATAGTTCATTCCAACATTATTCTAATATTAATCTTGAATAATAAAATATTGAAATTAATACACTATGTTATAATTATAGGTTGTAACGAAATAAACAATGCGCACACGACTAAAGCAATCGTCCACTCGAGTACACGCGTAAGGTCTCATCGCATACACACATAGACACCCCGAGCGGGTATAAAAGACGTGCCCGGCTCGCCTAGCGCCAGTTCACTGACGCCTCTAGTGATATATAGAGAGACTGGGGAGACTTGTTCCCTTGGGAGACTTGATCACCCAGTGACAAATCAAACCTAAACGCTTTTTCTAGTTTTTATATTGGCAACATAAGTCTTTGTTGTCTATGGTGAACCAAAAACGTCATTTTGACATCTTTATATAGACAACATACAATAAATATTTAAGTTGCAAGCAATCATAAGTTCAATAGCGTTAGGTAGCAATATATAGTATTGTACTGTATTTAGGGAAAATAAAATTATACTGTATTTATAATTTTATTTTCCCATAGGGGGGCTTCTCATGGGTGAATTTAGTATGCCAATCATGTACTAAGCCCTATTGACGTAAATTAACTGTTAATTAGGAATCATTTCTATTACGGAATTAAGTGGTAAAGAGTTCTCTAGCGTTAATTGCCGTTATTGTAGCACGATTATTAACTCTATTTTTTTTTTCTTGGTGGGAAATCATCAAATGACCCCTCCCGCTCTGGGTGGAGCGGAAGGGAATGTCAGACTCTTACTGACTAAAACCCACCCATGTTCCTTCCTTTGCTCTTTATGTTCCGGGGTAGCGGTAACCCTTTAACTACCACCCTTTTACTACTTTTTGGTACCTTTATTATTAACTCTATTACGTGGAAGTCTTCCAAAATTGTTATTTAATTGAATATTTGTTACAGATAATTCTGGTTGTCTCTTATCTCTGTGTATTATAATACATATTGTGCCACAGACAGACCGCCTTTACCATTTTAATTGAATTATCAACAGATGTTTCGATGCTTTTTTATAAGAATTATAAATTTACTAGCAGCCATTCCAAAGGTGCATTCTATACCGACCCTTGTAGTAGACAATTTGAAATTAAATCTTGATTTATCTGCATTTCCTGTTGCTTGTGTTCTTGGATAAGGTCTCATTATGAACGTTTTCAAAGGAAAAGCCTCGTCCCCTAAAAATATATATGGTGCCACAATATCACTATTCGGTAATAGTTCCTCAGGTGGTAATTAATATTTCCATTGTTAGGTTCTTGAAAAAAAATTTAATTGCTGAGAACGCCTCCATCACTATCTTTCCCGTATGCACCTACGTCAATGATGTGAAATGTGTTGTCTGAATCGGAGACCGCTAATAAAACAATTGAGTAATAATTTTTGTAGTTGAAATACATGCTTCCAGAGAGCTGTGGCTTTACGACACGAATGTGTTTTCCGTCCAGATTCCCACAGCAATGTGGAAATTTATTTTTATTTGATAATGAACTTGATACTCGTATTTACTTATAATCTTCGATACTTGGAAATTTCATATGTATTTCGTTAAAATTATTCCAAATTGCACTGCAAACCTCCATCACGATACTTGTTATTGCGGTATTTGAAATGCGAAATGGCACTGCTAATTTCCGAAAAGGTGTTCCTGTTGTTAAGTACCTGTAAATAATAACACGTTGAATTAAAATTTATTGTTATTTATTACAGAAAAGTACGTTAAAACTAGGTGGCGACACTTAAGGGACGTCTTTCTAAAAGAATTGAAAAAAGTTCGTAAGCCTCGCTCTGGAGATCCAGGAAGCCCAAATGACCAATATTACTCAGGAAAGTGGACCTATTACCAACATATCGCACCTTTAAAGTAAAACCGTTACTAAACGAAAATTTTCATGAATTGAGTTATCAATGCCATCTATGTAAAATATACGTAAACTACAACATAAACTTGTAATTTTTGTAAAATATTGTATTTTACGCCATCTAGCGGTAAATTAAAGCGTTACTAAACTGAGTTATGATCGTTTCGCGAAATACAATATTGTGTCTATATCAGTAAGAACATGTTCGTAGAAGAGTGATAACGGAAGTTTAAAGTAACAGTGTCATTATTTGGATAAAAACGGCTGTATGTCACAGAAAAGGTAAGTTGTTAATTTGTTTTATTTGTTTTAATAGGAAAAGTGTTTCAATTTGTTTAAACACAGTTTTTGTGTTATGAAATTACGCAATTCATAATAAAATTTCATTGATAAAATGTTACTGTTTGTATAGTCACAGTTTGCCTTTTATTTTTTTAGGTATTATTCCAATAACGTTTATCTATAAAGAGTAACCATTTGTTTAGTTACAGTTTTACAATAATTAAAGAGTAAATTAAATCAGACCGATCGACCTGGTGAAGGTTGCGGGAATCCGCTGGATGCGAGTCGCACGGGACCGGTCAAACACTTGGGGGAGGCCTATGTCCAGCAGTGGACGTCTATCGGCTGAAATGATGATGATGATGAAATTAAATCATATCCTTATTTACAATAGTGGGACTTTTATGTTAGTCACAGTTTATTTCTTTACGCAACGTAAATTTGCATAAAAATTTTAGAAGTAAAATATTACATTTTGTTTAAATTTCATCCAGTATTAAAATTTACTTCATAGTTTGTGAAACAGTTAATAATAAAGTTACACATTTCTTTTAGTATCACTTTACTACTAATATAAATAAAGGTTTTACTTAAAGTAACTAAATTTATTTAAGTTAAAATGTCAATTATAATAATTATACGATAAGAATAATAAAACCACTTGCTTCAGGTCATGGCGCATTTACGGAACCCACGCTTGTCACGCATTTTGGAGGCTATGGAATCTAAGAAAGATTCCGTAAGTACTGAAAACCCCAAACTAGTATCCATGGACCACCTGGATTATAATTTTTCACGCGATGCAAATCCGATTACTGTCGATACTTGTAGATCTCCTTCTTTATTGCAAGAACAAGCCCTACCTCAGTCCGTTAGTCATACTATGGAAGCTGATGTTCAACCAGTTGATGAAGGAATACCAAATCCATATTTGAGCGGTACTGGTTTTCCAGAATTAACTCCAGAAGAAGACCTTACCAGGCCAGGTCCTAGCAGTAGAGCAAGATCCAATTCAACTAGCTCGAAATCATCTTCAAGTTCATCATCAACAAGTTCATCTTCATCATCTTCACCTAGTGCGTCTGAATCGGGTAAGGACTTTTCCCCATGATGAGGCAGATTGCGATCCTGATTATGTACCAGCAACCCCACCTAGGCGTGTATTATTTAGCCCAACTCCTCAAAATTGTATTTCTGTACAACTAGTTGAAGAAAATAATTTGGGTCCTCCAGAACAAAACAGAACTCCGAACAAACGAAGGCGTAACGGATTTCCAAAAGCATCCGTGAGGCAAGATTCTAAAAGACTTCGTAATAGTGGGCAACAATATACTTCTGTGTCCCAGTTAAAAAAAGTCATGCCAAAGAAGCAGATAGGAACCCCATGTGGGGAAAAATGTAGACTAAAGTGCAGCGAAATGACTAAACAGGAAGACAGAGAAATTATTTTTGACAATTAGTGGAAAATGGGAGATTTATCTAGACAAAGAGATTATATTGCAAAGTGTATTAATGTTATTACACCTAAGTATCAATATAGGGTCAATCAGGGTAATTGTAAACTGGGGTGATTGGAAACGACTCCCAATAAACTTTTAATCTGTTGTCTATGACTACAAATGTCATTTTTTTCACCTGTCAGAAAAGTAACCTCACTTTCGGTGTGACGAAACGTTGTCTGCAAAAACTTTGGTTTCAAGTTTTTGGACGAAGTTGATAGTAAAATATGTATATTATAAGAAAAGTTGATAGGTAAGTTGTTTATTGTTTTTTTACTGTGATTTAATGGCATTAGCTTTGCATTTTTCTCCATCAATAAAGTCAAGCTATCAAGCAGCGAAGTGGTGTTTACATTTTCCCATACGATATACTGGATAGAGGTAATTGTAAACGGGTTTGGGGGTGATTGTAAACAATGGGGTAATTGTGAACTTTTATAATTTCTGGTAATAACATGGTGATGGGTAATGGTAAACATTTCTTTTCAGGTAAATTTTCAAAATGCCACGCGTTTACATCCGAAAAAGAGAGACAAAATATACCTTATCGGACTTACAAAAAGCTGTTAAGGATGTAGAGGAAAATAAGAAGACTTATAGACAAGCTGAGGAAGCCTATAACGTCCCTATCTCAGTTATTTATCACCGAATAAAAGGCAGAAAGGTGGACATTAACAGAATGGGGACTGGTATTTCAAAAGTATTGCCAGCTCGCGTGGAAGAACACATAGTTTCTTGCCTTAAAACTCGAGCACAAATGGGCCTTCCAGTGATAAAAAAGGAACTAAAAAATCTTGTGAAGGAGTATGTTGATAGTAAATAAACCGGGTAATGATTGGTACGTAAGTTTCATGAAACGCCACCCAGAACTGACACTAAAAAAGCCTGAACATCTGCAAAAACTGCGGATGGATGCCAGGAAACCGTTTATTGTGTATGGTTTTTATGAAATGCTAAAGGCCGTTGTAAAAGAAAAGAATTTGGAAGAAAAACCCATGTACATTTATAACTGCGACGAGAGTGGCTTTCAGAGCGACCCCAGTAAATTACGGGCCATCGGTCACAAAGGTAAA
Organism: Apamea monoglypha; assembly: GCA_911387795.2. NCBI lineage: Eukaryota > Metazoa > Arthropoda > Insecta > Lepidoptera > Noctuidae > Apamea > Apamea monoglypha. The sequence goes on along the minus strand of OU426935.1, from coordinate 5,752,808 downwards.
GCTCTTTATCAAGTGTCTGGAGGATCTGGAAGAGAATCAACGACAGTACTTGCATGTGTATCTGCCGATGGAAGGGTTTTGCCACCCGTTATTGTATTTAAAGGGGCTGCTGTGCAAGCACGGTGGACATCAGAAAAAAAATCCTATCCTGGTACATTATATGCAGCTTCCAAAAATGGATGAATGGAAGAACCAGTTTTTTTTAACTGGTTGATGAAATCTTTTATACCATATATAACCAGATTACGTGAAGAACGAAATGAACTACACCAAACAGCTTTATTGCTGTACGACGGACATGCAAGACATATAAGTGTTCGAATTATCGAAGAAGCTGATAAGGCTAAAATTGTACTGATGAAGTTCCCAAGCCATATGACAGATAGGATTCAACCCCTTGACAAATGCGTGTTTGGACCAGTCAAAAAGGCTTGGGAGAAGAAATTAGTCGAACATGGAGTCCAACAAATGGGAAAAGGAACAGGCATGCGTGTTTGGACCAGTCAAAAAGGCTTGGGAGAAGAAATTAGTCGGAACATGGAGTCCAACAAATGGGAAAAGGAACAGGCAGACTATCACGAGCACAGGAGAATTGTTAGGTGAAGTCTATGCAATTGCTTTCAAGCCGCAAAATATAATATCGGGATTCACTACTACAGGCCTTTATCCTGTAAATCCATCCAAATTCCCCAAAAACCTATTCAGCAATAATGATTTAAAATTATACAGCGGTCTTTTGAACAATGAAGAGGACAACAGTGTTGAACTTACTGAAGAAGAGCATCAGGAAGAAATATTTCAACTAGATTTGACGCGACTTACTACAGAAAATATCAGTGATATAACGCAAACAGATTTACAAGAGACAACAATGCATCAAATGCAAATGCACGAAAACATCGATGAGAATACAGTCAGCACAATACGGACTGGAATAGATGAAACCCAAATTTTAAGGCATACAATAGAAGTAGCGATAATACAGGACACGGAGCTTGCAATGACAAATCAGGACGAAGTAGAGATACAACAGCTGGAACAGCTAATTAACGAACAAAATGTAGAGACAGTAGATATTAATAAAAATAAAGAACAGCAGCAGATTACTGAAAATTCCTACTCCACATTATCTTCGACTCTGCTAAATAACATTTTAAAACAAATATCATTAGATTCATAAACAGACCAACATACAAAAACTAAGATAGTCAATGCTATTTTATTAACAGTGTTGAATGACGAACAAATAATAGAAACCACCCAATCACCAAATAAAGAAGCACTAGAAAAGATATTTGGGGTCGAAACCACTCCAGAAAAGAAAAGAAAAGTAGTAATACCACGATTAAAGCAGAGCGCTTTTGGAGAAGTTTTAACTAGTCAAGAAGTTAAAGAAAGACTCAAAGAAGCAGAAGATAAAAAAAACCAGAAGAAAAAGAATCAAACACAGAAAAAATGCAAGGATTTACAAAAGAAAAATACAGAACCAACTGTAAACAAGCAAAGAAAAAGAAAAGGAAATGAAGGGAATACAAAGACTAAGGCGAAAAAACCAAGCGGGAACGATTGAAGAAGAAAAAAGGGGTAAACATGGAAAACAGTACAAAATAAGCTCAGATATAATTAAAGGAATAAAAAACCACATAGACTCAATCCCAAGAATTGAATCTCATTATCTAAGACAACAAACGACTCGTGTATTTATTGATGGGGGTAAAAACCTTACAGATCTTTATACCGACTACCAAACACAATGCTTGAGTGATGGTGTTGAAGCTGCTAAAATTCATAATATAGAAATTCCTGGATATACATATAAAATAAATGTATACGCAGGAAAGAATAACGATGAAATCAATACTACACCATTGAACGTCGTTATGTCTCTATGCAGCGATCTTCTATACAAGGGACATACGCTAGTGACCGACAACTGGTACACCAGTATAGATCTTGCCAAAAAACTTCTGGATGCAGAGACTCATCTCGTAGGCACGATTCGGAAGAACCGGAAGCACCTGCCAAAGGATGTAGTAAATGCTAAACTGAAGCGAGGACAATTCGTGGCGAAGGAAAGCAGTGAGGGCATAACTGTAATGAAGTGGAAGGATAAAAGGGACGTACTTTTGCTGTCCAGAAAACACTCAGTGCGATTCCAAAATGTCCGAAAACGCAACAAAACTATTTCCAAACCGAAAATAGTCATCGACTATAACGGTGCTAAAGGAGCTGTAGATATGTCCGATCAGATGGCTGCTTACTCAACTCCACTGAGGAAATCGATAAAATGGTACAAGAAGTATGCAATCAACTTTCTCCTGAACACAGCAGTGGTCAATGCACTGATCTTGTATCAAAGCGTCACTGGCAAGAAAATACAAATGGCAGACTTCCGGCTGGAATTACTGAAGTCGTTTTGGAGACAACAAGATGTTCCAGTTGCACGACCTAGAAGAATGACACACAAACTGCAACAAAAAGAAGGGCAAGCCAGAACATGCAGGCAAGGGAATTGTGTTTATTTTATTGTTAAGACTGATTTCATTTATTTGGCAATTATATTCATGACAAAGTTTAATTTCTAATAAAACATAATTTTTTAAATATTTTCTAATAAAACATATTATTTTGTAAACCTTCTTTTATTTTAAAACCACATAATGTATAATAAACATAATAATAGATTAAATTTTATTTGAAAATTCATAATCTTCGAAATCGTATCTTATTACTAGCGCAATAAGGTTGAACTTGCATGTAAAAGCAAACTTCGGTAGGTTTAGATAATTCCGATACTAAATTCAAACTTATTATTTTAGTAATAAGATCGTGTCGCGGACGTAAAGTTAATCTCAAACACGGCGGACTGACAAGAGACTTTTTATACGTGTAATTAACTGGCTAAACTTCACACAGGTTCGTGATGGGGTACCTAAGTATCCATATTTTTTTCAAAATTTCAATCAGATTGTGTTATGGGTTTCCAGCATTAAATTTAGTAAGAATACTTAGAATAGAAGAGCATGGAACGCACGAAAACAGTTGACCGCCAGCCCGCCAGTAAGTAGGTAACAAAACCCGGAAAAGGTTGTTAAAACCTGTTTGAAGTTTAAAAAAAGATGTTTTTCTCACCTGGCTACTTAACAACATTCATCGAGAGCGTGAAATTTTGCTAAGTAATTGTGTAACGGTGTACACCGTACCTACCTACCTGTTTAAATGTAATATGAGTAGGTAATACCTACTTAATACTTATAGGTAATAGAAACAAATATGTAAAAGTGAAGGATTAAGTAAAATATCATTTCAATAAAACAAATTGTTTAAAATAAACTTTCGTAAGTATTTTAGGCATTGCGCGGGCCGCGTGCTTTTCTTACTTATTTCGATTCGATTCAAGTATTCAATCTGCTACGCTCTTTCTTATCGCATAGAATCTTATTCTACGCGATAAGAAAGAGCGCGCACACACACACACACACACACCCGTACGCACTGCAGCACGAAACATTTCAAGTAAGAACTGACAAAAAGCTATACATCTCTTTCGCACGATTCTCGCTGTAGTTGCTCATAACGCGTTCAAGGTCAAAGTGGGGTAACTTGATGTGCGGCCGTGTGTACTAATATAATTTTTTTTTGTTCACAGGTCGAAACTACTTAGCAACGACCTTTTCGTCTCCAGCGATGACTCCGAGCAAGAGACGAGGCCGAAGAGGAAGACAGAGGAAAGAAAAACGAAGCGGGAAAGGTCCAGCAAGTCGAATGAAGAGTCAACAAGCGCAAAAAATACGAAGTCCACCGTTTCGCCAGTAACACCGTCAGCTCGAGTTGCAGCTAGTGAATTATTCGGTGAAGACAGTGATAATGAAGAAAGCGTCACCCCAACACAGAGATCCAACAAAACTGGTAATATACCCCCACTATACACATATTTTACTACAAGGATGGCTAAGGGATATTCTCGGCAGATAAGCGAGACTAAGGAAGGAAAATATTATGTAGAAGTGAAAATTTACAACACAGAAGAAATAAAAAAAATAATGCCTCGTAATAGATGGCGCTCGGCCATAACTACCATCAAGACAAAATTAGACGAAAATAAAGAATCTTGGGCCCACTTAAAGGAGTTTGTTAAAGCAACTCAAAATGATTTTAGAAATTGTGCTATCACCCACATGGGTGCTTATGATACTTAACGACTTTATTTGATTGGATATAATTATATACGTCAATATTTGCTTCTATACTTACTTTAAATTGTATTTTCTTTTAATTGTACTTACCTATATACATAATTATGTCTTATTAATAATTGTACTATATTTTATAAGTATGTTATTGTAGTATAAATAATATTATTTAAGTAAGTAATCTGGTAATTGGTTTTCTTATTTACAGTTACACACCTCAACAGCAAATCGAGATCTAGAAAGTAATAACCTGTCATAAATGTAAAATTGAAATACCAGAAAATCAGTATGCCTATCATATGAGAACGAATATACACAAAGCAAATTGTTTATTGAATACCAAGTTCACAGATATTCATATTATTGCAACAGCATTCAAAAACAGATTAATGACATACAGATTGAATATCACCCAGGAAGACGAGTACCTCGGTTTAGGGGCGTTCCTGGGTGATCATCTAATAAATATAACAGAATTGATAAATATGTCACTTAATGAACACAATTGCATAAAATTGAATTTTGAATTATTTGCCCATTTTATGTTATCAAAATCAGACGAACAACAATTGAAGTCGTTTAATACCAAATATGAAATTATATATAAGAACACTGATTTGAATGAATTATTAACCAAAGTAATAAATAAACTAAATAATAAATTAACCGAATTCCAGCACTGTCAATCTGGTTGGACATTTGCTTCTATGAGTCATCTCGAAATTAATATAAACAAGTATTCCCCTATGTGAGAGGTGGGTCTTATATACAATGTGGGGGGACAATATGATCATAAATGAAACTTCGTATAAGTCATGATATTCCCAACCGTCACACAAAAAATCAAATGAATATATCCAGTAGTTTAGCCACAGGACATTATTTTTCATTTTAAGTATTTTCTACATGATGAATTGTAAACAGGAGAGCACGCGACAGGTTAATGACACACGTTGCCAGCTCGCTACTTTAAAAACCTACGCCTTTTCTTTCAAATTTATTTTCTCAATGCAAATTATACTTTATGCCCGAGCCATAAGTCATAAAGCGTGTCATCACAGCTAGATAAGAAAAAATGCATGCGAAAGTTATTACTTTCCTGTTACGCACTCATGTCAATCGCAAAATATGTATGTGCGAAAGAGATAGGTAAGTTTGCTTGTTTCTACTTTGCTTACTTGTCGACGTGTCTAGGTTACGCGGTCAGTGTGTCACCGGACGTCCTTCCAGCCTGTGACGCGTTTTGTTTTTCTCTGGAATTTCGGATGCGCCCGCGCCCGTTTGAAGTCGCCGCGCGAGTGTTATCGTATCTTTGTTGTTGTGTTGTGCGAAATTTGACGGCTTTGTTTTAATAGTGACAGGACACATAAACGTATTATAGGTACTTAGTTAAATAGCTAAGTAAACTTTGCGAAATTAGACGCTTAATACTTGGTGTTTCAAGGTTTTATTATTAAATAATCATGCCTCGTTACAATTATACCGCTTCGGAGTACACCGATATGATTTTAATTTATGGGGAGTGTCACGGTAATGCCGCTTTAGCTATACGGACATACCGTGAGAGGTATGGGAACACGCGTATGTGTCCGACCCACGGGCGCACTATTGTACAAGCTGTCCAGAGGATACGGGAAAATAAATCCTTGATCCCGCACGTAGATGGTGCTCCTCCACGTGCAAATGTGATTTCAGACGAAAGAGTTATTAATTATTATGATCGCAATCCGAAGTCCAGTCTGCGTAATGCAGGTCGACATTTTCGTGTAAATCACAAAACTATTCAAGAAGTTTTGAAACGTGACAAACGCATACCTTATAAGTACAAGAAAGTACAAGCATTGTTACCGAGATATAAGACAATAAGAGAAACTTTCTGTCGCTGGTTGGGAACCAAACATCTCAAGTACATTCACAAGGAATGGTTTATGGAACGGACAGCACCTTCGGTACTGGAGCCGCGTGAATCCGCATCTAGTACGGGAGTCTTCGCACCAGTACAGATTTGCGGTCAATGTGTGGGCTGGCATACACAGAAATACCATTATTGGTCCGGTATTTATTGATGGCAATTTAAATGCTGTAAAGTTCATTGAGCTCCTCGACGGATTCGTTTCCGAGTACACGGACGAACTTTCGCTGGACGTGTACAGGCAGATGTGGTACCAGTTATATGGAGCACCAGCTCATTCAGTGGTGTCTGCAAGAGAGCGTTTGACTCAAATGTTCGGACAGCAGTGGATTGGCCGTTTTGGACCAGTGCGGTGGCAAGCGAGGTCACCAGATCTCACGCCCCTGGATTTCTTTCTGTGGGGTCACATAAAGAAAGAGGTATACTCAACAGCCTTTGCATGACTTTGGCCAGTGTTGCCACTTTAGTGATTTTGTCACTAGATTTAGTGAATTTGAGTCAGACAGTGATAATCTGAAAAAAAAAAAAACACTGAAAAATTATTTGATGACTTTTAGTGATATTTATCGAATGTTGTGTTTTGGATCCAGGATACACTTTGCCGAGTAAAAATTACATGTTTCGGAACGTAGCTTTAGACGTCTTTGTTTGGTTATACTTGGGAATTCCCCAACTAATAAATCAAACATAACACGTATGTAAAGTTTGTATGAGTGAGTGCATGCATATTATTGCTTGTATTTAATTAGTGCTAGTTTTCGTTCGCGAAAGGAGGAGACAATACTTATCGAAATCATTCAAGTGAAGATCTATTAAGTATATAAGTTTTTGTGTAGTATTTATTTCGTATTATCGTGCGACGTGCCACTGAAAAAAGACTTTTTAATCTCAAAAATATCGGAAAGAATGGGAAGTCCAAGAAGAGTTCAAGACTTGGTTACGGCCTGCAATACTTATCGAAATCATTCAAGTGAAGATCTAAAGTTTTTGTGTAGTATTTATTTCGTATTACCGTGCGACGTGCCACTGAAAAAAAAAGACTTTTTATTCTCAAAAATATCGGAAAGAATGGGAAGTCCAAGAAGAGTTCAAGACTTGGTTACGGCCTGTAGCAAACGATCCTACAAAAGCCTTTTGTACTTTTTGTGATTGTGAAATGTTTGCAAGAATTGGCGACATTAAAAAACACAGAGTAACACAAAAACATATAGATAAATCTGACTTAGTGTCTAAAAACCGACAAATTGAATTTCTGCCCTCTTCTAAAACTAACACAAACATGTTAAAAGTTGAAGGAACATTGTCCCTGTTCATTGTAGAACACACATCCATACTGCAAATTGATCACTTAACTGAAGCGTTAAAAAAATGTATTACTGATTCAAAGAGTGTTATGGACATGAAAATGCACAGAACGAAATGCAGTGCAGTAATAAAGAATGTGTTAGCTCCTCACTTCAAACAGATGCTATTGGATGATATTGGATCACAAAAGTATAGTGCACTATTAGATGAGTCCACTGACCTCAGTGTATCAAAATTATTGGGCATAGTAATTAGATATTTTAGTTGCACGCAAAATAAAGTTGTATCTGCATTTCTAGCATTAGAACCACTGAGGAGCGCGGATGCTCGTGGAATTGTCACTGCCTTGGTAAACTGTTTGCAGGCACATGGTATTCTATTAAAAAACTTAATTGGAATTGGAGTGGATAATGCCTCTGTCATGACCAGAGTCAATAATGGCGTACATAATATTTAAAAAACGGAATATGGCGTACCTATTTTAATTCTAGCCAGATGTGTTTGCCACTCATTGCAATTGGCGGCGTCACATGCGTCAGAGCAAACGTTGCCGCGAAATATAGAGTTTCTCATTAGAGAAACCTATAATTGGTTCTCACATTCACCCAAACGCTGTGATGAGTACAAAGATATATATGAGACAATAAATTGTGGCGAGCAGCCTATAAAAATCTTGCGGTCTTGTGATACTCGTTGGCTGTCCATTGAAGAAACTATGACCAGAATATTGTCTCAATGGGAAGAACTCAAATTGCATTTCTCTTTGAACAAAGACAATTGCTACACAGCAGAATTGCTTCATTCGATGTATGCCGATGAGAGGAATCGCCTTTATATGTGCTTTTTAAGGAGCATTTTGAATGATGTCCAAATTGGAGGTAAGAGTTTTGAAAGTGAAGACTCAAATCCAGTTGCGCTACTGAATACATTAATGACATTGCTTCGCTCTATTTGCAATAGAGTACTGATGCCGACGGCTGCAACGACTGACAAAGATTATTTGTCCATTAAAATAGAAGACCACTTGAATCCGGTACCGTATTTGACGCCGTCGTGATGATGATACCGTGATGATCGTCAACTGAAGGAACACGGGTGGGTTTTAGTCAGTAAAAGTCTGACACGCCCTCCTGCTCCCAGAGCGGGAGAAGTCATATGATGATTTCCCACCCAGAAAAAAAAAAAGGGTACTTTCTAATATCTGGAATAACAGCGCAAACAAAAGCCAACTTAATAAAAATTTGCTTAGAGAAGTGCCACGAGGTTGGTGTAACTGTCGCAAATCTCACATTTGATGGGTGTGCTACTAATTTTAAAGCTGCTGAAATTCTAGGATGTCAGTTGTCTGATGTGAATAATTTGAAAACCTACTTCCTTCATCCAAGTACCTCAGAAAAAATATGCATTTTCATTGATCCCTGCCATGTAATTAAATTAATTAGAAACTCTTTTGAACGAAAGAGATTATTGTATGATGGAAATGACCAGAAAATTAAATGGCAGCTACTTATTAATTTAAACAAACTTCAGCAAAATGAAGGCCTTCAGTTTGCTAATAAATTAACGCCCCGTCATATACATTTTCGTAACCAAATTATGAAAGTGAAACTCGCCACACAGCTTTTAAGTATGAGTGTTGCTAAAGCACTAACTCTTTGTGAAGAAGAATTAAAATCTACACAATTTCAGGATTCCGCGGGCACAGCAAAATTTATTACTTTGATGAATAATTTCTTTGATACGATGAATTCTAGAAAGTCTCAATTTTACGGATATAAACGTCCTATAGACCATAAAAACAAATCTGAAATTTTTGCATTACTAGATGAAGTCAAGACAATACTACAACTTAAATTTCATTCCAAATCAAAAAGAGTTATTAGAAGAAGGAATCAGATACCCAGAATAATAATACAGATAACTAAAAAAAATATTGTTGAGTCTTCAAATAAAACAGGATTTTTGGGTGCCGTCATATGTATTGAGTCGATGAAAACATTATATAACCACATAGTAGAAGAAAAAAATATCTAGACTACATATCTATGTATCGCATAAGTCAGGATCACTTAGAACTTCGTTTTGGATTAATAAGGAAGCACGGTGGCTACAATAATAACCCAAATGTACTACAGCTTAGAGCTGCATACAAAAAAATGTTAAGTCACTTTGAACTGCGGTCATCTTTCACAGGAAATTGCATTCCTTTAGACAATTTCAGCATTTTACATTATTCGTCTCAAAATGTCATCAATAGCACAACAAACTCTAATAGACACGATACTCTTGTATATGAAGTTTTGGAAAGTACAAGAGCTCTTGAAACTGATATAGAGGCTGCAAATAATTGTAATATTTTCGTAAATATGCTGGATGATGAAAATATAACGGAAGCTTCTAAAATAATAGTTGGTTACATTTCCGGATATTTAAGCACTCGGTTGACCAAAGAGTTAAAATGCGAGGAATGTATTGATACTTTGACCACGACACAGAAACTTCCGCATCATAAACTAATAAGTATAAAAGATATGGGTGGTTTATGCTACTCCACTGAAGATGTTTATAAAATTTGTTTATCGACGGAAATGGTTATACGTCGTTTAATTCGGTGTAGTGGCGAGAATGGCCTGTCATCTAAATACGATTACAACTAATACATTGAAATGTTTCGTTGAGAAAGACGTATTCGTTTGTTTACTTGGTCATTCATTTGATCAACCTTCTACATTAAATCACAGAGTGCATCTAATACGTGCAATAATAAACAAATATACAACTGTTCGATTGCACCACGAGGCAAAGATAACAAATGATTGTACGAGCAAACGCCAAAAACTCACTAAACTTATATTGTTTAAAGGCAATTAAATGATAATTTGTGTTGATTTATTTTGAATTTGTATAATAAATAAAGTGTATACACATTAAATTGCAACGAATTTTTATTTCAGTTCGTTTATTTAATTAATGATAAGGCAGACTATATATTAGATCACAGAACATAGAAAACACTGTTTTTTATGTTCTGTGTATTAGATAGTAGTAGGTACAAAAGTTGTGTCACTTCTGCTTTGTAAAATCTATGGTAGCGACTTGTTGTTACACTACGTTGAACGAAACGCGGAAGCGCCATGAAATACCCGGCGCTTAAGCCGTTTTGGTCGCGAGAAAACTGTACTCTGTACGCTATTAAGCGCTGCATGTTTTATTAGTTTGGTTAGATGACATAACTATTGTTTTAGCGCTGCAGCGAACTTTAGTTCAAATTCTTACCAAAATGAAGCAAACTTTTGGTTCGGGGTGTCTGTTCTATACGCTAGTAATATAGTTCAATGGCTACAGTATTAAGTTTGCATTGTCTGTGTTTTAAAAGTTCTAAAATATGAGTTCGAGACCGTATAGGTGTTGTGCAGTGCCTCTATGTACTAATACAACTATAAAAAGCCCGGACAAGTTATTTATATTCGTTCCCTATGATAAAACAATAGGGTAAAACCAGGAGAGATGGACCAGCGGGTGAGACGGACCATCGTAATTTCTACCAAACTATTAAATTTATTTAGGCTGACAACACTTACGAGCTCTTGTCAACCTGTTTGCTCCGTGTAGAAAGCGAGACTATTTGATTTTCGTTCGTAAAATTAGTAAAAAACGTATTAAAAGGTTTCGGAAGCGTGTTTTTTTTTGTGTGGGTGTTTAAAAAACTATGTATAAGATATTGTATTTTTAGAATAAGAATTGACGTTTCTGTGCTAGTATGTTTATGAAATGATAAAATAACCTCAAATTTTTCGTTTGTTTATTTTGCTTTTAATATGAGAAAGTGGTCCGTCTCTCCACTCAATTTAGGAGAGATGGACCATGTTATGTATGGGTGAGATGGACCAATAGTCAACCGTTTTGTTTTGCAAATTTGAAGTGGTTTTAAATTATTATTGCTACTTATTTTTTAATCCATACATTCTTAATGTGTTAATCTCTTCTTTTGTAGATAATATGCCTTTGACATATAAGAGGAAAAGTGGAGTATGTAGAGGAGAATGGACAGAAAGAGCATTAATTGATGCTTTTCAAGCTTTTTCTAATGGAATGTGTATCAATGAAGCAGCAAAAACATTTGGGATACCTAAAACTACATTTAAACGAAGACTTGCAAAAAATTCCTTGACTAAAAGCGATGTTCTCGGTCCCAGTGGTATACTGCTGCCTGAAAATGAGAAGAAGATCGTCGTACACATTAAAAAATTACAGAAAAGTGGGTTTACGCCATCAAGAGAAACAGTGCGTAAAATGGCATATAATTTAGCGGAAAGACTTCATATTAAACATAACTTTAATCACGAAAAGAAAATGGCGGGAAATGGGTGGTTACAAAGCTTTCATAGACGAAACAATGAACTTTCAATCCGGCAGTCAGAAGGTGTCTCTGTGGCCAGGGCTAAGGGGATGAATAAAGAATAGGTATGTTGATAAGTATTTCAACCTTTTAGAAGAAGTTTTGAAAGAAAATCAACTTTTTGACAAACCTGGCTCTATTTTTAATATGGACGAGACAGGCTTGCAGCTAAATAATAAGCCGGGGAAAGTAGTTGCCGTGAAGGGATCGAAAAATGTTCCTAACATAACTGCTGGGGAAAAAGGTGAAACCATTTCGGTTATCGCTTGCTGCAGTGGAGAAGGTGTTTTTCTTCCACCCTATTGCATATTCAAGGGCAAAAATAAAAAACCTGAGTTTGAGGATGGCATGTCACCCGGCTCTGTGGTAACAATGTCACAAAACTCAGCATATGTGAATTCAGAAATATTTTTTGATTGGCTGAAGCATCATTTTTTGCCAAGGAAACCACAAGGTAAGTGCGTGTTGATCCTTGATGGACATTCTTCACACTGCAGCAATGTGGAAATGTTGGAGTTTGCTGAAGAAAACGAAATCATTTTGATTTGCTTACCCAGTCACACAACCCATTTCCTTCAGCCGCTTGATAGAACGTTTTTCAAGTCCCTGAAATGCTTTTATTATGACGAATGCAATAAATTCATTACTGCTAACCCATCAAGAAAACTATCACGATTGCAGTTTGGAAAAATTCTGGCTTCAGCTTGGAATAAATCAGCTTCAGTGAGCAATGCAATATCAGGTTTTTCAGCAACTGGGATCATACCGTTTAATGCAAACGCCATACCAGACTATGCTTTCTTAACTCCAAGTAACCAAAACCATGACAATAACCTAAAAACTGCTGCTATAATTCAACATGATCAACCTACTAAAGAATCAGTCCTTTCACAGCCAGCAACCGTTCAAAAACCATCAACTAGTGAAGCTGTTTCTCCAAAGGCAACGCCGGGAAAGATTTTGGATGTGGTTTCTCCAATACCTATCATAGAAAGAACTGCAAACGTCCGTCATAGGTCAAGAAAAATAGCAGAAATTTTGAACTCTACTGAAAATATTCAGAATTTAAAAGAACATCAATCAAGGAAAATGAAAAAAGAAAATTCTATTGAAACTAAACAGATTTTAAAAGTAACACGGAAAAAGAAGGTAACTAAAAGACAAATTTCTGCAAAGAAAGAAAATAAAAGACAGAAAAAACAAAAAATTGTAGACAGTTCTGATGAAGATAGTGAACAAGAGATTATAACTCTGCGTGATAGTCCTGAATTGACTGAGTGGGATGACAACGAATGTGCAGGCTGTGGTGAAAACTATGAGGAAACCCTGAGTCAAGATGAATGGCTGCTGTGCATTATCTGTGAACGCTGGTCCCATGAAGGCTGCACCAATTATCCCGATATGTGCGACCGATGCGGAAATACGATGAAAAACTGAAGATTTTACTTTCATTTAATTGCTTATGTTACTTGTTGATTTCGTTTTGAATGTTTATTTTTTTGTTTGGAAGTGTTAATGATTATTTTTGTTCTCCTTACTGGGTGGTCCGACTCACCCGTATAGTATGGGAGAGATGGACCGAGGGTACTTTTTTTTAATATTTCAATTATTTCCATAAAGATGCTATAATCGTGCCATATTAAAATAAAAAAATGTTGACTATTAATAGTTAGTTAGTTTATCACTAAATTGTTTATTAGTTATTAAGAAATAAAAAAGATATTAAAGTTGAACAAAATGTGGTCCATCTCTCCTGGTTTTACCCTACGAAATAAGTGGCTTATACTTGCAAGACGTGATATAAAAGGAATATTGCCGAATACTCAGCTTTATTTCTGTGAAGATCACTTTGACGTAAGTATTTGCTTATACAGGATGACTTTGAATAAATGCAACAAAATGAAATGGGAGCTTCAGTTAAGGCGGAAACATACTACCAAAACGTGACGCTACGCCACGCTACCCGACGCATGTCAGTACTTATCAATTCCATATATTTAATATAGTCAGAAGCGCATAGACGCGCATATTTGTTCCCAACGAGTAACACCCTCAAATGTCACACTGTTACTCGATGGGAATGTTTTTAAGAAAAAATTCCCAACCAGTCACACTGTTACTCGATGGGAACTTTTTATTACTAATTTCCCAACCAGTCACACTGTTACTCGATGGGAACTTCTTATTAGTAATTTCCCAACCAGTCACAATATTACAGTAGTTAATGAAAAGAAGAATTAAATCGGTTTTTACTTTAAAAACATTTATTCGTCATATTGCTGGTGATTCTCCTTTGAACGTTTTATTCTTAAATAATTAAATAAAATTACAATACCTAAATACATACATACATACATAGACTCACGCATGTATCCCCGAAGGGGTAGGCAGAGGTGTAATATTACACCCACATCTCGCCATCTATATTTAAGTCCCACGTAATAAGGGGGGGGAGGTACCTAAATACAATCAGCTTTATATAATACATCAGAGTAAATCATCACATTTTACAACAATTATCAGTTCTAATTTCTAATGTTAATTTGAACTTTAAACAATTTTCCAAATACATATAATTAGCCATAAGTATGTTGTGACAATTAAAATTATGTATAGCAAAATAAAGTTATGATAAGCCGGCAACATCAGTTATCGCGAGTGTGTAATGGCGGTTATTTTCCATGCACATTTAATGTAAAAATACTTTTGCATCCCTCTTCCCGCGGCCCCGGCGGCGGCGGCCACGTGTCGTAAGTGGGGGAGAGGGACGCAAAATGAATTAGTCAGAGCAGTGCAACGAAGCAAAGTGCACGTTGTCGACAATGTCAGAGCCCACCGCATCTAGTTCGTCCGGTCAAGTGCCATTAAATTTAATTAAAAGGAATGGTGGGACAATTTTGCTACGAAGTGGACATCAATTTTATGCTAGACGAAAGCATAGTAGCGGATTAATAGTGTGGGCGTGCACAAAACGAAACATTTGCAAAGGAATCTTGAGAATAAAAGTAAGTACCTATATAATAAAGTTTACTGATAAACCTATGGTTTGTTTGTTAATCAATACGTTTATTTGTGAATGAATGCTTTGCATTATTTTCATAAAACTATAGATTTGTTTTATTTCAAGCTACTTAAAGTCCTAAATACTTATTCGTTTTCATTTCTTCCAAGCATACGCTATTATTAAAAGCGGCTTAAAACATTTTTTCTTAAGGCTTTTAAAATTGCATAAAACTTGTTTCAAAATGTATTATTAATAAAGCCGAGTTTACACTATAAGACAACATTAGGCGCGCGACAAGTGACGTTCAACATGTATGCTAAGTAGTAGTAGATGCGTCATACACAAACGCGGCATAAACACTTAATCGATTTATTTGGAACTGTTATAAACACGTGTTTTAAAACAACTTGTTTTAATCATACGCAGGGTTAAACAATATGACGAATATTACTAATACGACAGCTTTGACTCCTGTTATTATTGTTGCTATTTTCTATTTATAGGATCAACGAATACTAGACGAGACTGCTCATAGCCATGCTCCAGACTTTGCGAAGAACGAAATTGATGAATCAATCCATAAATTAAAGACTGAATTGTACAAACCGGACTTTCCTAACATTCCACAAAAATACAATTCCATGATAGGCAACCTTAAAGATAAAAATATTGTATCCAACATACCAAAATTTACTAGCGTTAAAAGTACACTGTATAGACAACGGAACAAAGAAGCTGGAGTTTCAAAGATGTTATTTAAAAACGCTCTTGAAGTCGAAGTGCCACCAAGATATAATAACTTTTTGTTAGCAGACTACTCAAATAAAACTAATAATACACGAATAATAGTATTTTCCTCGGCGGAAGCAAGGCAAATTACATGTGAATCAAAAGAATTTTATGGCGATGGCACATTCAGAAGCTGCCCTTCTCCATTCGTGCAATTGTATACAATTCATGTAGATACTGGTAGTACAATAAACCACACAAATATAACCCCTGTGATATATGCTTTAATGACCAACAAAACAATGCAGAGCTACTTAATTCTGTTTCAAATGATTAAGTCGCAGTTGCCGGATTGGAATCCAACAAAATTTAAACTTGATTATGAAAAGGCTGCAATGAATGCCATTATCAAAGTCTTTCCAACAGTCATAATAAAAGGTTGTTATTATCATTACAACAAAGCCATTTTTAAAAAAGGAAAAAGCCTGAATATGACCTCACGAACGTCACAAGATTTGAAGGAGGTGCGAACAATTGAACTTAGCGCGATTCTTCCATTATTGCCCGAAAACGAGATAATTAATGGATGGGTTTACATAATTGCTAGATACGGAGATAGTGAAGGTACAGGCACAAAAAAATTCATTAACTACATGGAAAAACAGTGGCTCCGTGAGGAATATTTAAAAGTGTGGTGCGTTTTTGGTGACGCCCATCGCACAACAAATGCACTCGAATCTTGGCATAATAAACTAAATAAGACCATTGGAACAAAACACCCGAATATTATGCATTTCTTGCACACAATTGAAGAAGATTCTTCTCAGAATACTGTCAGAAATGTTCTGAAACAACAAGGCAAACCGTCAAAAAGAAAACGGGGTAAGAAATCTATATCAAGAGACGAGTTTATTCAGGAAGTGCAGCTGGAATTAACACAAGGTCTTATTTCAGTTGGCCATGCTTTGGAGATTTTACGACACTAGAATTAAGAACTGATACTTATTGTAAAATGTGGTGATTTACTGTGATACATACATATAGGTACAAACATAAGGTTGATTATATTTAGAAAATTCTTCTTTAAAGTTCAAATTAACATTAGAATTAATAACTGTTAATTGTTGTAAAATGTGATGATTTACTGTGATACATGCATATAGGTACAAACATAAGGCTGATTATATTTAGAAAATTGTTCTTTAAAGTTCAAATTAACATTAGAATTAATAACTGTTAATTGTTGTAAAATGTGATGATTTACTGTGATACATGCATATAGGTACAAACATAAGGCTGATTATATTTAGAAAATTCTTCTTTAAAGGTTCAAATTAATATTAGAAATAAGGACTGTTAATTATTGTAAAATGTGATGATTTACTGTGATACATGCATATAGGTACAAACATAATGCTGATTATATTTAGAAAATTCTTCTTTAAAGGTTCAAATTAATATTAGAAATAAGGACTGTTAATTATTGTAAAATGTGATGATTTACTCTGTTATATTATATAAGGCCGATTGTGTTTAGATATTGTTACTATGACTAAAACATTAAAATGAGAATTACTAGCAATATGACGAATGTTAACGTGTAACGTCCGTAATTAAGTAACTGTATTTACCAATGTTGTTATTTTGTTGATTTTAATAAAAATTTAAAAAACCGATTTAATTCTTATTTTCATTAAGTTCTGTAACAGTGTGTTCCCATCGAGTAACAGTGTGACTGGTTGGGATTTTTTTCTGAAGAAATTCCCATCGAGTAACAGTGTGACTGGTAGTGTGACCGGTTGGGAATTTTTTCAGAAAAAAATCCCATCGAGTAACAGTGTGACATTTGAGGGTGTTACTCGTTGGGAACAAATGCAAGTGTTGTGACCACACGCCGCAACATCCAATCGATTTGGATCAGCGTGTTGCCGGGAGAGGGGGGGGACACGCCACCCGACGAATCAGCGCAGTGTATTTCTAGTTAACACCCGACGCCACGCGTCATTCTTTCGAGAACATTTTTAAGGTTATGATAAAAGAAAAGAAATTTTTTGTTAGTTTTTTTTGGTTTAAAATGTCGGATGAAGAATTAATAGAATTAGTGAAACGGTACTCAGTGTTATATGATATGAGTTCAGTTCACTATCGTGATCATAGTATTCGAAATAATGCTTGGGAAGAAATTGCAGAACAATCGCATACTACAGGTAAGTTTTCAATAAAATGTAATTTGTCCCATTTACTTACCTACTTTCTATCAGTACCTATACAGTTTCTAATTATTTATCATAAAAATAGGTACCTCATTAATTACATTTATTAGTAAGTACCTGCTTGTTTTTAGGGTTCCGTACCTCTAAAGGGGGGTTTACACGGGTGACTAAAGCCGCACGATTTTTGCCGCGCGGCGTAAATCGACCATCTAAATGGCAATTCGGCTGAGTTGCAAGTGACTAAAGCCGCAAGCCCCAAAGTTGGGTAGCATCCGACTTTGGCCGCGCGGCAACCGGCCGCATGCGACTGGTGACTAAAATCGACCGTGTAAACGATCAGTTGCAGGCGATCGCCCGCCGCATGAAGGTGTTTCGCGCACGCACGTGTATTTATTTACTACAGCGTTTCTGTGTACATGTATCGTAACAACCATGAATAAAAATAACACCATACAGTTTTTGGAATGCTATGAAATGCATCCATGCTTATGGAACCCAAGAGAACAAGATTACAGGAACAATAATGTACGTTTAGCGGCTCTTAAATCTATTATTCAAGAAATGCGTTTGTCCATAACAGTTGAAGAGCTTAAATTGAAGATAAAAAATATACGAACCACGTATAATAGAGAGGCCAGTAAGGTAGCAAAGTCAAAGAAGAGTGGCGCGGGAAAGGATGATATATACAGACCTCAATTAATTTGGTTTTCTGTAGCTGACCGCTTTTTAAAGCCAGTGGTAGAAGGAAGAAACAGTAAAGATAACATGGTAAGTCTTATTATTATTTATTAAATAGTTATTCTTGTTCGCATATTATAAATTATAATAGGTAAATCGTGAACAGAGCCATTTTTATAATATTACTTAAATAAACATACAATATTTACGCAATCATTCTATCTTGCCATGAAACTTTTCCTGGTCCGACAAAATAGTCAGCATATCTATCGCGCAGATCTTTTGCATTTCGTGAATAGTTGTTAGAAGATAGCGGTGTCATTAATTCGTTTACTCCTGCCGTAGGAATACTTCTCCAACTTCCGTTTCTGATTGTCCCTGAACTTCTCCGTCTACTAATTCGGGAGTATTCATGTATATGAAATTAGTCCGAAGCCAGTTATGCAGCGCACAGGTCGCTTTAATAATAGAATCAGTTTTATCCAATGAAACAGATATAGGTTTTCTGTATACTCTGAATCGTGAAGCCATTATGCCAAAGGCATTCTCTACGATTCGGCGTGCTCTTGACAGTCTGTAATTAAAGATTTTTTGTTTGTGTTCCAAACCTTCATGTCTTGAATACGGTTTCATTAAATAGGTTGCCAAAAAGAAAGCATCATCACCAACGAAAACTGCCTTATTAGGTAGTTTTAAATTATTTCTTTCAAGAGCACTATAGAACTTTGTTTTTTTCCAAATATGCGAATCATTCATGCGTCCATTAGTTCCGAAATCTATATATATGAAACGGTAATGTGCATCCACTATAGCAAACAACACTATAAGTGCCTTTGTAATTATAATAGTCTGATGTTCCGTGTGGTGGATTTTCGATTAATACGTGTTTCCCGTCAATAGCCCCACAGCAAAAAGGAAATTGCCAGCGATCTAAAAAATCCTTTTGTATTTTCTTCCATTGATCTGTGGTGGATGGCACCTAAAAGAAATAAACTTATATTAGTGTATGGTTACAGGGAAAAGATTCAGCGGTGAACACAAACAGCGACGCGTCTTCATATTTTGATGAATTGGAACAAGAAGATAATATTGCGCCCTTACAAAAGAAAAAAAAAATTGTCTCCAAAGAAAAAGGCGGAGCGTGCTCTAATGGACGCACCTAAAATGGACCCACCTGTTTTACAAGCAGTCAATAGATTAGAAACTTTGGCTCAAACTATCCGTCAAGATGAATTTGATACATTCGGAGTACATGTGGCAAGCCAATTACGTAGTTTGCCATTAAGAAATGCTATTGTTTGTCAAAATTTCATCAATAATTACACGGTGGGTGGGATACACGGTGGAGGTCTGCCCCGCTTGGGCGGAGCACCGCCGTGTCCTTGTAGAGGCGATCGGCAGCGGCGGCGGCCTCCCGCGCCCGGCCCTGGTGCAAGCCATGGTCCGGAGCGAGAGGGAGTGGGAGGCAGTCGCCTCCTTCTGCGAAGCAGTCATGCTAGCGAAGGAGGTGGCGGGACGGATGAGGGAGAGAGCCTCCCGTCCCAGCCGCCGCGGGAGACGCCCCGGGCGTCGGGAGTCGAGTGAAGACTACCGGCCACCGTAGGCGCGGGCCTGCGGGCGGAGAGCAATGGGTAGCTCACCGCCCGATCAGGACCAGGCCCGTGCCGGACGGCGCGTAAGTGCACGCGCGCCTCAAAGAGATGTCAGCATAACGAGGGGCCCCTCAGGGCCGAAGCCTGCCGGGTCAGCGGGATTGTCCGAAAGGGTTACCGCTACCCCGGAACATAAAGGGCGAAGGAAGGAACATGGGTGGGTTTTAGTCAGTAAGAGTCTGACACTCCCTTCCGCTCCACCCAGAGCGGGAGGGGTCATTTGATGATTTCCCATCCCGGAAAAAAAAAAAAAAAAAGGGAAAAGCTTCATCTGCAACTATTACGTGTGGTAATGGTTCCAAATCGGGAGATAAAGATTTATCAGCAGGCATTCTTAATTTACCTTGTTCTAAAGACTCTCCAAGTGCAGATTTATTGAATATTCCACCGTCACTGTTTTTTCCATATGAGCCTACATCTACAACCAAGAACTTGTATTTAGGATCCACTAATGCCAGGAGTACTATTGAATTTTCTCCTTTATAATTCCAAAAATCTGAACCACCATTTATTGGACAAGTGATATTCACATGTTTGCCGTCCAATGCACCACAACAATTAGGAAAATTCCAGTAATTTCTGAACCCTTCTTCAGATTTTTTCCACATCGCGGTGGTGGGTTCTGGCATGTATATTGGGCCCAATTTGTTCCAAATTGCTTCGCAGACATCTTTTACAATTTCTCGCACGGTGGTGAATCCCATTCTATAATTGAATGCCAATGATCGAAATGAATTCCCTGTGGCTATAAATCTGCAACAATAGAAAAAATTACAATTATAAATTTATTAATGTGTTCTTTATTTTTTTCCAGTGGAGATTTGCAAAGATCGATGGGGAAAATTGAGAAATTGTTTTACCAATGCCCTTAAGAGACGCCATAAGAAGAGTGGCCAAGCCTCAACTAAAATTGTACCATGGAAATACGAAGCACAGATGGAATTTTTAAGATCTCATCTTGAGGGCAGACCAACGATCACAAACTTGTCTGATGTAACTGACGATTCAACACAAGAGTTGCAATTCTCAGATGAAACCGAATCATCTCGTTTTAATGTAACTCCTGGTCCAAGCTCTTTTACTGTCAGGACACCGACACCAAGCTCTTCTTCTGTAAGGACTCCGAATCCAACCTCTTCATCAAATCGAAATAAGAAAGGAAATGAAGACAATGTTGTGACAGAGATGGTTAATGTTATTAAATCTTCTCAAGAAGCGCGACAAAAGAGAATGTCAGAGATGGATGAAACAGATTATTTCTTCCTGTCCATGAGTAAATAATTAAAAAAATTACCTGAGATGGACAAAGTTAATATTAAGTTTCAAATGCATAAACTTATACATGATGCCGAAATTAATATGTTAAAAAAACGCGAACAACTATTGAGGACGCCGCTACGTGTGATTCGGAACCAAACAATACAATATCCAAATACAAAAAACACTGTAACATCAAAAACCCAATTTTATGAAACGAATAATCAAAATGTGAGTGACAATGTAGTACTTTCCGAAACAGATCGAACATTGAATAATAATACCCATTTTTTTGTAACGAATCATCAAGATGTAAGTGACAATGTAGCACATTATGAAGAAGTTGAAAACGAAAGTGACGAAACAAGTCTGAGAGAATATAGAGATATAGAGATATATATCTCAGGGTTGCCAACCGTACGAGGTTCCTCGTACAAATACGAGATTTGTGATCTTCCGTACGAGGTACGAGGACACTATCAACCTCGTACAATTATGTACGAGATTTTGATAATATGGAAATACGAACATTTTGCATCACCATTATATAATAGTAAAAACTAGTACCATCTATCAGAACTTGTAGTGACATATAATACATGCCATTGTTGGTCCAAAGTTTTTTATAAACAAAAACAATAACATCACGCGAATATCGAATTACGCATGCGTCATCGCCGTCATTTGCTTTTTTATGATTTTCAACTACAGATAACTTATTTCGTAATGCCGATATAACCACGCGACCTTTGGCACAAAAGTACTTCATCTAACCACTCGACTAAAGAACCTGGAACGCAAGCAATACTAGACAAAATTACAAAAAATTAAATACTGCGGGGTGGAACGTGCTTGCTGTCACAGTTTTTTCAACGGCTATTTTGCTCCTGTCATCGGCGGGGTATTTTCAGAGCGCGTTTATTTGTTCCGATATACGGGCGAGTGGTTATTGTAAAAAAGAAGATTTTTATTGTTAAATACCTAGTCTTTTCGTTGTTTCGTCCATTGTTTAGTGGTGTAATAGAAGTATCATTATGAGTGATAACGAAGAAAACAGTGACCGTTCGCCTACTTTGACTCCGCCTAGAAAATTACCCAAAAAAGGTGGTTGGACAAGAAAAAAGGAAGGTAACACATTATCGCAGCATCGTGTACAAAATTTTAGACAGCAATGGTTAAAGGATCTACTTTTAAAGACTGGCTTTTGCCAGACACCAATGATTTAACAAAAGCTAAATGTGCACATTGTCCGGGAACATCAATGGTAGCTAAGCTATCCAATTTAAAAACTCATGCCTCTACCAAGAAACACCTGGGCAACAAACCTGGATCCAGTGGAAAAACAAACATTAACATCGCTTGGATTCCAGAGAGGTCTAACTCCGCAAAATAAAGAGAAAGCTCGGGCAGAAATTAAACTTTCTGCTTTTTTCGCGGAGCACAATATAGCATTCACGGTTGCTGACCATTTGACAGATTTATTAAAAGAAGTTGTGACAGATTCTAAATTAATCAAGGAAATTGAACTTAAACGAACCAAAATTACAGGTGTAGTAAAGAACGTTCTTGGAGAAGGTCATAAAGCAGATTTAGCTCAAAAATTACAAAAATATCAGTTTTCGGTGATGACGGATGAGACGACCGATGTTTCTACGGTCAAAACTGCTTGCGTTGTGGTACGCTATTTTGATCAAGAAGCTCAAAAGATATGTAGCGCATTTTGGGAGCTTTACAAAGTTTTTAAGTAAACACCTGATGCTGATGATATTCCTACTGCCAATGCCGCGAGTTTATACAGAGCTCTTAACGATTCATTAACTAACCGTAATGTTCCATTGACAAATGTGATCGGCTTTGGCTCAGATGGGTGTAATGTCATGATGGGTGATAACGACTCGGTAAAAACAAGGTTAATACGCGATTTTCCAGGAATCATAATCACGAAGTGCGTTTGTCACTCGGCCCATTTGTGTACCAGTGAAGCCTGTAAACAGCTGCCTGAAGGTGTAGAACAACTGGCTAGAGATATCTACAACTTTTTTAAACATAGTGATAAACGGCTATTTGATTTTCGTAACTTCCAGTCGTTTGCTGCAGTAGAGCCTCACAAAATACTTAAACCATCACAGACAAGATGGCTTTCCTTATTATCAGTGGTTGAAAGGATATTAGAGCAATGGGAGGCCCTACGTCTGTTTTTTATCGATTTTACGACAAATCGTGCACATAGAGCAAGAGCCGATGTAAGAAATCGAGCAGTATTTATTCTCGAAAAACTCAGCAACCCATTCTACAAACTTTATTTCTGTTTCCTTGAATGGTCGCTCCCTTTATTCAATAATTTCAATCTGGAATTTCAAAGCGAGAAAGTAGTTGTTCACAATCTACATGCGAAAATTCGTACACTCTACCAGGAAATCCTATTGCGTTATTTACAACGCGACTATGTCATGAGGCCAAATCTTGGTGAAATAAAACCTGAAAGTCAGCGACATCAGCTCCATGACGTTGCACTGTATCTTGGCGTCAAAGTGTATGAGCTCTTGAAACATCCAGATGTGATCAGACGGCCTGTAGATATTGCACACTTCTTCTTATGCTCCAAAAATTTCTACAAAGTTGCAGCCACCGAAATTAAAAAACGATATAACATGGAAGATCCTGTCTTATCACAACTACAAGTTTTTGAACCTGCATCAGCGCTCTCCCACAATTTTAGGAGCCATTTCCCTACACTTATGCCTCTTATGGTAGTGGTCCCCCGTATAATCGCACCAGCTGATCACGCAAAGAAACAAATAATCGACGATCAATGGAGGAGTTTGCCAAATGCACAAGCTCGTCATCCTAAAGGGTTGAATGAAATTAGTGAGCCAGATAAGTTTTGGGCTCAATTACTGAACACTGAAGAGTTTTCCGAGCTGGCTCATTTTGCCCTATGTACACTGTCCCTACCCCATGCGAATGCTGACTGCGAGCGGGTTTTTAGTAAAGTGAATTTAATCAAAACAGAGCTAAGAAACCGGCTAACTGTGGAAACAGTGATCGGCACACTTCTTGCTGCAGAGAGCGCAAAAGGTTCAAATCGTGCTGGAAACTGCGTCAATTTTGAACCCACAAAACAAATGTATAGCCGCATGACAACAGCTATAATATACCTACGGCAGAAAAAACGATGAGAGTGAGGATGTTTCTGACATAATATTTGGAGAGGAGATGTAAAATAGGTTACCTTGCCAATTTTCTTAATAATATAGGTAGACACAATTAGTTTTTATGTGATTTAACTTGAGTATTAATAAAGATTTTTTGACACAAAGTGATGTTTTCATATGCATTATATAGATTAGGGAAAATAGCAAACCTGAGTACTTTGCTAGCAGCTTACCACGGCTACGTTGCCTCTATTCTCCGATACGGTGTAATATTTTGGGGCAACAGTACAGAAAGAGAGCGCGCCTTCATTGCTCAAAAGCGCTGTATCAGGGCTATATTCAACCTATGCGCAACAGACTCCTGTAAGCCATTTTTTAAAAACCATAAATTATTAACACTACCATGCATCTATATACTTGAGGCTGCATTATTTGTTAAAAACAATATCCACATGTTCAGCTACTACACGCGTATACGGCGTAAGGATATACTACGCACGCCAGCCAGTAAAACTCATCTAATGCATGAGAGCATCTTTTGTTCAGCTTCTCGCATCTTTAATAATATACCGGGGCCTATCAGAATAAATACGAAAAATAAGGATTTCAAAAGGACTCTCCATGATCTGCTAGTAAACAAAAGCTATTACTCTGTAAAAGAATTTCTGTCCGACAAATCTTTACTAAAATATAGTCCCACCCAGTCGTGATGTGTTCGATGACCTTTAATATTATAAACTATAATCTAATTTTATTTTATATTATGATTTTGCAATTTCTCTCTCAGTTTAGTTTGTTGTGATTAATTTTATTTTTTGAATTTTATGTGTATAATTTGACATCCTACCTATTCTAATCCATTTTGACTTTATTTTTATTTTTTTTTGAACCTTTATATAATAATAATTTAAATCTGACATTTCCATTAATAACAATTTGTAATAATGTTCATTGGATTCGTAGTTTGTCTAAATGTAATTATTGTATGCCCTACGGGCGGGACATAGCTGATCAAAATTTACAAATATTTAAGAACTGTACTATACATACCTATGATCCACAATAAACATTGATTTGATTTTGATTTTTTTGATTTTGATTTTTTATTTAGTAGGAAACTTGCAATAGTTTATTTCATTGAGTAAAAAGTTCTAAATCCAGTAGTTCAATATGCCTTAATTTTGGTTTTAGCACGTTTTCGATGTATAATAATTAATGTGTGTGGTTTGAAAGTAAAAATACGAGATTTTTAGCTGCATATGTACGAGGGATTTTTTTTTACGGTTGCGCCACCCTGCGGCAGTGCGCAATAATCGTCGTGGAGTACTCATGTTATTAAACGTTGCCGTTCATAGCGGTCATTTACCTAATTTTGCCTATTTTCTAGTGTAAGTATCGCGCGACGTTGCCAAACCTCGCATATGCGACAGCGCTGACATCCCTACCCGGCGACCGCCCCGCCGCCCACCCTTCCTTCGTTCATTAGTCGTCCTAAAACGTTTGTAGGTCACGGTCGCGCGAGTTAAGGAACCCCAACCTACCAATATTAGCTTTGTCAGCCAATAAGTATTTGAGGAGTTCAATTTCAAAACCCGCTAAAACGATATTTGAACAAAAACATTGTTTCGCATGAATAAGAAGCGCCATAATTCTTTCTTTTTTCTTGGTTTAAAAATTATTATCAAATCCCGCTATAAGCCTAACAAATCAGCTTTCAAAAGTAACAGTTTGTTGCAAACAGCGCTAAAAGAGTCCCAGTGCATTTCAAATTCCGCTAAATCCAAATCGACCAATCACAGCACGGTATTTGCTCAACGTAACACAACAAACAGTATGGCGATTTCGTCAACAAAGTGAAGAAGTGCTGTCGGTTTTTTATGTTTTTTAACAAGAAATAATGGATGATTCTACACAATTTGTTACTAAATGTGAACCTAAACATGCCAGGAAGAGAAAAAGTGATAGATCAACATGGAAACGTACGACGGAGCAAAAGAAACGGTACGTAAAGTTTTGTATCAAACTACATGTTAAAGTGAAGGGGATGGTGTTATGCAAAATTTTATCAAATCTATAGTAGACTTAAGTTGTTTTATTAGTTGTAAATTTAAACTATTCCGGGGGTCAATTTTCTCGTTATTTGTTCTTGCATCCATTTCTGGGGAAATGAAATCGAGATTTTATGTAGGTATATGTATAATATATAATAATAATATATAGCTTACTCACTGTTTATGTTATGTTGTAAAACCCAAGTAATAAAAATTAAATAAGCTTATTTTTAGGGTTTCGTATCCGAATGGCAAAAAACGGCACCTTTATAGTTACTTCATGTCTGTCTGTCCGTCCGAATGTCACAGCCATTTTATTTATTTTTCGGTTTGGTGGCTTCGCTATTACGCTCTCCACTCTACTCCGACCTAATCAATTAAAAACATATTGTTTCAGGTATGAAAGCAAAGGTTTGCCGAAGTTCCCGCAATGCAATCATAACCAAAAATCATTTAGATGCGTGAAATTAACTCGCCAGGATATAAGCCGATTTCATAGGAATTTTTATAAATGTACGACTAAAATTTCTCAAGACCATTTCATATTAAAATATTGCAACGTAAAAAAAGCTAATAATAAAAAAGAAAACTCTAAAAGAAACATTGCGATTAAATATCATGTTATTGGAAACCACGGTCAAATGATCCCAGTTTGCCAAAAAACGTTTTTGGATGCTCTTCTGGTTAAAAAAGATAGAATTAAGGGTATTATGAACAGGTTTTATAAAAGTGGAGGAAGTCATCCAGTAGAAAAGAGAGGGGGTGACCAAAAATCCCAAAAATACGCGACAAAGAGAGTGTCAGTCGAATCTTTCATTGAAAAACTTAAGTGCCAAGAAAGCCACTATTGTCGCTCAAAAACACAAAGATTATATCTCCCGGCCGAGCTTAATATTCGAAAATTATGGCGGGTCTATAATGCAGGACATCAGAATGATCAAAGGGTTAAGCAATGCTTTTTTCGCAACATTTTTAATACATCTTACAACATTGGTTTTGGTTCCCCGAGAACAGACGTCTGTGTACTTCCCTGCAAGAACAAATAAAAGCTGAAAGTGATACAAGAAAACGAAATGAACTTATGACTAATAAAAGAATTCACAGATTAAAATATAAAGCATTTTATAAAATACTCCAAGAGGAAGATGATACCTTAAAAACTATTACATTCGACTGTCAGAAAAACCAGCCACTACCAAAGCTTCCAGACCAGTCAGCGTATTTTAGTCGTCAGTTAAATTTTTATCATTTTGCTATTGTAGATGGAAATTCTAAGGCTAAATTAAACAAAGAAAATGTTTATTCATATTATTGGAGTGAAGTAGTCCATAAGAAGGGAGGGAATGAAATTGTAAGTGCTGTGTATCATTACCTACAACAAGTAACATTCAACGAGAAAATCAAGATCTTACGTGTGGTATGCGACGGATGTTCCGGACAGAATAAGAACACTGCAATGGTTGTTATGTTGGGTAAATGGCTGTATTGTGAAGCACCTAGACATGTAAAAAAAGTTGAAGTAATATACCCTATAGTCGGACATTCGTTCATACCTCCTGACCGTGTATTCGCCAAAATCGAAAAAGTATTAAAAACTAAAGAAGTTGTAACTTGTCCAGCAGAATACGTCTCTGTGCTCGAAGAAAACGGAACTGTCAGGGACCTTTCAACAATACCAGTTTACGACTGGAAGAAAGGTTAAGAAACGATTATCAAACCCACTAGTTCATGGCATTTTCCTTTTATGAAATCTAAGCGCTTTTTCTTAACTAGGTCGAAATCTGAGAATGTTTTGGTTCAAGGAGAGATTAATTATAAAAGTGAACTTAATGATAAAAAAATAATTACAAAAAAGAATAAAAAAATTACTATGCTTTCTCCAGAGTTAATACTACCAAACACAATTTTACCGATGAAAGCAAAGGTCGATGATGTTGCCAAACTCCTCGAAAAGCATTTCGGGACAGAGTGGAGAAATTTACCTACTTTGGAGTATTACAAAAAAAATTGAAGAAAGAATGCAAAGTGTTGATCCAGTAGTCAGTAGCTTCGATAGTGGAAATACTATTGAAGACCATTACTGTGCTCGGAAGATCCCCACCAGTAGGCGGGGTGGAGTCCGAGAGCGAGGCAAGGGGAGGGGGCTCACGGCCCGCGAGGCAGCCGAATTTTCGGAGGGGCCCTCGGGCGACGAGGCGGATGCGGTTGGCGCCCCCAACCCCGAGGAGGACGGCAAACCTCGGTTTGCGGCGGTCGTGGAGGCCGCGATACGGGACGTGGCCCTGAAGAAGCTGCAGGCTTCGAAAAACAGGGCCATAGTCTCGGCGACGGCCTCCATTATGGCGGCAGCGGAGGCGGCCAATTACACCGGCCCTTCGGCCGGCGAAGTGGCCGAATTACGGGCGCAGGTGGCCCGCCTGACGAACGCCACGGAGCTTCTCCACAAGGAGAACGAGAGGCTCCGGGCAGACCTGGCCGGCCTGCGGGTCACCGGGGGCGCGCAGGCGAAAAGCCAGCCCGACCCGGAGGAGAACCAGGTCCTCAGCCTGGTTCGGCGGGAGCTGGCGGCCTTCCAGGCGCGGTTTTCCGCCCTGGAGGGCATAGTACTGCGCCCCACCCTGGCGGGGAGAACGGCCCCGGGGCCGAAGGCGGCCTCGTACGCGGCCGCTGCGGCAGCTGCCGCCCCTAAATCCGGGCCGTCTCGGGCCCAGGCGTCGGCCAAACCGGCGTCAGCCAAACCGGCGCCGGCCAGACCGGCGTCGGCAGGTGGACCCCCGGCACAGGCCCAGAGGAGGGGAAAAACGGCGCGGGAGGCGAAGGCCCCACAGCCAACGCCCCGCCCGCAAAACCCTCCCACTTCTCCCGCGACCGACGCCGAATGGCAGGTGGTCGGGGAGAAGAAGAAGGCGGCCAAAGCGGCCAGAAAGAAGGCGCAAAGGCGGCGCCGCAAAGAGCGAGCCGTAGCGGCTAGGCTTCGCGCCCCGAAGACCGCGGCTGTAGTGATAACGCTACAGCCGGACGCGGTCAAGAGGGGCGTGACCTACGGCGACGTGCTCACAAAGGCGAGGGCGACGGTGGACCTCCGGGAGCTGGGGATCACCGGGGGCCTCCGGCACAGGGTGACCGCCACTGGCGCCCGCATGCTGGAGATCCCCGGGGCTGCTAGCGGCCCCACCGCTGACGCCCTAGCTGAAAAGCTAAGGGCGTCCCTTGATGCGGAGGAGGCTCGGGTGTCCAGGCCCGTCAAGTGCGCAGACATGCGCATCTCGGGCCTGGATGACTCCGTAACGGAGGGGGAGGTGGTGGCCGCCGTCGTCAGGACGGGCGGGTGTCTGGCCGAGCAGGTGAAGGCCGGCACCATACGGCCAGACTCCACGGGCATGCGTACCCTAGTGGTAAGCTGCCCCGTGACGGCGGCCAAAACGATTGTGGAGGGCCGAAGGCTCCTGGTGGGCTGGGTTTCAGCGCAGGTAAAACTGCTGGAACCCAAGCCTCTGAGGTGCTACCGATGCCATGTGGGGCACCACGTTGGCGTCCAGTGCACCTCGGAGGTAGACCGCAGCACACTGTGCTTCCGCTGCGGTCAGCCCGGACACAAGGCCGGCTCGTGCGACGCCGCGCCGCACTGCATCGCATGTGCGGCAGCTGGCAAGCCGGCCGATCACCGGGCGGGGAGCAAACCCTGCGCTCCGCCCACCGGAGCGAAGTGGAAGGGCAGGCCCTCTGCCGCCGTCGCCACCGCCACCGTCGCCGCCGCCGCCGCCGCCGCCGCCGCCGCCGCTGCCATCTCTGGCGAGGGGCCCTCACAGGGGGCCCGGGAGGGGGCTGAAATGGAGGAGTAATGGCTCCTCCATTACGCCTCCTCCAGGCGAACATCAACCACTGCGCCTGCGCTCAGGACCTGTTGCTCCAGAGCGTGGCGCAGTGGTCGATTAACATCGCCGTGGTCGCTGAGCCGTACTTTGTCCCGCCCAGGGATGACTGGGTGGAGGACCTGAGCGGCTCAGTGGCCATAATTTCGTCGGCCGCCGCCGGCACCCCGTCCCTCGAATGCGTCACGAAGGGACAGGGGTGCGTAGCAGCACGGTTCGGAGAGATTGTAGTAGTGGGAGTGTACTTCTCTCCGAGCCGAACTCTCGCCGAGTTCCACAACTCTTTAATAGAGTTGAGTGTCGTCGTCGCCGGAAGCCATCCCTTCCCCGTTCTAGTGCTCGGGGACTTCAACGCCAAGAATTTGGCCTGGGGTTCCCGTTGCACGGATGTGCGGGGCAGGATGGTGGAGGACTGGGCTCTGGAAACAGGCCTGGTCGTCCTAAATCGGGGCTCTGTTCCCACGTGTGTGCGGATGCGGGGGGAGTCGGTGGTGGACATCTCGTTCGCCAGCCCCGCTCTGTCACAGCGTGTCATTGACTGGCGCGTCATGGAGGAGGTGGAGACCTACTCCGATCACCGGTATATCCGGTTCGACGTCTTCACCCAGACCTCTAGCGCGCTGGTCCGACAGGCCCCGAGTGGTCCGCGGTGGGCGCTGAAGCAGCTGGACCGGGAGCTCCTCCTGGAAGCCTCGATCGTGCAGGCCTGGGTGTCATCACCGGACAGGCCTGCCGATATCGACGATGAGGCGGAGTGGTTCCGGGAGGCCATGTCCGACATTTGCGACGTGGCAATGCCCCGAGTCCGGCCGGGACGCGCCCGGCGTCGGGTGTACTGGTGGTCGCACGAGTTAGGGTCGCTACGTAAGGCGTGCGTCGACGCGCGACACCGGTACACCAGGCACCGCAGGCTCCGCATCCGCCCTCCGGATGCGGAAGCCACGGAGGCGGAGCTGTACGAGGGGTACAGAGCGGCGAAGACCGCCCTCCGAGAGGCTGTCCGGCGGGCCAAGGATATGGCCCGCGAGGAGATGGTGGAGACTCTGAACAGAGATCCGTGGGGGCGCCCTTATAAAATGGTGCGGAATAAACTCCGCACCTGGGCCCCCCCGCTGACGCAGAGTCTCCGCCCCCAGCTGGTGGAGGAGGTGGTGAGCGCTCTGTTCCCCTCACGGGGGGTGCACACACCCCCGCCCATGGCTCCGCCAATTGCGGTGCCCGAAGCGGACCACGCGGACGACGACGACATCCCTGAAGTGACCGGGGTAGAACTGAGAGTGGCGGTAGGAAGGCTGAAGGCCAAAAATACCGCCCCAGGACCCGACGGCTTGCCAGGTAAAGCCTGGGTCCTGGCCTCGAGGGCTCTCGGGCCTCGACTGGAGGCGCTCTTAAGCGCATGTTTGGAGAGACGCCAGTTCCCGCTTCGTTGGAAGACGGGGAA
This sequence comes from Apamea monoglypha, assembly GCA_911387795.2. NCBI lineage: Eukaryota > Metazoa > Arthropoda > Insecta > Lepidoptera > Noctuidae > Apamea > Apamea monoglypha. The sequence goes on along the minus strand of OU426935.1, from coordinate 5,720,947 downwards.
GCTGGTCCTCATTCGGAAGCCAGGGCGCCCAGCGGACTCTCCGTCCGCATACCGGCCCATCGTGCTGCTCGACGAGGTGGGCAAGCTCTTTGAGAGAGTAATTGTAAACCGCCTCGTCGGGCACTTGGTGAGGACGGGGCCGGATCTTGCGGACAGCCAGTTTGGCTTCCGCAAGGGGCGCTCGACGGTGGACGCCATCATGCGCGTGAGAGCCCTCACGACGGGGGACGCGGTGTCCCGGGGTGGGGTCGTCGTGGCGGTGTCACTCGACATCGCCAACGCGTTCAACACCCTGCCCTGGAGCTGCATTGTGGAGGCACTCCGGTATCACCGAGTGCCGCCCTACCTCCGTCGAATAGTCGAGGCGTATCTGACGGACAGAGCCGTCAGCTACCCCGGTCGCGATGGGGAGTGGAACCGGCGAGAGATGTCGTGCGGTGTCCCGCAGGGATCGGTTGTGGGGCCGTTCCTGTGGGACATCGGCTACGACTGGGTGCTGCGGGCCGACCTCCCTGATGGCGTCAGCGTGGTTTGCTACGCTGACGACACGCTGGTCCTGGCGCAGGGGAGGTCGCATCAGGCGGCGGCCGACGCGATGACACGCGGGGTTGCGATAGTCGTGGAGAGGATCCGGCAGTTGGGTCTCGAGGTGGCATTGCACAAGTCCGAGGCCATGACGTTTCATGGGCCCCGGAACGCGCCACCACCGGGATCCCAACTAACGGCAGGAGGGGTTCACATCGGCATCGAGACGACGATGAAATACCTGGGTCTCGTCCTCGACAGCCGGTGGAACTTCGTCGAGCACTTCCGACGTTTGGCCCCCAAACTGGAACGGGCTGGGGCCGCCTTCAAGCGGCTCTTGCCCAACCTGGGGGGGCCAAACGCCTCCTGCCGGAGGCTTTACGCGGGGGTCGTGCGGTCCATGGCCATATACGGGGCCCCGGTGTGGGCGCGTTCACTGCGGCGGCGAGCCGCCCACTACCTGAACGCGCCCCAGAAGGTGGTAGCCGTAAGGCTAATCCGGGGCTACCGCACGATCTCGCGCGAGGCGGCAAGCCTCCTTGCCGGACTGCCGCCATGGGATCTGGAGGCGATAGTCCTCGCGCGCCTGTATGAGTGGCGCGCGGAGGCACTACGCCGGGGGGAAAGTCCGCTCCCGCGGCAAATTGCTGCGGAGCGGACGGACCTCCGGCTCGATCTCATGGCGACATGGAAAGAGCGACTGTCGCAACCCAGCGCAGGGCACGCCGCGATAGCGGCGATAAGACCCCTCTTCGAGGAGTGGCTAGAGAGGCGCCACGGCGCCCTCACCTACCGCCTGACGCAGGTCCTCACCGGACACGGAAGTTTCGGGAGGTTCCTGCACATGATCAGGCGGGAGGAAACGCCCGGGTGTCACCATTGCCAGGATCGCCCAGAGGACACGGTGGAGCACACGGTGGAGGTCTGCCCCGCTTGGGCGGAGCACCGCCGTGTCCTCGTGGAGGCGATCGGCAGCGGCGGCGGCCTCTCGCGCCCGGACCTGGTGCAAGCCATGGTCCGGAGCGAGAGGGAGTGGGAGGCAGTCGCCTCCTTCTGCGAAGCAGTCATGCTAGCGAAGGAGGTGGCGGGACGGATGAGGGAGAGAGCCTCCCGTCCCAGCCGCCGCGGGAGACGCCCCGGGCGTCGGGAGTCGAGAGACGACTACCGGCCACCGTAGGCGCGGGCCTGCGGGCGGAGAGCAATGGGTAGCTCACCGCCCGATCAGGACCAGGCCCGTGCCGGATGGCGCGTAAGTGTTCCACGCGCGCCTCAAAGAGATGTCAGCATAACGAGGGGCCCCTCAGGGCCGAAGCCTGCCGGGGCAGCGGGATTGTCCGAAAGGGTCACCGCTACCCCGGAACATAAAGGGCGAAGGAAGGAACATGGGTGGGTTTTAGTCAGTAAGAGTCTGACACTCCCTTCCGCTCCACCCAGAGCGGGAGGAGTCATTTGATGATTTCCCATCCCAAAAAAAAAAAAAAAAAAAAGACCATTACTGTGAACATGGTTTTGAGGATGTTGAAACACATATTTAATATTCTTCCTGAACTATTCTTTCATCTTCCATCCATTATTCTGTATTAGTTTTATTAATAAATAATTTTCATACTTTAACCCGTATTTTTAATTTTTATGATTCTCCATATCGTATAAAATAATGTAAATTGCTTCTAACATTTTAGTATTCATGATTGTTGACTGCATAAAACCATCCACGTGTACAAATCTGTCAGTTGCGAATCCCGCTAAAACGAACAATGTTTATTTCAAACCCCGCTAAAATCAAATGTATACATCAAAATCCGCTAAAACAAAAATATGAATGGTTATTTTTCCGTTATTTTGAGTTATTCTCCCTTGAACGAAGTTCTTAAGTATTGCCAGTCTCAATATAAAGCTGTCACTGTGGTTTTTAAAGATGTTGTTTAGAATAATGATTTTTGTAACGTTTTTTACGTTTTACCGTTATTTAATGAAAAGTGTTTTGGCGGGTTTTGAAATTGAACTCCTCATTTATTAGACGTATTATTTCCAAACATTCCATTGCTTGATCAGCATCCAGAATAATCTAGGACATGCGTCATATCTGATCACGCCATGCATGTACTACGTTAGCAATAAAGTTAGTATATAAGATCAATATTTTATTAGATGGGAAGAACTGTTTAGCTGTAACTCTGTCGGAATAAAGTTATTTTTTTAAATACTTCCGTTGTCGCTTACTTAATTCGCGCGCATTCCGCAAATCCTACTTTACGTATTGCGAATAATTTGTATTGTTGTCTTGTGTTTGTGTCATAACAATGCCTAGGACGAGACGAAATAGTCGTGAACCGTTTACAAACGTACAGTATCTTGATGTTGTCGTGTGGTACAACACCGTAAGAAATCTACGTGAAACGCAGCGAAGATTTCGGCTAAAATATCCCAATGTCGTTACACCTTCATTGGGAAGAATTCTAAGAATCACTCAGAACATGCTGGACTTCGCAAGTGTACACGTGCCGGCACACGCCCGGGGTGGTGGAAGACCGCCGGTACACCCAAGGCGCATGTACCGCATGGTACAGCGATTTTTTCAAGAAAATCCTCAGGCCAGCACCCGACAGGCAGCCAGGCGGTTCAATGTGAGCCAGTACTTCATATGGAAGTTACTAAACACGTCTGGGATGTATCCATATCATTTTCAGCGCGTGCAAGATATCGTGCTCGCCGACTATCGTCCGCGGAGACAATTTTGTGAATGGTTGTTGGAAAATCTCCATCACAACATTTTATGGAGTGACGAAGCCACCTTCACAAGAATTGGACTGTTTAACGTTCTTAATGAACATTGGTGGAGTGCTCGTGGTCGCAACCCACACGTAACAAGGAGGGACGCTTTCCAAGTGCGATTTAGTGTGAACGTATGGGCTGGGATAATTAATGACAAAGTTATTGGGCCGATCTTTATTAATGACAGGTTGACCGGTCCACGTTATTTAGAACTTTTAACAAATGCAGTGTCTGAAGTATTACAAGATGTGCCCGTGTCTAATCTTGCCGGTATGTACTTCCAACAGGATGGAGCTCCGGCTCATTATTTTAGTGAAGTGCGGGCTTATTTACAAAGTGAATACGGTGATAGGTGGATAGGTCGCGGCGGACCCGTAGCATGGCCGGCACGATCACCTGACCTAACACCGTTAGACTTTTATTTGAGGGGAGAAATAAAATGACTCGTTTACGAACGCGAATCCGAAACTTTAGACGAGCTAAAAAACAAAATCAGGAGTGCATTCGAAACTGTAAAATCACAAACTTTAGTATTAATAAAACTTAAGGACAATTTGCGGCGCCGTGCTCAATTGTGTTTACAAAACGGAGGTGGACATTTTGAACAATTATTAAAATACACGTAAGTGTACCGATTTGATTTATTGTAAATACTGTGATTCCAACTTTTTAAATACGCCAAAAATACAATAATTGATTTTTTGTTGTAACAAACATTATTCAGGTTATACGGTATACCTCATACTAAAACATTGTTTTATTATTTACTTTTATTGTATTTTTGATCGTCCTAAGCCGACAAAAGTATGAAGGGAAAGGAGGATGCACGAAATCGTCCCCACCCACCAACAGGTTTTAAATGTGTCTCAGTTTACACGTCTTGGCAGCCAGATTATTTTTTACTATGACGACATTTGCCGTATGTATGGGGTATTCATTCTAATTGAATTTGAAATTATTTTATTTTTTACAATTTACTCTAAAAAGAAAATTATTTTACAATTAATGCAAGTATTATCTGCAGAAACACGATCTAAAATAAGTAACAGTTGCATTTTCTGCCACTTAATATACAAAATAAGTGTATTCTTTGATAGTTTAGTTACACAAACAATAACTAAAAGAATATAATAAAAAGTGCCTACTAAAAAAACATTGTAAAATAAAGTTTTGGCGCATACGCAGAATTTCAAGTAAGAAGCCGTTTACGTTGTTCACCTGTCTTTGTGTTTGTTACGATTATTTTTTGACCCCTGCTTGTTTACTGGACCATCTGATTGCTTTTCGTTTGACCCTGGCTCGTTTACTGGACTGTGATTTACCAACATGGAGATTGGACGCCGATGTGTTATGTGTCCAAGATCTGTTTTGCGACAGAGGCGACACATTTTGCAAAATACTTTGATTTTGTAGGTATGGAAGCTAATATGCCACGTTTTGATTTGAGGAGTTTCCCCAATTAACAGATGAAGATGTTATATTGTTTGCTTTGGGCATCTACCACACAAAACTTGCAAAATCTTACTGTGCTGAGCATATTCGCAATGGGATTTACTATATAGAATTGTTCAGAGACAATCAATTGCATGATTTACAAAGATATAATATCCATATAAATAATGCCTGGTTGATTCGAGGGCGCACACGATCGAGACATGTCAGGTCACGCTTATACTATTATTACATTTTAATAAATAGAGATATAACAGACAGACATACCATAACACAGTGGTACTGCACTTGTTTATCTGGAAATCGTACGATAGGCAGTTGTGCACATGATAATTCGATAGTAAAGGTTGTATAACAACCTTTACTGGTCACCTAATACTATTCGTCTACTATTACACCCATTAATAGGTCTGCTGGTAGATTAAATTCTGTATGACGACCCATATACCATACTATCGAAGGCAGTGTCGGTTCGGCGGTATTTTTGTTAAACAACAAAGCCGAACCGAACCAGTTCCTATATTATATTCGGCATCATTCCGATCGGGTAAGTTCATATTCGATTTTACCACCCGACAGTGCCGATTAATGCCGGACCGTTTAAATGTATAGCAACCCTTATATCAAAAGAATTACAGTTGTTTCCTACTTTTCTGGTCTAGTGGTATGCACATTTTGTATCATTTTATTTCGTAGCCTTATTATTTTGTGAATTGATAGGTGTGCCTATAGTAAAAGTTGTTATGTAACTGATTTTTTGTTGTTTTAAGTAACTGATTTTTTTTAAGACTTGTACTTTTCGATTAGAACTGTTATTTTATTTAAAATGAACATTTTGGTTTGAAAAATAAAACCTTGATAATTTTTTTTTTTTTTTTTCATGAACCCCATTGTTTTTAGTTGAAAAAAATATTATTAGTCTTTTCATGGGTCGTCATAAGAATATTAAAACAAATCCCAAGTCTGTTGGTAGGTGGGGACAGTGCCCCTACAATTTTGTGCATCCTCCTTAGGTTTCACAAAATTTTCATTAATCAAAGATGCGCGGCGGACGGGGGCGGCGCGATTCATTCATAGCGAGAATGTACCTAGATCGTGCCCACTACACGAAAACGGTAGTACGCGAAATTCTTTGATACTTTAATTATTTTAACGTTATCGAATTCCTTAACTTACTACCTAGCTACCAACAACACAGATTTAAAAATAGTTCCATTACTCAACGCTAGATGACGCTGGAAGCCCTTTTTGTTGAACGAGCGAGCCGCGCTCCTCCCCCACCAAAACCGGGTCATCGCTAGTTGCAGCCAGAATAACATGCGGAACGCACGTACCTGTCGTAAACAAATTAGAGTCATTTTGAGTTGATTCCGTGTTGTTGAGTTAATCACGACATTGTACTAACATTATTTCGAGTTATCGCCTTTTTTGTGGTGAGTGCTGGGTAAATTAAAGTTCCATTTTGAGTTGAACCAGTTTTGACGGTAAGGTGAGTAAAGTTTCTGTTTTTATTTAGAATTGTTACCGTATTGATGATTTTTTTTTAAATTTGTAGTTGAGTCTGTTTTGTTGACTCATTGTTTAAACTCTTATGTTTCTTTAAAAAATAAATGAAATTGAACTGTTTTGCTAGTGGCGATTGGAGTTTTTTCATGTTAATTCTATTTTATCGTTTCGTCCTAGAATTACACAGCTTATTGTGTTTTTATAGAACAGTTTATAAGTTAGAGCTGTTTAGATGGACTCTGGTATGCCACATCAAATTTCATTACATCGAAGCTCATAAAATCGAACACATTTCATCGATGGTTTGTGAACTTTACATTTTCTTTTTCAGAAAAAGAATGAATCGTGGACGATTTTTAGTAAATATGGTTGAAGAAAGGGACAAAGAAAACATCAGCCCTAGCTTACTGACTCAAAATGAAAATACGCAACCAGATACTACTACGCTACCTTTAGAACAGGAGTTTGAACAAATGTCACAGAAAGAGATACTTGTAAACAGACCACAGCTAGAAGATGAGCTCCATATGTCATTAAGCGATGAAGACTCGTCTACAGAACCTCATGCTCCCTTATCCGTGGTTGATAAATCTATTCCGAGCACGTGTAAACAACAACAGCTTGGTACATCAAATTATTACATTTCGTGGAGAAAAATGTCGGCTGAAATGTAAAGATAAGATCGATGCAATAACAAGGCAACAGCTTTTTGATGCATTTTGGGGACTCGGCAATCTTGAAAGGCAAAGAGAATTTGTAGTACGACACTCCCAAAAAATAAAGCCCAAATATCGATACTCAAGCACACAAGATTTTAGAGCTCTTAACACCGCCTTTTATTTTGAAGTTGATGGATCCAAAATTAGGGTATGCAAACCGTTTTTCAAATCCACTCTTGACTTGGAGTTATAAAGCAATTCAAACGGCACTTTCAAAGAAGTCGGAATCAGGAGTCATACAAGCTGATTTGAGAGGAAAACACGGCCATCAACCAACTATTGATCCACAAATTAAACAGAGCGTTATAGATTTTATAAATTCTATTCCAAGGATTCCATCTCACTATTTGAGAGCTCAAACGACTAGGGAGTTTATTCCAAGTGACAAATCATTGGCCGATATCTACAAAGATTATAAACAACTGCGTGAAAAGGATGGTTTAAGTTTTGCTACTTCTTCCACATTCAACAGGCTAATAAAGAAATTGACATAATTTTCTACTCGGACAATTGTGGCGGTCAACAAAAAAATAAGTTTTTGCTGTCTGTCTATGCCTACGCTGTAAACAAGTTAAGAGTCAAGACAATTACTCACAAGTTTTTAACACGTGGACACTCTCAAAACGAAGGAGACAACGTTCATAGCGTCATAGAGAAGCAAATTAAGAGATACTTGCAGTCGGGCCCCATCTATATACCAGAGCAATATAAAACTTTAATTGGTACACCAAAAAGACGGGAAAACCTTACACAGTCGTGGAAATGACGCATGACAAGTTTTACGACGTCAAGGCTAAACAAGAATCGTGGGGCACAAATTTCAACATAGACGAGGAGAGAAACCAAGTCAAGTGGCATGAGATTAAGGTTCTCAGGGTTGAAAAAGAACACCCTGAAACTTTTTTCTTCAAAACCTCATTTACAGAGGAAATGTATAGAAAAGTTTGTGTGCGAAAGAGGAATCTCCGCGTAAGAGAATCCGGATCTGCCATATTTTCAGTCGGTTTAACACGAGCATACACTGAAAAGATAGCATTGTCTGGTTCAAAAAAAAGAGACATACAAGAATTGATTGATAAGAATGTAATTCCAAAATCATATTATGATGTTTATTATAAAGATGTTTTGGGCGATAATGACAATTGACCGCTTTATTATTATTTTAAGTTTTACGGTTAAAAAAATGGTTCAGATGAAAAACTGAAAAACCAAAATTCTCACATATTATCGAATACATAGATATACGACTAAGTGATTGTAATTTGCAATGTGATCTCGAAGTGCCATTATTAGTTTTTAATGTTATGCTAAATATAAAGTTGGGTATATTTTGTAGTTAAGTCAGTATGCACTTACCGACTATTTGTTATGTTCAGTATACTCAAGCCAAATGTGATTTTAGATGTGTATTTTGAAAGTTTCCAATAATTATTTTGTTTGTGTCGTGTTTCTGTTTTAGAAGATAATTTTATTTGAAATATTTACATAATTACGAGACATAAGAAGCTGTTATTCGTTAAATATTATCTAAGTAATTATGAATAAATAAAAATTATTCATTTGAGTACTTTATTCAGTGTTTTCTTGCTAGTTTATCAACCAATACTCCTACTGTTGGTCATAAACCCGTCTATGAGTTGAATTGTTATAAAATAATCCAAAATGATGTTAAATTTAAATTTATATTGAACCTTCAAAAGAGAGTCAACTAAAAACTAACTTCAGCAACACAGGGTCAACTCAAAATAACAAAAAAATTATACAAACATTGTTAAGCAATACGGAAATAACTACAAAAAGTCGATTTTCAGCCCCAATATACGATTAAACCACAAGGCTCTTATAACATCATTGCTCTATCTGAATTTAAGAAGTATTGATCAATACAGCAAACTCCTGCAGTGCACAGGTATATCGACACCTCCAACGTATGTTATCGTAACTATCAAATTAACGAAAATTACATTTTTAGATTTACAACTACTTTATAACATAAATTATCGTATGATCTAATAAAAAAAATTATATTTACAATAGAACCAAAGATACTGAGACTGCATATTATCGCATGTTCATCTTTAGCGTAGTAAAATATTGTATAGTGCAGTTATTGCATCGTACGCGGGGCGCGGGGGGCCGCTGCGCCGCGCGACCCAATAGTAAGTATTAGTACCGATTGAATACGCGGGAGTGGTGCATGTCTCTGTCGAGCGCTGTACCCGTCGCAATTTTTGAAATTTTGTTGTGATTATTAAGATACTAAAGCTGGCAACCATGTCATCTAGGTCGAAACGAATGATTGATGCAGTAATTCGACCGTTAAAACAATATGGTACGTTTGATTCTCATGAACCGGCAAACGCTAATACTTCCAATTTTAGTGATGATTTGTGTACCTCCAACCCTTTAGTGGAAGATACTACAAGAATAGAAGGTAAGTGTCACGTTTTACAATATTAATAACGAATAAATAAAATAATTGTATAAATAACATGAAATGGTTTAATACCCATAGTAAAATATCGTAAGTATAACTTACGATAATATACATCGAATTAAGATACTTCTCAAATATCGTAAGTAAATAGTTACGATACTTTACTATTGAAAAAATTTATAATTGTGTTCTGTATTTCTACTTACGATATTTTTCGTTGGAATTTCTTTCTCTTTTTATATCCTATGTTGCACTTGAGATATTTTACTTCGATATGAAACGTAATTTACCATAGTATTCTTTTGAAAAAAACTCAATAAAAAGATATTCTTGTTTTTATTTTACAGAGTCGCCGCTTCCTTTTGACGCAGATAATGATGAGATAAACCAATTAATGGATTTATTAACCGAGTCAGATGAAACACGTCATAGTATTTCACTCACGGAACAAAGTAAGTGACAGTGTATTGATACAATAATAGCGTGTATAACGTTTATACCTAAAGTTTAAAAGTCCTAATTAATTTACGAGTCGTAATTTTATGTAAGTTTTACTTACTATATTTTTCTTTGAGTTTGAATCAATCGATACTAATGCGAAAGCTACTGTGTCTGTCTGTTAAGCTTTGTTTCATGGCTAAACGCTCAAACTAATTTTGATGATATTTTATATTGAGGTACCTTGAACCCTGAGGAAGGACATAGGTTACTTTTTAGCGACATAACACGCGGTCAAAGCTGCGAGCAGAAGTTAGTATTATTGTAAAACTAGGTATTTATTCTTTATTTTAGAACCCGGTGAAGAATCTCCATCAGCTGTTGAGAATATAACACGACATCCATCTCCGGACTGCACAACAATAAATCATCTGGATTTTGATTGTGAAAACCACTTTTGTCCCTGGTTTGTTGAAAAAGATATTCCGCCATTACATTCTGTTGATTCAACCTTCACTGATTTAGTTTATACTCCGCAAGCGAACACGCCTCTATCTTCGATGTCAGAAGCGACTCCACAAGCTTCTAGAAAACGGAAGACTAAACCGAGAAAGGACAAGGGAAATATCAGACGTCGCCATGTTGCCGAATGGAAAGACAACAAAAGGAAAATGCTAAGAAACTTGGGCAAGGAGTATATGAGTCGTGATGGTACTGTAAGGCATGGTAAAACTTTGGGTCCTATGTGTCCTATGAACTGTAGGTTAAAATGTACAACAAAAATAAATGATGATGAAAGAATATTGCTTTTCAATAGGTTTTGGGATTTAGGGAACCGTGAAAAGCAATGGGCTTTTATTGCAAACTTGGTTGTCAAACAAAAAAAACGAAGGGTTTTAACTGATATGGAATCTAGGCGTAAGTTTACTTTAATTTATAGACTGCCAAGGGCTGTTGTAGAAGACCAGGAAAACTATTTAACTGTGTGCAAAAAGATGTTTCTAAACACATTTTCATTAAGTGAACAGTTTGTCTATACATCTTTAGAAAAAAAAGATAATTTAAGTGGCTTGATACAAGCGGATCTGCGAGGGCGTCATTCTAATCATCGCAAAGTAATAACTGAGGATGTTATTAAAAGTGTATGTGATCACATAAAATCCCTTAAGCCTGTAGAATCTCACTACACTCGCCAAAGAAGTAGTAAACTTTACCTAGACGGAGACCTGAATTTTCATCGCTTGTTTGAGTTATATAATGAGTGGTTTGACGCACTTGCATATTACTCTTCAAAAGCTAGTTCTGAACGGCAATATCGCGATATTGTGAATGAACACTTTAAGATTAGTTTTTATGTTCCTAAAAAGGACCAATGTGATAAGTGTCATATTTATAAAAACATATCTAGTCCGACACAATCTGAAACCCAATTACATGAAGCACACATTAAAAATAAAGAGGTAGCTCGCAAAAAGAAGTCGACAGATAAAGAACTTGCCAAAGTATCAGACGGTAAAATACTAGTCGCCACTTTCGACTTTCAAAAAGTTCTTACTGCTCCATACGGTAATATAAGTATCCTTTATTATAAACGGAAGCTTTCAGTATTTAATTTTACAGTTTTTAATATGTCTGAACAAGAAGGTACTTGTTTCATGTGGCATGAGGGGCAAGGGAGACGCGGAGCAAACGAAGTGGCTAGTTGCTTATATAAGTACATCTCCAAATATAAGGACCAAGGTACAAACGAATTTCGGTTTTGGTCTGATAATTGTGTGGGCCAAAACCGAAATCGTATTGTTTATGCGATGTACATGCACGCCGCTCTTATTTTTCAAGTGACAATACATCACTGTTTTTTAGAAGTTGGTCATACCCAAAATGAGGGCGACAGCGTCCATGCCCTAATAGAAAAAAGTGCCAAGAATAGACTTGTTTATACACCATTTGAGTGGTTTTGTTTAGTACGCTGGGCTAAACAAACCGGAAAGCCGTATATTGTTGAGGAATTAGAACACACAGATTTTTTTAATTACAAAGCATTATTAAAGGGCAATTGGGTTAAAAGTACAAAAGGAGAAAAAATGCAGTGGAATAAAATAAGAGAAGTATTTATAAAACCTGAAGACCCTTATAAATTATTTTATAAATATGATTTAGCTGCCGAAGACTACCATATATTATGTACTAAAGCGTCTACCAGGAGACAATGTATACCAAATATTGATGCACTGTATACAAATAGTCTGCCTATACCTAAGGCGAAAAAAGACGATTTGATGAATATGTGCAAGTCTCGAATCATACCCACTATTCACCATGATTTTTTTCAAAACCTACCTGAAACTGGGAATGAAACTATTCCGGATTCAGATTCGGACTAATTAAAAAAATACATAGTTTTTATTAATTACTTTTTAAGTTTTGTACTGATTTTAAAAGACTGAAGAATTTAATATTTTTTTTTTATGAATATGTACGTTTATCTTTTTAAGTTTATGAAAGAGGTTTTTGTTAAGTTGATAATGAATCTATGGATGCATAAGTAGAGAATTTATAGTAATATTTCAAGTTTTATGAGAGGTTTCGTTTGTTGATTATATTAAAAAAAAAAAAATAATAATGCGAGTATTGTTTTAACAAAATTTTATTTACTTTGGATTAAAAGCATTTGGATGATAAAGATTTTATTTCATTTTGTTAATTAAATGCTACTATAATAAAATACTAATTTAGCGAAAATACCATCCATTGATAAATATTTTAAATTTTTGTTTTTGTCTAACAGAGGTTTTTTATTTGATTTATTTTGATTACGAAATACAGTATGTTTCATAATAATAGAAGTGATGTTTTATTTAAATTTTAACCGTTAAAAGCACTTAGGATACGAATTAACATTTTTGTTCCATTGTATATTATGGTAACTGTAACCTACGCCACATTATCATTTTATTAGTTCCAAAGTAAGTTATCGTACGTGTAACATACGCTACTTAATCCTACATAAATATCGTCGTAAAGTATAGTAAGTACTACATACAACCAAATACCACTGATATGTTCCATAGTAGAAATCCGTAAGTGACTTTTAAGAAATTCTAATAACAATTTCAATAATCCTTTTTGAAGGTAATATTCCATTCCTAAAAATATATCTGTATGCCAATTTTGGTTTCTAAATGAGTTTATTTGACTTCACTATCATCAATAAACCGTTTGCATACCTTTGAATTGCGATACTGTAAAGTTGATCAAATACAGTTACGATATTATACGTAGGAAGTGTCGATATGATAATCAGTTTTTCAACTTTTCTGAAAAAAGTGTTTTTTTTTGAGTTAATCGCTGTTTAGATCTAGGTGTGCGATTTGATATGTTCTAAATTTTCTTGACAACACGTAATATTGTATATTTAGATTTGTCGCATCTATTCAATTTCACCCTGTATTTGTAGATTCCACATAGTTTCCAAACCATTATAATTATAACGCTGTTCAATATTTAAACTTTGAGGTTAGGTTTCAACTTTCATATTTTTTTCTGTTTTATCACAGAATACATAATAGTTTTATTTAAATTTCAGTTACCGAATGATATGGAAAACTATATGCAGTATCACTTGATGGGATCGGTGTCACAGATACGCATAAAAGCAGGCTGCATTCCTTCAAAATTTGCTTGTCAAACAGATAGAAGAAAAAGAACAGCTGATACAATAGAACGGCAATATATTGTCAAAAAACAAAGGAAGGAGTTGATTGAAGAATTGCAGAAAGAAATAGAAAACAGGACAGATAGAGAGTCTTCATCGGGAACTTCAGGTGTCAACTTAATTTTAATAATTTTGTTTGAATTACAGATTGACTCGGTGTTCATTATTATTTTACAGAGAAATGGCATATTATACCCATGTCATGTCTTAACCCCATATTCTTAGTTGTTTTCTACTCGACTCGACCTCAGTCATTCATAAAAAATACAAATATGAAAGACCGAGAATGAGTCAAGTACAAAATTTCTTCAGGAAAGGACTTAGATTATGGAGGTTGATTAATTACTATATCTTATTGGTTCTTCATGAATGTCAAATACATGCACATACAAAAAGGTTTTTCACATATATACCTGGTCAAAAAAAAACGTCAGTGAATTGTTGTTATTCTGTAAGTTTTTTAAAAATATTTCTTTTTTTTCAGTTTTGCAAGAAAATGTTCCACAACATGAAGTCTCTCATCTAAGCGTTTTTCCGGTTGCATACACAGCAGCCCCGCTCTGGACCCCAGGATCCAATGCAATGACTACACAAGATGCATCTATGACAGCAAATAAATGCATTCAAGTACACATGACAAAGAAATTCAGGAGTAAATCAGTGCAAACAAAAATTAATTTAGTAAATCAAGTTACATCACCATTGAAACCTTTTAGCCATTCTGTTTCTACTTCACCATTTAAAATAACGAGTTGCAATACTACCAAGCCATCACCATCCACCTCATCTAGTGTACAGAATCCCTAAAGGAAATTATTTGTTATTCAGGGAGAATCTGACAGTGATATTTCAAATACACCATCAGTGACGCATATACAGTCATCACCATCAATAACATCCCTCCAAATAAAATCCAGTTCGGACAGCAGCGACTTAATTAAAGATGATAAAAAACAAGAGGCATCGAAGACATTGGAATATACATTGCTGAAAATAGTGAAAAATCCACGTTTTTACATTGAAGTTCCTAAAAACTGTTATTGCCTAACAGAATGAATTGAAGAAAAAACAAATATTTCTGCAGACCATATACTAATGTGTTTGAAGAAAAAAAGATTAAATAATCCTTTTATAGAGCTTGCTGATGATTTTGGCATAAATTCAACTTACGCTAGCTAGATATTTTAAAAAAATATACCGCTTATAGCTAGTGTCATGCGACCTTTTATTGTGAACTTGGATAAAGATTACATAAGAAAAAAATTGCCCATGGCCTTTAGGCGTAAATATCACAAAGTAAGTTGCATAACAGACTGCTTAGAAATTGAGGTGCAAAAGTCCTCAAATGCTGTGAATCAATCTCTCTCATGGTCAGAGTACAAAAAAGGGAACACTATCAAGTACCTTGTATCATGTACACCAAATGGTTTGGTTAATTATATATCACCAGGTTTTGGAGGGAGAATTACAGATAAAACTTTGGTAGAAACATGTGATTTTGTTAAAAGTTTGAAACCAGGTATGGGTGTCATGGCTGACAGAGGTTTCAAACATGTGGAACAATATTTAAGGAAACATGGAGTGCACCTCGTACGACCTCCAAGTGTTCAAACTGGGGTAAAACTATCAAAACAGGAGGCGAGAGAAACTAAACAAATCGTTAGTTTAAGAATACACGTGGAAAGATTGATTAGACCAGGGTTTCTCAAAGAGGGGTACGCGTACCCCTAGGGGTACGCCATTCGAGGGCAAGGGGTACGCGACAAGATTTACGTAATGGCGGCTTGATAACTGGCAGACGCGCACGACCAACACGCATGGTGGCACGCGCGCGACTGACTGAACTGAATTCGTAGCTCGCTCGCTCTCGCCCGAGTCGCGCGTCACGCCGCCCTCCCCGGCCCCCGCCGCTCCCACTGCCCGTTACGAGTACTTACACTGTTACTCCGTGTTTAATTCATTTGTTTTACTTTAATGTGTGAGCATATGCGCTTTTTTCGTTGACAGTAAAATAAAAACAAAGTACTTTCAATACATTCACGCGGTTAGCTAGTTTTCAAAATGAATGAGTGGTTAAAAACTGGGTCATTACGCAGAAAATGTCCAAGTAATAAATCCAGTTCGCAACCTGCACAAAGTACATTTACTCCAATTGCGTCTACTTCTGCTGAAAGTTCAGTTTTAAACGAAAATCCTGCGACATCGAGAGAACAAGAAAAAACAATAACATCATCGACAAAAAAAAGGAAATATGACGAAGATTATCTGAAAATTGGATTTACGTGCAAAGAAGAATCTCAGTACCCAGAGCCACAGTGTGTAATATGTTCAGAAGTTCTCGCAAATAGCGTGATGAAGCCATCATTGCTGCGAAGACATTTGGAAACAAAACATCCGCAGTACGTAGACAAACCTATAGATTTTTTTGTTCGAAAAAAGAAAGAGTTGGATTCTTCGAAAAAGACTATGAAAACCGTTTTGGCTACTAACTCTGAATATTTACGTGCGTCTTTCCTTGTGGCATATAAAATTGCAAAGACCGGCAAGCCATACAATATTGCTGAAGAGTTGATTTTACCAGCAGCTAAAGATATGGTCAGTTGTATATTGGGGGATAAGTTTTCGAAATTGTTGGATAAAATACCACTTTCAAATGATACAGTTGCACGTCGCATTCATGAAATGGCACATGATGTTGAACATCAACTCGCGCAACGATTACAAAATAATTATTACGCGATTCAAGTTGATGAATCAACAGATATTAGTGGATTACCGAATTTACTTGGGTTTATTAGATATGTGTATAAAAATAAATGTGAAGAAGATTTTTTATTTTGTAAGACCTTGGAGTCTACTACGAAAGGAGAAGATATTTTTAACACTATTAATGATTTTATTGAAAAACATGGCATTGATTGGACAAAGTGCGTTGGCATATCCACTGACGGTGCAAAGGCCATGACAGGAAGGATATCTGGACTAATATCCAGGATTAAAAATCTCGCTCCTGAAGTCAAAAGTGTGCATTGTGTGTTGCACAGAGAAGCATTGGCGAGCAAGAAAATGCCTGATGATTTAAAAACAGCGCTTTCAGAGGTCGTCAAAATAATCAATTACATAAAAGCGCGACCGCTAAATTCAAGACTTTTCGCATTATTATGCCGAGACATGGGTAGTGAACATGTTTCACTACTGCTACACTGTGAAGTTCGCTGGTTGTCAAAAGGCAGGATATTAGCTCGGTTTGTTGAACTTCGTCACGAAATCTATATATTTTTGAAAGACAGTGACTTCAACCTTAAATTCCGATTTGAAGATGAAACATGGCTTAAAAGAGTAACTTATTTAGCTGAAATTTTTTCTTGTCTCAATGAAACGAATGCTTCTATGCAAGGATCCACGTGCAGTGTATTCACTGTGCACGACAAAATAAACGCACTTATAAAAAAAATAGAATTTTGGAAAACCTGCTTGAGATCTTTGAATGTTTTCCTCTTTTGCATGAATTTATCACGACGAACGCCTTATCCGTGGATTCCGAAATGAAGGCTGAAATTGTTCTGCATCTTTCTCAGCTCTCCGACGAACTGAAAAGGTATTTTCCGGATATTGATCATGCTCAAGATGGGTGGATTCGTAACCCGTTTGCGGTCACGAACGAGAGCATAATATCTAGTTTGACTATCAAGCAACAGGAGTCATTAATAGAAATGTCCGCGGATGAAACTCTTCAAGCTGATTTCAAAACGATGTCTTTGATGGATTTTTGGGCAGCTAGACAGGCAGAGTATTCCGAACTCTCACGCAAAGCGGTGAATTTCCTTTTACCCTTTGCTACAACGTACTTATGTGAGAGTGGATTTTCACACCTGGTCATGATAAAAACTAAGTACAGAAATCGACTTGATGCCGAGTCAGAATTGAGGTTAAAATTGACCAAAATTACACCTAAAATGGAATCCCTTTGCGACAAGAAACAAGCACATCCATCACATTAATATTAAAAAGACATTTCTTTTGGCACTATGTTTGTTACCTTTTATTTAAAATAAAAACCTTATTTTCTTCAATAGTCAATTATATTATTTTCTTTGGGGGGGTGGGGGGAGCAATTAATTAGTTAGGGGTACGCTGTCACCTGGAAATTTTAACAGGGGTACGTGGTGCCAAAACTTTGAGAAACCCTGGATTAGACGATTACGGGAATTTAGTTTGTTAAAGCCACACGCTTGTATAAACCTCATTCTTGTGAAAGTACTTGATGATATCATCACTATTGCCTGCGGATTAGTTAACTTACACGATTCATTGATTAAATAAATCTTAATTATGTACTTTTATAGGGATATCTTTAAGACTGTTAAATAAAATTCAAAGGAGGATGGCGAGTTTGGACCCACATTGTGTATAAATTAACGAAGTGTCATTCACTTGCAAGTTCATATTTACTATAATTAAGAGTTAGGTAAGCGGATTATATAAAAAAAATTGAGTCACTAGATGATGGGAATTAAAAGTTAGAAAAGATTTTTATTTACTTAAAAATAAGTCCTCATGCAGTTTTTAAACGCACCGTGTTTCGTATTACAATTCAATCTACTCATTGCATGATTTACGTTCTTACACTCGTAGACGTTTACGTTTGTCAATTTTTTTTTTTAACTATACTTGTAAAATATAAGAAAAACAGTTAATATTACAAATGCATTCACATTTTTTATTCAAAAATGTACAATATTATAATTATTACGATTATTTGTGATAACCTAGAATGGAACGTTATGCTGTCAATAGGAGTTGGCTGTCAGTGTCAAAACTAATTAGTGTTATTCCATTGTTTGTTTTCAACGGCTGACGTGGGATATCCGCTACCGCTATTATTTTCTATCTGATTTTGTGGATTCTTGACGACTTGGCTTTACCTTTGGACTGACTATTCTACATACCGACTTACACAACCGCTTTTACCTTTGGATTCCGATTTGCAAGTGATTTGGACTTAGTTACCCGTTAAAATGCGTTGTGTGAATTGTCAATTGCGCATTGCCCGATTACGGAGACATCGTTAGTCCGACGAAAGTGCTTAGGTAGTTGAGAGAGTTCAGAGATGGGTTTATCCGCGTGATGTAAGTATTGTAATACCTATAAATAAATCGGTACTTAAGCTTATATACTTCAGTAGCATCCCGTGGCGTGGTTTTGTTTCCGTTTGATTGCAAGACTCGCCCTCTATTACATGGAACTTAAAAGTATAAATAACCATCACCTACAGAATGATAAGAAGCGGTCACATTCTTGATTTTGAACCACTAATATGATTATAACATTAACTTAGTGTATTTGACAACTCTAAAACCACGGTCATAATTATTTTTAGATGACTGGAGACGACTTTATTTGTCATTCCTGTTGGGAGTTGATAAATCATAATCAAAATGAAGATTTTGATTGTGATATATAATTAACCAAACCATTTGGTGTACATGATACAAGGTACTTGATAGTGTTCCCTTTTTTGTACTCTGACCATGAGAGAGATTGATTCACAGCATTTGAGGGCTTTTACACCTCAATTTCTAAGCAGTCTATTATGCAACTTACTTTGTGATATTTACGCCTAAAGGCCATGGGCAGCTGCGGGCCGACCTCCCTGATGGCGTCAGCGTGGTTTGCTACGCTGACGACACGCTGGTCCTGGCGCAGGGGAGGTCGCATCAGGCGGCGGCCGACGCGATGACACGCGGGGTTGCGATAGTCGTGGAGAGGATCCGGCAGTTGGGTCTCGAGGTGGCATTGCACAAGTCCGAGGCCATGGCGTTTCATGGGCCCCGGAACGCGCCACCACCGGGATCCCAACTAACGGTAGGAGGGGTTCACATCGGCATCGAGACGACGATGAAGTACCTGGGTCTCGTCCTCGACGTTTGCTGTATCTGAGTGATTTAGGTCTAAATCACTCAGATACAGCAAAATAGCAGATATAATGACTCTAAAAAGGTTTCAACTAATTCGACGATATTTGCATTTCGTGGACAGTCTAGGTGACAATGGTGATCGTTATTACAAAATAAGACCTTTGCTAGAAAAAGTTCGCGAAAACTGCATGAAAATTGAAGAAGAAAACCGGTTCAGTGTCGATGAAATGATGGTGCCTTATAAAGGTACGAGAGCTGGTACCCGAAAGCAGTATATAAAAAATAAACCCAGAAAATGGGGTTTTAAAATATTTGTTCGGGCTGGAATATCGGGCATTGTCTATGATTTATTTTGACAACTTCTTCACCTCCATCGAATTAGTACATTATTTGAGAAATGAATACGGTATATTTTCTCTGGGAACCGTGAGACCAAATCGTCTTCGTGGAGGTGATAAAAAGCTTCCTACTGATAAAAATTTGAAGAAGAAAGGCCGCGGAGCATTTTCACAAATCACTTCAAATCAACGAAAAATTGCGGTTGTCAAATGGTTTGACAACAAATGTGTAACAGTGGCTAGTTCTTACGCAGATGCTCATCCTGTTCATCACGTATTGCGGTATAACAAAAACACGAAGCGCAAAGAGCCTGTGCCTTGTCCGAACATAGTTCGCCAATACAATGCCCATATGGGGGGTGTCGATCTTGCGGATATGTTGATTGCACTTTACCGCACAGAAATGCGAGCACATAGATGGTATGGTATATACCTCTATTCTCGCAAATGCTTGATATCTGTATCAACAACGCATGGCTCATTTACCGACGAGAAAGTAACTGTCCAAAACCTCTGAAACTTAAAGATTTTCGATGCGCGATAGCTAACAGTCTCATGACTATGGGCCGCGCTGTTACTAATACGAAAACAGAGGTAAAATAATTCGTGACTCCTGAAAATCAGATGGACACACGTTACGATCAAGTGGATCACAAGCCATCATTTACATCCAAAGGACGATGTAAGTTTTGTGTAAAGGGTCAAACTAAATTTATATGTCTCAAATGCCAAGTGAGGCTTTGTTTAGTTGAAGACCGAAACTGTTTTTATAATTATCACAAGAAGTTCTTAAAGTATATAGGCATGGAAGCCGTCCCTATCATAGCCCATCTTGCAAACCTCTGCTTTAAAACTGGCATCTTCCCTGCCCCGTTAAAAATAGCCATTATTACCCCTGTGCACAAGAGTGGGGGTAGAGACGATATAAATAATTATAGACCAATTTCTGTTCTTACTAGTATATCCAAAATTATTGAAAAATTAATAAATGTTAGGCTTCTTAGTTACTTAAACAAATTCAATATCATCTCCGACTCACAGTTTGGTTTTCGTCAAGGTATTTCCACTGAGGACGCCGTCATATCACTAACGTCTTCAGTTGTAAATCATCTTGACAATGGTGATAAGTGCCTAACTGTCTTTTTAGACCTTAGAAAGGCATTCGATACCGTCTCTACGCCTATCCTTGTGAACAAGCTAGAAAAAATAGGTATTAGAGATATCGCGCTTGATCTGTTTAAGAACTATCTTTCAAATAGGAAGCAGAGGGTCAAAGTGGGGCAACATATAAGTGATGTCACAGATGTATCATACGGCGTCCCCCAAGGAAGTGTATTAGGTCCAACGCTCTTCTTGGTATACATAAACGACCTGTGTAACATGAAAATTCCTAATGCCAAAGTCCTGTCGTACGCCGATGACACAGCTGTCATCTTCTGTGGTAGGACATGGCAAAATGCGCAGCTAAGTGCTGAAGTAGGAATGTCCCAGGTTGCGAATTGGCTCAATGCCAATGTTCTCACATTAAATACATCCAAAACAAACTTTATAAGTTTCAGCATCTGCAATCGTACTCAACCAACCGGCGATTTTCGAATTATTATACACACTTGTGATGGTGCTAATGCTGATGGTTGTAACTGTTCTAGTATTGGCAAAGTTTCTAGCACAAAGTATTTAGGGGTAATGCTAGATCAGAGATTGTGTTGGTACCCCCATCTTGAGCAAGTTGCAAACAGAGTCCGCAAGCTAAACTGGATTTTTAAGACTCTGCGTCACGTGCTCCCTAGGTCTATACAGAGTAGCGGTAAACCTGTTAGAAATGTGCTCACTCAAATATATATTTCTCTTGCGCAGTCAATATTGATATACTGCATTCCTGTTTGGGGCGGGGCAATAAAATCTAAATTCATCCAACTGGAGCGAGCACAACGTGCCCTGCTCAAAATAATGCATTTTAAAAAAAGGAGATATTCCACAGAGAACCTCTACAAACTTAGTGGTGTTCTGTCAGTTAGGAAACTATACATTACTCAAATAGTTTTAAAAAAGCACAAAACCTTACCTTATAATTCGGACATGCACTCTAAGAGAAGAAAACACAATATAGTGCAAATACCTTTAATCAAAACCAAATTCGGATCTATGCAACTTAGTAAACGATCTGCTCAACTGTACAACAAAATAAATAAAGAAATTTTTATATATGCAAAATCTCATCATATATGTAAAGAAATGTTGATTGACTGGATAAAACCACTGACATATGAAAATACTGAAGCTCTCCTACAAAACGTAACCTAATACAAGTATACGGCCCGCTCACACACACTGTAGACTCTCCCATACTTTCACGTACATTCACACACACATACTCATACAACCACACATCCATAACACTCATTTACACTCAACAACACAAATGCACACTCACACGCGTTCACATAATTATATTTTGTTTTATATTTTGTTTTACTACACCCATGTTTCTGTTTTTGTTGTGTTTATGTAAGTACCTACTGTTGTGAAGGAGCGGAGTCTTCTAATACAGGCATTATTTGCTTAAATGAAGACTCCAAACCCGTAATTGTTTATGTATACTTCTGGACACACAAAAAAAAAAAAAAAAAAAAAAAAAAAAAAAAAAAAAAAAAAAAAAAAAAAAAAAAAAAAAAAAAAAAAAAAAAAAAAAAAAAAAGAAGTAGTAAGGTAAAAATAGTGTACCTAGCTAATTTAGGTGTTAGTTACCCTTATTTTTTATATTTGTTTATCGTTATTAAACTACTGACTGATTGATCTCATAGAAACTCTAATTATCGTAACAATAATTTACTTTAACTTTTAATTATTAAGAAGATGATGTTATGTTCCTACTTTACTCTGAAGACTGTGATTTTACATATTTTGATTAAGATATATGTGTTTTTATAACGACATAAATAAATGTTTTTATAAAATAAAAATGTATTTTATTTTCTAACAATCAAGCAGTGTATCCTACAGAGTACATAGATTTCCAAAGATATATGAATGACAACTTGGCAGGGTGCATAATTAGATACATGGTATAAATACAAAACAGATATTGTTAAAATTTTATTTTTATTTTTTAGGGGTCTATTTACCAGGTAACACCCAAATATATGAAAGAAATAAAAAATAAATGTCATCACATTCTCTGCCAAGTTAAGGGTTAAAGATATTATGGTTTTAGTCGCAAATCGAGGCGAGTTCACACTGCAATACAAAACTAACCATGCTGACGAACAAGTACAAAGTTTAGACTTTTTACAGTTGAAGTATCTGAAATCAAGAACATTTCCTGAATTCAGTTCAAAATTGACACCCAGAGGAATTCCAGAATATACGAAGACTGAGATTTTAAAGAAACTGTTAGAATTAATGCCAGATAACAGAAAGGGGTTTTGGTTAAATTTACCGGTTTCAGATAAAGTCAGTGATATAGATTAAGTTTTGCTAGATAGTTTTATGTGTTTTGTTATATCATGACACCCCAAAAAAAGGTTCTGTTATTTTATTTCTTACAGTATGTTTGATTTTTTTTATTCTAGTATTTTAACTTAGTTTGATCTCAAATTGTAAACGTAGAAAGGCTGATTTTTTTGTTTGTTACTTTGAAATATGGCTAACTTGCCAATGTTTATATATTTTTTTAAAGTTTTTTGTATTATAATAATATACGAGAGTAGAATGGAGCTCAATAAAAAAAAATATAATTATTTTATAAGACTTTCAAAGTAAGAAAGACTGATTTAAATTTGTATAATAGTTTATTTTCTTAAAATTTTATTGTTCTCAGATAGTGAAACTAGTGAAACCTCGTTATTTAATATAATAATAATACGTAAGTAAAGAAATATTAATAAACATAAACCTTTTTAATCTAACACTTTGTTTTTATTTCTAAGCTATAATCTAAACCTATTATGAGTTACTTTTAATAACAGCAGTAACTTACTACTTACTGCTATTATTCTAAGCAATTGATATTTCAGTTGCTTCAACTAACACTGGATATAAAAGGATTTTCGTCATTTAAAACTATTCTAATATACACCACTAATTTTTAATTAGTACAAATACTTAAATGACTTATTGGAGAAGGTCTTGTTATTTTATATGTAAAGTCTCAATAAATAATATTCATAAACAGCAAAGTTATTACAGTTTATTTATATCCCAAAATCTCAGTCAATTTATGGAGATATTGTACAGGTCATTCATAATAGTATTCATTATTCATATTGTCTCGCTCTCGCGTCCGCGTATCTCGCTCAAACTTGCCCCGCCTCCAACAGCTGTTATTGTATTGTAGGTAACATAAACGCATCTTAAGCTTTACGATTGAAAACTAAGAAAATGTAAAATAAAAGGTCCACGATAAATAATAGGCACATAATCAATTCAAACTTTTCCTTCATACTTTAATTGGGCTTAGGACCAACAAAATTACCAATTTTTTACAATTAAAACAATCATGTAACGAAAGTAAAAAGAAATTAAATTAAAGCTTTAGAACTTGTTTAAAATGTAATTTTGGCGGGCCTGCGGGCGGAGAGCAATGGGTAGCTCACCGCCCGATCAGGACCAGGCCCGTGCCGGACGGCGCGTAAGTGTTCCACGCGCGCCTCAAAGAGATGTCAGCATAACGAGGGGCCCCTCAGGGCCGAAGCCTGCCGGGGCAGCGGGATTGTCCGAAAGGGTTACCGCTACCCCGGAACATAAAGGGCGAAGGAAGGAACATGGGTGGGTTTTAGTCAGTAAGAGTCTGACACTCCCTTCCGCTCCACCCAGAGCGGGAGGGGTCATTTGATGATTTCCCATCCCAAAAAAAAAAAAAAAAAGCTTTACGATTGAAAACTAAGAAAATGTAAAATAAAAGGTCCACGATAAATAATAGGCACATAATCAATTCAAACTTTTCCTTCATACTTTAATTGGGCTTAGGACCAACAAAATTACCAATTTTTTACAATTAAAACAATCATGTAACGAAAGTAAAAAGAAATTAAATTAAAGCTTTAGAACTTGTTTAAAATGTAATTTTGGCG
Source organism: Apamea monoglypha (assembly GCA_911387795.2). Classification (NCBI taxonomy): domain Eukaryota; kingdom Metazoa; phylum Arthropoda; class Insecta; order Lepidoptera; family Noctuidae; genus Apamea; species Apamea monoglypha. The sequence goes on along the minus strand of OU426935.1, from coordinate 5,696,052 downwards.
TATTTAAAAAGGTTGAATCAGCTGATATTTACAATAATTAACGTATTTACAAAACTCAAAAAAAACTTACAGGTATTTTAATTGTCCTTCAAAATGTCCACCACCATTATCGATGCAAAGACGGGCACGTTTAATTAAATTGTTTTTTAATGATAAGAGTATGTTTCGCTCACTTTTCACTTGGTCAAATGCGTCCAATATGCGCTGTTTTAATTGTTCGGCACTTGTTGGCTCACTAACGTACACTCGCCGTTTAATTTCACTCCACAAAAAAAAGTCCAAGGGTGTGAGATCAGGTGAGCGTGGAGGCCATGCCACGGGGCCGCCTCGACCAATCCACTGACTCCCGAACTCCTCCGTCAGGTACTCACGCACTGCGCTATGGTAGTGCGGAGGCGCGCCGTCTTGCTGGAACCAGAGGCCTCGTAAGTTGGCTAATGGAATGTCATCTAACATTGAAGACACCATTGTCCGAAGCAAAGTTAAATAACTTTCGCCATTAAGACGCCCTTCAATAAAATAAGGGCCAACGATAGTGTCGTTTAGGATTCCTGCCCAGACATTTACAGAAAACCTGTGTTGAAAGGAGTTCTCCTTTGTTATCATTGGATTTCGTAATGACCACCAGTGTTCATTGTGCTGGTTAAACAATCCGATACGAGTAAACATACACTCATCGGAGTATAACACATTTGCTTCTGTGTTGTTCAGTACCCACCTGCAGAACGCCATCCTTGGTTCAGTATCCACAGTGGTCAATTCTTGACCCTTTCTGTAATGGTATGGGTGAAATCCAGACGAACTAATAATCCTCCATGCACAGTGCTGGCTAATATTAAAATGATGAGCTGCCTCATTCGTACTTCGTCGGGGATCTTCTTCAAAGTAGGCCACTACATCGTCGTACAGGTTTTGCGAATATGCCGGTCTTCCACGTCCTTGGCTATGGGCCGGTGCGTGGAAAGATCCATGGTCGATTAAACGCTGGTAAGCATTTACCACAGTCCGAACGTTTGGCTGGCGAACATTTGGATACAGTTCCCTGTACATACGTACAGCGGCACTCGCGTTCTCACCAGACAAAAAGTACACACGCAACATAGCTGCATACTCCCGAAATGAAAACTGGTATGCCATCGCGACAGTAAAAAAGTAGGTAACAATTTGGGTAAAAGAAGCACGCGCACACTTCCGCTAACAAATTTGCACTGATGCACTCGCTTGCTCAAAAATGAATCGCTGGCCAGCTGGCGCGTGGCGGTAGCGCCGGCGCAGAAGGGGGCGTGGCTTGAGCTTAGACGGGAGTTTGCCGGAACTTATGAATTGCGAACTTGCGACCGAAATGGAAAAATACTATGCGTAGTATTTTCTAGTAGTAATTGTTATGAATGATTGATTCAAATATGAGTTTGCCAATTATGTTGAATTTTCGTAGACAATTTTGGGATTTCGTTTTTTTGACTTTTGAATACAGAAATATGATCAGTAAAGGGTACGGATAGAGCCCCATTTTTTTTGTACTAATTAAAAATTAGTCGTGTATATACAATTTTATTGAGTGAAGAATATAAAAGCGCTTTATTTGGGCTACACGTTTCAACCATCACAATTAATATAACTTAAAAAAAGAAGTCCGGAAAAACAAAATTGTAACAAAAACTTTGCGCGCCAATTACTCAAAACTACGCAAAACATACTTTGGGTAGACTGATTAGACTGCTTATTTTTATTACAATAAAAAGACACGGTGAAAAGACAGCGACGTATCATAGACCACTTGAAGAGATTACTTTAGATGTCCCATTTGTGTATCAACATCCGGATGTTCATAATGTGCTCTCTAAATGGATCCCGGCTGATTCTGATTGGGGTAAAACTCGGCAATCATTTGACTTGAAAGAGGGAGACTGGGATGGATTGTCATTTCAAGAAAAAAGTTATCATGTAGGACGTGCACAAGGTTATCTATTCGGAGACTTAAAACAATCTGGTAGAGTTGAATCTGACAATACCTCCTTATTCCCTAATGTACTTCAAACAAAAGTTATTCCGGATTATTTCATGAGGGGAATGTTAGATGGTTTAATCCGCTCAGCAAGCATTAGTGCTGTCACAAGAAAATCTGTGGTTGACTTAAGGAGACCCCGACCAGCATTATTGGGAGGAATATTGTATCTGATTGAGCAAATCTCCAGGCATCCTGGATTATTGAATTTATGGAGAGGTAATGCTTTTTTGCAAGAATTTTCAACAGTTCCTCACAAATTCCCTCCATCTTATCCGTTATCTAATGTTGACTTGGGATTGTTAGGGAGAAATTACTTGAAATTTTTATTGAAAAGATATTGCATCATACACAAGTATTACACACCAACATATTCGAATGTGTACATATTCGCCGATATAAATGTGAATCAACTAGTAATATCAATGTCAATAGCCGGAGAGTTGGCCTTTGAATTGTATAAAAGAGACACTGATAAGATTAAAAAGGAAAGAATTAGGCAACTGAAGGATCTGGTCCGGATTATCAAAGATCCTGATGGTGCATCTCTGGATGGCACCACAATTTGTCAGAGTACATATCGTGTTGATCGGGAAGTAAGGCATGCATGTAAAGAACTCAAATTCAAGATCACATTGGTAGACAGTTCACTTGGGTCGTTTACGACCCGCTGAAAAAAATTGTCTTCTCATACTTAAAATGAAATTCTACCATTACAGGTCTTATATGTGATCATTTATACTTAACATATGTAAAAATTAAAAAAATCGGTGTTAAAAAAAGTTCTGGGCATATATGGGTTAAAACCTGAGCTAAATGCATTCCTGGTGCTTGTTATACAAACAAAGGCATATACGAAAAACCAATATACAAAACCAAAAGTGATCTCAACAATATTGTTAAAATTATGACAGTTGGTAGATAGTGGAACCAAAATTTTACTCCGAACAACCAGCCACATGAATTAAAAAAGGATATAACTAAGACCTTTCCTTGTATATTTGCTGAAACAGTAATGGCCGAGCTACACATACCCTTTTATATGTGCAAATTCAAGACATCAGAACAGTATACCGTGTAAAAGGTTTGGTACAGAGCAAATGCCACATGTTGTTAGTACTAACTACAAACCACCAAAGCAAAATTATTAAATACAGCAAACCTTTAGAACAGCAGAAGTAATACTTTTTACTCGAGAAGATACTACCAAGTTATTTCAAGAGAACTACATTTAGGAAATTTTATTACCGTAAAATGGGGTGAATAGAAATCGCGGGGTGTATAGAAACAAAACTGAGAACTTGATTATGGTCGTTCTAGTTGCTCTATAGTCTGTTAAAGTATCTTTATTCCCACTATTAATAACAATGCAACATTTTTCCTTCATTCTGGCAACCCTAAAATTTACGTCAAGTCTAATGACATAAAGAAAAAAGCTGTTGAAGTGAACGTCTGCGTACAATTGTTTATTGACTGTGTCAAACTTTTAAAAAAACATCAAGTTCTTCACTGTTATCTCTTTGTCAATTTGCATACCTACTTGGATAGTTAAGTTTCTCATCTATTAGGAATAAAAAGGTGAGTATCAATATTCCATCATTTTGTTCTTATTTTTTAGTAAAATCGAGACTTAGTATTTTTTTACTGAATTCGAGGTGAATAGAACCGAGTCGGGGGTGATTAGAAACGCCTTTAGGGTCAATAGAAACGAAGAAAGGGGTGAATAGATATGAGTGAGGGGTTAATAGCAATGAGAAAGAGGTTAATAGAAACATTTTTTTTTTTTTTTAATTCTATTTATTTAAGGAATTTTTATACATAAAGTACATGTCACTTCCATCGTACCCTAACTTAAACTAAAATACATCTACTTACTAAATTATGGCTTACGACTAAATAACATAAACAGCACTTTAGCAGCTTCAGACAAAGGAGAGGACAACATCTCGTGGAAAATACCCACATTAGTTCTGCTCAAGTAGAAATTTTCTATAATGAACTCTCGATCCGTCTCGTAACGGACACATTCCACCAACAGGTGATGTACATCTTCAATTACACCGCACACATCACAATTTGGGGAATCTGATTTCCTCATCATGTGTGCGAACTTGTTAAGTGGAACGTGACCAGATCTTAACCTGAACGCTGTTACAATCAAAGATCTACTCAAATTAATATTAATGAGCCATGGTATTCGAGGAGGCTCACATTGTATCGTTTTATACCAAATTCCTTTATCCAAAGATCTCTCATTAAAATATTCCGTCCACTTATTGTGACAGTACTTTTTGTATTTAGGCAACAATTCTGTGTAATTTGGCAAAATTAGAACCTCTTTTCCATCTACTGCTGCTTTTCTCGCCAACATGTCAGCCTCCTCGTTACCTCTGATGCCAATATGTGATGGAATCCACTGCAATTTCAACAGAATGTCCTTTAAACTGATCTCATAAATTTCTGAGAGGATGTCATAAGCTATCGATGTACCTCTGCCACCAGAGGCGCATCGAGCTATATGATATAAAGCGCTTCTACTATCGGAACAAATTAGAACTTTATTCTGCTGAATTGATCGGGAATACAAAAGTGCTTCTAAAATTGCTATGAGTTCCATCGACATAACTGAAAATTCGTAGGTTGATTTAAAACAATGATTGTAAAAAGATTGATTTGCTACTTGGGGATCATAAAAAGCAGCACCGCGACCACTTGCGCTTCTTGAGCCATCAGTAAATATGACATACCAACCGTCATACTTTTTTCTTAACTCGGCTATAACATTGTATTTTAAAATGTTATAATCGTGGTTTTTTTTTGCGTGAACTATACTGTCTAAGTGACATTTGATTACATTATTAACATTGGTGTTAGTCACCCATGTTTTAAGAGAAAACATTCTTAACGGAGATGACGATGACATGATCTCGTTTTTCATCAGATTATAAATGTCTACAAGTTGAGGTGTTTTTTTCCTGATCCAGTAGCTATTATTACAAAGGGAACTTAGTTCGGATAGTAAATTAATAGTAACATTGTCAGACTGAGAGAAAGATTTCAAACAAAATTTACATGCTAAATATTTCCTACGTAAATGCAGAGGAGGAACGCAAAGCTCCGACTCCATTACATGTATGGGTGTGCTTCTTATGAAACCACCTATAATCCGTAATGCTTGGTTCTGAACTTTGTCCAACTTATAAGTATTGAACTTACAACTATTATCAAACAAAAAGGAACTATAATCTATTCTGCTTCTAATTAAAGATACGTAAAGTTTACGCAAATGTTTTGGATGTACCCCCCATGACGACCCCGCCAAAACTTTAAGCAAATTAAGATGCTTTTGTGTCTTTTGGTAACATTCATTTATTTGTTTACCCCATCTTAAACAACTATCAAGCCAAAAACCTAAATACTTATACGATGTGACTAATTCTAGAGGATTGTTATTAATTAAGATCGGTAACTGGAGATTTTTCCGTCCTCTGCTAAATAAACATAACTTGGTTTTAGTAGTCGACAACGTCAACCCCAATTGATTTAATACAATAATTATAGCGTTGAGTGAATTTTGAATATTATTTACACTTTCTGTCATATTTTTATTACAAGTATACAAAACAAAATCGTCAGCGTACTGGCAAATAAGGATATTGTTTATTTCTTTACTGACTTTAATTGTAGCTATATTAAAGAGGATGGGAGACATAGGATCACCCTGTGCTAGGCCCCTGCTAGCATAACGCATAATAAATTTACTCTCGTCAAGATCATCCTTAATTTTTAAATGTCTCTCCGTCAAAAAATTCCATAAATATAAACATATCCTTTTACCCACCCCTATTTCATCAAGATTTACTATTAGTTCATTAATCAGTATATTATTGTAAGCATTCTCAATATCCAAAAAACATGCTAGTGTGGGGGAATTATTCGAAAACCCTATTTGTATTTGTGTGACAAGGCGAACTAAATTATCATAACATGACTGTCCCTTCCTGAATCCAGTCGTAAAAGGTGTTAGTAGTTTATTCTTTTCTACATACCACTCCAAACGCTTCGTTATCATACCGTGTAAAATTTTGCAAACACACGAAATCAAAGAGATTGGACGTAGCTTAAGATCATTGTTTGAAGGGTTTTCTCTCTTTGGTATTGGCACAACTCGGATGTCACGCCATTGGACTGGGATCTCTCCAGTTACAAATATTATATTATATAATTTTAACAAATGTAATTTAGCACAATGCGGTAGATAGTAAATCATTGAGTATGTGACCCCATCGTCACCTGTAGCGGTATCTTTTTTTTTAAAACAATTATACATTTCATGAATAGTAAATGGGTTTTCTAATATACCATTAACTGATCGTATCTCTGGTGAGCATGGATTCACATAATCAGGAGCCAGACTATTTAAAAGAGCTTCTTTTTTATCGTCTGAGATATACGTCACAGGTGACCGACGTCCCTTTAGCCATCCTAGTCGCTTCCACACTTCCGATATAGATGTTGTTTCATTAATGTCGTCACAGTATTTCTGCCAATTTTGACTCCTAGCTCGTTGAATAGCTACTTTGGTGTTAAAACTAATGTGTTCTAGTGTATTTAGATTAGATGGAGTAGGATTACTCCTAAATTGGCTAAGAGCTAACCTACGTTGAGCAACAAGTTTAGAGAGTGATTGATTCCAATATGGCTGGGGCCGAAAATTCTTACTAGGATTATTAAATTCTTTGGTCATCGGGATGTAAAGATCCGCTGCACTATTAAGTTTTTTAATAAAATTATTATATTCCATTTGAACGCTATTAACTTCAATAGAGGTTGTAGAGTAATTATTTTCTAAGTATTTACTATAATCATTCCAGTTTGCAAATTTAAAATTACGTTTTTTATGTATTCGTTGAATATCTTTAAAATTGAATTTCATTTTAATAATTAGATGATCACTTCCAAGGCTATCATTCGTAACTTGCCAATCACAACACATAGCTATGTCACTTGACATAAATGAAATATCTGGGGAAGTTTGTTGAACAACATTGTTAACCAATTTTACTCTAGTTGACTGACCATTATTTAACGAAACAAAATGTTCCAAAGTTGCATCATATATTTGTGCACCTCTAGAGTCATTTCTATTCGACCAATTGGTATGGTGAGCATTAAAGTCACCTGCTATTAAACAATTGTGTTTATAATTTGAAAAAAGGTCATCCCAGTCGGATTGGATAGTATGTACTGACGGGGGACAATACACTAGCATTAAAAACTTAATTTGACTACAGTTCAATAATCTAATACATACCACTTCTATGCCACGGTTAACATAATTTAAACTACACTCTTGAACTTTAATTGAATTATGCACCATGATAACAACACCTCCGTATCCATCATCTCGGTCTTTGCGATGTAGATGATAACCACTTACGTGTAAATTAGAATCAGGTTCCAACCACGTCTCGCTTATCAGAGCTATATGGATTTTATTGTAAGACAACAAAGATTTTAAGTCTATAAGTTTTGGTCTTAAGCTTTGCGCATTCCACTGCATTATATTTAAGCTATAAACTTTTTGTACATTAGCCATTGGAAAATAATGAAATTAATTTCGTAAATACCTCTTGTTTTTGAACTAATTCGAAAATAAATTCTATGCACTCTTTCACTACATAACTACAAAACATTTTTATTTTGTCTTCGAAATCGATATTTAAAAGATAAATACCTTTTATTTTACTCATAAAACTCATAAAATGAGTATTTTCCTGTTTTTTCCTATTAGGTTTGCTGGTGTTCGTTTCAAAATCAGGTTCAGCTCTAGAAGTACTTTCTTTTTTCCGAATATTGTTCTGATTATTGTGACACTTTTCCTTCTTTTTCTTTTTTTTTTTTAATTGTGATCGTGGGTAGTCTGTGCGCTTTTCTTCGTCTTCTGAAGTTTCAGTTTCATGTACCTCATTATCCAATACTAATGCTTCAAATGAATTGTTTGCTAGCGCATCCCTGTACGATTTTGGATGACCTAACGTTTTGTTCTCCCTTGTAGTTGTAGTTGTCATAAAATCCATCGTCTCAGTCATTTCAGCTTCCTCCATTTGAGATTTTCTATTCTCCAACCATGTTGATAGGGCTTTTCGATAAGTACAATTTTCAGAGGACATAATTTTTCTGATTGACTTTTCTTTGGCGAATATAGGGCAAGATTTATCAAGGGCCATATGAGCGCCCTTACAATTAGTGCATTTAAAGTCCGTTATATCACAGTTATCGTGAGGGCCATTACATTTTGGACATACTATTTTCTTGGTAGGACAATATCTTATTAGGTGACCGAACCTCCAGCATCCTGAGCATTGTGTTACAGGAAATGTATATGGTTCCACCTTAAACCGACACCCATACCCATATACGTATGAGGGTAAAGTGGAACTTTTAAAACATAGCCGTATAGTACTGCTATCTGTCCATTTATTTGAATCATCTAATCGTTTTAATCTTTTCACCGATATTATCTCATGATCACATTTCAAATTGTCACCAATCTCCTTATCTTCAATTTCTAAATCTATGTCTCGCAAAACACCATATGTTAAATTTAATTCATCGATCAGTTGGCACCTGAATCCTAAAGTAATCATTTTTTCACAGCTAACTAATTTCCTTGCACTTTCTTTATTTTCAAACTGAATCAGTACCTTATATGGGCTTTTGTATTGAATTCTTAAAATATTTGGGATATTTTCGGCTCTCAATAGCTTTGCCATTCCAAACTGTTTGGGTAAAATTTCTTTTGACATAATCATAACCATAGCTATTTCTTTTTGCACTTCCAACTGTAAATTTCTTCTATCTGTGTTGTTAGACAGCCTCTTTGTCAACTGTTTTTTGCCTTTCCTGACTGTGATAAAGCCCTCATCTTCCTCTATTATCTCTTCACTTTCTTCTCTTGTCCTTTTTTCGGGTGTTTTTAAACTTAGATTTGTATCATCTTCATTTCCTTTGTGTATTTCTGCATTTACTTGTTGCTCGCTTCCTAAACTCTCCTCTTCCATAACATCACTCCCACTGGAGTTGCAAAACTCCAAATTCTCCCTTTCGATATTCATCGTACGAAAACATGTAATAAACTATCTTTGTAGGTAGATGTAAAAAAAAAAAGGTATGTAGCTACAAACGCGGGACTCGCTATCTGTGCGTGCGCTCACGTTAGCGTCTCGCGCGCCTGTGTAATAGAAACATGATTTTCAGGGTTGTCAATCGAGTATTTTTTCATCATGACAGTTTTCATTTAAAAATTTTAGTTAAAATGTTTTTCTGTGACACTTTAATTTGAAATTTAGATTTTTTATCTTCAACGGCTTTGGTCAATTTAATTTAACATTTTCTGGATTTCTGAGATAAATATTTAAGACCGTTTAAGGATTTATTTGCGATTAGCCTCATTCCAAAAATGCCCTAATTGTGGGTACATTTGCAAAAAGAATAATTCTTAAAAATACATATTCTCGATATGCCTTATTATTTTAATGTTCGTTAATATATTTAAATATTAGGTATTAGTCAGTAAAAGTCTGACAGTCCCTTCCGCCCCACCCAGGGCGGAAGGAGTCATTTGATGATTTTTACCACCTAAAAAAAAAAAGGTATTCTAGATTCTACTTTAGTTTTACTTGTTTAATTTAAACTGGTTCGCGTAAGTGACTGTAGCGACGATCAGTATTTTGTGTTCGAATTATAATTAATTCACATAAGGTGAATTACATCATTTCTTGTACTTAATTTTCACGAATTCTTCATGATTATTTTAAACAGATACGCCACATCGCGCTGTGAACATCATGCCGAGGGTGTACAAGCCAGATCCTCGTGGCAAGAGATATAAAAGGTATAGCAAGGAACTCATCGAGCAGGCTCTTCGTGAGTATAACGAGGGGAGCAATTCCTTGAGCAACGTTGCAGAAAAATTTCAAATTAACAAATCTGTCCTCTATAGACACAGTATTAAAAATGTGAAGACCCAAGGAGGTCAGACAGTGCTATCAAAAGAGACAGAACTTGCATTTATAAAATACATTAACGTATGTGCCGAATGGGGATATCCTATGGAATTGTATGATTTAAGGGTTTTAGTTAAAAATTATTTGGATAAATTAGGCGTAACGGAAAAAAGGTTTAAAAATAACTTACCTGGGCCGGATTTCGCCAGAAGTTTTTTGAAAAGGCACAGTGATAAAATAACTCAGAGGGTATCACAAAATATTAAAAGAAATCGAGCTGCAGTCTCTCCAGATACTATTAAAGAGTATTTTGAACAGTTAAAAAAATCTAATAGTGATGTTCCGATCGAAAATATTGTCAATTACGACGAAACGAATTTGGCTGATGATCCCGGCAGAAAAAAGATCATTACTAAGAGAGGAACAAAATACCCAGAAAGGGTGATGAATTCTTCAAAAGCTGCAGTATCAATTATGATGGCGTGTACGGCCGCAGGAGAAATCTTACCCCCATATGTAGTTATAGTTATAAGGCTCAAAACTTATTTGATACTTGGATAAAATCTGGCCCAAAAGGAGCCCGTTATAATAGAAGTCAATCTGGCTGGTTTGATTCTAACATTTTCGAGGATTGGGTAACCAGCATGATAATTCCGTTTTTTGAAAATAAACCCGGTAAAAAATGTTTGATAGGTGATAACTTATCATCTCACCTATCAATAGATTTAATACGACAATGTTATGAAAAGGATATACATTTTATTTTCTTACCAGCCAATTCCACGCATATTACCCAACCACTTGATGTTGCGTTCTTCAGACCCATGAAAATAGCATGGAGAAACATAATTTTACAATGGAAGAAAATTGATGGTCGAAATCAATCTTCGATCCCGAAAGGTTGTTTTCCCAAACTACTTAATAAATTAATGGAAAATTTAAAAGAAAATGGCTCAGCAAATGTTATTTCTGGCTTCAGAAAAACAGGAATAAATCCCTTTGATCCCTCAGCAGTTTTAAAAAAATTGCCTGATTGGGACAATCAAGCTGAACAGCCCGAAATCGTTGATGAGACAGTCTTGGAGTATTTAAAAGAAATGCGATACGGGGCGAATAATATAGTTGAACCCAAAAAAAAGAAAAAGCTTCAGGTTCAGGCAGGAAAAAGTGTGTTACTATCAAGCGATGAAGACTATATTGAGACGACTGACCCGGAATACATACCTTGTGTCCCAAAAGAAAAAAAACATCAGAGAAATGAAAAAATATTGGATGGAGTCACTAAAGGGAAGCGCAAAGGAAGAAAAACAAAATCTAATATAAAAAGCGATCAACTTGATAATGCAGTTCCAAGTTGTTCGTACAACATCAGTCCTTACGATGTTGACAATATGCCTGTTATTTTTGAAGACGATCTAGATGGCATCGGGCAAATTGAAACCATTGTTGAAAATGAGGAGAATCCGCCAGTTCCAAAAGAAAAGAAGAAACAGAAAAATGAAAAAAATACGGATAGAGTAAGTAATAAAGGGAAGGGTAAAGGAAAAAAAAACGAAAACTGATGTTAAAACCGATTGCAAAGAAAATGATCCCCCTAAACATGAAAATCAGCTTGATCATACAGTTGCAAGTTGTTCGTACAACATCAGTCCTTACGACGTAAATAATATGCCTGTTATTTTTGAAGACGACCTGGATGTCATAGGGCAAATTGAAACCATTGTAAGGAACAATGAAAATGAGAATAATCCGAAAAAAGTTGAAATAATTTCTGATGTCGTAGTAAGCGATGCTGAAATAAAAAGGATCTTAAATAAAGCTGTACCAAAAAGCAAATCCAGGCGGCCTAGTTATTACAAGAATGACGCGGATATTTTAAAAGATTTGATGGAGTTAGATTAGAATCTAACTCCATTAAATCTTATAAAATAGATAGTAGTATAAGGTTTTAAACTAAAATGGTTATGAGGATTTAAAATGGGATATTTTTCATGTTAATTATTGGTTTTGAGTTTCTGATATTCCGGCGCTGATGCAAGTGCCATGATCACGTTGGAACTATAGCAGGTACCTAGTTCTTCCGTTATCATGGCACTTGGATAAACATGTTATATAGGTATCCCGTTTTGTATCTATTTATGTTATTTGAATTTTATTAATAGGAACTGTGTCCATATGCAGGTACCAAATTTTATAATTAATAGTTATTTTTGATTTCAAATAGGTGTAGGTACTGATTTACCTAAGATTGTTTGCCAAATATATTAGTTAAAACATTTAATTGTTTATGTTAGAATTTGGATCATACTTTTAAATATTGTTATTTTGAGATTTTTTTATTATTTTGAATATCTTGTTCTATCTAGCTCTCTAGAATGATTATATTTCTAGATTATGCAAATACTTTGGCTAAAACAGTTGAAACTATGTAGATACAAGGTAAATGATACAGACAATAAAGATATACTTATAATCCTTTCAACCTTTGTAATGTTACTAACGCTACCAATATGATTATAATTACAAAAATTAATCTCTTCAATTATTGTTGATAGTTGTTTACTGAAAAACAAATAAGTACTAGTTATGTACGTAAGTACAATAAAAGTTGATTTTGACAACCCTAAAGTTTTTTCTCTATTCACCCCTCTGTCGTATCTTTAGACCCCAGTTTCAAGGTAAATAGAAACCGCCTACTTTTTCCTATTTCACAAATAATTCTCAAATTTATGTATAATATAAGAATAACTATTTGGTAAATTAAAACGAGACTCGCAATTCGACAATTCTTTGATAACAGCTTTCATACAAAATATGTAAGAAAATCAGTGTAGAAGTTGAAAATTGTGTCTATTCACCCCATTTTACGGTACTTTCAATTCCCTAAGACACCACTAGCACATGCTCACTGAGCGTACCTGACTTTTTTTCAAACTCAAACTCAAATAATTTATTTCAACTAAACCAATTACAGGCACTTTTGAATTGTCAAAGAGTCGGTCAGTCAGAAATATGAAGCTAGTTGCCCATTCCAAAGCGTAAGTACCTATACCTATGGAGAAGAACGGGCAAGAACCTCTACGGACACTCTTTTAAATCATTAAAATATTTGATTACATCATTTGTGTTGAAATTAACCAAGTGAGAACGATGTAGAAAGACATGGACGTTAAAAGCACCCCTTACAGAAAACATAAAAACAATTCATTAATTAAAATAAGCCGTGGCAGCTAAGAGATGATCAGTCCCTACTGACGGCACCCGTTCATGAACATGACATATGGATCAGCACCATTCAGCTCAACCATTTTGAAGGGAACCTATTGATCCAACACACGCTACCACTAGCGAGACATTAGAGTGAGCATGACATACTCTCAGACGCCTGGAAACAAACATGTTGGTCATAATACTCTGACCAACATGTTTGTTTCAAGAAAATAACATTTTACAAACAAATTCCTTTAACCATAGGGACTTTCCTGTGTTAACACACACACACACACACACACAGGATACTGCGGGAACCAACAAAAATTCAAACTGAAAAAAATTGCAAACATTGTGCCAGGGCGTTTGGCTTGGCTTGTGTGGATGGTATTGCAAGCAAGTTTGCTGGCGACCCAATAGTGTATAAATCAAAGGGTATTGCATCCACAAATTTGTGCATTTGCTAAAGTTTGCACACAGCATCGTTATTCCGAAATACTCGAATCTCAAGGTATAAGGCAGTTAGTATTAAACACGTAAACAAAGACTACAATATGTATAGGGGCACACGTAACAAACACGTAACTAAGAAAATTTATAAATTCGATATTCGACAGCGAGAGAGTGACACATTGATTGATACTTTACAGAACCATAGTAACACTGAGGTTTTTATTTAATTTTTGGACTTTATTGACCTGGCTACTGAGGCTTTTAAGCATGGACTTATTATAAAAACTTTTAAGTCATTTCTTTTAATGATTAATTATACAGGGTTACTGGTAATTCGACGTATATCCGTCAGGGGCTGATAAGGGGGCCAAAATGCAACAAATTGAACTCCCCATATGTATGGCCGAAATTCAGTAGTTTTCGAGATATTTGAATTTTAAGGGTTTTTCGATATTTAATTCCAAATAAAAAAAAAACTACATATTTGAATGGGTACCATTAAAAATGATGTTGTAGCTGGCACTTCAATTGAGCTATGGACATAATTAAAACTACTTAATTAAACAAAATAATTAAAATAATGAGCGATATGAGAATAATATCTTACCAATATTTTCATTTTACGCTTCAAAAATGTTGTCTCGTCACAAAAATTTCTATGACATTAATCGTACAAATAACTAAAACAACTTGCCTATTCTGTAAGCTTTCCAAAAAGGTATAAAAGTCAATTTTAAAATACATAATTCGTGGCATGGCATGTGTTTGAACCGGCGCGGGGAGAGAAATCATCTGTGTTTTTAGTTTATGATCCTCGATAAAACAACCGATTTTACTGGCGAAATTCTTGTTGTTGTTCTTGTGGCGGGGTGTGCGGGCGGGGGACTACAAGGCGCCTGCTGCGCTCGCGTCGCCTTCCTAATCTTTAGTAAGTTTCGACTCTACGCCGCGCAAGCACGTGTGTTGTTATCTTGCTATTAACCAATCTCTCATCGCGTTAAATTGTTATCGATCATTATTGTTAATTCTTGTTTCTCTTGTTATTCTTTTTGTTATCATTGTTATTTCGGATAACATGGCTTCGTATTCTAATAACGAATACGCAGACATAATGTTTTGTTATGGTTTTGCCGATGGAAACGCGGCTGCGGCTCGGCGAGAATACCAACGCCGCTTTCCCGATCGTCGACTTCCCCACGTTACTGTTTTCGGGAGCACCTACCGACGATTGTCTGAAACTGGCAGTGTTCAGAGAGCACAATTCAACGCTGGCAGACCTCGACGGTACACGGCTGACGAAGAGGACACCATTCTTCAGTGTTTTATTGATGACCCAAATATCTCAACGAACATTGTTGCAAGACAGCTCAGTATGTCCCAGTGGAAAGTGTGGTCGGTAGTTCATCTATCAGGTAGACACCCATACCATTATCAACCTGTCCAAACATTGCACGAGGGAGATCCTGCCAGGCGACTCGAATTTTCTCGGTTTATGTTAAACGCTGACGCTGACCAGGAACATTTCCTAAGAAATATTTTGTGGACTGACGAGTCAAAGTTTGACCGGGATGGTATAACGAATTACCATAACTTACATTTTTGGGCACCTAAAGCAGGCAGGAATCCAAAAAAACTAAAAGAAACTGCGTCGCAAATGAGATTTTCCCTGAACGTATGGATGGGTGTCGTTGATAATTATTTGGTGGGCCCTCATTTCTTGCCCCAAAATTTGAACGGCCAAAATTACGAGGAGTTTTTGAGAAACAACCTAGACGATTTGTTGGCGGATGTTCCCGAAGAAATAAAAAACAACCTCATGTTTCAACATGATGGTTGCCCAGCACATTACCGGATTACTGTCCGACAGTGGCTAGACGAGAGATATCCAAACCGATGGATTGGGAGGGGAGGGCCAATTCCGTGGCCAGCACGAAGCCCTGATATCAAACCACTTGATTTTTACGTCTGGGGTCATATGGAGGAATTAGTTTATGTGACCCCAATAAATTCAGTCGAAGAACTTCGACAGCGAATAATAAATGCGGCGCAACAGATGAGAACAACGTTCACATCAAGAGTGACGAAAACCGAAGTTAGGAAGAGAATTCGAACCTGCATTCGTAATCGAGGGGCTCATTTTGAACAAGATGTGTAAAATTTTTAATAAAATTTGACGTACATTTTTTAATGCATTTTATTTCATACAAATACAAATGACCCTTTCTCTCCCCGCGCCGATTCAAACACATGCCAAGCCACGAATTATGTATTTTAAAATTGACTTTTATACCTTTTTGGAAAGCTTACAGAATAGGCAAGTTGTTTTAGTTACAGCTTGGCAAAAAAGTCGTGAAAATAATGGTGGCGCCACTATCGTGCATGTTGTAACCCTAAATAGTACGACTAAAACGGTTTTGATATTAGTTTTTTTTTAAATTAAGCGGGTTTTATAAAAACAAGAAAAGCTCTGAAACGCTTGTTCAGCCACTGCCTAGAACGATAACATTTGCAGTTATTTAATTTAATGAATTAAAAATAAAATTATTAGGTATTTCAAAATACTTTAATGTCAACTAATCCCACATTATGTGAGACAATTTTATGTTTCACAAGACTCCAGATCAATTCAATAGGGTTTAGATCCCAGTGACAAGTTGGAAGCTTTACTACTGTGTCACTGTGTCCCACAAATCCAAGTTCTCCTCTAACCACAAGCAAAATGTTCCATAGTTGGTGTTCTAATCAAAAACTAAAAAAATAATCAGAATAAACTTTTTTAATCAGAATAAAAAATGTTTTCCTCTAAGTATTCCACGCCCGAAAACTCTTCATCCATGTCTTGGTGTGAGCTTTCACCAAAATTCTGCTGGCTATGTTCAGATGTGTCACTGTTGCTGCTTTCATCTTGTAGGTTTATGATATTTTTTTCAATGTACACAGTTTGCCCCCTTCGAAAATAACCTTTTTCTATTTTCATGACATGATGACATGAATTTTTCCAGTCGTCAACTGATATGCTCTGAAACGCTTGTTCAGCCACTGCCTAGAACAATAAAATAAAAACAACTAAACATTTGCAATTACTTATTGTAATGAATTAAAAATATAGCCTTATAGTACTGATGGATTTACCTAAAAAATACTATAGTTATTTTTGTTCAGTGATTTATTTTATGCAATATTAACAAAAAGTATCAAAATTATACGAACGCGCTGCATTCCGAATGTGTTTTGTAAACATAACCTCAAATTCGTGAATGTACATTTCAATAATTGTATGAAAGGTTTATAATAGATATTGCACCTTGAAATACACACATTAGATCTGATTACATGTATAAAATATAATTTTACCTGTCATTTCAGCGGTTCTTTCATACACATCGTTGATTTCGGTTAAGATTTGTCCGGCCTCGAGTTCCGCCAAATATCTCACGTACACTTTATAAATTATTGCTCTTGCGGAGCTGCGAATAACAGATCTGTTCATTATGAACACAATGGGTCACCAGTATCACCACGATAAAGCAAATAAATAAATAATAACACGAGAAACAGTCACAGATTACAAGAAATGACAGAATATGTACCTTACTCGACGAGGCAGAGCGAGTGTTGCCAATGATTAAATATTTTAGTTCCGTTTCAGGACTTTCTTGCCAAGCTGTATTTGTACGATTAATGTCATAGAAATTTTTGTGACGAGACAACATTTTTGAAGCGTAAAATGAAAATATTGGTAAGATATTATTCTCATATCGCTCATTATTAAAATTATTTTGTTTAATTAAGTAGTTTTAATTATGTCCATAGCTTAATTGAAGTGCCAGCTACAACATCATTTTTAATGGTACTCATTCAAATATGTAGTTTTTTTTTATTTGGAATTAAATGTCAAATTTTGGGTAAATATCGAAAAACCCTTAAAATTCAAATATCTCGAAAACTATTGAATTTCGGCCATACATATGGGGGGTTCAATTTGTTGCATTTTGGCCCCCTTATCAGCCCCTGACGGATATACGTCGAATTACCAGTAACCCTGTATTTTTCAGTCACTTTTTACAGGATATGTAATATTCATAGCTTTTTCATCGTGTCCTACTTTTCAAGTGAAATTTATGGTCCCCCTTATTAAAAAGTACGAGTCGGATTCCGGAGAAGGGTTCCGTAGCAGTTTTTTTTTATATTTGAGTTGATTGAATGAAAGGTAAATTGCGGTTTACGATTTATGACGTATAAAAAAACCACTTACTAGATTTCGTTCAAACTAATTTTCGGTGGAAGTTTGCATGGTAATGTACAGACGCCAGCACATCAAGCTACTACAATATGTCTAATTTCTTTAATAGATTTTCAACTTTATTATTGAATCATTAAGGTTCAAGGTTGATTGGAAAATTTTGACAGTTTCGTGTAGCTTGACCTGCTGGCGTCTGTACATCATATATGTAACGCAGCGTGCGGTAAATTATCGTAGGGCGCGTTCTCGCCATCGTCTCTTTGTGGGTTCTCCATAGTCTCAATTAAACACACTATTTGATAACACACTCACAGTTTAATAATTCTAGGATAGTTACACTAATCACCTAACTAACAGCTATTAACTCACTAATTTATAATGTCTCTTAAATTCTTAATTAATCATTCAAAGTGAACTTAGCAGTTCCGGTGCGCGCCGCGTGTATCGACCGAGAGCGTCACGGATTCAATCTTTGGGCGGCCGCGACCGACCCTGCTCACGAGTGATGTGCGATGCTAGCGCCACCACAGGGTGTTCACAGTATTAACAGTTTGTCCAATCAGGAGCCTTATTTCTATAAACAATCAGGAACCTTATTTCTATAAACAATAACTCAAGCTTAATATAAGGTATCGCCTGTCGCTAGGAATTTGCTTGCGACGACACGGCCAGACTGACAAGTCACACGTCCTCGTGTGTCCCTGAAACAAATGTCATACTTGGAGTAAACGGTAGCGCTCGGCTTAACCTGACTACAAGAGTAAGGGTAAACAGATAACAAAGCAGATTAAAAAAGAAAATTAATGCTTCATTCTTCGTCTTAACTTATGAGCTTCGCTCCTGGCGCTGGTGGATTACCTAACCGTCATCCAGTAAATGCCTCATAGCATCAAAAACTCAAATTTGATTTAATCAAATGTAGCTTTTAACAAATCACAAAGACGCTCACACATAAACATAGCTCAGGTGGTCACACAGACCCAGTATGTAGTCACACAGACCCAGTAAGCGGTCACACAGACCCAGTATGCGGTCACACAGACCCAGTATGCGGTCACACAGACCCAGTATGCGGTCACACAGACCCAGTAATACAGCCTCATGACACCCCACATCTCCAGCCGCGCATCGCGCCCTGTTCAATTCATGAATTGCAGTTACGACTACGACTGAAGCATGTGTGTGACAGAGACAAAGTCGCCGTGCTATGTGTGTAACGTCATCAAACTTTAGCTGAAGTGCCTTCACTAGGTCTTTCTTCATCGGATTCTAATTCAGGTGGTAAATTACTCTGAGGCATTTTTCTAAGACGATCGTGTGCGTACTTGTAAGTTCTTTTGCTTGACAATGATTTCAAAGTATAACGATCGCCATCGAGTACTTCGATTACTTTAAAAGGTCCTTTGTATTTAGGATCTAGCTTAGTTTGGTTTCTCTCTTCATTTTGAAGGAGGACAAGATCTCCAACATCAAACTTCACTAATTTAGCCTTATTCTTATCAAAACGTGACTTTTCATAACTGGCATTTCGTTCGATATTTTGGGCTGCTTGTTCTCTCGTCTGGATTAAGTCTACTTCTATTTCAGTATCATTTAAAGTCAAAAGATTAAGAGGCCTTGCTACACGTCCGATCATAAGCTCTAAAGGGCTTGCTTTTGTTACTCGGTTAACAGTGCAGTTTATCGCTAACTGAACCTCTTCAAGAGCATCTTGCCACGATCTGTCCGATGTCTCGACCGCAGTGAGCATCCCCTTAAGCGTGCTCATTACGCGCTCAACCTGGCCGTTTGCGCGACTCGAACCCGTAGCAATAAGATGCAGGTGAATATTATGCAATTCGCAGTATTCTTTGAAATCTTTGCTCGCGAAGCAACGACCTTGGTCTGCTATTACTCGTGAGGGCGCACCAAAGAGGGCAACACTCGACTTAAGTGCACTTATAGCACTAGGCGTATCTATGCGGAATGTGTGATACAAAAGCACAAACTTTGTGAACGCGTCTATAAGTACTATGACGTATTCTTTCTTATCGTTTTTACCACTTAACTTCCCGGATATATCGACGTGGACAGTATGCCATGGAACAGTAATTTTTGGTATTGGATGAAGCTCTGCTTGCACTCGACCGGAGTGTGATTTAGAAACTTTGCACGTAATGCAGTTATCTACAAACTTGCGGACATACTTAGCCATACTATCAAACCAGTAGTGTTCGTACAGCTTTTCTAATGTTTTATCTGCCCCTAGATGCATTACTGATTCATGCACGTGATTAACAACTGCCCAACGAAAAGCGCGCGGTACTATGGGTAAACAACACGTGCGGTTATTTCTCTGAACGCGACGATGCAAAACACCTTTTCGGGTCTCATACGTTTTGGAAATGTCTGCAGGGAGTTCATTTTCTTTTAGCTTTACGACGATAGCTTGAATTTCATTATCGCGCAATTGCTCAGCTAAAAGCCAATTCTCAGAAAGTGTACTAAGGTCAATTCGTCTTTGTTCTACCTTATCGGTGACTACAGTCAACGCGGTGTTGGTTGTAGACGATTCGGGTATAGGGTTACGAGATAAGAAATCAACGTGAGCCATACGCTTGCCCTCTCTATAAACAATCTCAAATTCGTATGCCTGTAAGAATGCCCAGTAACGATGTACACGTGGAGAAAGATTCGTTTTATTATGAGACGCTTTGAGTGAGTTACAATCCGTAACAACAACAAAATGACGACCTTGCAAGAAATGATGGAAATGTTCTACAGCTCTTACTACCGCTAGAGTTTCCAACTCGTATGAGTGGTATCTAGACTCAACGTCCGTGGTCCTACGGCTATAATACTCGACAACGCGCAATTGATCATTATCTTTTTGGAACAGAATGCCGCCATAACCAACGGCACTGGCGTCAGTGTGCAATTCGACTGGAAGGTCTGGGTTAAAAATTGTGAGTATTGGCTCATTTGTCAAGGTTGAAATTATTTGCTGTCTGACTTCTTCATGTTCAGGCTTCCAATTGAATTGGGCACAAGTGTTCAAATGAAATAAAGGAAGCATAATACGTGAAAAATCCTTTATGAATTTCCGGAAATAGGACGCAAGTCCAATGAACTGCCTAAGCTGAGTGTTATTATCTGGTGGAGGAAGCCTTGTAAGTGCCTCGACTTTACAGGGATTTGGTTGTATTTGCCCTGAAGAAACTTTGTAGCCCAAAAATTCAACTTGCGACATGAGAAAAGAGCATTTTGAAATGTTAAGTGAAAAACCAGCATTGCATAAACAAGTCAATACTTCTTGTAGTCTAGTGAGGCCTTCTTCCACATTACATGATGGTATTAAGATGTCATCCATGTACAAGATCACGTAAGAATTGGTCAGAGAACCTAACGCATTAGACACAGCTCGCTGGAAAATACTAGGCGCATTACGTAATCCGAAGGGCATAGCTAAGTACTCGTATTGTCCATCAGGTGTCACGAAAGCAGTGCGCTCAATGCTTTCCGGGTCCAATATGGGTATCTGGTTAAAACCGCTTGCACAATCTAAACAAGTGAAATAATTAGCGCCATTCAACCTAGCAATTTGGTCGTCAATACGCGGCAATGGGAAGCGATCTGGCACCGTATTAGAATTGAGTTCACGGTAATCTATAACCATGCGTGCAGTACCGTCACGTTTTTGTACTAGAAGAATCGGGCTCGCATACGGGGAATTACTCGGCCGGATTATGTTCGCACTTAATAACTCGTCCACTTTACTGCGCACTACCTCTCTTTCGTGTGGGCTAAGGCGATAAGGACGCCGATAAACAGTACGAGTTGGATCTTTTAACCTAATTTTTAAATCACCAGTTGTCACACGGGTTTGCGGTAAACCGTTAATAAAAGTAAACGAAAATTCATTCAATACGCGCATGAGACTATCTTTAAACGCAGCCGGTACATCAGTTTTTATCACACTAAAATCAATTTCAGTAAGGGCACTTAAGCAAGCGATCGGTTTTGAAATAGTTAAACGCTCTTTAGAGAGGTTTACAGTCACGTCATGTTGTAAAATATCTGAGCCGATCATTATATCATGCGGCATGTTTTCGTCTGGCAAGATAAGAAACAAAATTTTTAAACAATGCCCGTCTATAAGTACGTCACATAAAATTTGTTCAGTGGCATAAACATGCGTGTTACCTAAGCCTATCAAACGTACGTTAGTAATCGAACGCGTTCCCAAAAATTTGTTTGCTATACTCTGTTTAACGAGAGAACATTCAGCGCCACTATCAAAATAAAAGGGGTACGGCTCACCGGATACTTTTAACTCTCCACGCACACCTTGGACTTGACAAGAGTTTACACGCCGTTCTAACGCCTTGCTGGCCTCAGTGCTGACCGGCGCCGCGCTGCTGCCGCCGCCGCCGCGTGCTGCTCCGCTGCTCTTCGGACATCTTGTTGCGAAGTGGCCTTTTTCCCCGCAACGGTAACAGGTTACATGAGAGTGGTCTTTCATCGATGATGATGATGTTGATGATGATGCCGACGGTTTGAATGATGTAGTTGACATCTTACTCTTCCGTGCACGACAGTCCATCCACTTGTGTCCGATTTTGTGACAATAGTTACATTCGACTTTGCTCACATTGGTTTGAGTACGTTTCGCATCCGGAGTGAAGCTTTCAAGATTTCGGTCTTGTTTACGCTTTAAGGAATGCGCTTGTATTTCTTGCACTAATTTCGATCTCGTTTTGATTTCGGTCGTGAACGCCAAACGATTGATGCGATTATCGATTTGTGCGACATGAGCTAGCACATAAGAAACAGCAATTTCCTCCGTGGTCATATTCTTCCATTTAGATGAAAGTGACGTCATCAAGCGACTCGCATATGCAGCCAAACTTTCGCCTTCCTTCGGTCTGCTGTTGTTAGCGTTTATTATAGTCGCTGCACAGGTTTCAACACTATCGTATCGTGTAAGAAAAGGTCTTTGAACTGATTCCAGGTCATACCAGGATGCGAAACTTGAGAAAGCCACAACGAAGCACTGCCTTTTAGGGACTTGCTTAGTGCGATGATCAGAGCTCCACCTTCCAACGGGTTTTCTGTGAGGCAAATGTCCACCGTGGAAGACCAGGAACGAGGGTCAACATCTGGCAGGTCTGGATTGAATTCCGGCAACTTTATTGCAGCTGATTTCGTTGATCCGTGCATAGCCTCAACCATGCGCAACATTGTTTGTGACTGCTGTTCTAATAACTGCTTCCAATAAGCATCAGATTGTGGTGCCTGAGCAGATCCCACTTCTGATAACGCAGCGTGCGGTAAATTATCGTGGGGCGCGTTCTCGCCATCGTCTCTTTGTGGGTTCTCCATAGTCTCAATTAAACACACTATTTGATAACACACTCACAGTTTAATAATTCTAGGATAGTTACACTAATCACCTAACTAACAGCTATTAACTCACTAATTTATAATGTCTCTTAAATTCTTAATTAATCATTCAAAGTGAACTTAGCAGTTCCGGTGCGCGCCGCGTGTATCGACCGAGAGCGTCACGGATTCAATCTTTGGGCGGCCGCGACCGACCCTGCTCACGAGTGATGTGCGATGCTAGCGCCACCACAGGGTGTTCACAGTATTAACAGTTTGTCCAATCAGGAGCCTTATTTCTATAAACAATCAGGAACCTTATTTCTATAAACAATAACTCAAGCTTAATATAAGGTATCGCCTGTCGCTAGGAATTTGCTTGCGACGACATATGTTTTTTTGTTTTATCATTCTCTTATTTTAGAAGTTACAGGGGGAGGACACACATTTTACCACTTTGGAAGTGTCTCCCGCGCAAACTATTCAGTTTAGACAAAAATTATATTAGAAATCTCAATATCATTTTTGAATACCTATTCATAGATACCCCAAATGTATGGGTTTGACTAAAAAAAATTTTTGAGTTTCAGTTCTAAGTATGGGGAACCCCAAAAATTTATTGTTTTATTTTTTTATTTTTGTGTGAAAATCTAAATGCGGTACACAGAATACATCTACTTACCAAGTTTCAACAGTATAGTTCTTATAGTTTCGGAAAAAAGTGGCTGTGACATTACACAAAAAAAAACACTACAGAACAGTTTTCTCTTTCAAGACAGAATTTTTGGTTTTTGTAATTTATAGAACGTTCACAGTCTGATCTCAGTCTCAAACTGTAAAAAATACCTTTAATTTCCATACATTTTGACAAGTTTTTGACATTTTGTTTGTCGCCGAGATGAGACTGCAACTAGATTTTGAACGTTTTAAATTACGAGAATGTTGTTGGAATTACTTTTAATATACAAAAATTTAGGTCCGTTGTATGTACAGACGCCAGCAGGTCAAGCTACCCGAAACTGTCAAATTTTCCCAATCAACCCTGAACCTTAATGCTTTAGCGATAAAGTTGAAAATCTATTAAAGAAATTTGACAGGTTGTAGCAACTTGATGTGCTGGCGTCCGTACACACACGTTTTTATTCGCTGTGTCAGTCACGGTCATCAGACGTTGTGTGGATCACTATTGAAGTTTGTTGATGACACGGTGGTACGCACGAAGACATATCAAGCTATACATTTCCAGTATAAACTGACTTCTTACTGTACAATGCCTATACAATGCGAGGTAAGCTTAAACTAGAAATGTATAGCTTGATATGTTGCATGTCGTCGTGTGTACTACGACACGTGTGTCATAGAACCGTGTCTCTTATATTATAGTCTGTGAACATTTTATAGTCTGTGAACTGTGAGTGACATCTGTGACATGTTGTGGTAATGACTAGTTCTTTGTGTACTGAGCCTAAATATTAATCTATTATTAAATGTCGTCGTATTGATTTATCCCAGAATCGAAATTTGTATGAGAATAGATTCAGTCAATCACCGTTGTCTCATAGTTATAATCATATCAATCACGTGTTATTTTGTTGAGAAAAGAGTTCCATTCATCGTGTTAAAACGTTCGTCTAATGAGAGAAGTGTTTTTATTCAAAAGTATTACTGCCGAAACGCTCTTTAGTCTCGTTTGTTCATAAGTTCAACATGGCTGTGGCAGTGTGAATTTTTACTAGCACTCAAGAGTTATCTTGGGTAACTGTTGAGTTATGCAGCAGATTGTATTCTGTAGGTTCGTGCAACTTGCTGTTGCTAGAAGCAGACATAGCTAGAATTGTTAAATCCTATAGATTTTGTTCAAAATAAGAAAAGAAACTACTGTTGCATGTATTATTTGATACATTGTGGTTGTTTTTGGTCATGAAAAATGAAAGTGTTAATTACAAACTGAAGAGGTCAATGTGGGCAAATCTGTCACATTTTTTTTAAAGTTATTTTGGTTGATAATAACTGGTATGCTTAACTACTTAATTTAATATAAAGTTTATAGTTGTAAGCGATACAGAATTTGGTTGTCTTTTATACACATCCATTCGAAACAACAGAACAGCTCTCCATATTTAAATAAAAATGTTTTTAAAAAATCGGTTGTTAGACAGATTTTCCCGAGGATTGGAGCGAATCCGTTTAGTAGCAAATTTTCCTAGAATTATGCCGTTATATCAAAGTATGCAATTTCTAAACAAGTAAATGCAGATGTTGAAGAAAAATATTTTGTAACTTCATAAATATAAGGTTGAATTTATGTTTTATTCCCTAAAATCTTTTTTGGGGGCTAATCCGGCCTAGTTTTATAACCAGGGATTATGAACCTTTCCAAAAACTTAGAATACTAATTTAAATATTTTTACTTACAAATAATCATCAGTTTACTTTTTCAGGTACACTGAAATTAGTATGGACTTGAATAAACAGGGTTATTGTTATTAGGGTTATTTCAGTTAGGTATAAGAGCATTACAATTTTAACATGTTGATGGACACTACTAGTATACTGATTGTTACTGATTTGTCACTATTTTTTTTCATACATTGCCTATAGACGTAGTGTCACAACGCGTGGTAAAATATATATCGACGGTCCCTACGTACATAAAGACATGTCAAAAACCGAGGTTTACAGGAGAGCGTTGTTTATGTTCAAACCGCTCTAGAAATAATTATATGTATAATTATAATTTTTTTTTCTTTAATGTTTTATTAGCTTTAGGAACTTTATAATGGTATTTATACATATTTTCTTTTTTCTTAGAAAAACTGATAGATGACTGTTTCTACGCTGATATTAAAATAAAAGCAAGTCAGACATGTCTATGATACCTTTTTATACACAGGAAAGAAGAAAACAGTTTATTAAATATAATTTAAATACAATGTTTTATGAAAACGTCGAATTATGTTATTGTTTTCAAACGGATATGTTATACATCCTAAAATCGCCACCCATGGATATAAAAAATACATCAATGAAGACATATCGCTTTGTACGCGGTTTCATTCATTTGAGGTAGGACTATATTTCTTGCAATGTAAATAAAGACATGTCCTTAAATAAAATTATCAGGATTGTATTTTATTAATTAAACAAGGTTTATAATTGAAAATTATTTATTGTTAATTATGAATCTTCTTAGCATCTAAACAATAGGTACTTGTAGTCTCATTGAAGCAGGAACTAAACATTAAAAATCACAGTTTTCTAAGATTAATAATTAACAATTTTTATTTTAGCATGAGCCTCAGTTTAATTATATATCTACGAGTAACTAATTAGTACTTATTTAATAATCATCACAACATTATTTACACAAATAAGCTTATGTGTCTCATGTAAGTCATGTATCTACCTAATTGGTAATATTTAATAATCATCACAACTTTATTCAGACAGATTCATCTTATTACTATTAAAGTTTTCTTAATAGTTAAATAAAAAAATAAAATTTATAGAGAAAAAAAAAACGGTATAAATAAATTTAACAATCTTCTTCGTCATTACCTTGTTCTTCGTTACTATGCTTAAGGTTATTATAGAATGTATGATACTTTTTTGGGATAATCATCGTATCGCATAAACTAATCAAGTCGCTATATTTCACTTCAGTGATAGGAATAGGATTATTGTACACCTTCTCTAGTATTAGTTCTTTCTCCTTCTTTTTTCTCCCTCTAGTCAGTTTCAAATTATTGCCACAGTTCAGTTTTCTATAATTTTCTTCAAAAAAATCGTACTTAAATTCAATAATATCTGGATTATTCCTTTGCACTTTTACTTCTCTTATCTTATTCCAAGAAATTTTCTCTGAATTTGTATCTTTTGTCCAGTTTTTAATATGTAGCCACGCTTTGAAATCCAGAACCAAGTCTTGGTTCACTTCTACGATGGTATAAGGTGGACTATTCTGTTTTGCCCAGCGAACCAGTGTGTACCATTCATCTGGGGTGTAAATAAATTTATTTTTTGAAGAACGCTCTATTAATGCGTGAACGCTATCTGCCTCGTTTTGAGTATGGCCTTTTTCCAAGAATCTATGGCACACATCTACCTTAAATGTATTGCTTACATACAAGTACATAAAAAAAACAATACGATTGCGATTCTGACCGGCACAGTTGTCCGACCAGAATCTAAAATCTTTAACGCCATCTTTAACCTTGTTGTTAACGAACGAAAACAAACAACTAGCCACTTCATTGGCGCCACGGTTAGCAACTGTTTCATCCCACATGTAACACGTAGCCTCCTTTAACCCAGCATCGAAGACGGTAAAATTATATACTGATAGTTTCCTTTTGTAATACAGCACACTAATTTCGCCATGTGGAGTGTTATTTATTTTTTGGAAGACAAACATCGCTGTGCAAATATCAGGATTCGATTGAGCTTCAATTTTATCAACGTTTTTCAATTCCCTGGCAAGTTTTTTGTTATCCATGTGTGACTTATGCAGTGTGACCAACTTTAAATTAGAGATCCTGCCCCACTTAGGCAAGAAAACTGACAAATCCTGCCAAAATCGAAGGCACAAAATGCCAAAATAATGCCAATATAATTTAAAAATTTAAAATAAATAGACACATTATTTTTTAGAGTTTTATTTAAAATAATTGATCTTAAAGTCTAAAAGTGAACTGAATTAAATTATACATTCGTATTAGCATCGTATTCTTCTTGATCACTTTCTTTATACATCGCTTTTGTCATTTGTTTAATCATTTCTTTAGTTGGCTGGAATGAAACGCAGTCACCATATTCACTAATGCCCTGTTTAACATGTAAAATAGAGGCGACATGTTTATTAATAAATCTATTCCGCGTTTTTGTTTTTATGAGGTTGATTTGCGAGAATATCCTTTCACAAGCAGCATTCGACATTGGCAAACACAACAAACCTTTTACAAAATTATAAACATTAACGTATTTTAAGTCTCCATTTGAATTTCGAATTTTACCAATGGCACCCCAAAATTTATCAATATTTAGAGTTGGCTTAGCGTTACTTCCGCCAGATTCTAATAAATCACTAACATCTTTGTCAAGTTTTAATTGTCTGTATTCATCGTCAACTTTTTGAATTGTAAGTTCATCAACAAGATTAGGGAATTGCGTAATAATATTTACTATCGAAGAAAACTCCTTGTATACAACGTCTTGAGGAGCTAAGAACTGTAATTGCTTAAAAAGGTCATTTAATGGCAGACGTGTTTTAAGTTGACTTGAAAGTTGAATAAGAAAGGATTGCATATGCTCAAGAAACGTTTGTATTGCAGGTTTCAGATTTATATCTCTTGCTAGACAAGTAATTTCTCTGCTGACGTTAACACCTAAATACATATCCTTCAAAGGTAAGTAGTTAACGCTGGATGTCGGATCTAGAAGAAGTGGGTCTGTACTCTTAACGTAATTGACTTTCATGTAGCAGCTTAACAATGCCATAAACATTTCAGACACGTCTTTATAAACCAAGTGTACAGTCGTATAATCCCCTTGAAATACCGTATTTAATTTATTGACAATAGACAGAATGTAGTCAAGTGCGTAAAAATATAGTTTAAATATTTTGTTATTAAAGCTCTCGTATAAAAATTGAGAGGATATATTTTTGTCGTGCAAATATTGGCCTTGAAAGTAAATTTTTAGCGCATCCCATTGCTCAAGAATTCTGTGGACACAGGAGTGGAATGACAGCCAACGAATATCGTAATGTTGTAGTATTTTGTGTTTATCTGTATTTACAAATTCTTGGAACTCCGAAAATTCCCTCTGCCTTTTGCTACTGTGAGCAAAATACCCATAAACTTCTTTGACTATTTGATTCACAGCTCTTGGTAATGTGCCTTTGGTTGCGTGACTAACGGATAAAGCCGTGGAATGACAGACACATTTGATAAATAAGCAATGCGGATTCACATCCTTAATTTTAGCAATAATGCCACCATGTTCACCAAACATTACATTGGTAGTGTCGGCTCCGAAACCAACTGCATCTTTTATATCAAGGTTTGAATCACGTAAAGCTTTTGAAAGAGCGTCAAACAAATTCTGTGCCGATTCCCCTTCTAAATCTACCATAGTTAGAAATTTCGTTTTCAACGCTAGTGATTTCTCAGAATAGTATTTAATTACTATAACAAGCATTTTCGTCGATAAACGTCTGTACTCTCATCTATGATCAAAGAATACACTGGTGCACGGGTACTAACATTCTGACATGATCTTAAATCTGCCTGCATTTCTCTCTCCAGTTCCGGCTTCAAAACATTATATGTTACCGCAGCTGCTTTGGTTCGTTTACAGGAGAAAGATTTTGCCACCTCTGGATTGGTAAAGCATTTTGAAATAATTTCACTCATATGATCCATGACGCGAAAGGGTAAATTATGTTCTACCAACAGAGCACACATGTTGAGCTCTGCTTTTTTTACCTGATCTTCTAGTGAAGACGTTTTAAAAAACTTTTGCACCTGAAATTATAATGAAATTTTAATAGTAATGCTACTACTAACTTACTAATAGGTACTCCCTACAATTTTCCTGTTAAGGTGCCACACAGCAGTTATATAACGTTAGAGAATGTTGCATAACATTAGTTGTATACCTTTTTTAGAGTATTTTACACACTGTTATAAAATATTATCGTGCTACACGATGTTTTTTAAACGTTAAATTACTGCTGTGTGGGAGCACCTTTATATGTAAAAATGTATACCTACTCACCGATGACTGCCCACTATATCCGATCATGTTCTTCTTGTGCTTTGTAGTGGTTGCGTGTTCTTTTATGATAGACAATCTAGGCACTAGCTTAGTGTTACATGCTTTACACCATGCAACATCTTCATCTTTCGCTTTTGTTATCCAGGACGAAAGTAATGGATCCTGCTCCCACTCTACACGATATAATCGTTCATATTTACGCTTCATGTTAAATCAGGAATGGAAAACATTCACACTCACACCGCACGAAATCCGAAACAAAATAGTTTTTCTGACAGTTTTTCTTCTAGTCCGACTAATAAGAAACAGCTGACACACACACAAAGATATTATATTATTATAAACATTTTGCTCAGCACTTTATGGTTTACAATGGAAGGAACTACAAATTCAACTAGAGATGTTATGGGAAATCCCCGAACCAAAGGTCTTTGCATTGCCAGTGTTGCCATAGGCATTTTAAAATTCCTACTTACTTTTTTTTTATTTCTCGATACTGCATCCTACTCTTTTTGTGGGCTGTAGCGGCTATACTGCCAAATCTGTCAGCTTATATTGCTAATACTGCCAAATACTGCCAGATTTCTAAAACGTCAAACAAAAGTGCCAGAGAGTAAAATAAAGGGCTAAACCTGCCAAAAAGGCAGGATCCTGCCACATATGGTCACACTGGACTTATGCTTCAGTTTATCATCATTGGTTGGCGAGGTGTTGTTTTTTATTACGTGACACAGGTCGCATTGGTCTTTTTTTGGTATGTGAAAAGCTATATTTAGTTCTTTGTTAACAATATCTTTGTATTGTCTTACAGAAGTAGCTATATTTTCAGTTATGTTCAGCTCTTTACACCATACAGTATACATTTTGTACATTTTTTTAAACGTCAATTCACTACCTATCTAAATACTGTTTATTTGAGACTTTGCGCGTATAATGACTTTCTATGGGCGCAAAACATTTTACTGTTGTAATATTAGCTTAATAGAATTTTATGTCTATGAGTTACTGGCAGGTTTTGTGTCTATGGTAGTTAAAAAGATTATGTGGTTAAGTTTGATTTTGTGTAGATTGGAGAAGGGAGTCGTCAGAGACTTATGGAGATCTTTGGTTTGAGTACAGTGTTTAAGTTTTGAGTGTGTATTTTGATAAAGTGTATATTGGGATAATAATGGGATAATAAATTAAATGTCGTAATTGAATCTGGTGGTTTACTTGAAGGATATTCTCACAACATGATGTTTACAATAAGTAAGGTTTCAACAGGTTATGGGCCCAGCAGGGCAAATTGAATGTTGTGAGAAAGAAGAAGAGAAGAGCCTGAAGTCTTGGAGTAAAAGCTAAAATTATTTGAAAAGAAATTATCTAAAAAAAATTCGCTGAAAATGACTGATGATCTGAAATTGTCCAAACTGACAAACGAGTCAGAATATATCTTATGGAAACAAAAGCTAATGTTATTTTTGACAGTTAAAGAACTGGATTCTGTTTTGGAGGACGACGCAAAATCCAAGAAAGATTTTGCTAAAAAAGATGCTAAAGCGAAATTACTAATTATATGCGCTATTAGCGAAAAATACATGGTCTATGCAATTAATTGCAAAACAACCAAGGAAATTTTGGACAAATTCGATTTATTGTTTCTGGGACATCAAGATACTCAGATTTCACGATTACTAGAGGAATATTTTAAATTTAAGTTCGAAAATAATGATTTAATGACGGACATAGCAGAAATAGAAAATAAAGCGATGAGGCTAAGAAATTTAGGATACAATTTGATGACAAACAAATTATGACAAAAATTCTTTCAAATTTACCGGACAAATTATATCATTTTAGAACAGCATGGGAATCTACATCATCAGCAGATAAAAATTTATTTAACTTAATATCGAGACTAAATCTGGAAATAAGGATGAGACAAGAATATACAGAACGAGTTGAAGAACAAAAACCTACAACATCAACATCTGCTAAGTATGACAATGAACATCATACAGAAAATAGTTTCCATGTAAGGAGTTGCTTTAAATGCGGGAAGAAGGGACACATTGCAAGATTCTGCAGAACAGTGAATGGTGACGGTAAAGCTAGTGACAACATAGCTCAATGTCATAAATGCATGAAGAGTGGACACAGACATGCAGATTGCAACAAAAAGTTTAATTGTGTAAACTGTAAGGATGACACACATTTCACAAAGTTCTGCCTAAAGCAAACTGTAAGTAACTTCTATGCAAATAGTAGTGCAGAAGCAGAGGTCGAATTTATAATTGATTCAGGTACCAGCAGTCATATTGTGACATCCGATAGTTATCTTAAAGATACGAAGAAGATTAATTATAATATTATGACTGCAGATGGTAATATTCACCATGTCAACACTATGGGCAACATTTATACTAAAAATATTACTTTCAAAGATGTTTTATGTGTTCCCCAACTCAAGAAGAACTTAATATCTGTATCTAGATTAGCTGATGATAATTATTTATTAAAATTTTTCAGAACGAGTTGTCATATCGAAAGTGAGGGCTCTGAATGCATAGAGGTTGGTGAACTGAAGCAGGACGGTCTGTATTATTTGAATGTTAATACAAAGCCAGTATGTTCAAACATTTTTCAAATAAATGCTGATTTCTGGCATCGTGCATTAGGTCATGTACCTATTAACAGGACAAAGGATCTTGTTCGTGGTATAGATAGAGGCCTGGTAAAGGAGATTGACATCTGCGAAGTCTGCACACAGTCAAAATTATGTAGAAAACCTTATAAAACAAATAGACACAGAGCTAGTAAGCCATTAGAAATTATTCATAGTGATATTTGTGGTCCTATTGAAACAGAAACATGGGATGGTTACAAATATTTTATTACGTTCTTGGATGATTATACTCATTTTGTTAAAGTTTTTCTAATCAAAAATAAAAACGAGGCGTTTTCTAAAATAGTTAATTATATTAATTTGGCGGAAAATCATTTGAAAACAACAGTTAAAACATTCAGATGTGATAATGGGGGTGAATATACTAGCAAACAATTTAAAATGTATTGTAGTAACAAAGGTATTAATATTGATTACACTATTTCCTATACTCCTCAGCTGAATGGTAAAGCTGAACGATTAAACAGGTCATTAATGGAACGAACAAGAGCGTTGCTTTTTGATATGCAGCTACCACATGTATTATGGGGTGAAGCCGTTTTAACTTCTGCTTATTTATTGAACAGGAGTGCAAATACAATAAATGTTAAAACACCAGCTGAAATGTGGTTTAATAGAATACCTAATTTAAAACATTTAAATATTTTTGGATCTTTAGCATATTATAAAAATAATTTTCAGTTACATAAACTTGACTCCAGGAGTAGCAAAGGGCTCTTAGTAGGGTTTACTAACAATGGTTATAAGATATGGGATCCTTCAAGTTTTAGAATTGTTTATTCGAGAGATGTGGTGTTTAATAATAATAAGAGTGATGTTGCAGATTATTTGGAAATGTGTAATTGTAGAGTGAAACAGTGTGATTTAGAAAATTTATTTAAACAGGTTAGTGTCGATATTGGTGGTGATGGTTTTCGTGGTGAAGGTGGTGATGATTTTTGTGATGATAGTGGTGATGGAGCTGTTGGTGATAAAGTAGTTTTTGGAAATAGAGCTGAAGGCAGTGATGAAGATGCTGAGGTTTTTGAAGGCAGTATTGAAGATGTTATAGTTGGAGTTAGTGGTGAAGATGTTGTAGTTGGAGTTAGTGGTGAAGATGTTGAAGTTAGAGGAGTTGGTGTTGAAGATAATGAGATTTTTGAAGATAGTGTTGAAGACATTGGAGTTGGTGTTGAAGAAAATAATAGTTTGAGAGGGGAAGTTAGAGATGATACAGTAGTTGAAATTAGTGATGAGTTTGAGGATGCAATTGAACCAGTTATTAATGATGGATTGCGGATTTTACCGAATAGAGAAAGGAAATTGCCATCTAGGCTGAAAGATTATGATTTGGAGACTTCGTTTTTGACTTATACAGATGTTTTTAATAGTTTTGATAAAGATTTATGGAAACGAGCAATGAATGAGGAAAAAGATTCCTTAGAGAGAAACAAGACTTGGGAAATCGTTAACAAGTGTGAAGCAAAAAATAGGAAAATAATTTCGAGTAAATGGATATTTACTATAAAGCCTGGTGGAAGATATAAGGCTAGATTAGTGGCGAGAGGTTTTCTACAAAAATACAATATTGATTATAAGGAGACATATAGTCCGGTGGTAAATACTACTAGTGTTAGGTTGTTGTTGGCGATTACAGCTCAAAAGGGTTACAAAATTAAGCAATTTGATGTAAAGACAGCATTTTTATATGGAGAATTAAATGAAGATATTTTTATGGAAATACCTTTAGGATATGATATAAAAGATAAAGAGAATAAAGTATGTAAATTAAAGAAGAGTTTGTATGGATTGAAACAAGCACCACTTATGTGGAATAAGAGATTAACGGAGTTTTTGAAAAAATTGGGTTTTTTACAATTAAAATCAGATCCATGTGTGTTTATAAATAAAGATAAAGAAATATATTTGGCTATTTATGTAGATGATGGTATTTTAATTGGTGAAAATGAGATTGATTTAAATGAAATAATTAATAAATTAGAAACAGAATTTGAAATGCGGAAATTTGATAAGACTGAAAAGTTTATAGGGTTTGATGTTAAAGTAGAACGGAACTCTATTAAGATTTATCAGGAAAGTTATATAAATCAAATTTTGGAAAAGTTTAAATATGAAAGCTTAAAAGATAGTAGTCATCCAGATATTTTAGTCGATACACATCAAGAGGGGAAAGTGGGAGTTGATGATGTGCATCGATATAGACAATTGATTGGTTCATTATTATATTTGGTTAATAAAACAAGACTAGATCTAGCTTTTCATGTTGGTTATTGTAGTAGACATCAAGAACATCCTAACTTGAATGATTTTACAAATATTAAGAACCTTTTTAGATATATTAAAAATACAGTCAGCAGTGGTATACAGTATGTTCGTGGTAACGATTTAACGTTAAAAGCGTATTGTGATGCAGACTTTGCAGGTGATCCTGATACTAGAAAAAGTACGACTGGCTTTGTTATATTTTATGGTGGTGGTCCAATTCATTGGTGTTCACGTAAACAGTCGGTCACTGCTCTTTCCAGTACTGAGGCTGAATATATTTCTGCAGCCGAATGTATTAAAGACCTATTATACATTCAGAGTTTGATCTACGAGTTGACAAATAAGTTACCAAAAACACAGTTGTTTGTTGATAATCAATCGGCTATAGTATTGATTAAAAATGGAATTTTGAATAGAAGAAGCAAACATATTGATGTTAAGTATCATTTCATTAAGGAAAAAATAGATAAGAATTTGTTGGAAATTCATTATTGTTCGACTAAAAATAATTTGGCAGATATATTAACTAAGCCACTGGACAGAACAAAGTTTTTGAGATTGAGACAGTGTATAGTGAGTGATACGTAAAGGACATTCTGTAATGTGATGAGTTATGTAGGTTTATTAGAATATAAGGTTGTTTGAGAATTAATTTGAAAGTTTTAGTGTTTAAGTTAGTTAAGTAAGGTGTTTAGATTAATTAACTCAAAAGTTTGTTTGTTGTATTTAGTTAAGTTGGGTGGGTTAATTAAGCTGGGTTTTTAAATGAGTTGATGGGAGTTATATAAGAGATGTTATTCTAATTGTAATAAACATAAAATTCAGAGGGGATGTTGTAATATTAGCTTAATAGAATTTTATGTCTATGAGTTACTGGCAGGTTTTGTGTCTATGGTAGTTAAAAAGATTATGTGGTTAAGTTTGATTTTGTGTAGATTGGAGAAGGGAGTCGTCAGAGACTTATGGAGATCTTTGGTTTGAGTACAGTGTTTAAGTTTTGAGTGTGTATTTTGATAAAGTGTATATTGGGATAATAATGGGATAATAAATTAAATGTCGTAATTGAATCTGGTGGTTTACTTGAAGGATATTCTCACAACATGATGTTTACAATAAGTAAGGTTTCAACATTTACATTTATTTATTTTATTTTACCATTTATGTACACACATATATAAACAGACAAGAAAAACAGAACAGAAAAAAATAGGTACAGAGGTGATGCTTATTTCACAAGAAATCTCTTCCAGCACACCCGAGACAGGACAATAGATACAGAGATGTAGACAGCGTGTGAAATAGTAAAGGAGACAAAAAATAATACATACAATCAAAAACATTTCTCTTAAAAAACTAAACAAAAATTGCTAGAATATACTAACATACATACAAATAAACGTACATACATACATACTAATAAATAAATATCACTAGAATAATACTAATTATATCATACTCAAAAAAAAAAAACAAAACAAAAAATACATACACAACTATGATGAAGTAGACAGATAGTGTTCTTTTACTCTTCTTTTAAAAACTGCAACAGTTTGGCAGTCCCTAATGTCATACATGTTGAATTACATTTTCTTTCATTGCCGCATTTATAATAGTTGGATGATTTGGATGAAAGCCCCTCATGTCTTTAGTACAAATACCCATATTTTATCATGCTTGTCGATGGCAGATTGTATAAAAGTGTTACTTATTGAAAATGTATTTTTAAACATGGTTTTGTATACCATAATCTTCTCTTTAATGCCAATACCAGACAAAAGCGGCAAAAAAAACTTATAAACATTTAACCTCTTGGAATCCTGTGTCCATTGTTTTTTTTTATTTCTTTCACATGTGACGCAATAAAAGACCACTGATGAGAATGGTCACCTAGATTCCAAAAGGTTTTGAATATATTTTGGCGAGCTACCACATCAAACTTTTCAAAACATTTTAATCGACATTTAGATGGACATGGACCCTTTATTTGTTTTGCCATTTGTAAATAAATTAATATATACATTTCAGAAACAGTCGAAAACCTAGATGTTGTATTCTACTCAGTTATCTGTGGGGGTCAACAAAAAAACAAATTCATGATTTGCATGTATTTATACGCAGTTAAATTTATACGCAGTTAGTAAAGAGGCGATATCAGCTGAAATTCCTGATCCAGTCACTGATCCCCATCTACACGACATTGTGACGACACAGATGGTGCATGGACCGTGCGGTGCATTAAATCCATTATCGCCTTGCATGGCTGATGGAAAGTGCACAAAAAGATATCCGCGACCGTTAGTTGCTGAAACAGTCACAGGGAACGATGGATATCCAGTTTATCGTCGGCGTTTAAAAGAAGATAATGGTCGAACTATCAAAGTTAAAGTTCAAAATCAAGAGATTGAGATCGGAAATGAATTCTTTGTACCATATTGCCCGCTGCTATCACGAATTTTCGAAACACATGCAAACGTTGAGAGTTGTCATTCGGCCAAATTAATCAAATATTTGTGCAAGTACGTCACAAAAGACATGGCTGTTTGGTATTGCGTCGGAAAATGCGAATGACGAAATCAGCAACTTCCAAATGGGCAGATACGTCAGTACTAATGAAGCAGCACTGTGGCGATTATTGTCATTTCAAATTCATGAAAGATTTCCCACAGTTGTACATTTAGCAGTGCATTTGGAAAATGGCCAAAGAGTTTACTTCACTGAGGCTAATGCGGCACAACGAGCTGAGAGACCACCATCGACAACATTGACTAGCTTCTTTGCAATGTGTGAAGCAGATCCATTCGCAGCGACGCTGATGTACGTTGAAATGCCCAAGTATTACACTTGGAATCAATCAACAAAGAAATTCCAACGTCGCAAACAAGGAACCCCAGTTCCAGATTGGCCACAGGTGTTTTCCATTGATGCACTAGGTCGCATGTATACTGTTCATCCTAGAAATGATGAATGTTTTTATTTGCGACTGCTGTTGGTAAATGTACGTGGACCAAAATCATTTGCGCATTTGAAAACTGTGAATGGCCACCAATGCCAAACATATCGAGAAGCATGTCAACTATTGGGTTTGCTGGAGAACGATTCTCATTGGGATTTAACACTTGCGGATTCAGTTGTTTCATCAAATGCGTACCAAATACGAACGCTGTTCGCAATTATCATCACCACATGTTTTCCTTCACAACCAATTCAGTTATGGAACAAATACAAAGACGACATATGTGAAGATATCTTGCATCGCTTGCGCATTCAAACGAATAATCCTGACATCCAAATAACCGATGACATCTACAATGAAGGATTGGTTCTGATTGAGGATCAATGCTTGACTATTGCAAACAAGCTACTGATTGAAGTAGGAATGATTGCGCCAAATCGATCGATGCACGATGCATTCAACCAAGAATTAAATCGAGAGCTGCAATACAATGTTGATACACTGCAGGAATTCGTTCGAAATAATGTGCCGTTGCTGAATGAACAGCAAAAACAAGCATACGAAACATTAATGCAAGCGGTGGACAATAATACTGGTGGTCTATTCTTCCTGGACGCACCTGGAGGAACAGGGAAAACATCTGTCATTTCATTGATTTTGGCCACTATTCGATCAAGATGTGACATAGCTTTGGCGTTAGCATCATCTGGAATTGCGGCGACTCTTCTAGATGGCGGTCGTACTGCAAATTCTGCGCTTAAGTTGCCACTCAATTTAAACACAATTGATACTCCAACATGGGTCAAACACAAAATATGTAATTCATCATTTCCAAAAAATAAAACCTCACATATGAGTGTGAAAATCAGCCTTTATTCGTGTAACAGTCTCTTACAATATTTAATAATATCGATATAGTATAATATGTCTTACATACTTTCTCCAAAAATTGCAATATTCATTTTAATAAGGCCACAGAAAAGACCTAATTGTCTACAGGTAAGAACATAAACCTTATTATGTCATCACATTATTATGATTTGTTCACAGAACTTAATTTATATAGATCAAAATAAAAACACTTTCGTGAAAAGACAGAATCACGTTTGAAAATTCAATTACTTTAGAAAATAAAAAAATAATAAAAAATTGCCCACAGAATGGACATCTATCCTGTAGAAATTCCACAGAAAAGACCTAGTTGTTTACAGGTGATAGCATATACCCTATTAAGTAATCACAAAGTTATGACATATTTGTAAAACCTAATTTAAAATTATCAAAATAGTATTCGATCGCCATAATAAGCAAACAATGTGTGAAAGTTACAGTATCTTGAAATATAAAATAAAAGAATGTTCACAGACTGGACAACCTTTTCTTCCTGAGGAAAACAAACAATTAAAATATATTTTCATCGTCAGAATCGTCCATTACAAAAGTCATTTGGCATTTCTTTGGTGTAATTTCTGCGGATCTATCGATCTTTGCGTAGCATAACGTATGAATAGATTAATAATTGAATTTATACAACAAAAATAATAATAATTTATTTCAGATTCTTTACATCCATATTTGTTAGTACAATTAGGAGCTTACAAAATAGTGTTAGTAATAATTAATAATAATTGATTGACCTATAATAATAATTTAATTAAATAAGTAATAGTAATATTTTTATAATAAAAGTAGGTAATTAAAGTAATTATAATAAAAGTAATCATTTTTCCATCACATAAATTAAATTAAAATACCGATTTATATAAAAATAAAATAAATAATGCGATATGAATTCAATGATTCAGGAGAAGACCCAATCACAATTAAATTAGTCAATGTCACAGTCGGGCAGGTTTCCTACGTCTTCAAAGTCTACATTTTCTATGTCTGAACTAGAAGTTAATAACAATTCGGCTTCATCTGATAGAGGTTTACTACGAAGTAGCCTTATCTTAGGTCTGAAACTAGAGAGATATGGGTCTGAGGATATCAGCAAATTATGGATGATATCCTCATTTGTTGCAATTCTGCTAGTTTAGCGCGAAGATTCTGATTTTTTTTTAAATCTTTGTTGCGAGCTTCGGATGCCTCTTCAGAAAGTTTACCGTTTGGAATAAAGTTATTGTGCTCAACTATGTCGGCACCATCATGAGTAATTTATGCACACTTGAGGGCATATAATACGATGCATAGAGCTCAACATATCTATGAGCCGTTGTAGCACAATATTGCCGGAACTTTTCCACGTCTAAAAACTCTCAATCTTATTATAATTACTTTAATTACTTTTATTATAAAAATATTACTATTACTTATTTAATTAAATTATTATTATAGGTCAATCAATTATTATTAATTATTACTAACACTATTTTGTAAGCTCCTAATTGTACTAACAAATATGGATGTAATGAATCTGAAATAAATTATTATTATTTTTGTTGTATAAATTCAATTATTAATCTATTCATACGTTATGAATAAGTACGCTTTCCGCCAAGATCGATAGTCATATAGGTTTGTTGTCTTTCAGGTATCAATACTGGGTAAAAAAAAATATATATACATATATTTGAGGTACATAACCGCGTATTACAACATCGTCCAAATATGCATTTTAAATTCATTCACATCTTTTGAACGGGGAAGTTCGGGGTCAAGGTCAAAGGTCAGGTGGCTTTGGTATAGGCTCGGCAACAATACCTAAAAGTTTCAGCTTTACAATTCAAGACACAAAAAAGTTATGAGGAAAACAAATTCCATTTTCATACATTTGAAAACTAAAAGTCATTTTTTTATGATATAGATTTAAAAAAAAACCCGTAATTACTAATTTATTCAATGTTTTAATGTACTCGACAAAACTGTATACTTGAAACTA
The DNA here is from genome assembly GCA_911387795.2 of Apamea monoglypha. Lineage (NCBI taxonomy): Eukaryota > Metazoa > Arthropoda > Insecta > Lepidoptera > Noctuidae > Apamea > Apamea monoglypha. Next base: position 5,655,230 of record OU426935.1, on the reverse strand, counting down.
TCAAATAGAACATTTTTTTTTTCAAAAATCCTATGAAAGGGAAGCTTGTTTTTCCGTCCACTGTGCGGCGTGTTAGCCGTACGGTTAACAAAACGTGCAAGCTTGTACATGGCACGGCGAAGCTACCGGTCGAGACAGCGGCCAGGTGCCGCTCAGTTCACATTTTTCTGCAGCCGACGACGTTTTCGACATGAACCCTTCTAAAAAAAAGATTATTCTTGCGTACTATGTATATAGAAAACTTAAAAAAAAAGAGAAAAGAAGAAGGTTTTGGATACATCCAATTTTAGAAAAACGCGAAGAATTTGGCGCTTTTCATACACTTGTCAAGAATCAACTGAGGGAAGATGAAGACAAGTTTTTCAATTATTTTAGAATGCAGAAAACGACATTTGATAAATTGCTCCAAATTTTATCCCAGAAACTAAAGCACCAAGATACTAATATGCGACAAAGTATTTCCGCCGCAGAAAGATTGGCTGTAACTTTGAGGTTAGTACAAAATTAAATTACTTACATACTTTTGTTTAATTTTATTTATTTATACTAATCATTTATCACAAACAAAATTGTACTGTTGATAAATTATTTACTTACTAATGAACAATTAATTATACACGTAGAAACAAGAAACAAGGATAAATATGCTAATGAAATTCAGATCTGAAATCGAATTCTTCTTCAGCACTAGCTTGAGAATTTGCAGAGGTACTTCCTGCATTTTCACTGTACACAGATACTTGCGATTCTGGTCGGTTGGGGATTGACTCCAAACCAGAACTATGTCCAAAATCATATTCCTGACGATTATTCCCAAAGCCTGATCTAGCAGCTGTAGAATACCCATACATTGATAACTACGAATTCGCTAATGCTGTGCCACTTTGATAGCCACTATCCCATTGGTTTCTAGGTGTAGGTATATATCGGTTATGCTCTCTCTGTTGGATGCTTTTAATTATTGATATGACTTGAAACTGAAAGTCTATCATATTTTCATCACTAAACTTGTCAACAGTATCAGAAATTCCCCTAAAACAGTTCATACTACGGCTTCTTTCCTCCTGCGCTGTTGAATCCATATACTTCATAAACTTAATGTCAACTTCACTGAGTTGATTTTTATTTTTTTCATTTTTTGTAGTCTTCCGAACCTCACTCGTTGCACAGTCCCCTGAGCTTGATTGAAGGCTTGAATCATTTACATGTTCAATCATACTAGAATCGGTCTTGCGATGCTCGACAATTTTTTTTAAGAATAGCATTTCGTCATAAAAATTGTATTTTCTTATTTTTTTCGCTCCAGATCCAGATTTACATTCATTCATTTTTTTATTGCATTTTATCCAATTATCTTTCATATTGGTCCATTTCTTCATCACCTGTTGCCCTAAAAATAAAAATGATATTATTTTTTGATATTTCAGGTACCTAGCAACCGGAGACACATTTACAGATCTACATTATACGTATAGAATTGGAATAAAAACTATAAGTTGCATTGTACGTGAAGTTTGCTACTTCATTTGGTCAGAACTGTGCAAAGAATATATGAAAATGCCGACTAAAGAAGACTGGTTTCAAATTGCAAACAAATTTCAAAAATCTTCCGATTTCCCGCTGTGCTTAGGAGCGGTTGATGGTAAACACATCAGAGTCATTAAGCCTATGGACAGTGGTTCGATGTTTTTAAATTACAAGCATTACTTCTCAATAGTTTTAATGGCGGTAGTAGACAGTGATTACAATTTTATATTTGTTGATATTGGTGCTTACGGAAAGGAATGTGATTCCAGTGTTTTAAAAATTAACAAACAACACATTAAATCTACCCGATGCATCACGCTTGCCTGGAACTGACTACAAATTTCCGTTTGTGTTTGTTGGAGACGAAGCCTTTGCTTTGCGCTATCACTTACTTCGTCCATTCGGAGGCCATCAACTTAATCAAATAAAACGAACGTTTAATTATAGACTCACAAGAGCACGAAGGTTTGTTGAATGTGCTTTTGGAATTTTAGCCAACGAATGGCGTATTTTTCACCGGCCAATGAATGTGTCAATCGATTTCTCTGCAGATATTGTGAAAACTTGTTGCGTTTTGCAAAATTTTATACATAAAGAAGAAAGCTTTCATTTTGATAATGAAATCGAGTCCACCTTTGAATTAGAATCGGAACTAACACAGCTACCTATCACGAATGCAGTTCGCGGAAGTTTAGTGGCTAACGATGTTCGCAACAGATTTGCACAATATTTTATGTCTAACGAAGGTAGCCTCTCTTATCAAAATAACTATGCTTAAATATTTTTTTGTAAGGAAATAAATTACATATCTGTAACTTACCAAAATTGTTTTTTTCTTCACCACTTAAATCTTCAAATAGGGGATTTAAGTTTGTAAAGATTTCTTTCCAAGAATCGTACTTAAGCCGCTTATTTTTATAATCGTCAATAGTCTTATCCCATATTACAGGTCTTTCATGAACTAGTGTAATTAGTAATTCTTGATTTATGTTCATTTTACTCGTAATACAAAATGAGCGTATGTAATCCGTCACGAAAACGTTAAAACGTCCGGCACCGTCGACACGCTCGCATAGACTGCAATACAACACTGATCAAAATGGCGCCGTGTGTAGACGCGGCGTGCCGAGGGGGACGCACGGCGAACACGGCGGCGGCGCCGGAACGTAAAGCCGCCGTGTATGTCAACAAGCTTCTACAGTGGCCCATACAACACTGACAGCCGTGCCTACACACGGTGAATTTACCGCAGATTTTTACGGCGAAAAAACGTGTGTGTACAAGTATTACCAACACTAATACGCGAACATGAGGGACTCGACGGTGGAGTGTTCTGCACAGCGAAATGCAAAGCATTTTTACTATTTTTTTCCTTCTCACGTCTTAATTTGGCCTTTTCCCTCCATATTTTTCTCATTTGTCGTTGTTCTCTAGGGGTGCAATCTTTAATAGTTTTAATTTTGCCTTGTTCTTTTTTTCGTCGATATCTTTCTCTGTCCTGTCTTCTTCTTTCTTCTAATGCTGCTTCATCCATTTTGGCACGTATACGACGGATACTGAGCTTCTTTTGTTCACGCCTGCGCCTTTTTTTCTCTTCCTCGGAAAGCTGAATCCTACTTCTACTTGCCCGTGGCATCGTAACTGTAACAATATTTACATCATTTTCTACATTTTAAGGTGAATTCTTCGACTGTTAGCGGAAAATTTAAATTTAAAATGGTTTTTTGATGTTTTCCCTGAGGTAACATTGATATGAGGCGTGATCTTATTAATCACGGTATTAATATCCCTTTAATTATTTTTTTATTACTACCGCGAATGATAAGATCACGCTTCATATCTGATGTTATCTTAGGTAAAATATCAAAAAAATTTAATTTCTCGCTAACAGTCGAAGCATTCGCCTTAGGGATGCTTCCTACACTATTTGCCAGTCAAATGTATGACTCATAAAGGGAAAAAATTATTTAGCCAGAATGAAACTTATTTTACGTCTCTTCTGTAGACAACTGTATTTCCTGTAGACACATGCATCTACAGAAAAGATGTCTACAGGAAAGACATCGTGTAAAACAAATAAGATATCTTAAAATATTTTGAGGTTAGAATGAAAGTATGTTAAATGTTGCAAACCTAACCCTAATACGCATAAACGCTTACGATTTATATAATTTTGAATTACCTACTTACCAATATATAAGTAATACAGAAAAGATCTTCAAAACACGACCAAAATCTTGTGTATCCTTTAATAGCAATATTTTTTCACCAGCGCCGACGCCATATCAGGTAATCAGGAACGAATGAGTGACGTTTGATGCAGTGATGCCAACTTAACCCAAAAAATATTTTGGGTGCGTTCGAAATATTTGATATTGTGTGAGTTTTACGTGTCTACAGTAGAAGACTATAAATATTGGAACAATATGTTTATATGTTTTTATTCATAGATATGGATTACTGATTTTTTTTATGTATGCTAATATGGATGTTGTTTAATTTTTACGTACGGACGCCAGCACATCAAGTTACTACAATCTGTCAAATTTCTTTAATAGATTTTTAACTTTATCGTTAAAGCATTAAGGTTCAAGATTGATTGAGAAAATTTGTCAGTTTCGGGTAGCTTGACCTGCTGGCGTCTGTACATTCACATTATAAGAACGTGTTTGTTGTACCTGAAATATTTTTAAACATCTATGAAACTGGGGTGCTAAGCGTCCGAACAGTCTACAGTAGGAGACTTTTTGGTATGAACGAAAGCAGAAAATTAATAAATGTATTCTTGTAAATAAAATAATATCAAATATAGGATGGGAACAACTTAATCTTAAGTAATAAAAACACTAACACGCTCTAATAATGTAACATCTGAAATTTATTTAACCTGAACACTTTTTCACACGTTTTTGTGTTTGACCCACATGCAATATTTCCCGATCCACTGCAATGGGAAAATTGTTGATGCAATGCAAGCTCATTGTTTGGGATGAGTGCACAATGGCACATAAGAAATCACTTGAAGCACTTAACTTCACACTGAAGGATCTTCGGCGAAATAACATGTTTGGCGGCTTGATGATATTGTTGGCAGGCGATTTCAGGCAGACGTTGCCAGTAATTCCCCGTGGAACGCCTGCAGATGAATTGAATGCTTGCCTGCAGGCATCACCTTTATGGAATAACGTAAAAACATTATCGCTAACCACTAATATGAGAGTTCAACTTCAAAATGATCAAAGTACTGCACAATTTTCCAAACAATTGTTAGCTGTTGGAAATGGAAAAGTCCCAGTTGATGCGAAATCTGGATTAATTACTCTTACCAACGACTTTTGCCGATTTGTAGACTCTCAATTAGCTCTTATTGAAAATGTTTTCCCAAACATTAATGAGAATTATCAGAATTATGCTTGGTTAAGTCAACGAGCAATTCTTGCCGCAAAGAATAATGATGTACACGCACTGAATTTCACCATTCAATCAAAAATTGCTGGCGATTTGGTGACATACAAATCCGTTGATTCCATAACAAATCCCGATGATGTAGTAAATTATCCAACGGAATTTTTGAACTCTCTGGAGTTACCAGGATTTCCACCACATAACTTGCAACTCAAAGTTGGTACAGTTATTATGATATTGCGTAATTTGAATCCACCGCGACTTTGCAACGGTACTCGACTTTCGGTAAAAAGACTTATGCCGAATTTGATTGAGGCAACCGTTATTAACGGAAAGTACGCAGGTGAAAATGTATGTATTCCTCGAATACCAATGATTCCGACTGATTTTCCGTTTGACTTCAAACGATTGCAATTTCCAGTTCGCCTGGCGTTCGCAATGACAATGACAGTCGCAAGGCCAATCGCTTAGTGTTTGCGGGATAAATTTAGAAAATCATTGTTTTTTCACATGGGCAGTCATACGTTGCGTGTTCACGAGTTGGGAAACCATCCGCTTTGTTTGTGTTAACGTCAGACCAAAAAACAAAAAATGTGGTTTACCAAAGAGCACTTCAATGAAACGGATAATTTGCGGACACGTATAACGCTTCGATTCAGTATTTACTTTCATTTACTTAGAGAAGTTCAACTAAATAACACTTCATTTTTGTAATCGAAATGAATTCATTACTGTTGTGAAATGAAATAAAATTTTTCCTTTTCAAATATAAAACAAAAAAAAAATTTCTTCTTCTTTTAATCACCAAACGAAATGTTACATAAAACGAAGCCATCTGGTGGCGAAACGGAGTTCGCCGGGTTTGCTAGTATAATATATACAGGATGACTTTGAATAAATGCGACAAAATGAAATGGGAGCTTCAGTTACAGTAACATAGTAATTATAAACTGTTTTTTCTACAATCTAAATGGTAAAAAAAAGTTACGTGATTATCGTTTTAAAATGGTCCATTGATGTTATTATCTTTATTTAAATACGAATTATCGGTATTCCAGAAAAATAATTAATATGCAAAATAAATAAGAAAAATTAAAGTATCAAAAAATCTCGTCCGACTCATCGCAGTGCTCAATAATCGTCGTGGAGTACTCATGTTATTAAACGTTGCCGTTCATAGCGGTCATTTACTTAATTTTGCCTATTTTCTAGTGTAAGTATCGCGCGACGTTGCCAAACCTCGCAGATGCGCCAGCGCTGACATCCCTTCCCGGCGACCGCCCCGCCGCCCACCCTTCCTTCGTTCATTAGTCGTCCTAAAACGTTTGTAGGTCACGGTCGCGCGCGCATTCCGCAAATCCTACCTTACGTATTGCGAATAATTTGTATTGTTGTCTTGTGTTTGTGTCATAACAATGCCTAGGACGAGACGAAATAGTCGTGAACCGTTAACAAATGTACAGTATCTTGATATTGTCGTGTGGTACAACACCGTAAGAAATCTACGTGAAACGCAGCGAAGATTTCGGCTAAAATATCCCAATGTCGTTCCACCTTCATTGGGAAGAATTCTAAGAATCACTCAGAACATGCTGGACTTCGCAAGTGTACACGTGCCGGCACACGCCCGGGGTGGTGGAAGACCGCCGGTACACCCAAGGCGCATGTACCGCATGGTACAGCGATTTTATCAAGAAAATCCTCAGGCCAGCACCCGACAGGCAGCCAGGCGGTTTAATGTGAGCCAGTACTTCATATGGAAGTTACTAAACACGTCTGGGATGTATCCATATCATTTTCAGCGCGTGCAAGATATCGTGCTCGCCGACTATCGTCCGCGGAGACAATTTTGTGAATGGTTGTTGGAAAATCTCCATCACAACATTTTATGGAGTGACGAAGCCACCTTCACAAGAATTGGACTGTTTAACGTTCATAATGAACATTGGTGGAGTGCTCGTGGTCGCAACCCACACGTAACACGGAGGGACGCTTTCCAAGTGCGATTTAGTGTGAACGTATGGGCTGGGATAATTAATGACAAAGTTATTGGGCCGATCTTTATTAATGACAGGTTGACCGGTCCACGTTATTTAGAACTTTTAACAAATGCAGTGTAATGTTGGGGTTCCTAAGAGGTGGTCTCAATGAAACAACCACATGCTTGTAGTACTATTTAATGAGTGCGATCAATGTTACATCGATATGTGGCTTATGAGGTATAGTGCTAATTCAGCATATTAAGTATAAAGGAGTGTGCATACTTAATAATATAAGAGAGCATACATATTATTACACTTCACCTCCCGGGGGCATAAAAAAAAAAAAAGAAATTGGCACAACTCTTTTCTTTTTTTTTTCTATTATTATTTTGATTAGTTACAAGCAAAAAAAAAATTTTTGTTACATATTTTTATAAATATAAAATTATACTAGTTCTTAGCCTATTACTGATTTTATATGAAATAACAGGGTACCTATTTTTTCTTATCATTATACATTGCAATGTTTTTTTTTTTTTTCTAATCTTATATTAAATTTATTGATAATAAGGCCTAGTCCTATTCTTATGTACTAATTCTATTTTATTATTTTTTAATATTTTTACATTACAACCTAAATCTTGCACTACTGTATAGGGACCTTCAAATAGGATATCTAATTTACTACCTGTTTCATTTTTTAATAAAATCAAATCATCTTTCTCATACGCTGTTGAATTAATAGATCTATCATGTATTTCCTTACGTTTATGCTTATTTAACAACAAATTGTTCTTTGCGTCGGCATGAGCTAACTGCAATCTATATTTTAATTGTAATGGATAGCTATCTGGATTGTATAATGGGTCTACAGTATCGCTAATGCTATCTGGTATCCGACAAAGTTTTCCAAAAACAAGTTCAAATGGCGTATATTTTGTTTCTGAATGGACTGTGTTGTTGAAACTAAAGCACCAAAATGGTAACCAATAGCTCCATGTATTCTTATGGTTGCCGCACTGAATTCTTAAAAATGCACCCAAAGTTTTGTGTGCATTTTCAAGAGCTCCAATCGACTGATGGTGATAGGCTGTAGAAGATAATTTTTCAATATTAAGGATTTTACAAACCTGTTCCATAGTTGCAGAAATAAATTCTGTTCCTCGATCCGTAGCTATTGTTTCCGGAATACCAAATCTTAATATGAACTGTCTAACAAATGCATCTGCAATGGACACCGTTTCTTTGTTTTGTAATGGAATAGCTTGTACAAATTTTGTCAATTCACACTGCATGGTCAATATGTAACAATTCCCGCTTTCGTCTCTATCTAAAGGACCGACCACATCTAAGTAAATCTTTTCGAATGCCGAGGAAGCCGTTGTAGTAATTTCCATCGGTTCTTTAATGTAACGGTAATGTTTAGATTTTTGACATTTCGTACATTTTTTAACATATTCTTGAATATCCTTGTCAATACTTGGCCAATAGTATCGTCTTTTGATAGTATTGACCATTCTACGCACTCCAGCATGTCCACTGGAAGGCAATAAATGAAAGTCATTCATAATTATTGTCTTTTCATTATCATCAGTTATTCTTTTTACTCCTCTTAATATACATATTCGTGGTCCGGACCAATTAGGGAGTGTTGTTATCTCTTCACAAATACTTTTAATAAATTCTATATTATCATTATTCTTAATTATACATACTTCGCTGATACGTATCTTTTTGCAAAAATAACTTAATTTCTGCACAAATTCGGCTCGCGAGAAATGCGCCTTGAAATCAAGATTAATGTATAATGTCTTTTTAGTCTCTTCAAATGCAAAACATTCAATTTCTTCAGTTATCATGTCATTATCCTTAAATCTTTTTAATTTGCAACCTTCAATCAAACACATTTCCACTGACTCACGCGGTTTTCTTAATATATCCACAACCCTTGGGTGATCAGTCCATTCGTTAATGGATTTATTAAGAGCCTTCTTTCCATCTTCTTCCTTACTGTTACTTAGTTCTTCCATCTTTCTCTTTTGCATCCTAGTCGTTACAGCCATAACTTGCTCATTCATACTTTTAAGTTCGTCAGACGTTATATGAACTCTAGATAAAGCGTCTGCCACTACATTATCTCTTCCTTTCACATAGAGTATTTTAAAGTTATATTCTTCTAGGGTTAACCTAAATTTAAGTAACCTACTTGACGGATCTTTCATACCAAATAAATATATCAATGGTTTGTGATCTGTCATGATGGTAAATTTATTTCCATATAAATATGGTCTAAAATATTTAACAGACCACACGATAGCCAAAAGTTCTTTTTGAATAGTCGGATAGTTTTTTTCCGCTTTATTCAAGGGTCTACTCGCATATGCAACTGGTCTAAGATCTTTGTTACATAATACGGAACCAATAGCAGTACCCGAAGCATCCGTTTGTAAAATAAATTCATGTTTTTCTGAAAAATCGGGATACTGCAGAATGGGTGACGATACTAGCGCATTTTTTAAAGAATCAAAAGCGTTCTGGCATTCAGTAGACCATATAAATGGTTCATTTTTCCTACTTAACTTATTCAAGGGCATTGCTATTTCCGAAAAATGTCTAATAAATTTGCGGTAATAATTACAGAAAGCTACGAAACGTTTTACTTCATCTGCATTTTTGGGAATAGGGTAATTTTTTAATACTCTAGTTTTTTCTGGATCTGGTAATACACCTTTATCTGTAACTAAATGTCCTAAATAAAGAATTTCTTTCTTTAAAAATTCACATTTTTTTGGATTTAGTTTTAAATTTACTTTTCTCAACCTTTCCATTATACTTACTAAATTTTGATTGTGGCTAGATAGATTTCTCCCGAATACAATGAGATCGTCTTGGTAAACTAGACATTTATCAAAAGTTAATCCAGACATTGCTACTGACATCATACGACTAAAAGCATTAGGACTTATCTTTAAGCCCATGGGTAGCCGTTTCATGCAATATTGGCCTGTATTTGTAGTGAATGCAGTTAATTTACGACTATTGGGTTCCAAGCTTACTTGGTAATAACCTTGGTGAAGGTCAAGGTGAGTGAAATAGATTGCTCCCGTAAGCGTATCTAAAATGTCATTAATATTTGGTAATGGGAATTTATCGTCACAAATAACTTGGTTTACTTTTCTATAATCTATTACTAAACGCCATTTTTTCCCTTGTCCCTCGCTACTTTTCTTAGGTACTAATAAAATTGGACTGGACCATTCACTATTTGTCTCTTCTATAATATCATTCTTTAACATATTATTAACTTGCTTAGCTATTTCTGGTTTTAGTGCCTGTGGTAACCTATATGGCTTGACGTAAACTGGGGTTGAGTTTTGTTTCAGAACTATAGATTGCTCATAAATATTGGTTGTTTTTAACTTATCTCCTTCTAAATGGAAAACGTCTGAATACTTTGTACATATTGCCTCAATTGATTGTTTCTCTTCTCCGTTTAAATAATTTAGATTTAATTCTGACAACAATGTTTTAACTCTAGTGGCGTCGATATTGGTCTTATTAAATTGACAAATATTATAATCTTCCAAATTTCTTAAATCTGGTGTTAAAGATGGCAAACACACTTCCTTATCACTAACATTAAGTATCCTGACTGGAATTCTGTTATTACTAACCTTTGCTATTGCGTTTGCTATAAAAACATCTGTCGCTATCTCTTTACTACAAACTACAACTTCTCCATTTACATTGTCATTCACAATAATAAAATGAATTGATTCCGAACGCGCGGGAATAATTATTGCATTTTTTATCCTATCATGTTCATCAACAAAATGTAAATAATGTTGTTTATTATTGTTGTAAAGTGTTAACTTATTTGAAACTATATCTATTTTTGCTTGAATTTTTTCTAAAAAATCTAAACCTATGATACCGTCTGCTCTTAGTGGTAACGAATTAAAAACGAGAAAATTATACTGAAACGCTACATTATCATATTTTAATAATAAATTTACACAACCTAGAGAACGTCGCTGACCACCTATTCCATTTATTAAGGTATTATCCTTATGCACAACGATGTCCTTTGGTAACATTTCATTTTTAATGATGGATAATGTTGCTCCCGTATCAATAAGCCAATAATATTTAGTATTATTAATATAAAAGGTTACGTACTTCGCATTTCCTTGGTATGATAACACAAAATGTTTAGGATCGAAAAAACTGATTTCGTGTACTATCTGTATTTTCGTCTTTATCGCTTTGACGCGTGTCTTCTACTCGCTCTGCTGGGAACGTACTTTGGCCTCGTCCCCGGTTCCTAGCATATCTCGAACCTCTATTACCACGGTTATACGATGAGTGATAATTTGGCCTATTATATCCACGAGAACCTTGTCCTCGGTTATAATTGTTATGAGATGGGTGTCCACGAGTGTAACTGTTACCATATTGACCACGGAGAGTACCCCTACGATGACTTTGTGATCGTCTATTATTATGTGAAACTCGTCCATTTCTAGATACATGCAAGACATTACCTGATGGTGGGAAAGACATGCACTCTTCGTCTTTTGCTGCTTGTATGGCATCTTTCAAACTGCTGAAGCCGCGTGCCGAGACGATGGTGCTCAGCTTCGAGCTCCGCAGGCCATCTGAAAACCGTTTTATTGCAAAACTTTCATTGATCGGTTTTAAAATAGAAAATGCCTCAGTTTTTCCATCAGCCTGGGTAATCGTCAGCTCCGTAAATAATTTTTCCACCTCTGATCCATATTCTTCAATGGACCTTGAACCCTGTTGAATGTTTTGTAGCTGGGTCTGCATAGCCATAAATGATTTCTTAGGTAAGAGATATTTCCTTAAATCATCAACTAAATCTTGCACATTTTTGTATGAGCTTGATACTCTTAGCTTTGCGTTCTCACTCAGCCTACTTTTTAGAACGAAAGTGATTAATAATGCCTTACCTGAGCCATCCAACATGCCAGCATACAACTCCACGGAGTCTATCAACCGCTTGGTGGTGCCCTCAACACCGTCCATTACTGGAATCAAACTACACGCCACCTTTAAGTCGAATTCCATTTTACCTAATTCTTTTGCTACGGGAAAAATACACAAGTTTCCTATTTCCTCGTATTTCTGTTTAATTTTTTCATATAGACCTATCGCCGATGCTAAATGAACATCCCTGCTTTTCTCAATTTGAAAAAATATTTTACAGCAGTTGTCAAATGCACTTTTTGCTTGTTCCAACTTAGTTGGAATTACATTACCTTTATATCTTGATTGTCCCTTTTTTACTAAATAATTTCGTATCTCTACTAAAAAGTAATAATTTTGTTTTAAAATATCAATCATAGCACACTAATATTTCTTAATCTAATAAGTAATAGATTTGCTTAAAACACATCATAAACACAGTACCATAATTGCGAAACCTATAAATTAAAGTCCGACGTTGCACTTTGTTTCCGTTTGGTGTCGCATTACTTGTTTTCCGTGCATGATTTTAGCGCCTTTAAGTTTTTGCGTAATGAAATATGATAGTTCACTTAACGATAGTTAATTAAATTATGGTAAATAAATTTCACAACACTATTCACTGATTTTCGGTACCTTCACTGCGCCCTCTGATGGATGACCTGATCCTCTGCATGGTACTCATCCCTATTTCTTGTTGGATCCACGTGCGATGGCAGCTCCTGTACATCCTTAAGCCAACATAAAGTGCTACAACTCCAATGACGGCCAGGACAATGTAGGTTACGATGGTTAGACGTTCCACGTGTCCTCCAATTTCCTTCAACGTGGCGTCATTGTTTCCTCCAGCCGCGTTCTGACTAAGGAAAACCTCTTCCTTTTCGACGGTAGACCGACACATGATATGTTTCGTAAAATTTTAATCAAACTAGAAACTAAAAATCCCCTTGGCAGAGTCCCAAGGCAGGGTCGCCATGTAATGTTGGGGTTCCTAAGAGGTGGTCTCAATGAAACAACCACATGCTTGTAGTACTATTTAATGAGTGCGATCAATGTTACATCGATATGTGGCTTATGAGGTATAGTGCTAATTCAGCATATTAAGTATAAAGGAGTGTGCATACTTAATAATATAAGAGAGCATACATATTATTACACTTCAGCAGTGTCTGAACTATTACAAGATGTGCCCGTGTCTTATCTTGCCGGTATGTACTTCCAACAGGACGGAGCTCCGGCTCATTATTTTAGTGAAGTGCGGGCTTATTTACAAAGTGAATACGGTGATAGGTGGATAGGTCGCGGCGGACCCGTAGCATGGCCGGCACGATCACCTGACCTAACACCGTTAGACTTTTATTTGTGGGGAGAAATAAAAAGACTCGTTTACGAACGCGAATCCGAAACTTTAGACGAGCTAAAAAACAAAATCAGGAGTGCATTCGAAACTGTAAAATCACAAACTTTAGTAATAATAAAACTTAAGGACAATTTGCGGCGCCGTGCTCAATTGTGTTTACAAAACGGAGGTGGACATTTTGAACAATTGTTAAAATACACGTAAGTGTACCAATTTGATTTATTGTAAATACTTAATAATTATTGTAAATACTGTGATTCCAACTTTTTAAATACGCCAAAAATACAATAATTGATTTTTTGTTGTAACAAACATTATTCAGGTTATACGGTATACCTCATACTAAAACATTGTTTTACTATTTACTTTTATTGTATTTTTGATCGTCCTAAGCCGACAAAAGTATGAAGGGAAATTTGGTTTCACAAAATTTTCATTAATCGTGCGCGCGGGAAAGATGCGCGGCGGCCGGGCGAATGGGGGCGGCGCGATTCATTCATAGCGAGAATGTACCTAGATCGTGCCCACTACACGAAAACGGTAGTACGCGAAATTCTTTGATACTTTAATTATTTTAACGTTATTCGTAACACTGATAAAATATTATTAATTTTACATTTGATATGTTCTAAATTTTCTTGACAACACGTAATACTGTATATTTAGATTTGTCGCATCTATTCAATTTCACCCTGTATATCGACTGTAGCAATTATCATTGTCGGATCTACATTTTTGCGATTTTCAGTCTAATGCATTTTAGGTCTTACATGAAGTATAAGAAATGCCCCCGTCTTTGTTTTTCCAAGTGGAAATAGTAGTATGTGTTCAGTGCGCACGATTAATAATGTCGCATAGTACATTGCGAAATTAGTTGCGGGGCGCGGGAGGGGAACAGATGCGAGCGCGCGGCGCGGATATGCCACTTCAGCCAATGTTAGCGGGAGGAGCGCACTCGTCGTCGGTTTTGCTTTCCAAAACGTAAATTAATAAATTCGCCAAAATTGTAATAAAAATTCAATGTTCCCGTTATTATGTCGAGGTCAAGACGGATATTAAACTTATTGAATCCATCAGTTCCGCCACAAAACGGTCCAAATTTTGAATTAACGGACACTATTAATGTGAAAACTCGCCTAAGAAAAAAGAGAAAAAGTAAGTAAAAAATATTCCTTTTAGCATTTTAGCATACCTAGTATAAAAAATTAATTATTGTTTATTATTAGCGTCCTAATGATTCATATTTTTTAAGAAATGTTAAAAAATACGGACAATAATGTCGTATATGCCAGATACATCAGTGTTTATCGTTTTCTATTTCGTTTACTTTGTCGGATGTGTCACGTACTACATTATTGCTTGATCGGAGATAGTTTTATTTTGTCGGATATGGTACTACAGACTTTGTTGCATGTTCATTTGATAAATAGTATTGTAGGATGTACCACTTCCTACATTAATGACTGCTGTGTGTTTAATTGTGTTTTGTCGGATAAGGCATTACTGACTTTGTTTACTGTTTATTTCTCATTTCTTGTTGTCGGATGTACTACATTCGACATTATTTAATTTTTTCGCATCATGACTATCAAGCTACTATTGAATATGGTACTAATGACGTTGCTGTTTAATGAAAGTTTTTTTTGTTTTGTTTTATGTGTTATCATAATAATAAAAGGCAAAAGTTTGTTTGTGTGTGTGTGTTTGTATGTTTGTTACTTCTTCACGCTCAAACGGCTGGACCGATTTGGATGAAATTTGGTATGTAGATAACTTATGCCCTTTTTTTTTTTTTTGGGATGGGAAATCATCAAATGACCCCTCCCGCTCTGGGAGCGGAAGGGAGTGTCAGACTCTTACTGACTAA
This sequence comes from Apamea monoglypha, assembly GCA_911387795.2. NCBI lineage: Eukaryota > Metazoa > Arthropoda > Insecta > Lepidoptera > Noctuidae > Apamea > Apamea monoglypha. The sequence goes on along the minus strand of OU426935.1, from coordinate 5,640,100 downwards.
AACCCACCCATGTTCCTTCCTTCGCCCTTTATGTTCCGGGGTAGCGGTAACCCTTTCGGACAATCCCGCTGCCCCGGCAGGCTTCGGCCCTGAGGGGCCCCTCGTTATGCTGACATCTCTTTGAGGCGCGCGTGAAACACTTACTCGCCGTCCAGCACGGGCCTGGTCCTGATCGGGCGGTGAGCTACCCATTGCTCTCCGCCCGCAGGCCCGCGCCTACGGTGGCCGGTAGTCGTCGCTCGACTCCCGACGCCCGGGGCGTCTCCCGCGGCGGCTGGGACGGGAGGCTCTCTCCCTCATCCGTCCGGATTAACATATAGGCTATCCCTGTCTACGCGAGTGAAACCGCGGGGCGCAGCTAGTATATTTACTTTAGTATTTTTATTATAAAAGAGGAATTAAATTAGTTTTTTTTTTCAAATAAGCTCTAAGTTATCCTACTAACAGACTGCATTTACTTGGTTTGGCTTGCTTGCTTTGTTTGCTAACATAGTAAAATATTTTATTTTAGGAGAACCGTCGCCTCTTCCTGCTGGTTTTGAAGAGGAGCTTGTGCAACTGGAAGACCTGATTGGAGACATTTTTGATGACTGCAAAGAGCCTCGTGGGAGACATTTTTGATGACAGTGCAAAGAGCCTCGTGGGAGACATTCCTGAGAATCCGGTAAAGTATTTTTGAGATAGACAGACAGTTTCACGTATAACCTACGTCTTGTCTACTTTTCTCATTTAACTGAGTACAATTTTATTAGTTGTATTATGCTTTTCAGAGCCACGTGCATCCAGTAACTCCACCAAATACACTAACTCCAAGCGCTCCAGCTCTTGACAACCTAGCAACAACTCGCAACTCGCCAAAAGTTCTGGAAACCAATGAAGATGAAGTTTTCACACAGTTTGATTACACAGTAACAACACCGATGCCGTCCCCGAGTCCCACTTCTTGGGTTCTTAACTATGGGGATAGTGTAAATATAGGAGCACCGTGCCAGGTCTCTTCTGTGAATCACGCGCTTCCCACCCACGAGGTTTATGAAAACATGGGTACACCATCCGAGAGCCCTTCTGTAAGTCATGTTCATACGCCATCTTCTACAACCAGTTCCAGAAAAAAATCTTTTAAGACTGATAAGGGAAAGAAGCGCCTTGCGCATAAAGAAAGGTGGCTTGTGGTCCAAAGAAAACTGAAGAAAAACAGCGGCGAAGAATTTGTGAACAAAAATGGAAAGACGGTCGAAAAAAAAGAATTAAAGGACCCTTGTACCGATAAGTGCCGATTGAAGTGTACCCAAAAAATTTCTCATGAAGATCGAAAGCGAGTCTTTAAATATTTTTGGCTTTTAGGTGAGAAGAAAAAGCACTGGGAATTTGTTATTAAAAACACAAAGAAGAGTCTCAAGCAACGCCAAACCACGGAAGTTACGAAGCACGATAGACAGAACACTTTTTGCCGGATGCAGAAAATAAACCAGTGAAGGTATGCAAGACCATGTTTCTCAATACAGTAGTGCTAAGTGAACGCGTGGTGAGCACGACTTGGAAGAAGTTTGATGGGAACACGGTGATAGAAGATGACAAAAGGGGTCGTTATGAACATGAAAGACAAGTTTATAATGATGACATGGTCAAAAGTGTTTGCGATCACGTAAGATGCTTTCCAGTAGTTGAGGCTCATTACGTTCGTAAGAATTCAAGTAAGCTCTATCTAGAAGGCGTTGAGAGCATATCTCGGATATATAAACTGTACTGCGAATGGTTCGATGCTACCAAATATTCTTCAAAAGCAACTACAAAAAGGCAGTATAGAGAAGTTGTTAATGCCAACTTCAACCTAGCACTGCACAAACCTAAAAAAGATAAATGTGATGTCTGCCACGTGTTCCCGGTGATATCTATGATACTACGAGAACAGGCTTATCAGAGCCATCTAGTTTGGTAGAGCAGATTCGGGAACATATTACGTCACTTAAACCTGTACCAGAACCTCATGGCAATTCGCGTTCGTGTTTTGTGCATCCAGATTTAGACAAAGTAGAATACGTATTCGTTAGGGACGACACAGTACGTAAACCTTTAAAGCCTCCTTACGACGGTCCATACCGCGTTCTACAAAGAAGGCCTAAGGTTTACGTCATCCAGTTGCCCGGAAGGAAAGCTAGCATATTCATAGATAGGTTAAAGCCAGCGTACGTTTTAAGTGAATCATTACAGTCAAGTAGTAACGACAGTACAGAAAGTTCGCATAGACCATTAAATGAAACGGAGCTTGAACCCAAAACTATACGCACTATACGTTCTGGCCGTGTCATCAAACAGCCAGTAAGGTTTTTAATATAAGCGTTGCTCCTGTGACAGCGAACGTAATGCTAAGCGATGCTATGTGAGACTACTTTCAAGTTAAATGAGGAATAAATGTATCGTAAAATAAGCATAGCCTCGCATCGCCTAGCACTACGTCACTAGCTTTATGTACCATGTAAGTAGGTTAGTATTAAATAAAATTAAGCAAAAATTGTAGATATATACTTATGCATTTTTATTACAAATCCATTTTAAAACCATTTGGGTATAGCTTAGGTGCATTATTCATATTGTACCACACTTCGTATTTTACGCATTGTATTGAAATGGGAAAGTCGTACAGCAAACAAGAAGAGATTATTATAGCTCAAAATGGAGCAAACAACGCCGATCAAAGCTCTTGGGAACAGAAATTAGAAGTACACGGAATAATGATGGCGAGTCTAATTGTGATGGTACTCCTGATTGTAATTTGTTGCCTGCTCAAAAAGTGTCACCAAGGCAGCAAGAAATGGGCTCAAAAGCAACTTACAGCAGCAGTTTCATTGAGTCAGGTTGACAAAACCGCTCAACAGACCTCAAACGATCCGTATGTGTAATTGTAAAGCTTTTTGTATGTGTTTGTGTTCCAAATCAAGTGTTAGATAAGTAAATAACCCAATCATGTATGCAACCAGTGTATAGTTAAACTATTTTATAATAAGTATTACTATTAAAGTGAAATGTTTAGGTGTTAATAACGAGCATCGGCACGTGCAAACTTAACACCTGGCTTTGTAAGTGATACTTGCACGCTGCAATATGTAACGTTTGTAAATTGACCAACTCATCGTGTATGGTACCCATAACTTGCATATTATATTATTAGTATACATTGCATTTTTAGATAAGGTATGCCGTTTATAAGTAGCAGTGTTTATTTTGTTATAATGAAACGTATTTTTTTTAAGGGGAGGAATAAACTCAAACTCCAAGTATTTATTTCAATTAAACCAATTACAGGCACTTTTGAATTGTCAAGGGGTCGGTCAGTCAGAGAAATGAAGCTAGTTGCCCATTCCAAAGCGTAGTAGGTACCTATGGAGAAGAACGGGCAAGAAACTCCATGGACACTCTTTTAAATCAAAATATGGTTACAAAGTATTAGTTACATCATTCATGTTAAAAATTATGCATGTGAGAACGATGCAGAACGTTAAAAGCGTCCGTAATGAAAAGCCTAAAACAATCCAAATATTAAATTAAATTAAAATAAGCCATGGCAGCAAAGAGATGACCAGTCCCCACTGACGGCGCCCGTTCACGAACATGACGCACGGATTAGCACCATTCAGCTCAACCATTTTGAAGGGAGCTAAATGATCCAACACATGTGCCACCATCAGCGAGACATTTGAGTGAGCATGACATACTCTCAGCCGCCAGGGCACATTCAAGTCAATGAAAGACGTACCCAGTAAATGGTAGCTTTATAGTATGTACCTACATAGTACTCACACATGAGCTATACAATTATACAATACTAGGAGATTGAATTTATATAATGCAAAAATAGTATTTTACAATCTTCAGCGGCTCCAACAGTACTTTCAAATGCTAATCAATTTATTTACGCGTCCTGTGGAGCAGGACCAGCGTTTAGCCAAGCATTTTTATCAGCGATGTAATCTCCCAATTTATAATATGCCTGGCTGCATAGTGTGCGTTTTATACAAGATTTAAATTTCGTTTCATTCTGTTCAATTATGTGGGGAGGTATTTTATTGTAACATTTTAAACAGTACCCCATGAAAGATGAGTCTACTATAGCCAGCCTGAAACCTGGTTGAACTAATTGGTCCCTATTTCTAGTGATATAATTGTGTCTTTCACCTCTTTTACTAAAAATATCTAGATTTTTCCTTACGTACATAATGTTTTCATATATATATTGACAAGGTACCGTCATGATGTTAATATCTTTAAACAGTTCTCTTAGAGAGTCACGCCTGCGGAGGCTATATATGGCTCTGATGGCTCTTTTCTGCAGAATAAAAATAGACTCGATGTCTGCAGCCCGTCCCCATAGTAAAATACCGTACGACATGATACTATGAAAGTAACTAAAATAGACCAGTCTCGCGGTATCGACATCAGTAAATTGACGGATTTTTCTCACAGCATACGCTGCTGAACTTAGTCGTCCTGCAAGGGATGTTAAATGAGGACCCCATTGAAGCCTTGAGTCGAGCGTGAACCCCAGGAAAACAGTTTCATCGACGAATTCTAGTTTCTCTTGATTCAATTTTATCTCACAATGACTACCTTTGACATTTGGTAAAGAAAATCTTATACACTTAGTTTTTATCCCATTTAATACTAAATTATTAGCAGTGAACCAATTTTGGATCTGCAGTAGGGCGTTATTTACGTCGTCAAGATTTGATGCACGTCTATTAATTTTAAAAATCAAGGAAGTATCGTCAGCAAATAACACCATCTGTGGTTGGGTTTTTAACAAATGGGGTAGATCATTTATATAAACTAAAAAGAGGAAAGGACCTAATATCGAGCCTTGCGGAACACCCATTTTTACTGTTAAACCGAGTGAATTGACACCATTTATTTGAACTTGCTGTTGTCTATCATTTAAATAAGATTTTACTAAACTGAGCGCAAGTTTTCCTATTCCGTAATGCTCAAGTTTTAAAAGTAAGGTTTCGTGGTCGACGCAATCAAAAGCCTTGGAGAGGTCACAAAAAATTCCATGGCGTCTTGGGACTCTTCCCACGCTGTAAAAATGTGTTTTAATAAGGTGATACCGGCATCAGTCGTACAACGTCCCTTGGTAAAACCATACTGTTGGTCGTGTAATATTCTGTTGGTGTTAAAATGATTGAGCATTTGGTTCAGCATCACCTTTTCAAACACCTTGCTGATGACCGGTAACACGGATACGGGTCTATAATTATTGGTAAGTTTACTGTCCCCCGATTTTAAAAGGGGTATCACCTTGCTGTATTTCATTAGATCTGGGAAGACTCCTTGATCCACACACAAATTAAATAATAAGGCTAAGTACGGCGCTATAGTCTCAATAATGGAGGTACAAACTTTGATAGACATTCCCCATAGATCCTCGGTTAGTTTGATCTTGATTTGCTTGAAAGCTTTTATTACTATTATGGGGTTTATATGCTTGAATTTAAATTCAATCTGGCAGGATGAGACGTTTGCTCTTAATAAATTAATAGAACGCAAGGGCGAGGAATTTAAGATTTCAGTGGTTGTATGTGGGATACTGGTAAAGAAATTTACAAATTCTTGAGCAACTTCTTTGTTATTGCCTATGAGACCACGCGAAGTCTCTATTGTGAAATCATTATTATGTCTTTTATTCCGGTTAGTTTCGTCATTGATAATTTTCCAAACCGTCTTTATTTTATTATCGACTGATTTGATCTTGTTGCTAATATACAAGGCTTTAGCTACCTTGCAAATATTTTTAAAAGTTTTAGAGTAGGTAGCTACGTATTTATTAAAAGTTTCAGAGTTAATATAAGGCTTAAGACCATACAGCTCAAACAATTTTTCCCTACTTTTTCTAATACCCTTAGTTGCCCAGTCACTGAACAAAAAACTTGGACAAATACTTTTAGTTTTCTTTTTTAAAGTATTATTGAACTCGGTGCGTACTACCGAAAAGAACCACTCATTAAATCTATTTAGACTGCTTGGTGTTATTTGTCTAGTTTGTATCAGAATTTTTTGTACTAGTGTATTAGACTTGAACACAACGGTTTGACCGCTGTGATCAGAAGGGAGATAGTTTACTATGGCTTTATCTAAGTATTCGCAGCAACAAAAAACACTATCAATGCATGTAGCAGAATTTATAGTTACGCGGGTTGGTTCTGAAAACACATTTGACAAATTGAATGATTTAAAGAGACTTAATAATCGACTGCTATTTGAACTATTCTCTAAGATATTAATATTGAAGTCACCACAGATAATTAGCGATTTTTTGCCAGTTCCAAGTTTTGCTAGAACATCTTCCATATTCCAATATTGTAGGGGTTAGATGCACACAGGCATACAGATTCATGTAATGAGTATGTTTATAAATACCATTGTCGCACCTCGCGCACGGCCACTTATTACGCTAGAACCTAACTGTGTACACGTCCGGAATAATATTAATTGGAGTCATCGGGAATTTTATTTTACCAAGTCGGATAAGATATCCCCAAATATATTATTCATCTATTAAAATTAGTTTCTTTTTTTCTACATGATCCGTGCAGTCGCTGACTGATCGATTTTTTCGGATTCTATTAAAGCGCAAATCGAACGATATTATATTTGTTAACTATTTATCTTCGTCACGATCAGTTCCTTTTCATAAATGTAGGAATTATGAAGGAATCGGATTGATTGCAATGCACTAATATAATTTTTTTTGTTCACAGGTCGAAACTACTTAGCAACGACCTTTGTCGTGTAGCGACAAGAAACTAAGTCTAAATTAAGAAATTAAAGAAAGGGAAGTAAAATCAATTACAGATTTATTTATAAGTTAAGGATAAAAAAATGGAGATGAACTGACAGTGTTGTGTAGTGTGTGGGTGAGGAAGGATGAAGATGAGTGATTGGTGGGTTGAGGAGGCTGAAGAGGTAGACGCGACGCGAGGCAGGCGTCGGTGACAGGTGCAGGTGCGGGCGTGGAGAGGTGCTGGTGCGTGTGCGGCACGGAGGATACCCGTAGGGGGCCCACGCGGCAGGAGTAGGTCGCAGCACGGCCACACGTGACAGCAGGCACAGCAGCACGGGAGAGCAGGCACGGCGGCGCGAGAGAACAGGCACGGCGGCGTGAGAGAGCAGGCACGGCGGCGCGAGCGAACAGGCACGGCGGCGCGAGAGAGCAGGCACGGCAGCACGCGGTCAGCCCGCCAGGAGAGACGGCCCTCGGTTGAGGCGCGGCCCAGGAGAGGGTGTTCCGGCGAGCCACGCCAGCGGTCCGACTGGTACGGAGGACGGAGGTCGGAAGTGTAGCGCTAGTCCGTCAGGTACCGGAGTCTTGGAGAGGGACAGACCAAGAGTTCCCTGGATAGGTGACTCCGGAGTACCAGCACTATCTTGAGGGTTCGCTTTCGAGGCGAAACTCGAACTTCAACTCGAACTCCAACTGTCACCTGCATTGCTTAGATTCATCAGGTAAACTCGTAGAATAGAAATAAATATGAATTTGAAATAGGCCGGTGGCCAGTATTGATTTGTACAAGTATTAATATATTTTCAGCTAAAAGTTACAGGCTGATAAAAATTTATAAGCAAACTTGTCATGGCGACGTATTAAACGTCGTTGTCAGAACTGTCATAATAAAATATATTAATAAAATACAATTAAATATATAGTTATTTCGTATTAAAAGCGTATTAAAAGTATAGTGTTTATAAGAAAAATGATATCCATGAATGTGGGCGAAATTTCCAGCCCTTGGATGTTACTAAATCGTCGAAGTGTTATGTTAAAGTTTGATGACTGTGTACTGATTATGGATTAAACGTGACCTGGTGTCGTGAGGAAGTCAGATCAGCGCCTAACGGTGACGGAATGCTTGTCTGACCTGGAGGAATGAATGTAGATAACAGTGAGTATGTACATTACGTTACATTATACTCTGTAACGTAATGTACATACTCACAGTTATCTACATTCATTCCTCCAGGTCAGACAAGGGATTAAACGTGACCTGGTGTCGTGAGGAATAGTCAGATCAGCGCCTAACGGTGACGGAATGCTTGTCTGACCTGGAGGAATGAATGTAGATAACTGTGAGTATGTACATTACGTTACACCTTTTCGTCTCCAGCGATGACTCCGAGCAAGAGACGAGGCCGAAGAGGAAGACAGAGGAAAGAAAAACGAAGCGGGAAAGGTCCAGCAAGTCGAGTGAAGAGTCAACAAGCGCAAAAAAATCGAAGCCCACCGTTTCGTCAGTAACACCGTCAGCTCGAGTTACAGCTAGTGAATTATTCGGTGAAGACAGTGATAATGAAGAAAGCGTCACCCCAACACAGAGATCCAACAAAACTGGTAATATACCCCCACTATACTCATATTTTACTAGAAGGATGGCTAAGGGATATTCTCTAAAGATAAGCGAGACTAAAGAAGGAAAATATTATGTAGAAGTGAAAATTTACAACACAGAAGAAATTAAAAAAAACAATGCCTATTAATAGATGGCGCTCGGCCATAACTACCATCAAGACAAAATTAGACGAAAATAAAGAATCTTGGGCCCACTTAAAGGAGTTTGTTAAAGCAACTGTGCTTATGATACTTAACGACTTTATTTGATTGGATATAATTATATACGTCAATATTTGGTTCTATACTTACCTATATACATAATTATGTCTTATTAATAATTGTACTATATTTTATAAGTAGGTATGTTATTGTAGTATAAATAAATATTATTTAAGTAAGTAATCTGGTAATTGGTTTTCTTATTTACAGTTACACACCTCAACAGCAAATCGAGATCTAGAAACTCAATAACCTGTCATAAATGTAAAATTGTGGGTGATCCCACATGGGTGCTTATGATACTTAACGACTTTATTTGATTGGATATAATTATATACGTCAATATTTGGTTCTATACTTACCTATATACATAATTATGTCTTATTAATAATTGTACTATATTTTATAAGTATGTTATTGTAGTATAAATAAATATTATTTAAGTAAGTAATCTGGTAATTGGTTTTCTTATTTACAGTTACACACCTCAACAGCAAATCGAGATCTAGAAACTCAATAACCTGTCATAAATGTAAAATTGAAATACCAGAAAATCAGTATTCCTATCATATGAGAACGAATATACACAAAGCAAATTGTTTATTGAATAACAAGTTCACAGATATTCATATAATTGCAACAGCATTCAAAAACAGATTAATGGCATACAGATTGAATTACCTCGGTTTAGAGGCGTTCCTGGGTGATCATCTAATAAATATAACAGAATTGATAAATATGTCACTTAAAGAACACAATTGAATAAAATTGAATTTAGAATTATTTGCCTATTTTATGTTATCAAAATCAGACGAACAACGATTGAAGTCGTTTAATACCAAATATGAAGTTATATATAAGAACACTGATTTGAATGAATTATTAACCAAAGTAATAAATAAACTAAATAATAAATTAACCGAGTTCCAGCACTGTCGATCTGGTTGGACATTTGCTTCTATGAGTCATCTCGAAATTAATATAAACACCTATGAGAGGTGGGTCTTATATAGAACTGCCGTCAACATCATGAGAACAGAAACACGTGGACGATGTATGATGCCGTCATGTAATTTATTAAGTATAAGTAAATGTTCTAAGTGCAATATTCACTTATGTTGTAAGAAATCCAAAGATTGTTTCACCCATTTTCATAATTCTTCAACTTTGTAAAATTATGATTATTTTGTAAAGCTAATGCATACTGTATCGAAATCTATACAAAAATATTTTTATAAAAATATAAATGTTCCCATTGATATGGATTTTTTTATTATTTTTTTGAGTTAAGTTACGCCTTTATGAGCAGTGATCGGATAATCGGATGCATATTTACCTAAAGTGTAGGTGTTGGTTATTACGGAATGCACTTTTGTATCGAAAAAATCCCGCGAATTCGGAATCGACAAATTTTGTTTTTTTACTATAGAATCAAATCGGGTGTAGGAATATTTACTTACGCTTAAGGTGTTGGATAATATTATGCAATGCACTTTTGCACTTTTTCGAAAAAATGCCGGGATTTCGGATTTAACAAATTTACTGTTTTTGTTATAGAATCAAGTCGGGGATATACCTATATATTTACTAATCCTAACTTTTATATTTAAAAAAAACTAGAAATAATAACTTTCTTAATTTTTCTTAAATTTTCAAAACATTGGCAAACGCCTGCAGACACCTGTTATTTTTTTAGTGTAAAAATGAACTCACTCGCCTACGTTTGCACGTTACTTACTACTTGTTACTTAACTGACTGTCTCGCTACTGTACTTGTTAATGTGTAAATCGGGCTTTACCTCTAGTAGTCCGCATTGACCATTGAGCTGCGAGTATTTTGCTTCCAAAGGAATTTAACTTGTGGTTCGAGTATAAGTGTTATATTTTGTAGATAGTTATTTAGGCGAATATAAAGCTACCTCTACATTCAGCTAGGGTGCCAATTTTACCTGTTTAATTGAGACGCAACGACGCAAGTATTTATTTATGCCCCTACTAGGCCATCTACTGCCTTGGAAATTGATTAACTAGGCTTTTTTAAATCAAAATAAACCAACGAATAATCTTTTTCACTTCACAGACATGGCGGATTCAATTCAAAGAGAAGACAGCCCAGTCATGGGCTGAGATGTTTTACGGCCCAGCAAGTGGAATTATAGTTTGCACGAAATGTGAAACACGTTTAAAAACATCGCGGCATTCAAGCAAGAGCACCAAATGATTTTTATTGTGATTTGATTAATTTTTTAATTATGTGTAACATACCATGGTCAAAAGTTGAAAACCCCAGTTTTCGTATTCGTATTTTTTTGAAAAATACATTTGCAAGTGTAACAATCAAGATAGGGTTATTCCAAGTGAAAGTTTGTTGAGACAAAAATACTTGAATCATGTTTATGAAAACAAATTAAAAAGTATTCATAGTGATGTACAAAACAATAAGCTGTGGATATCACTAGACGAAACCACTGACTTTCTGGGCCGATATGTGGTACATCTTTTAGTAAAACCATTAAGTGAAAAGGAAAACGTATCAAAGTGAGTTTACATGTTAGCTTGCAAAACGTTAATGTTGTTAACGGTCATTCTGTGTCTGAGTTTGTAATTCAATGTTTAAAAAACTTATGGGGAGATCAATTCGGCAGTAAAGTGCAGGATGTCTTAATATTATGTACCGATAGCGTAGCGTATATGTTACTGGCTGGAAGAACATTAAAAAAAACATTTCCCAATTTGAAACATTTTACGTTATTAGTGCACGCCCTGCATAGATTATCTGAGACAATACAATTAAGCTTTGGGGATGTAGACACTAATTAACAATGTAAAGAAAATATTTTTTAAGTCTCCGAATAGAGTACGAATTTTTAAGGAGTTATATCTAGATTTACCCTTGCCTCCACAGCCAGTTATAACTAGATGGGGAACATGGTTAAAGGCGGCATTTTACTACGCCAAACATTTAGATAAAATATCAAATGTTGTAGCTGTATTGGATAGCAGTGAAGCCATATCTATTAGAAATGCTAAGGAAATATTAATTAAACCTACTTTGAAGAAAGATTTGGAGTATATAAATGAACATTTCGAAATGTTAGATATTGCAATATTAAAATTAGAAAAACGCGACCTTTCTACAACCACAAAACACAACCCCCCACCCTTTTTACAAGCTTTGAAATATTTGACAACGTAAGACTAATTCTAAACCAGACATCAAACAATACATTAATCAACAAAATGGAACAGCTTATGGATAGAAACCCTGATTTTGATATTCTTAGGGAAATAAGCGAAAAAATTACTAAAGAGAGTGACGTTAGTATTTACAAATTTGCGCCACTAACGTCTGTTGATGTAGAAAGATCTTTTTCTAACTATAAATGGATCCTAAATATCAAAAGAAACAGACTAAAAATTGATAATCTCGAAAAAATTATTATTGTATACTACAATTCTCTAAATGAAACAGAAGTTGGAATTTAGATTTAGAACAGTCACTGGAATCTGATGCAACACCATCATGTTCAACACAGACAGAAATGTTAACGTCAGATTTCAGTGACTAAAGCACAGTGATACAATGATTAACCTTTCGTGTGTTTTAGACATGGATCCACGTTCGAAAAATCTTTACCCTCGTATGCCTAAGCTTGGATCCACGTCCAAACCTAACAAACTTTTTAAATGCGATTTTGTTCACTATTCTTTGTACTTTTGGGTCTACTTTTTTTTTGCATCGAAAGTGTACTGAATGAATCTGTCACGGGCGGTCATTAGACTGAATGGATTTCGTCATGGGAATGAGATTGACAAGTAAAAACAAGTTCATTCTGGTGACACGTGCTACCGGTGAAATTCCTGCTGTGTGATTCTCATGAAAATAAACACCTGTAAATATTTCTGTCTATTTTGCTTTTGTTTATATTATGTAGAACATAAAACAATTCAAAATAAATGTATTATTAACTTTTTTTTTTTTTTTTTTGGGATGGGAAATCATCAAATGACTCCTCCCGCTCTGGGTGGAGCGGAAGGGAGTGTCAGACTCTTACTGACTAAAACCCACCCATGTTCCTTCCTTCGCCCTTTATGTTCCGGGGCAGCGGTAACCCTTTCGGACAATCCCGCTGCCCCGGCAGGCTTCGGCCCTGAGGGGCCCCTCGTTATGCTGACATCTCTTTGAGGCGCGCGTGGAACACTTACGCGCCGTCCGGCACGGGCCTGGTCCTGATCGGGCGGTGAGCTACCCATTGCTCTCCGCCCGCAGGCCCGCGCCTACGGTGGCCGGTAGTCGTCTCTCGACTCCCGACGCCCGGGGCGTCTCCCGCGGCGGCTTGGACGGGAGGCTCTCTCCCTCATCCGTCCCGCCACCTCCTTCGCTAGCATGACTGCTTCGCAGAAGGAGGCGACTGCCTCCCACTCCCTCTCGCTCCGGACCATGGCTTGCACCAGGTCCGGGCGCGAGAGGCCGCCGCCGCTGCCGATCGCCTCCACGAGGACACGGCGGTGCTCCGCCCAAGCGGGGCAGACCTCCACCGTGTGCTCCACCGTGTCCTCTGGGCGATCCTGGCAATGGTGACACCCGGGCGTTTCCTCCCGCCTGATCATGTGCAGGAACCTCCCGAAACTTCCGTGTCCGGTGAGGACCTGCGTCAGGCGGATGTATTATTAACTTGATTTGTGATATTTTCTATGATCAAATTTTTTTTTTTTTTTCTGTCAATGTTTTGATTTTCAAATCGATTTATATTTGCATCTATCTTAAAAAAAATGTCATTATTATATATCATAAAGGAAATTTCATTAACTTTCGAATTGTGTAAAGGTTTTAGTACACTTTTTATCAGAATATGAAAAATAATTGACATGTTCTAAGGTCACACATTCTCATATTTAGGGCTTGCATTTACGTGACACAGATGACGCAATCGAATGGCGTCATGTTACGTCAGTCTTGATGTTTTTGTAAAGTATGTTGTTTTGTTTGAATTCATTGATATTTTCAACTATACATTATAACTGCAGTGTAAACTGTATATAGCGATGAAATGGATTGCGCATTTTATGGCGTTATTGAGTCTTGTTGTTAAATAAATGGCGAGATGAAAAAACAATATTATTTTACTATTTCAATATTATTTACTAATAAACGATACTATACATGCTCGTGATATAAAAAAATAACTGGTGTTGTTATTCGATTTCGCTCACGCAAAACTACTAGCGTTTCATACGGTTTCGTCCAAGTTTTTAAAACTATTTTTCTGCACACGGTTTTTCTCGCGTTCCTAGTATCTATCTTAACTTTATAATATTATAAAAGCGAAAGCAATAAGTATCAGAAAGTATCAATGAGTCATATGTGGTTTTCTCTTCTTTTTAGGAAATCATTATGGTTGTGGTTCTGGATCTTGACCGGTTTTTGCATAAATGCGACTATATTTCTTGCTTTATGGGAGAGTGTATGTAGCCATGGGAGGAAACGCATTTCTTGCGGGAAAATATTTGTCATATTTGCCACACGGAAGTTAATAACTCGATAAGGCACTTCCGTGTCATCATGAGTAGAAATACGATTCGTCGGCTTCTACTATCAAATTTTTTCTGGTGCAAATGTAGTTTCTATCCCCCAGACGAATGTTGCTCATAAATTCTTATATTTAATTTGATTCTTTTTTTTTATTCATTGATCAGATCATTCGAAGAAGAATATGTTTTTATTTTCAAAATTAAAATTGATTTCTTAATCAAATTAACTCATTTTCAAGTTATCTGCTTGAAGAGACAATTTTATAGTAGAGTTCACTACGTAGACACAAGAAGGTATTAGGCAAGATCTACATCGTCCAATAACCTATTAAATGGCATAATTGACTAACTGGTACATAATTCTGTTTTTATTTCTTTCACTGTGTCATCATATAAATAAATAAATAAAAAAAACTAATCTATCCTAAATAACCGTAGGTAATGGAGCCGTCGTCGGGCTTCCCGAAGCCAGCACTTCAAAAAGTGTGGTATGTTGCTAATAAATATTTGTATCAAATATTTTTGTTAATCAGGGAATTCTAACATGCAAACATTTTTTTCACTTCAGTAGCTCAAACATGTAGGTTTTGCTGCGTGAAATCAAAGAGCAAAATGCGATTTCGCTCACTGAGACAAACTTTTTTTTTTTTTTTCAGAAAGCTGCGAATATATTATTCAGCCTTGGGTTAATCATACAATTCGAAACATTCACACTCTATCTCTTTCCCGTCATTAGAAAGAGAGAGAGACAAAGACCAGCCCTTTCGAAGTTCGGATTTTGAATTCGACCTCAAAGACAAACACGTTCGGAATTTCGTACTAACTAAAGAAATTTTGCAAAAAGAAAATTATGTCTTTTAATGTAATTTATTGAATTTTTAACTTATTGTTGTATTTAAACGAAAATTAGTATTTACTGCAAATAAAACTGATATTTAACTTGTAAATATTTATTTCTAGTTTCAATAAATGTTAGGTAATGTTAGGTTAATGGGGTTAGTTTGATTCACGGGATTACTTTGACAAAAACTTTATATTTTTTTAAAAACAGGAATTGTTTAATTTCTGAACGCAACCAAAAGATTTCGTCTTTTGCGTTGGCAGCACTGAATGTCACTTTTTGACATTGCCCAAACGCTGCACGTACAGACACCAGCACATCAAGCTACTACAATCTGTCAAATTTCTTTAATAGATTATCAACTTTATCGTTAAAGCATTAAGGTTCAAGATTGATTGGGAAAATTTGAAGGTTTCGGGTAGCTTGACCTGCTGGCGTCTGTACACACGGATACATATCAACCTACACTGTTTGGACTTTGGACTACTAGAAGTTGAACGCTGCGAATCGTGCGAGAGAGTGCGATATGTTTTTGTTTTTTCGTCTCACTCACGCACGTCGCAGGACTGCGCGGGAGCGCGTGGCACCAACATCAACGCATAGATGATGCGTATCATGCCGAACTTTATCATACCTATTTTGTTGCGGAGTTATTTTAAAATTATGATATTTCCTAAGATGTTGATTGAAATCAAGTGATGTCTAGGGCAATTTTGTTCATAATTAAATACTTGTGATGAATAACTTATTTATTTGGATAAAGATTAATATCATGTTGATATAACACTTTCGCAAATAATGCATTAATTTCGAACAAATTTGATTATCATAAAAAAGGTTATAGTGAGTCAATCTTAAAAGATAGACATATGCTGTCGCGGACTTTTTTTAGAACATTTAAAGAGGAACAATTCCTTCATACATGATTTTTGCGTAACTTAAACCGTTTACGCTGCGCACGCAACGGAAGCTCTCAAAAAGGAATCACTTTTCCCGTTTTTGCAACATTGTCCATTGATGCTCCGCTCCTATTGGTCGCAGCGTGATGTTATATAGTCCAAAGCCTTCCTCGATAAATGGACTATCCAACACAAAAATAATTTTTCATTTCGAACCAGTAGTTCCTTAGATTAGCGCGTTCAACCAACCAAACAAACAAACTCTTTAACTTTATAATATTAGTTTAGATGAGTTTACACTAACACATCCATTACCATTAGATATTTATTATTATCATATTATATTTCGAGCTTGCGGTCCGCATGCGTGTAGGTAATTCAGAAATCTACATCCTGTCGGATTTTCATACAAACTTTCAACCCACACCGCCATCCAACCATTCCATTTCATTCGATTTTTATAACAAAAACACTGAAACACGTATTGAATTGAAATTGAATTGAATTGAAAATAAAATACTTATTTCAGACGAAGCACACAGTAATTGATACAAGACTGAAACTTACTTTACTGTCAACCAAAAAATCAAATACGAATTTTGATAGATCTAACTTCAAAACGATGGATTTTCATAAAGGGAAATGCCCGTTTTCGGCCACGGAACGCCCAACAATTTGCTTTTGTTAGAAAAAAACGTCTTTTTTTATGGTTATTAATCGTGGTATTCATTTATCCAAACAAGATAGCAACATTTTTGCACAAATAAAAAGTAACGAAATGATAATTAGTGAAACAAGGTAAATCCGTATGTTATGGAAAAAATAAAAGTGTTGCCAATTACTAATCACGTTAAAAAAGAATCGATTCTCTTTTTGTTAATCGGTTTTTATGGTGTTATTATTTTAATTAAAGCTTTTATTATTTTTCGGTAATTGATATTGATAATTGATGTTATGATAATAATAAAACAAGTGAATTGCTAGTTGATTTACCATGAATTCTTTAGATCATAACAGAAATGCACAATTATCTGTTTTTTGTTGCGTTTGATTCTAATCTGTTCTTTAAAACATCTAAACTACATTTTAAATAAGTAAAAGAAAATACATTTTACAAGGCGTGCAGAACTTAAAGCGGTTCAAAGACTTTATTTATTGAAATTAAAAATCAAATAAAAAATCGATATCGATTAATCGATTTTATGTCTGTTAAGTGGCAACATTGAATCTGACAGTTGTCAAGCGAATTACAAGTAATCACAAGTTCACAACTAAATAATAACCACAGGTCGAAATCGTTTGCCTTTGTGTTATTTTGTTTGTTTTCTTGCGGATTTGTTATTAGCAACGACTAAGCTTCCTAAATGGACTCCGACAATTCGTCTCACCCTACTGACCACGGCCTGAACATGGATTCCGCTCCCGCCTCTCACGACAACCCCTGCACTAACTTGGACTCGATATCCGCTGATTACGATGACCCCAGCATTCACACCGGCCAGAGTTCTTCTCAGACCCCAGTTGCTCATTCAAGAGGACGTTTATGCTGTGTCAATTGTGGTTTAAATGTCACGAAAATACGAAGACATTTGTTGGAAATTGCAGAAGTGCGAAATCTTATACAACAATGGGTTCGACCACAGCAGGTAATTAGTTGATCCATGACACCATGTCATGTGTCTTTTAACTCTGAGAAATTATTTTTAACTGAGTTGACAAATAATAATATCAATATAATTATTATGGCATCTTTTAGGTACAAGTTTCGAGTGACAGTGTAGTGTGCCACTCGTGTTGGACTGCAGCCTGGAATCAAATACGACATCCAACAAGTGAACAGCAGAATGCACCAACTGTTGGTCATGGACATGTGTGCATCAGCTGTGGCAAGTCACTTTTAAGAATAAGATCACACACATTGTTCGGGTCCAATTCTCCACGTGAGGAACTCATAAGGAATTAAATTGCCCATCAGATTGCACCACGTGAGGTAAGTTCGCAACAGTTTTTAATTTATTAAGTGTGGTGCTGATATCTGATAGTGATTCCAGAACTATTACGTTTACTATCACGTTTTTACTATGTTTGTATATCAACCCAAGAAGTTATTTTATTTTTTCACATCTGTAAAAGCTATATTTAACATACATACTAGCTTATTATTACCATGCTGATAAGATAAACTGGCCAGCACCAGGTAGTTGCAAGGTTGCTTCGATTTTTAACTTATCAACTACCGAGAAATGAGATAGTCCTTCAGTCCTTAATTATTAATTAATTATTATACAAGGCATTAAGTCCGCCTTTGTGCAGTATTGTTTTACTTGATAAGCATTTTATTTACATTCGAATTTAAGCTAAACAAATCTATTTTATTTTTATTTTGTTCACTTGGCCTTCATTTTAATTTTTAATATTGTTTCAGTTGCCTTCATCATCTCGTGTGTGTCATAATTGCTGGCGAAGGACTGATAGAGCTGTATCACGTTCAACTGCAGAACGGGAACCATCTAGTCTGAATGACTCATCTAGTCTGTCCTCGTTGCAATCGGATGTGAGCAGTGTATTGCATCCAGAGCAAAGCTTAGATACACCAGACAGTATACTGCTACCTAATTATATAAGAGCACCAATAACACAAAATCAATGTTTTTTTCCTGGTTGTAATGATTCCAATCGACTCACTGTTCCATCAGCATTGCGGGTACGTCTTTTTTGCGAGTATAACTATTATGTACCGGCAGAATGTAGAATCTGTAGCTACCATTTAAATAGTAACTCTTGGGATTTACTTTTAGCATCAACATATAATCCTATAAAAACATTTAGTGCAGCTCACATTGAAGAGTTTGCTACATTGTTGAAAGATAATATGCACCATCATATAGACTTTGAAAATATTCACAGTATGCCTGATCATACTGTACATTATTATCTAGGCTTAACAAAGGCACAATATCAACAAATACTCTCTGAAGTTCCAAGACTGTCAGGTAAACATAGGGGTTCTTTTGCACTTGCTGCATATTTAATGAAGTTGAGAACAGGAGATAGTGACGAACGCATGTCGGCATTATTGCAAGTGCCTAGAAGCACGTTAGAGCGGCTCATGAATATGGCCCGCGAAATATTACATCAGGATTTTGTTCCTTTAAATGTGGGCATAAGGCATATATCCCGAGCAGAAATAGCTCAAAGAAATCTCCTCATTCCAAATGGACTTTATGGGGGAGAAGATAGGAGGCCCATCATAATTGCCGATGGTACTTATATATACATAGAAAAAAGTTCCAATTACTTATATCAGAAAAAATCTTACTCATTACACAAATATCGTAATCTTGTAAAGCCTTTCCTTTTTGTGTGTAGTGATGGTTACATCATAGATATTCTGGGCCCTTATCCTGCAACAACTTCAGATGCGGATATAATAAATAATGAATTCGGTGATGAATCCAGTTCATTGAGGCAATTTTTTGAATCTGGAGATGTATTCATCCTAGATAGAGGCTTTAGGGATTCATTGCCTCTATTAGAACGTTGTGGTTATCAGGTTCATGTCCCTTTGTCTCCAGCTGATGGTGAATCTCAGTTAACCACAAGAGAAGCTAATAAGTCCAGAGCCGTGACTATGTGTCGATGGGTAGTAGAGGTGGTGAATGGCATATTTAAAACCAGATTTAAAATATTTCGCCAAAATTATTTTAACAGGGCTTCTACCCATTTAATGATAGACTTTTCTGTGGCTGCTGCTCTAATTAATAAATTCCACACAAAAATAAGGGATAGGGATGATGCGGCTCAAATACTAGAAATAGTTCATCAAAATATGGAAACAAATAACAATTTATCTGAGTATGTTAGGGAACGCAATCTAAATAGAGCTAGGGCAGACTTCAGAAACATAAATGTAGACTCAGAAAACGTTAGGGAATTTCCTGTTTTAACTTATAGCGACTTAATATTAATTGCTTGTGGCACATACCAGTTAAAGCAAGCTCGCTCCTATTATGGTGAGCATATAAGATTTAATGGTTGCTACCGGATAGAAATATGTAATGACCACAGGAGCAGCATTATGGAAGGAATTAATTTAAGTCCTAACTGCTCTTTACTTAGGGCTAAAATCGCAAGTCGACACATCAGTCGTAAAGTATATTTTATATATATTTTAATAAGTGGCAATGATTCTGGTAGAAGTGCAATCAAAATGTATTGTTGCAATTGTATTGTCGGCCGTCGAACGGTAGGATGCTGTGCCCATGTTATGACGGTAATATGGTATTTGGGTTGGGCACGGCATCAGACTAATATTTTGCCTCCTGCTCAATTCCTTGATGATGTATTAATTGTGTATGATACAAATGATGTATAAGATCATAAAATACCGTGTTGGTAAAAACTGTATATGTGAAAATAAAAACCTTTATATCTTAAAAATCCGGACTTTTTTTAAACCAATTCCTTAACCAGTTCATTCTTTTTATAGCATATTATCATTTCCATATGCTTTTATAGGTGGGCACCCGTGGCCGAAGTGTCTATGAACGGTGGGCATTCCCCTTTAAAACTGTTTGCTCCTTCTTTACGACACAACAAAGCAGTCAATACATCTACGTGATTCTGCACAGACTAGTGGGAAGCCTGGAAAATATTAAAATGTATGTTTGTTTGCTTGTAAGCCCACGTTCGCTCGGACGACGTAAAAATTTCGCGGCTGGATTTTATCGCGCAATGGTTTTTAAACTCGGTGTTGAGCCGAGCGAATAGGCCTTTATCCACTCAACCGTTACAGCTACCATAGTAGCCTAATAATTTTTCCGGTTGAGCGTTACAGCTACCAGGGTAGCTGCGCCGACTTGTTCCCTTTAAATCGTGTTTGTACAATGGTAACTCTATGTTAGCATTCAAATATTATACGAGATGGCGCTGTATTAAATTCCGCGTCTTTGAAGACGTGGCACACTGTTTGCAACCATAGAGAACAATTGAAAAAAAATGTTGAATGTTAGTGTTTAGTGTCAGTGTGAAGTTTTCGCAAGCGGCGTGTTTACGATGTAAGTACAATTTTATTTAAAACCCAATGTATTTGTGTATTATATCAAAAAAATCCTCAACATTCAAGCTTTACGAATTTCTAAGAATGTCATAGGTTCAAAGTCTGATGAAAACGATAATATCGAAATGTAAAACATGGTCGTGTCGCCATGTTGGGCGTGGGCATTTTCGTAATATTTTTGTATGATTTACTGAAGAATCTATTAAAATATTACTCGTAATATGGAAACTAGTTAATTATTAGTATTTACACATACTTAGACAGTAAAATACAATGAAAATTGTTAAGATTTTATGTGTTAATAATTACATTCCACAGGTTGTCATTACGGGCTTACATAGTAGCTGTAACGTTTACACTATGGACCATAATAAGGGTTCGTACAAACGAAAAATCACGAGTCTGATAGATATTATTTTTATGAAGAAAATAATGATTTTTCTTTGCTGGTTTTTTTTAACGGTTTTGCCGACTACGGCGAACCGAAAAAGAGGGTTATGGTTTTTTCGTTGCAGTTTATTTCATTTTATTTGGTATTTGCGGTTTTATTTGGTGTTTGGTGTTTTGTTTAGTGGTTTACGTCTTTCAATGGTTTTGGGGATGAAAACTAATGTTTTTTAAATGCTTAATTGCTGTCTTTGAAAATAAACTATGAAATCTAAGTCAAGTTTCGATTTTAGGTCTCAAAATTTGAATGCTGGCCGAGGTCGTGGCAGGTTGCCGTTAGACCAACCGTGAGTATGCTGAACTAACATTTTTTCCTTGAAAGAGTATTTAAAAGCTCATTTTATTATTATTAATGATAAACCAATCCCAAGTAAATTTGTACTTGAGATTGGTTACGAACTTGTGGTAAAAGTTTAACTATTTATTTTTGTTGCAATTTATTTTAGAACTACATGTAATCAAGAGGATGGAGGGCAAGTGCCAGGACGAGGACGAGGGCGTGGGAGAGGACGAGGGCGTGGGAGAGGGCGAGGGAGTGGAAGAGGGCGAGGTGTACAGGTGTACGTATCTTTTTATAACTTGAAAAAAATATTCGCTATAATAATATATTTAAAGATATATATTCTATTCTTCAATGTTTTATGGCTGTATAAGTTTTGGCAGTGGCGTTGTGGAAGACCCTCTTTCCCAAATCAGGGCAGAGAGGCACTTAACGCAGCGCCGAATAAACGCGCTGCCAGCGAATGTCCGGCAGGAGCTTATCGCTCGGAAGCGGATGGCTCAGCTTGAGCGGATGCTCTTGCCGGATGCGCCACCACGCAAACGACAAACAAGGTACATTTTGGTTCAAGTTTTTTTTTTCTGTATTGTCTAGTCACCGTCGTCTACTTAATTTTATTTCACCTTGTTATTCTCTGAAAGCCAAACTGCAAAGTCAATTCTGTCAGTTCGTCCGCAAAGTTTATGAATTATATGCACTCTCGTGTGTATAGATTAATGATTTTTTTTGCGGCTATTGGGGCGCTGAAGAATGGTAAGGCGGCTGGACTGGACGACATTACCGTGGAACAACTTAAGAATCTAGGCCCGGTAGGCGTGTCATGGCTCCTTACCCTTTTTAATGCCTGCCTTGAAAGCTCGAGGATCCCCAAAATCTGGAGGAAAGCCCAAATTACAGCATTGCTTAAACCAGGAAAACTGCCAGACAACCCGAAGAACTATCGCCCTATATCTCTTTTGTGCCACACGTTCAAATTATTCGAACGACTTCTACTCAATCGCCTTCAAACCGTAATCGACCCTAAATTGATTCCCGAGCAGGCCGGCTTCAGACCAGGTAAGTCATGCTCCGGGCAAACCCTCCGACTGTCGCAATACATAGAGGATGGATATGAGGCAAGAAAGATCACTGGCGTCGTCTTTGTCGACTTGTCAGCGGCATATGATACTGTCAATGTCAAGAGACTATTGGCAAAACTGTCTGACATGATCGACGACCAGGGCTTTATCCGGGTACTGGGTGAGATGCTGCGTAATCGACGTTACCAAGTCCTTCTGAACTCAGAAAGAAGCAGGTGGAGATCACAGAAGAATGGCCTGCCCCAGGGAAGTGTTCTGGCGCCCATTCTTTTCAACATCTATACCAACGACCAACCTACTGTTGAACACTGCGAGAGGTTCCTATACGCTGATGACCTCGCCCTGGCTACCCAAACCAATACATTTGGGGACGCCGAAAATATCCTAGAGGCAGGCTTAGAAGTTCTCGGAAAGTATTACTCTGATAATGCTCTCAGACCGAACCCCACAAAAACACAAGCATGCGCTTTCCATCTCCGCAACCATTCGGCAAGACGCACTCTGAACATCAATTGGATGGGTGTCACCGTTGAACACTACAGTAACCCTACCTACTTGGGAGTCACCCTTGACAGGGCGCTGACATTTAAGAACCATTGCCTCAAATCAAAGAAAAAAATCGGATCCCGTAACAACCTGCTCAAGCGCCTAATCTCAACCACCTGGGGTGATGCACCTCAGGTACTCCGGACTACTGGCCTAGCACTCTGCTTCTCCGCGGGCGAATATGCATGCCCAGTGTGGCACCGTTCCGCTCACGCCAAGGAAGTAGATGTTGCTTTAAACGAGACCTGCCGTACGATTACGGGCTGTCTGCAACCGACCCCGGTCAGCGCACTATATCCCACAGCTGGCATAGCACCACCACAAGTCCGAAGAGAAGTTGCAAGCGCAGTGGAGAAATCCAAACAGGAATCGGATACCAGACACCCATTATCTGGCGCACAGCTACCAACGCAACGGCTAAAAAGCAGGCACAGCTTCCTGAAATCGACAGCGTCCCTGTCAGGAAACCCGGCCGACGCCCGTTGCAAACTATGGCAGGATACTTTTCCCCCTCCTACTTACTATCTACCACCAAAGGAGCATCTCCCTGCAGGGTGTAACCTTCCGTGGTCCACCTGGAAGTCCCTGAACCGTCTCCGGACACAAGTGGGAAGATGTAAGTCCAACCTGGTAAAGTGGGGCTACCTTGACGGAACGGCAGCGGGGTGTGATTGTGGAGCTATGTCGCAAACCATGCTCCACCTCCTATCCTGCCCTCTGTGTCCCAAAACATGCAGTCAAAGTGACCTCTGCGCTGCCACTGTCGACGCCGTGGAAGTGGCAAAGTTTTGGGCCAACAAGATATGAAATTCAGTCGTGCCAGCGACACGAAGAAGAAGAATGATTTTTTTTTGTTTTAACAGAAATATATCTCCAGAACGGCAGCCCTGCGTAATGTTTGATCCATCAGGTAAGATGGTTGAATGGTTTTTCTTTGTACTAATTTACTATAGCCATAGTGGCACACCTCGCCCTTTAGTATAACCTACATTAAACATCTTGCCTTGTTTGTTGCAGAACACCTCGCAGGCGGAGAAAATGTGGCCGCAATCGCGCCTAACAGGGAGGATGAGGAGCCAGGTACGCCGGAAGCGGACACTGTTCTAAATTATAATAAGTTATATTTTGTTTGCTTAGTAAGCATGAGTTTTTAATACAAATTTGTTTGTTGCAGTTGAAGAACACGAAGCCGCAGCCGCAATCGCTCCTAATAGGGAGGATGAGGAGCCAGGTACGCCGGAAGCGGACACTGTTCTAAATTATATTAAATATTTTGTTTGCTTAATAAGACTTAGTAAGCATGAGTTTTTAATACAAATTTGTTTCTTGCAGTTGAAGAACCCGAAGCCGCAGCCGCAATCGCTCCTAATAGGGAGGATGAGGAGCCAGGTACGCCGGAAGCGGACACTGTTCTAAATTATATTAAGTTATATTTGTTTGCTTAATAAGACTTAGTAAGCATGAGTTTGTAATACAAATTTGTTTGTTGCAGTTGAAGAACCCGAAGCCGCAGCCGCAAATAGGGAGGATGAGGAGCCAGGTACGCCGGAAGCGGACACTGTCCCAAATTCGCCGTACAGTTCTCCTAGTAGGCTTTCAACCAGTTTGAACCAGCTAATGGGACTGTTGAGGCCAAAAAAAATCTACAGAAGTTCTTCATCAGAATCAGACTAATAGTCAATAGTTTTTTTTAAATTATATAGCCGTTAAAAATCATATTCTTTTTTTTTCTCCAGATGCTATTGCAAACGTTTTCGAGGTTGGGTTGTCGGAAATCGGTAAGTATACATATATGACTGGTATACAGCTTAGTGTACGTCGTTCAAACAGTAAAAAACAGTAAAACTTCTGTCATATTTTTTGTTCCAGGTGTTACTGACAACAGATTTTTAGACAGACAAGGCAGAACAGTTTCTAAATTTAAAAACAACCTTCCTGGACAAGACTGGGCATACTCGCTACTGAAGCGACACAAAAACGAATATTCTAAACGGGTTGCTACTAATATCAAACGAGCTCGATCCGCAGTATCGCCTGAAAGTATCGAGGAATATTTCAACAACCTTGAAAGAACTGTGGAAGGTGTGCCTGACACAAATATTTTCAATTACGACGAGTCTAACTTAAGTGATGATCCAGGGAAGAAGATAGGGATATATCGTAGAGGTGTCAAATACCCGGAAAAGGCGATGAATTTTGCTAAGAGTGCTACATCGATAATGATTTGTGGGTCTGCTGATGGGGTGCTTTTACCACCCTATATCATATATAAAATTCTACACCTTTATGACACGTGGAAAGAGAGAGCTCCATGCGGTCCACCCAATTGCAATCAGCCTTGTTGCTCAGTAGGATCACGATTTAACCGTACAGTCAGTGGTTGGATGGACGCCCCAACATTCAGAGATTGGTTTGTAAGTAGTTTTTTGCCTCATGCAAAAAGATTGCCTGGACGTAAAGTTCTTATTGGTGATAATCTTTCTTCTCATTTAGATGAAGAGGTCATAAAACTTTGTGGTGAAAATAACATTGATTTTGTATGTTTAGTGCCACATTCGACGCACAAATGCCAACCTCTGGATGTGGCGTTCTTCCGCCCAATGAAAACAGCCTGGCGCCAACTGCTGACAAATTGGAAAATGCAAAATGCAAAATTGGCAACTGTTCCTAAGGATACATTCCCGTATCTTCTGACAAAAGCTCTCGAAAAAATGGATCAAGCACAACCAAACCCAAATTCTCCTTATACAGAGTGTTTGGCGCATGGACCGACACAACCTTTTCAGGGATTTGGGAGGTCATTAGCTAGGTTCTACCCATACACCCTTTGTCCCAAATGTCACGGTTGGATACATATGATTGTTTTTAAAAAAATTAAAAAAAAATGCCCAAAATGTTTCCTCTAATTCGAAATAACTTTTTTATTTGTGGGTGTAGTGGCACAAAACAACAATTTTGTTGCATTCTCCAAAGTCTTTTAAATCTAAAAACATCTTTGTTTTATACAACTGGTTTCAAGAAAATTCCTTACAAGCTTCCAAAGTTAATTTTTTTATTTAATTAATGAAATTTTACAACTTCTATATTAATTATAAAAAAAACTAAAAGCCATTTTGAACTTAGCTTTATTTTAAAAAGTTCTTTAGTTGATACCCTTTCTAACGGTATGCTACATGTCATAGAAATTATTCATTATGTTGTAAAAATAAGGGATACTACTATGCCACGGCCGAACCGCACACAACAATGGAACCACAGTTTGAACGATACCGTCAATGTAAGCGCAGGGAAAAAGTTCGTCTCTTTCTTGCACATGTAATATGATTTTTGTCTTTATCTAACATTGGGTTGTACGTTTGGGATGTGACAGGTACGGTACAGTCAGCAGTGTTGCCAACGTGGGCGATTTTTCGCCATTTAGGCTACTCAGAACGAGAATCGGCGACGAAAAAATCGAAAAGGCGACTGGTCGCCAATTAGGCTACTCTTGGGACAAGTTTTTTTTATACTACCTAGTACTATATACTACCTACCTAGTAGGTAAACAGGCATACGACCTTGCGTGTGTGTAATGTTGGTACAATTTGATATTGAGATGGTCACCCTATTTGTTTGTGATTGGTCAGTGTTGCCAACTTAGTGGATTTTCCACTAAATCTGGTGGTTTTGACTTGCCTTTTGGCGGACAATTATGGATTTTAGTGGTTAGTGGATTTGTTTAGTGGAATTCAAAAATTTTGTATATTTTTTCTTTATACTCCACTCGTATCGTTTTTAGAGTTTAATTCACAGACATCTAATATGGATTTAATTTCTATGGATTTAATTTCATCATGCAGCAACACTTTCATCTAGTGGGTAAACTCCTTCAATCGGGAATTCCCCGACGGGGAATCTTTGTTCATCTAATGGTAAAACAGCTAAAAAGACACGCATCCAGGCCTGAAACTTTTTAAATCGGGAATTTCCCGACGGGTAATCATGCTTGTTTTCTTCTCGCTCGTCTCTCAATTTTCGTCCGAGCTTAGTGAGTGAGTTGGTGTCGGTAGATTTGTTTGAAATCGTGTTTCGTCATTGATAATCATGCCAAAACCTCAATATTCACAAAAATTTCGAAATTCTTGGCTTCAAGACCCACTTTTAAAAGATTGGCTTCAAGTAATTGAAAGTACTGCTGGTCAAGTACCGAAATGCAAGTTTTGTGGAACGGTATTACGGAGTCACTATGGAGATCTAAAAATACATGGGATGTCGAAAAAGCACCAACAAAATGCGAAGGTAACTGGATTTTTCATAATTATTTCGTTCGATAGTCATAGAAACATATTTTCTACCTAACTTACCAGAAGAATAGATATTTTTAGAGCTAATAATGTGACATGATGTAGCGCGTGCTAAAACCTAAACTATAGAGGAGGTATTTATTTTTATTTTTACAGGTTATCGTTACGCAACCTTTAAACCAGAGCCAATAGGAAAAAAGAAAAAGGAAGAAGCCGAACTCGCACTCTTCACAGCCATGCATACCAGCATCCGTGTAGTTGACCACTTGGGTGAGGTAATTAACCACAGTCATGAAAAAGATATCGATAAAGTGCAACTACACCGAACCAAGTGCACTGCGGTTATTAAAAATGTGTTGGCGTTGCATTTTACCCAAATCCTAAAAGAAGATATTAAAGATCAACCCTACAGTATCGAGCACTTCCGACGTTTGGCCCCCAAACTGGAACGGGCTGGGGCCGCCTTCAAGCGGCTCTTGCCCAACCTGGGGGGGCCAAACGCCTCCTGCCGGAGGCTTTACGCGGGGGTCGTGCGGTCCATGGCCATATACGGGGCCCCGGTGTGGGCGCGTTCACTGCGGCGGCGAGCCGCCCACTACCTGAACGCGCCCCAGAAGGTGGTAGCCGTAAGGCTAATCCGGGGCTACCGCACGATCTCGCGCGAGGCGGCAAGCCTCCTTGCCGGACTGCCGCCATGGGATCTGGAGGCGATAGTCCTCGCGCGCCTGTATGAGTGGCGCGCGGAGGCACTACGCCGGGGGGAAAGTCCGCTCCCGCGGCAAATTGCTGCGGAGCGGACGGACCTCCGGCTCGATCTCATGGCGACATGGAAAGAGCGACTGTCGCAACCCAGCGCAGGGCACGCCGCGATAGCGGCGATAAGACCCCTCTTTGAGGAGTGGCTAGAGAGGCGCCACGGCGCCCTCACCTACCGCCTGACGCAGGTCCTCACCGGACACGGAAGTTTCGGGAGGTTCCTGCACATGATCAGGCGGGAGGAAACGCCCGGGTGTCACCATTGCCAGGATCGCCCAGAGGACACGGTGGAGCACACGGTGGAGGTCTGCCCCGCTTGGGCGGAGCACCGCCGTGTCCTCGTGGAGGCGATCGGCAGCGGCGGCGGCCTCTCGCGCCCGGACCTGGTGCAAGCCATGGTCCGGAGCGAGAGGGAGTGGGAGGCAGTCGCCTCCTTCTGCGAAGCAGTCATGCTAGCGAAGGAGGTGGCGGGACGGATGAGGGAGAGAGCCTCCCGTCCCAGCCGCCGCGGGAGACGCCCCGGGCGTCGGGAGTCGAGCGACGACTACCGGCCACCGTAGGCGCGGGCCTGCGGGCGGAGAGCAATGGGTAGCTCACCGCCCGATCAGGACCAGGCCCGTGCCGGACGGCGCGTAAGTGTTCCACGCGCGCCTCAAAGAGATGTCAGCATAACGAGGGGCCCCTCAGGGCCGAAGCCTGCCGGGGCAGCGGGAATGTCCGAAAGGGTTACCGCTACCCCGGAACATAAAGGGCGAAGGAAGGAACATGGGTGGGTTTTAGTCAGTAAGAGTCTGACACTCCCTTCCGCTCCACCCAGAGCGGGAGGGGTCATTTGATGATTTCCCATCCCAAAAAAAAAAAAAAAAACCCTACAGTATATTGGTTGATGAGTCTACTGATATTGCAGTACAGAAATACCTTGGCGTCATAATAATTTATTACAGTTTTAAATACCAAAGAATAGTATCTACCTATCTGGACCTTCCTGAACTAACTGAGTGCAATGCTGAAGGTATTGTCTCTGCTATCAAGAAGACACTAAAACAATTTGATCTGCAACTTCATAATTTAATGGGCATTGGTACAGACAACGCGTCTGTAATGGTTGGCGTTAATAATGGAGTCTTTACTAAATTGAAAGAAGAAGTACCACACTTAGTTTTGGTACGTTGTTTATGTCACTCTTTGCAACTGGCTGTTTCAGCTGCGGCCAAGCAATTTTTACCGAGGAATTTGGAATTTTTAATTAGAGAGACATATGACTGGTTTGCTCGTTCATCTTCCAGACAAACTGCCTATAAAGAGTTATATAAAACCATCAATGACGGACAAAAACCGCATAAAATTGTTCAAGCATGCCAAACAAGATGGCTGTCAATAGAGTCTGCTGTGTCGAGAATATACACGCAATGGCTAGAGTTGAAAACTCATTTTTCTATAGCTAAGTTGACTGAAAGATGTCATACGGCAGAGTTACTGCACTCTATGTATGCGAATGATTTGAATTATGCGTATATTTCTTTTTTATATCCCATATTGATTGAAATAAACAGAGTTAATAAAATGTTCGAGTCAAGAGATACAGACCACACATTATTGTGTGGCGAGTTGACCAACCTGATAGATATGCTAGTGAGCAAAGTTACGTTACCTACACATAAAATTGATATTTTTAACCAAAATGTCCGCGACTTTTTAGATCCGAAATGCTATCTGGGATACCGATTTGAAAAACAAATACTCGAAATGCGAGAAAAGGGACTACCAAGGGAAGAAGAAGAAATGATGCGGACTCGGTGCATGCAATTTATAGTGAGTTTAATTGACGAAATTAAAAATAGGCTTCCAGAAAATGTGGAACTAATGAAAAAGATTTCGCGAATAAGTGTCGAAAAAGCACTTGCTCATAACAAAGAAAATCTAATTGACATTTTGGCTCAATTGAATAAAAGTTCTGAATTCATTGCAAAAGTGGACGATCAATGGCGACAAATTCATTTACTGAAATGGCAGGAAACCAAAAATACAAAATTATTTTAGTATGAAGTCCTGCATTTTAAAGATGCACAAGGAGTGTCAAGATTTCACGAATTGGCGACTTTTGCAATCACTCTTTTAATATTGCCGCATTCCAACGCCGATGTCGAAAGACTGTTCAGCAGTATGAACATAATAAAAAACAAGCAGAGAAACAGGATGGGGTTTAATCTTTTAACTGCTATATTAAGAGTGCGTTGCGGAATGAGAATGGCAGGAAAATGCTGCAACGACTATGAAATCCCAAATAACATAGTGAGATTAATCGGGACCAAAGAGTCGTACCAATCGGAGACTACGGAGACTATGGATGAAAACGACTCATCTGAAGAAGATTTTTAATATTTTAATATTTTAATTATTATAAATATTTAAGTATTTGTTATCCAACAAAAATACATTATTTTGTTACATAATGTGTGATTTCAATGTTATTTATATAATAAATATATCTTTAAAATATTGTTTTCTTTCGTGATGAATAATAATTTGCTAAAAATAAAGTTAGCGGAAAATTTAGCGATTTTTTAAATTGTGGCGGTTTTTGTTAGTGGATTTCTGGTAGATTTAGAGGTCGCTTCTGTCGGATAGCTTGATACTTCGTTGGCAACACTGTGATTGGTTATTTTCGGGGAATACCCTGAATTTGTCTTAGCTATTATTATGTAACCAAATTTAGAATGCAACCGAGTTACATGTACTTATTCTATTATGAATAATGACTACCGCAATTATTTGTGTTATACTGACTAAATAGTTCAGATAAATCCCGGTTATTCCTTTGTCACTTTCGCTTTGTACAACTTCTCTTGTGCAATTGTTGTGTAAAATGGGTAAACACGGTAAATATATCAAGCATTATCGTGATGAATGGGAAAAACTACCAGCATTTAAAAGTAAGTAAAAACTAGAGTACTGTTTTATATTAATGTTTTGTGTGATGTAGGTAGGTATATTATCTGCTACATGGTCTTGCTACTCCCAGACCTGTGTTCCAGACTAATTCAGAAGTCGTGGTTTTTAGTTTCACAATAATTTTCTTAATATTTGCTCCAGTCTGGTTAAGATGTAATAGGTAAACTGAAACTGCACAAATAGCAAGAAATATGATCTAGTTATCAACCATTAGTACCATACCTACCTGGTACGTACAATATATAAATACCTACTGTCTAGTGTATTATTGAGTCAATTTCTTTTCCAGATTGGCTTAGTCGAGCACCTGTTGAACTGACGGATAGTGGTAAAGGCGAGGCATTTTGTAAATTATGTATCACACCACTCCGTGCGCACAAAACGGATTTAGAAAAGCACATGAAAACTAAAACACATAAAGACAAAGAATTAAGTTTTTCAAAAAAGCAACCCAAGCTTGCATCATTTGGCTACTCCTCAATTAGTAACAGTTCATCAAAAGAAAAAATAATGGACATACAAATATCTGCCTATATCGCTGCTCACAGCTCCATACGCAGCATTGATCATCTGACAGATGTGTTAAAAACCTGTGGGACAGGGAGTCCTCTTGAAAACATTCAATTACATAAATCAAAGTGTTCGGCCATTATAAAAAATGTTCTAGAACCAGCCATGCTCAAGGAACTTTTAGAAGAAGTTGGTAACCAGAGCTACTCTATTATACTGGATGAATCCACTGACGTAACAACAGAAAAGTACATGGCATATTGCATCCGATACTATAATTCAAAACTAGAAAAAATAGTTGTTGATTTTTTAAGATTGCCTGGACGCTATAGACCCGTGCAGGAGGCACGCTGGACAATTCGCCGTGGAAGACTTATCCAGCGAACTCCGCGCGGTCTTAGGGTCCATAGACAGGCAAGATGATTGTGCTCTACGAGAGTCAAGTCAGGAGGATTTGCTGACATTTGATTGGTCTCTCGAGCCCGAAGTTTTTCGTGGGGAACGGGAAATTTTTACCGGACCAGCGGGGCCAACTTTCCCCACTGATGGTATGTCTCCGTTCCAATTTTTGTGTAAAATTTGGGACGAAGACATTATCAATCTCATCGTCGCTGAGACCAATAAATATGCAGCAAATCTGTTCTGCTCGACTCTGCCAGAATTTTCACGACTGAAAAAATGGACGCCAATAACGCCACAAGAGTTGTGGACGTTTTTGGCGTCATTATGCTGCAAAGCATCTTCCCAATCCCTGTAGAGAAGGAATATTGGACCCCTTGTTTGCCTTATTTAAAAGTGGGCAAATTCGCCGGCATTATGCCGTTCAAGCGTTTCTCGCTCATAAAGCGCTGTCTTCACTTTGTGGACAATATATCATGTGCCAGAGGTATCCCGACGAAGTCAATGAAAATCAAGCCCATTATAGACCACCTCAATGCCAAATTTAGCTCTTTATACCTACCTGAGCAGGAAATTGCTATAGACGAGTCGCTGATGCTGTGGAAAGGCAGACTCTCCTTTTCACAGTTCATAGCAACTAAAGCTGCTCAGGTAGGTGTAAAGAGCTATGAGCTGTGTGAGTCCAAGTCGGGATATCTCTGGCAGATGATAATCTACACTGGGAAGAAGGAGCACCATGATGTCGAGGATCATGAACGGCAGAACAAGGCTGAGCCTGAGGGTGCGACATCAAGGACTGTTTTAAAGTTAGTTCGTCCATTACTCAATAGAGGTCATACTCTAGTGATGGACAACTTTTATAACAGTCCTTTGCTGGCGCGCACCCTCAAGGCCCAGAAGACGGACGTAATGGGCACCCTGCGTCTGAACCGGGAGTTCGTTCCTGACAGTTTGCGCCACAAAAATAAGGCAAACATGCGGCAGGGTGAAGTGGCATTTAGCCGACACGGGACATGACGATTGCGGTGTGGAAGGACGCGAATGTGGCTTCCTTAATATCTACATACCACAAGGTAGAGGTCGGCGGAAAAGAGAAGTACGGCTACTTTCGATACAAACCGAAAGTAGTCTTAGATTACAACCTAGCTATTTATTTATTTATTTATTTCAGGCGACGAAGGCCCATAGATAAATACCTTAACCTAAACATACATAATCTTATTTAGTTTTATTGAAGCTTCCTACACTAGCTTGTTCTTGTGCTGGTCTGTGGTACTTGTCCGCGGAAGCGACGGAACACCACGTCCTGCGGCCAGAAGTCTTCTTCCATGACGATGGGCAGATAACAATTCGGTACGCGCACCACGAACGCCTTGAAGTTGCGGTGCGACTCCAGTAACTGCACCCTCGGCGTGTAACTCGTCTTCTGGCGCACGTACTCCGCGATGTCCTCCGCCTTAGTGGTGTAGTGTAGGCGGGAAATGTACACCGGTGTGTTCGGCTTTGCGGCACGCAAACTGACTTCAGGCTCCGTTGGAGCTTTGCCGCAGCGGTTCTTGTTCGTTCGCGGCCGGCGCTTCTTCCTTTGCACCGTCACGAAACCCTCATCAACAGCCCTATTCAGCGGCATTTCTAGCATGGGCTTCATAATTGGAGCACCTGGGGTACTCACGGTGACGCTAGCCGATTCCTGTTGTAGGGGCTTCGCCAGGGCTGCAGACACTGTCAGCGGAACGGAGCGAGGGGCTCGGGCGGCGCTGCGTGGAGGAGCCGCGTTGACGGGCGCGGCGCTGCGGGGCACGCGGGCGGGGCGCTCTGCAACCTCAGCAAACGACGGGTGCGCTGGCGACGAAACTGCTGACGCGGAATTTGACGACGATACATCGAGGCCAACTCCGCGACACACGTTTACGTTAGATGCATCGACTGATGACCTAGTTACCGCCACACTGTTGCGCAACTCGCTAAATTCTTTGCGCAAATCAGCGACGCTGTTTTGGGATGCATCTAACTTCACCAGAACATCCGCGAGGCGAGTCTTCAGAAAGACAATGTCCTTCAGAAGACTTGTTACATCGACGTGGTCGAAGGTGACGGGTGGCAGCTTGTGCAGCTCCTTCGCCACAAACGTCGGCACGTCGTCCGGGTCAGTCTCCTTGAACAGCGTGATAATGTCTGGCTATGGGAGGCGTCGACAAAAAGGACCAACTTTTGCAGGCGTTTCCATAGAAAGAGTTCGTAACTCTATCTGGTACAAGAAGCTTTTCCGTCGGCTTCTCAACGTGTCCATCCACAACGCCTTTATCATGTTCTCAAAAGCAGAGACACCCAAAATGGCACAGCGGCAGTTTCGGGTGTTGTTGGCGGATGAAATCATACAGAGATTTCGCCCGCCAAAAATAGAACAACCGCTTCCCGTAGCCGGCCACTTCCCTGCCAAAACAAACATTAGGAAGTCACGTTGCAAGTGGTGCGCACTTAAAAAAGTAGATACTTGCACTACTTTTAAGTGCGAATCTTGCAACGTGAACCTCTGCATAATCGGTTGCTTTAAAGAGTATCACATTTCTCGGGAATGTGATAATCTTTAAAGCGACCAAATATCTTTTTACTTACCCGACTGCCGAGGGAAAATCATATTTTTGGAATTGTCGTTCAAAACCCTTTATTTTGATACCAAACTCGATAGGTTCTGGAGTTTTTTTTAAACGCGCTATTTGGCGCCTGGATTCCTATTTTTTTTAATTTAATTGTCCTAGTAACATTCAGGCAACTAAGACAAATCTAACGACATATAATTTATCCAAATCGGTCTATCTGTTTAGCCTATAAACGGTAACAACGAATATTACTTACATACATTCGGAAAACATTACCCTCCTTTTTTCGCAGTCGGGTAATAAAAATCATAACATTTTTTTCATCAATTGAAACAGGGATTGGGATCTAATATTTTTTTTATTTTTTTTTTTTTATTTTTTTTATTTTTTTTATTTGTTTTTATTGTTTTTATTGTTTTTTTTTTACTTTTCTATGATTAATAATAATATTCTGGATAAGAGTTGCCAAAAATCGAGTTGAATAAAAATAATAGCATTAAACCCGGATGTGCACTTCATGTAACCCCGGCTTTATGGCACACGTGTTTTGTCCATTCTCCCGATTTGTGATATTTCTTTACTTGTATTTTTTTTTTATGGCTATTGTTTATCAAGTGTGATACATCATTGGAAAGGGCATTTCTTGTAGAAAATAGTTACATATGATGTACTTTTTTTACTCAAACTTTACCGAACAAAAAAAAACTAGAAATGTTAAGTGCATTTTTACGTAAGTGGGGATTCCTTCAATCAATCCCATATTTTTCTGTATTAGATATACCTATCAACATAATATTTACACATATGTGACAATAGGAACTTAGCTTTCAGATAGTAACAATATTTTTAATTTATGTGAAAGGGTATAGTTGTACTAAATTATTATATTTGGGTGAGAAATTATTCACCGTCAGCAAATGTTTCGTGCTAGTCATACGCCTGAAAATAAATATTTTTTTACTATGAAGTATGTGTTTTTTATTTTATCGTATGTAGATAGAACCCGTCCACAATTTAAAGTCATAAAATATATATGTTACTGATTAGCTTTTAAAAATAATCTTTTTTAAAGTTCAAATAATGATTTTTTCAACTATAGTCAATGTTTACCGCTAACAATAACAAAATAGAAATTAAATGTTAACAAACACTTGACACCACTTGAAAGAGTCATTCATAAGCTTGAACAAAAACATTACTCGAGGCGATTCGTGCTAACAATGAGTCACCATAAACACATTTTATGAGCTTGGCCATCTGGCGCGCGGCGGCGCGCCATTTTTTTTCGCACAGGCGGCCTTCCCGCACTTTTTTATGTACCGCGCTGCCGCGAGAGCGGATACAGCAAATTTACGAAGAAAATGATAAAAAAATTCGTAACAAAATACCTAATAGTGAACACTATCGAATTCCTACGTGTAAATCAATTAAAGACACGTTATATAGGGCACGAAAGTTTCATTTGAACGTAGATCGACTACAACATACCTGTACCGAAACTGCAATTGTACCAGAAGTTTTAGGTAAAAATTTCTTTATTTGTAAAGATGGACAAAGTGAAAAATTTTTGGTATTTGCAACACGTTTGGGAAAGAAAATTGTGAAGAAACCCGGATCCTATTTTGCAGATGGCACGTTTATGTCAGCTCCGCCACCTTTTTATCAGTTTTATGTCTTACATTTGGACATTGGATCTACAAAAAAGTGTACAAATATATCATATTAAAACAAAAATTATGAAATGGCGCAAATAAACGCTGTGATATCAGTATTTCCTGAAGCAAAAATAACAGGATGTTATAGACATTACAACGCAGCTATATGGAAACACGCAGAGAAAAAAGGATTACTGCGTTCACGGGAAGGGCGAAATATTGCAAGAATGGCTGCAATAATAGCACTGGTACCGGCTGAACAAATCCCTGCAGCTTGGGGGTACATTTTAAGTATAGCTCTAGATACTCAATACATGATGAATTTTAGAAGTTATTACGAAAACCAATGGTACCCAAAAATGCCACCATCCTTACTATGTTGCGCCTACCAACGACACCGCACAACTAACGCGTTAGAAGGTTGGCATCGGCGCATATATACCAAAAAAGCCAAGTTTATACATATTCATAGATAAATTGCGAAAAAAAAGTAAATGTTGGAACAGAAAAATAACTGATAATTTATTTACAGAAACAAAAAACAGACAGAAGAAATATATGGACTTTGACATGAAAATGAATGTGCGATCAATAAAAAAGATGTCAGTTTGTGTTCCAACAACACTAACTATGAATTAAATTGTTTTAGGTTCATGGATCCGATCGCATCTGCCATCCATGTTGGCAACGAGCTGACAGAGCACCAGTTCCTGCTGTAATATCTGCAAACCTACCAGCGTCGACAGAAACAATAACCTTACCGAATTATACTCGAGCACCTGATACACAAGCTCATTGTTTTTGTCCAGATTGTGACTCACCACAGCGACTGAGTATCCCGACATGGCTAAGGGTGAAGTTGTTTACTGATTTTAATTTTTATGTGCCAAAAAACAGCAGAATATGTATGTGGGTTTCATTTAAGAGACAATAACTGGGCTGAACTTTTATCAAACATTTCTCATCCTAACCATTCATTTACTGCAGAATATATTCAAGATTTTGCTTCATTTATTAAAGAAAGAAACCAAACATTTGATTTTAATAATATAGAGGGAATGTCTGAAGATATTGTCCATTTCTGGATCGGACTGTCCAAACCACAATTTATTCAATTAAAAGCAGACCTTCCAAGGTTATCTGGGGTGCATAATGGGACATTGGGTTTTACTGCATATTTAATTAAACTTAGAACTGGGGATAGTGATGAAAGAATTTCGTCATTGTTAAATGTACCACGCTCAACATTATCTAGACTGATGGGCAAGGCTCGCGACATGTTAAATGAGGATTTTATTCCTCTTAATTTAGGAATAAACCATATTGCAAGGTCAGAAATATCCCAAAGAAATCTAAACATCCCCAATGGTTTGTTTGGTGGAGAAGACAGAAAACCAATTATTATAATTTATGGTACACATTTATATGTTCAAAAGAGTTCAAATTATCTGTATCAAAAAAATACATACTCCTTGCACAAGTACAGGAACCTAATGAAGCCATTTCTAATGGTATGCTCTGATGGATACATTATTGATGTATTAGGCCCCTATCCAGCAACAACATCTGATGCTAATATGTATTATGTTAAACGAATTTAGAACTGAGGCAAACACTTTGAGGCAGTATTTTCAGGCAGGAGATGTTTTTATTCTGGATAGGGGTTTTAGAGACTGTGTACCGTTATTAGAAGAGTGTAATTATTCTGTACATATGCCTGCATCTTTACAAGCAGGTGAAACTCAGTTATCAACGTTGGCAGCAAATAAATCCAGAACTGTTACAATATGTAGGTGGGTTGTAGAAGCGGTTAATGGGATTTTTAAACACTCTTTTAAAATGTTCCGTCGTGAATTTTTTAACTTGGCTTCCAAGCATGCCATCATTGATTTTAAGGTGGCTGCCGCGTTGATAAATAAATTTCACCAAAGAGTCAGGAATAGAGAAGATGCCAGCCAAATCCTTGAAATAGTAAACCAAAGACTGTACATGAATAATGCACTTGCTGAGTTTGTAATCCAAAATAATTTAAATAGAAGACGATCACAGTTTGTAAATATAAATGTAAACATCAGTAATATATCATTCCCAAGACTGACATACAGTGAGCCTTATCTTATTCAGCTGTGGAACATATCAGTTAAAGCAAGCGAGATCATATTATGGGGAGCATATCAGGAATGACGGTTCCTATACTATTGAAGTGTGTACAGAGAGAGCCAGCAACCTCCTTGAAGGTTTACCCTTAACTGGCAATTGCACTCTATTACGAGGAAAAATTCAAAGCAGGCACATAAGCCGAAAAATATATTTTGTTTATATTATAATTAATAATAATCTGCAAGGCAGAGAAGCAATTACTCAATATTGTTGCAATTGCCTTGTAGGGCGAAGGACGGTGGGTTGCTGTGCTCACGTGATGACCATAATATGGTACTTAAGCTGGGCAAGGCACGAAAGTAATATTAGGCCGCCTGCCCAGTTTTTAGATGATATTTTATTAATTTATGATTCGGAATAAAAATCATTAAAACAAAAAATATTAGTTTTATTTTTTCCATTTAAATGACCTCAGGATATGTTACTACTGCATTCAAAAAGTAAGGGAATATCATTATTATAAAAGCAAATGATTTATTTTGGAACATAAATACTCATAATTGTAACTTTTTCAGTGACAAGTTTTAGCATTAGACATGCTAAATATGAACCATTTTTACACTCTCCTGCAACCTTATTACTATAATTCATTTCTTTGAGGCATAAACTATTAAAAACCCTAGTCATTAAATATTATACTTAATGTTCACGTTAAGCCAAATTGCCCTAACAAACTGAGCAATTCCCTTTCCGTAATTTTGCGAAACTAGATCATCAAAGCCTCCACTTCTATAGTGTTCTCTTCACGTACCTGGTCGTATGCCAGATCCTGTCTCCTCATCTATAAACCCTGGAGGAGTGTATGTGTTCGGCGATGTTTTTCTCAACCAATTATGTAAAACACACGTCGTTTTCACAATGGCATCTATTTTTTCGGGTGCTAATCGTATTGGCCTTTCAAAAATCCTAAATCGTGAAACTAAAATACCAAATGCGTTTTCGACAATTCTCCTGCATCTGCATAGTCTATAATTATAATTTTTTTGTTCTTTTGATAAATTATTTCGTCGAGGGTATGGTTTCATTAAGTAGGGCTTTAGAGGAAAAGCTTAATCTCCAACAAAAACAGCATCGCTAGGCAAGTCCAGTGTATTTTCTTCGATTGTTTTTTTTTAATGTACTGTCATTGAATATACCACCATCGGAGTTTCTTCCCTTTGCTCCGATATCTACATATATAAAGCAGTAGTCATAATCAACGCATCCTAAAAGAACAATACTGAATGTGTTTTTATAATTGAAAAATTCTGATCCTGTTCCTGGAGGACACTTAATCAGTATGCGTTTGCCGTCCAAAGCTCCGGTACATGTAGGAAACTGCCATCTTGATGCAAATCCTGTTTGTATATCGACCCATTCTTCTTTAGTCCTTGGTATCTAAAAACAAATAACTTTTTTTTTTTTTTTTCAGATTGGTGGGTCTTCCCCAAATACATCTCACAGTCAAGTTAATGACTCGGTGTTTAATATTGACGAAACACAAACTGTCCAAATTTTAAACTCCGATATCGATATAATTGATTTGACACCAAAGCCAACCGAAACTATAAAGACCCAAAAGAAAACTAAAACCAAATATTTGGACATCGATTCAGCCATCGATAGATTAGATGCTATTGATAAAAGATTTAGGCAATCTGAGGATGATTTGTATATGTTTGGGAAGTATGTTGCATCCAGCTTGCGCAAGCTTAATGAAAAAAATATGATATTCGCTCAAGATGAAATCCAGGCAACACTTTCAAAGTTTAAATTGAAAAATTGGCAAGAAACAACTCCAATGCCTGATTCCCCATTTTCTAGAACTGATGGCGACGTACAGTGGTGGAACCCTAGCATGCAACATGACTTTGCAAACGATTCTATGGATGCAGAATAATTAGATACATTTATCTTTTTGTAACGTTGATTTTTAACTTTAAGTGAATTATCCTATTATTATTTTTTTGTAATAGCTCTACCCACAGATATAGATAGACATAGATAACGCAAGTATCACGATCTGTATGAAAACCAAGCGTGCCATTTTTTGACTACCTACTATGACGTCACAAGCACTATTTAGTGATGGGAAAATCAAATCGATTTGAAGATTAGCCGCGTGCGGCACCCGTCTCGCCCCACACCCCGCCTAGCGCCAGCGCTCACCCAGCCCAGCAGTACGTTGAAAGCACAGATATAGATAGACTATATCTGTGGTTGAAAGTGTTCGTAGGGAGAGGATGCGTGTTCGTAGGGAGAGGATGCGTGCTCGAGCGCTCGCGTTCCGTCAACGTGCTAGTTTTTGGATACATTTGCCATAATTTCAAGTAAGTTTATCAGTATAAACACGTAAAATAATATTCGATTGAAACCTTATATTCAATTTAATTCTAGTGTTTACAAAAAGCAACGGGATTCTACCCTTTTTCATCTCTTTCTCTCACTCAAAGATTTGCGGGGTGAAAACTCAATTTTGAATAAAGTTTGCCTTTGTATATACCATTTCTCAATTACTGTACGAATAATAGTATTCTTTACTGTACACAATGACTCAATAAATAGTTATTGAGTAATTGTGTACGGTAAAGAATTATTAGAATTGTTTAAATCGATTTATTAATCGATTTTGAGACAGAGTAATGAGACAGACAGAGGAATGAGATAAACAGAGGAAAATAAAATACCTAATCATCTTAGTAAGCAGTTAGGGATTTATATTTTTGCAAAATTGTTAGTATTTCTCTAATTTTCTTGTAATTGTTGTAGACTGTCAAAATGTCAGAAACTAAGAAAAAATCCAGAGAGGTAATTTTAGAAGCAAAACGAAAAGCAAGTAAAATACGTTATAATAAAATTAAAAAAGATCCAAAATTACATGAGCTACGAAAACAAAAAGATAAAGAAAATTACTTGAAGAAAAAGAAAAACAAATGTGTTGTAGGTATAAAAGACAAAAGCATAGATGAACAGCAAAAACAAAGAGAAAAATGGCGTGAGAATTCGAGAGCATATTACAGACGTAGGCAGAAGCAAAAAAAACCCTTCACGTGAATGTTAATGAAAATGATCATGTCATGATTACTGACCACAATTTTGAAAATGACACGGATCCTTTAGAGATGTCATGTACTGCGAAGTCAAATAGCAGCATAAAAAACAGAAGAGAACACAAGGTGACAATACTTTCAGATGTCAAAGTTAATTTTGATCAAAAAAAACTGTTTGGATCCGGTCGTATTTTACATTTTAACGAAGCTTTTTCTGGCGTAAATTTTGGATCTATATTCTGTAATACAACTACAAGTAAAATTCAACATTTAAGACTTTACACACTTATAATAAAAACCTCGAAAGTACACAGATTTATCAATTAACTAACTTCATCAGTTATGATACTTATAATCTTCAGTAGATCAATAGTCGGATATGCTTCTTTTGTCAATATTCGTTGCTTTTTCCCTTCAACAAAGCTTGCTTCCTCAAAATGTATTGAACATATAGTGCATTGATTTGTTGGGAACCAATCTTTATTTCCCGTCGCCTCAATCCATTTTTCTTTCAAATTGGGTTCATGTGGAAAACTAAAATAATCACGAAACATTAAGATTATTTATTAAAATTGTCTATATATTAAGTACCTATAAAATACAAAATCATTCCTCTGTTTCCAAAATCGATGTATACCGGTTCAGAATTATAATCTCGTCGGAAAATGAATGGTGTGAGTACTTACCTAAATCTAACCTCATAATTTAGAATGATTTGAATTTAGTCACACAAAGTTTAAGTTTCGTTCTTGTATGGTACTCGTAGCTCTCATAACGTTGATGTTTGTTTCAGATAAAGAGTCAGCCTTTAACTTAAGAAGAGGTCATGTAACTGATCTATTTGGTGGAAGCCAATTCAGTAGTGACTAGTAAAATCACAAACGCCTCAAATAATCAGTTGAAAGAAGCAGCCTGGCTAAAGATAACAAGTCATTTTAATTCCGCCATAACTAGTTGTCCTCGAAAACCCGATCAACTTAAGTTAAAATGGGAAAATTATAAAAGGCTGCCCGTAAAAGGACCACTAGAATTAGGATGAATAACTTAAAGGTATCTGAATACTTTGTCATAATTTATACTAATAAATAGGTACCCTTATGACCTAGGTATTTATAATAGTATAAATTATTAATGGCTATTATAAATTTATAATGGCATAAGTTATACTAATTACATTTTGTTATAGACTGGAGGTGGGAAACCAGAGTACATTCCACCTGACGAGGCGCTAGATAAAGTGGCAGGGATGTTAGGGGCAACCTGTGAGGGTTACACGGTACCCTTTGGTGGTGATGCGGAAGAGGTGGTGGTATTGAAAAGTTTTAATGAAGTCACCTTAGTGCCATTTTCTGACTCTGGTGATGGTGTGGTGATGGAAAGCAGTGATGGTGCGGGTGTACACAGAGATCCAGTACCTTTGCCAGTATTTTCTCCAAAATTGGATCATATGGAGACACCCAAAAATAAAAAATTCTTCTTTTCTACAAACAAAAGCACAGGTATGTAAAAGTGTTGTTACCATCTAATGGTAGGGCAGGGCCTCAATCCACTAATTTAAACAAAGGTCTCTTGAGCTTTCAATATATTTGTGATTGGTAAGATAATGATGCAAAGCATGTTTGTGTTATATTATTTATATATAACTAATTCATAGTTGTCAGGTCTTAGGTGATTGTGATATCTTTCTTATATTGACCATATTATGTGCCTATATTACCTGCCACACAAGTTTTACTATTAAGGATTCTGTGGTGCACGGAGTTTGCATATGTGATTGTCAATGATTATTTATTTATGTTCTATAATTGTTTTCAGGGAAACAAAAGATGCAAAAATTGGCCAATGAGGACATTCGAGCTCGGATCAATAGGAATAATGCTATAGCTGATTATTATAAAAGTAAGAAAAATATGATGGATAATTTAAATGAAAAAATTAAGTTAGAGATAGAGATGTTAAAAATACAAAAAAAAAACAAAGATATAAATATAAGTTCTTAATTAGTATGACTGTATTTTTTTTAGATTTATATAACTCAATTTATTATTATTATTAAGTGTAAAGTGTGTTTAATTAATAATAAGTAAAATGTTTATCAATTTATGTTTGTTTTAATAATTATCTCATCAATCATCCATAAATATCAGAACTAAGTAATAAAGAAATAATAAAGTTGGGTTGTTGAGTCAATGGAAGAAGTAATTTATATTCTAATATCACAATTTAAATATTTGTAATAGGTACGCATATTTTTCTCAGAAAACAAATTCTTTGGGTTTAAAAATCACAAGTGTTTATTATGATAAAATTGGACAAAATTGCT
This sequence comes from Apamea monoglypha, assembly GCA_911387795.2. Classification (NCBI taxonomy): domain Eukaryota; kingdom Metazoa; phylum Arthropoda; class Insecta; order Lepidoptera; family Noctuidae; genus Apamea; species Apamea monoglypha. The sequence continues at coordinate 5,596,151 of OU426935.1, read as the reverse complement.
TAATATTAACCTACTCACTAAAATGATTATTAATTAAATCTTGTCGCACCTGAATATCACTATGAGAGAGGGATGTTTTGCACCTCAAATGATATATTGTGGTTAGGTATAAATACCTCAGGCTCAACATCCTGTAAATTCCTTTGTCTGCAGATGTTATGCAGTACAGCGGTGGCAATTATTACTGATTGGGTAGTTTCTAGGGAAAGCCGTATTTTCAAAGAGAGGACAGGAAATCTTCTTTTCCAAACCCCTTTCTATAGTATTCCTAGTTCTAATATGAGCAGAATTGTACCGTTCTTCACTTTCTGTTTGTGGGTTCTGTAAGGGTGTTAGGAGATATGGTTTGCATGGATATGCAGAGTCCCCAATCAGCCACCGATTTCCATAAGAGCCATTTTCAAATTGGGCTCGTAGTTCAGAATTGTTGAAAATTGTGGCATCATGTGCAGATCCTGGCCAACGGGCCACAACATTCATAAGCCTCAATTGTGCATCACACACACCCTGCACATTGAGTGAAAACACTGACTTCCTATTCCTGAATTCTTCACCTATATTAGAATTAGGTGATTGCATCAAGATATGTGTACCATCAATAGCACCCAATATACGTGGAAATCCTGCAATGTTATAGAAACCTTGTTGAGTGTTATCATGAATGAATACATAGTTTGAGTACAGTCTTGCAATTGCTTCTGAAACATCCTTCACAATTCATCCTGCCGTGGATTTCGAGAAACCTATATAGTCGGCTACAGACACCAACATTGTGCCCAAGGCATAAAACCTTAGGGTTAGGAGCAGTTGGTGCAGGGGTAAAACTCCATGATTTCTGCAAAATGAAAGGAATGACTATTACACAGGGGCACAGTATGAATAATAAGTAGATAGTATTTAAAAATAGATATTTTTTCTATAAGCAACAAGCGAAAACATTATTTTATGTGCACTAACCTTTTTGAGGTTACTCTTAAAAATGGATATATTTCAGGCAGCAAATCATTTACGGCGCTTTTGTTTAATCTAAATCTGTACCTAATTCAAGATCACTTTCACTTGATTCCGACATATTTTAGATAAATAGATTAACACTTTATTGTACACAAACGAAATAAATACTTATTAAATACAATAGCTAGTAGTTTTATCCCTCAAAATCGGAGGATAGCACGATCGATTACTAGAGATAGCAAAACTTACTGACCGACAGCTATCAAAACGTTATTGAGACGCTCAAATAGACGAATTCATAGAGAAATCTACCACTAGTAAGCAGTTAGTCCCTCCGGACGATAGATAGCGGTCAGAGATAGGTTAGCCTATCGCTAGTAAGCTTATTGGGACGCGAAAACAAAAGATAGATAGCATTTTCTATCTCTAGTAGGGTCAAACCGAAGATAGATAGGATATTGGGAACGGCCGTAAGAAGATCTGGATAGGCAGAGGCAGAATCTAAAATACAATTCATGTTTTTGACAGGTTTTACAAGAAGACGTTGTTTGTGAGAATTTGCAGCAAGATGTATCTGGCAATACAGATCAACAAGCTGGATCAAGTCACCAAGGTCACACTAATGTGTGTCTCGTATGTGGATTATCGACTTTAAGAAGACGGAGTGACACAATATTAAGAAGCAATCCATCTCAACTGCAACAATCCATGATTGCTATTATAGAAAGCAGAGTAGCACCACGAGAGGTATAAATGATTATAAAGTTATTTTTTAGAAGTTTGTCAATTTAATTTGTTTAGAATAATATAATTGTATAATATAACTCGTCAATTTCTAGAATTTCTTTTTTTATATATATATATAAAACAATACATTTCAAGCATATTGATGGTTAAAAAGAATTGTATGTTTTTTTCAGATTTCACAGCATGATGTTGTATGCCATACTTGCTGTCTTCGGGTACAAAGAGAAGCTCGTCGCATGTCTACTGTTGATGCTACAAGATCCCAGTTGAGTGCGTCTCCACCGCAGGAGGAGCCCCAAGTGTTGGAGGAGCTCCAGGTGTCACAGTATGAACAAGCAACACACTCAATTGATGAAGTAACATTACCCGATTACAGAAGAGCAGCCAACACTAATCATCACTGTGTATTTCCAAACTGTGGAAGCACTACATTGCACAGTATTTCAGATAAATTTATTGATTATGAAGATTCAGGGTCTGAATATTGTCCGTCAGAACAGATCATCAGATTTGGAAGATATTTTACAAGAGGGACTGGCTGTGGCTGGAAGTTCAGAAATACAAGAAGACGGAACTGCAAGGAAACCAAAGAAGAGATTAAGAAACAATGAGAGTTGGGCTCGGAATATAAAGAAATTAAGACGTGCTAAAGGAGAGGAATATGAAAATTACAAGGGGATAACTGTATCAGTTAAAACACCACAGGTAGGATTGTGTCCATGTCCTAATAAATGCAATTTGAAAATAAACAGTGACCAACAAAACAAGTTATTCAAAGAATTCTATGCTTTGGCAAATTTTGACTTGCAAACATCATATTTGTTTTCATATATTAAAGTTGTTTCCAAGTCTCGTAGCTACACTACTAATGCAAACTCAAGGAGGCAAATGACAAGACATTACTACTTATGTAACTCTGAAGGAATAGAAGTTTTGGTCTGCAAAAAGTTTTTCAAAAACACATTATGTATTTCGGATGGTCGTATTAGTAGACTACTAAAAAACAAAATAACCATAACAACTCCTCCTCTGGATCGCCGGGGCCATTCTGTATCAGCCAATAAAACACCCATTAATAAGATAAAAGAAATTAAAGATTTCATCAACTCTATTCCTTCTTATGAGTCTCATTATTCATTGCATAAGTCAGAAAACCGTAAATATTTGGCACCGGATTTAAATATAAGTATTTTATATTCACTTTATAAAGAAAAAGTTGCAAACCCTACTTCAAAATTTATTTTTAGTAAATGTTTTAATGAAGATTTTAACTTGAGTTTTCATGCCCCCATCACTGACTCATGTAAGCGATGCGATTCACTAGACATCAAACTAAAAGCTTGTGAAAATCCTGTAAACAAACTGGAATTAGAACAAGAGAAAAAATTACATTTGCTTAAAGCAAATGCAGCAAGGGACGGCATCAAAAAGGATGTGGAAATGTATAAGAATGATGACAATGTAGCCATTATTTCATTTGTTCTGATGAAGACCCTACCAACTCCAGTTATAAGTACAGGAATATGTTATGCTCCACCCAGAGCGGGAGGGGTCATTTGATGATTTCCCATCCGGGAAAAAAAAAAAAAAGTGTCACGCCATCAGTGATAATAAAAAGTAAGATTTACTGGAGTTGTTAAATTTTATACCACCTGTACATCACAGTTTTTACAAGGAGTTAAAGACTACAGCAGCAGAAAATGATATGATTTTCAACAATGACCTAATTGATGACTAGTTTAAGTTCTATTTACTGTATTAAAATAATAATTTCCAATTTTCTGTACTTTTGAAATAAAAAAGTTCATTTTTAGTAAATATTTGTTTTATTAATGGCCTAACCTTGCCTATTAGTAGTGGATATATTACAGTACTCTAAATTCAAAAGTGGCCTAAGCCACACAAATAATCCAAAAATGTGAATATATTCCAAAATAAACTACTTCATCCCACAGAAAGTATCACACTAATGGAATAAAATATGCTTCGGAATTAAAATCTCAAAAAATAAAAAAAGTCTAATATAATTTAAAATTCATGAATATACAAACCCCACTATTTTCATACTGCCTATCTCAAGCTTAGGCCACTTTTGCGCTGATGGCCTCAAATATAGAAATCTTTTAAAACCTTTTATGATTGTCGCTTGTGATGGATATATTCTTGATTGTTATGGCCCTTACAAAGCAACAACTTCGGATGCTGATATCATGAATAATTTGTTTTGTGATGGTTCTGCTTTAAGGGAGTATTTTCAACGTGATGATGTTTTTATCTTAGATAGAGGTTTTAGGGATAGTATAAGTCAGTTAGAGGCATATGGCTATAAAACATGTATGCCAGAATCATTATTACAAAGCGAGCATCAATTAACAACTGCTCAAGCAAATAGAAACCGCTGCGTAACAATTTGCAGGTGGGTGGTGGAGGCCGTCAACGGTCATTTTATAAGAGATTTTAAACTGTTAAGACAAGAATATTTTCATCGGTCTCTACCACATATGATGCAGAATTTTCAAATAGCTGCAGCATTGTTGAACAGATTTTGTGTTCGTTTTAATAACAATATTTATTCCTCAGAAATAATTCGAGAAAGAATGCAGTTAGAAAATAATCTGGCAAACATGGTAGAGGCTCTTAATATGAATAGACGATCAGCCCAGTTTGAAAATATATGTGCTGACCAAAATAATATTTCATGTTTTCCAATATTGGAATATAGCGATTTAATTCTGTTCGCCTTGGGGACGTACCAAATAAGACAAGCTCGGTCTTATTACGGCGAACATGTACGTCTCCAAGGCGGATACAGAATAGAGGTGAATAGGGGCGAAATTATCGATCAAAATGATTATAACCTTAGAGGAGGTAGTGGACAAAAGACCCTTTCCCTTAAGAGGGAAAATAAAGTCCCGACACATATTACGGAAACAATATTATGTGTACATTTTAACTGAAAATAATATTCCTGGCAGAACCGGCATAGTTGAATATTGCTGTAGTTGTTTAGTTGGCCGGCGCACTGTAGGCTGCTGCGCACACACTATGACCTTAGTGTGGTATCTGGGATTGGCCAGAAATCAAGAACATATCTCAGCACCAGCAGGTTTTCTTGATAATAATACGAGATGAGGATGAGGAATAAAATAAATATGTTTAACAAAATGTGTTTTTTATTTGCCCTAACATTAGGTATTATACATAATAACCCTCAGTTTTAGTATTTACGGGGCAAGTGCATTTTTTTTTTAAATATTCGCCCAACTTTCGTAAACATACAATTGAGTACTACTCTACACCGAGGGTTAGAATTTATTTGGGTTTTTCTCATTTTATCCGTAAATACTCTTATCCTCACTTAGACCACACCACATTATACATTTCTTTATGATTTATTTTCAATCTGCGATGTTTTATAGATAATTGTTGTTTGACGTTCATTCACAACCTAAAAATTCAAATACCGAAATCTTTTTTTTTCCGGCTTTCCCAAATGAAAATAGTCTCATTTATAGATTCTGGAGCTAACGCCAAATGATTTAACATATTTTTCATTACGGGACGCTTCAATTTGATCCCAGACAATTCTTAGTATAGAGACCTGCCATTGTTCTTTAACAATTAATATTACTTATTTAGAATATCTTTGTTGCAAAACAAAAAAAAGTAGGCCTAAATCACTTTTTTTTAGGATTTATTACTATTTGAAAATTTTTTGTACGAATTTTTGGGTTACACTCTTTAAGTAGGAATATCTTGGAAAGGGTTAAGTAAGGACGGTAGGTCTAATAGTGATATCTGTCGGAATAACCCTAGACCACCTCCCCTTAACGGCTCCGCCACTATTTTCCAGTCAACCTGTATATTTTTTAATCATTTTAAAAATGGTTTAAAAAATATTTTCATTTGCAATACTTAGTTAATGTTTAGTTACTATTAGTAATAGCTCCTATTATATTATCTGTGGATATGTTTACTAACAGTATTGATTCTTTTGATCTAAATTTTGAATGTGTGTAAAATGTTTGATACCTATTGATATTGTTTTTATTTGGAATACATTCTTAAGTAAATTTAAGTACCAAAATTTTAACATCATAATTGCACTATAATTTTAATAAATGATTTTTTGTTTTGAAAATCAAATTTTTTTTCTTAAGTCCCTGGCGCGACATTTTGCGAAAGAGACATTCTGCGAAAGAGTCATTTTACGAAAGACATTCTGCGAAAGAGACGTTTTACGACCAGGGGACATTTTGCGAAAGAGACGTTTTGCGCCTGAGCCGAACGGTTATCGCAGTTTTTTAATTTGCCTCGCAGTACATTAGAACGGTACATGAAAAAAGCGCGAAACTGCTTTTTACAAGATTTTGTGCCTCTATGTTTAGGTTTTGGTAGTACAACGGTAGTAGATGTGGCAGCTCGAAATAGAATAATAACAGAGGGGCTTTTAGGTAATCCCGATTTACTGGGAGATGTCAAACCAGCAATCATTATTTGTGATGGAACATAATTACTGCTGCTCTGAATACATAACGTATTCAGAGCAGCAGTAATTATAAATTCCAAAAAGACATATAGCTTGCACAAGTTTGCTAACCTCATAAAACCTTTTATGATTGTTTGTTGCGATGGTACTATATTAGAATGCTTACGCGACGTCCTGCGTGAGCGATTTAGCCCGAAATTAATATTGAATCTATGATCCAAGATATAAATCGATCGTCGATATATACCAATCTATGGATCGATCTCCAACCCGCGTCCTAATATCGAAAAAAGACGATCCTGCTGTCACTCAATCCGCAGATATCTTGCAATCCATTCCCTCTTCGTCATTCCGTTGTAAGCAAAATTTATAAAAAAATAGACATTGTTTGTTTGTTTGTAATAATAAAAAGCTAAGCATAAACAGGTTCGATTATTTTATTTTATGGATTTTTAATACCTAGGTTTACCGAAGACGTAACAATTGTAATAATACGAACAAATTTTTAATAAAATTCAAAGTGTTGGGTAAAAAGGAATGTCACGACACGGCTAAAGCCAGGACGCGTTTATTTATTATCTGTGGCGTGGTGTGGTATTTATTTTTTGTTGTCAAAAAGCGAAAATTCGCCGCCGGCCGCCAAAGAAACATTTAATTTTGCAAAATTGATACAATTTTAGAAATTGATTTGGTTTACTACATTACTTGTGATGCCTAAATAACTATGGAGTCTGAAGTGGTAAGTGATTTTATAATTTTGGAGGTGTATCAACTCCTGTAAACTTTTCTAAGTGCATTATAGATTGCTAAGATTTTCCTCGTAAACATTTTAAATTATACTTCTCCTTATTATAGGTAAGAGGCAAACCTTTGACAAAGGAGGAAACCAAGTTTTTGGTGGGTTTGGTAGAAAATAATAAAATAATTCTTTCAAAAACAACCAACGCCACCAACAATAAAATGAAAACTGAAGAATGGGTTCGCCTTACAAACCAGTTTAATGCCACTACCACAATTTGTCGTCGAACACCACAGCAGCTATGATTAAAATGGGAAAATTTAAAAAAGAATGCTCGCAAACATACTACAAAATTAAGGATGAACTGCATCCAAGTAAGTTTTTGTTGCAATATTTGTTTTACATATTAATTTAGTTGTTCATGAGTATAATTAATGTTATTTTTACAGACTGGGGGTGGGGTTCCAGAATACATACCCCCAGATGATATACTGGACAGAGTGGCAGCTATATTAGGGAGTACAGCCAGTGGTTTTACTGTGCCGTTTGGTGGTGACAACGAACCAGAGGTGGTACAAATCATTTCTGTCGATGTGGGTGGTGATGAAATGATTGGGGGACAAGCTGAAGTGTTACCTCTAGACAGTGGACTCAGCGTAGAAGACGTAACTATACCATTGTCAATAGATAATGGGGTCGTTGATGTGACCGAGTATGAATTAACATGTGATCCAGGTGTAGCCAATCTTGGATCTTTAATCTAGAGATATTGGATTAGATTGGTTATTAATTTCGGGCGCTAGACGCGAACGCGAAGCGGCGCGTCGCGGCTCGAAAACAACAAACAGTCGAAACCTATTGAATAGACCTACGTGACCAAACGCACGTGGGGTGCGGTGCGGAGCGGCGCGAAATGAAGCGAACGCGATCAGTTGGCTTGATATTTTCGCGCGAACTGGATGCGGTGTCGTCGTGTTTTTGTTTGGATAATGTCAGAAAATTTTATTAATGCTATCCAAGAAAGTCCTATATTATGGGATAAAAGGAATAAAAATTATCACAACCGGTTATTATCGTAGGTACCGTGAATGGGAGGATTTGGCTAAATTAACTGGGACTACAAGGAAGTACAACACATTTATTTATTATAGATTGCTATTACACATATATCTTTGTAGAGGATGTTGTTCAAAATACAATTTAAAGTTTTCTCTCGCTTGTGCGGCTGCTCGTGATGTAGCATTAAATCTCCTTTGTGAATTATGTTGTGGTGCTTGTGGTATATTTTGATATGCTTGCCGGAAAGATATAAATTCAGTCTAATTTATTGATTCAAGATCACGTATAATATTGTGCATTAAACATATGGCTTTTACGTTATGAACTGCATTTTCTACATTGGTTTCGATAGATTTATGCAAAATTCTGAATTTAGGTTATTGAACCGAAAGAACATTCCACTACCATTCTTGCTCGAGATAAGCGATAATTATAATTATCTTTTGCGTCCCCTTTAGTCGTCGATCTTTCTGGAAAAGGTCTCATAAGATATTCTTTTAGAGATAACGCAGCATCTCCTAGGAGAACATATGGAGCTTCGATATTTGAGCCCGGCAATACTTGTTCTTTCGGTATTATTAGTCTTCCTTGTTCTATTGCACTTCGAAAGGGGCATTCATCAAAAACACCGGCGTCGTTTTCTTTTCCATAGGAACCGACATTTATCATTACAAACTTATAATTTGCATCAGTGACTGCTAACAACCCAATCGAAAAGAAGGATTTGTAGTTATACGGCCGCTTTCAATATTCGATCGTGAATCCAAGATTTCTATTGATCCAGATTTTATCTGATCCCTCGATTTATGTTGAATCTGCATTTCAATAAAGCGATCTCGTCTTCAAATCCATTGAAATAAAGAGATTGGTCATAAATTTGCGCCCTCCCTACCGTTTTGTTTTACGCATTTGCAGAAGTACATCAGCGATTATTAATGAGTAAAATGGTGGTTGTTTTCTTAAAGCTAATCTATTTTATGTATAATCACAAGAAGTTGCATACACAGTAACAATAATAATTCATTGCGAAGTTGCTGCGGTAAAGTACTCTAACAATACGTCGAGATTAGTAAAACATAAAAGTTTTGTTGAATAGGAACGGAACGTCATCGCGTCAGTCAAACGAAAACGTCAGTCAGTTTGACATTGGCAAAATTAACTTAAAATCTCAAGTTTGTTTGTTGTTGTTGTTTCTGGAAAGAAGAAAAGTGAAAAATGGAGCCAGAAACTGTAAGTAAATAATTATGACTAAATAATCGTGCAATAAATATTCGCGTCCACAAATGTATCATTTTTTGGTGTAAAATGATAGGGACGCGGTATTTCGCGCGCGCCATTTCGTACAAAACTTACTTATGCTTTATTTTATTTGTTTGTAGAGTAAAACCAAACCTCTTTCGAATGAAGAGACGAAAGGGCTGCTCTCCTTAATTGAGGGGAGCAAAATAATAAATAATAAGAAAACCAATGCCACCAATAATAAAATAAAGGTGGAAGAATGGACACGGATTGCAGGCGTCTTTAACGCAAATATGGGCACCTGTCACCGTACACCACAACAACTGCGACTTAAGTGGGAAAACTTGAAAAAGAACTCACGAAAACGCAGTGCTTCAATACGGATGGAACATTTCAAGGTAAAAAAAAAATAGAAAACTTGGACTAGCCTTGCCTGCTCGTTAGTCTAGTAACTAGACTAGTGGTTGTAAGAATGACTGCTGAGCATGAGGTCTTAGGCAGTGTTTTCAGGCTGGGCAGTGTTTTTAAGTTTTTTTATTAGGAATTTCTCAGTAGCTACCCGGAGTCTGGATATGTGCCCGGTAGATGGCAATAGGCTTGCCCGCTGACATGCAACTTTAAAACATAACTACCAAAATATGGGTGTACTACCGCTGCTCAACCTGTTGGGGAATACAGGGCATGATGTTATGTTATTTACTTATAGTTAAGTACAGTAAATGTAGTTCAGAATATGTTGATTTATGTTAAATTATGTTCCAGACTGGAGGTGGGCCACCAGGGTACTTTCCACCTGATGACATCCTGGATAGGGTAGCAGCATTATTGGGCAGCACTGGAGAGGGTCTCACAGTGAGGTTTGGTGGTGATGCTGAGCCCCAAATTATTGGTGATGGTGATGGTGATGGGAGTGTTGAGACGGCTTTTATTGTGCCAGTTGATAATAACATATCTCCAATGCTATTGATTGACAGTCCATTGCCTGAGAAAAATCCTTCGTCTGTGTTTCACTGAATATCCAGTGTCTATGGGCAATGAAGTGCCACCCAATGGCATTGGAGATGAGTTGGTGACCCTGGGCAATATTAATACTCCAATTGTCCCACAAGAAAAAAGGAATTTTAGAACTAGTGGTAATATCTTACTATTACATAATATGTGAAACTTTGTATGTTTGTTATTATGAATGTTTGTTACTCAAACAATACTCGAAATATTTGCTGAACCAATAAATATCTAATAACATATTAACTTATACTGTTCATCCGGGTACATGAAATTTGTGAGGATGGATGGATAGATATTTGATACTTTTGCATGCAAAAACTACTGAAAGAATTTTGATGAAATTTTAAACATTTTGTTTTCTTGTAGTTAATGCATTTTTGTTTTACAGCTGGTGTTAAACGGAAGCTACTGAAGCCAGACAACGGGTGTCAAGCTCGGAATATGGCATTGGCTGAACACTATAATGTTAAGAGAAAAATGTTAGAGAATAATAATGAAAATATAATGTTACAGAATGAAAAATTAAAGTTAGAAAATGAAAAATTAAAATTAGAGATAAGGAAGCTGAAGGGAGAGGATTTTTAGAACTATAATTTTATGTACCTACCTTAGTATTATTTAGTCATAATTTCGTCAGTTAAGTATGTATTTAGTTTTAATGTAAATGTGCCTGTAGTGTAAATATATTTTGTGTGTAATTAAACCATTTTGAAAAAATTTCATTTTTATTTCCTGAAATTATCATTGTTTAATAACACTGGTTAACAAATTTTAAGGTTTTGTTAATCCATGAAATGAGTTGTGCTAATTGCGAAAGAATACCTCTAAACATACATTTTGATGTAAGTTTTAAGGTCGAGTTAGCTCGCGTTTTTTGTGGAATCAAATAAAAATCTTTTGACTTAAGATAACATTATATTCATAAATCACATATTATAAAATTTAAAAATGAGTTAATATATTGCTTTTCCGTTTATAAATAATATCTACAGCCTCTCTCTTCAACGTCCAACAGTAGTCTGCTAACATAGCAGGACTCCATTTGCCCTGGTATCGCTGTTCCATGCCTGAAATATCCTGGTGAAAACGTTCACCATGTTCGTCGCTAACATCTCCCATATTTTCAGGACAAAAATCCAAATTTGAGTCGAGGATATGTATTTTGAGGGACATTTTGCAACCGAGAGCGTACAATGCTTGGATCATATTCTTAACCAGGTTTTCATAGTCTTCAGATTATTTTTTACCCAAGAAATTTTGAAAAACTTTTGTCATGGATGTCCAGGCCTGTTTTTCCTTGCTATTCGCTGTGCTTTCAAAAGTCTTGTCATTCATTAATTCTTTTATTTGAGGTCCTATTAAAATTCCTTCTTTTAACTTGGCATCTGTCATTTTTGTAAACTTTTTTTTTTAAATATTGAAAAGCTTGACCTTCGCGATTCAGTGCTTTTACGAAGTTTTTCATCAATCCTAATTTTATATGCAGAGGTGGTATAATAATATTTTCTTTTTGCACTAAACGTGGATAAAAAACATTTTTAGTTCCTGGTGTTAAAGCTTTTCGTAACGGCCACACTTTTTTTATGTAATGGTTTTTCCTGTCGCGACTGTCCCAAAGACACAAGAAACAGCAATACTTTGTGTAACCCTGTTGCATGCCTAAAATGATTGCAATCACTTTAAAGTCTGCACATATTTTCCAAGAATATCTTTCATATTTTATCATTAGTAATAGATGTTTAATGTTTTCATAGGTTTCTTTTAAAGATACAGGATAACCGACAGGAATAGAAGGATACGTGTTACCGTTGTGCAATAATACAGCTTTTAAACTGGTTTTAGACGAGTCTATGAATAATCTCCAAGCATTTGGTTCATGCTTCATTCCGAAAGCTTCGAACAGCGCATCAATATCGTTGCAGTAAACAAGATGATTCTTATCGTCCATACTAAAAAAAGCTACAAGATCATCGTGTCGGTTCCGAAAAACGGTAATTTTTGTTCCCTTTCTCCAGAGATTCCATTGCTGGAGACGCGAACCAAGAAGTTCAGCTTGTGATTTTGATAAACTTAGATCTCGTACTAGATCATTTAATTCTGGTTGAGTAATTAGATGGGGTTGCAGTACCTGGCTGTGAGGACTAAAATCAGGATCCGTAAGATCGTCTTCTTCAGTGCTAAGCTGGTCAATTTCTTCAGAAGCATCCATTGGTGGCGCCGGAACGGGGTGATTTTCATCATGCGGGCGTGGTCTTTGAGCAGATGGCGTTTCAATATAACTATGTTTTCTCTTTTTGCGCGTATTAAGCCCTTCTGTCTTATTTATACAAAAATAACAATCTTCAATGTGATCCTTTTGTTCTTTCCACAGCATCGGTGTTGCGAAAGGCAAACATGATCGGCGGCCGGATAGCCAATCTCGCAAGTATTTACCACAACTCGAGCATATTACATGCGGAACCCAGGGTTTGTCTTGATTTTTCACTGGTATTCCGAAATAAAGTTCGTAAGCACGACAGATTCTGGGACTGAAGTTTTCGCTCGTATTTTTTTGTAGTGAATTTACCACACACGTAACAAAAACTGTTAGGATTGCTTTCACAGGAACGAGGCATATCAAAAATATAAATTCACAAAGTTTTAGTTCAAACTTCACAATAAAAACTAAAAACAAAATTTGTTTGATACACTTACCTAAGACGTTGCTGTATGTTACAGTGCTATTACCACGTCATACACTAATTGTATTTTCACGGTGTTTGATAGCGAATGCCAGCGCAATCTTAACGTTCTTTAAAATGTATTAAATCTAGTAAAGTAAAGCCGTGCTATAATAACGAACAAGTCGAAACTTGCGAGAGTGCGGCGAACGCAATACAAGATTAAACTTGCATAGCTCGATAACTCGAGCTAAGACACTTGTAATATTATAATTGATGATTAGTAGATGTTAGTATTTACCAAGTACTGCCTATTTTTCTATTTCATCATTCAGGTTCTCTGCCTTTTCGCCGAAAATTGTTTGCCAGATTTTCACTTGCCAACCAACGTTTCGCAGAATTTTATTTCGCCGAATAATCATTTGCCAACTTATCATATAATTTTGTTTTATTTCCCAACCTCACAGTTACCAACTGTACGTTTGGTCAGCTTTTTCATAATGACACTTTTTAAAATGCCAACTTTGAAGTAGCAGAATGTTTTAGTTTGCGTAATATTCATTTAGTTGTTTATTGTTTACCAAATCTAGTTGGGTCAAGAACACGGCATTAATCTTGCACCAAAAGTATGTATGTTAGATTTCGAAAAAGCTGCAATACTGAGTCTTCGATCAAATTTTGAAGAAATTTATTTACAAGGATGCCATTTTCATTTGGGACAAATTATATACAGGTAGTTATTGTTATTAATTATTTTTTTTACTTTATCTTTAATGTGACCTAACCTAACTTAACTGTTTCCTTTTACAAAAGCGATTCGCTTCTGGCACATCGCCGGCCGCTGCCGCGGCACGCTCGCTTCGCTCGCTCGGCCCGTGCGTTGTTTGTCATACTCTAACCTAACCTAACTGTTTCCTTTTACAAAAGCGATTCGCTCCTGGCACATCGCCGGCCGCTGCCGCGGCACACTCGCTTTGCTCGCTCGGCTCGTGCGTTGTTTGTCATACTCTAACCTAACCTAACCTAACTGTTTCCTTTTACAAAAGCGATTCGCTTCTGGCACATCGCCAGCCGCTGCCGCAGCACGCTCGCTTCGCTCGCTCGGCTCGTGCGTTGTTTGTCATACTCGAACCTAACCTAACCTATCGTAACCTTAGACTTCTGTTGCATACTTATTAAAAAAAACTTATTTGTTTTAAGCAAGTTCAAGACCAGGGTTTCAGTGTTTGTTAGCACTCAGTTTTCTGGAGGAATCTGAAATATACGTATATTTCAACAGCATCTGGAACTGTTACACTGACAAAACGTCATTCGTCTAATAGTTGTGTGGCCTAGTGAAATGGTTGACAAATGATAAATGTCCCAAACGTTTTGTGTCATTATAATAATCGGCTTAACAATAATTCTACCAAATGAAACGTTGTCAAACAAAAATTTGCTAATCGTTAGTTGTCAAAGTGAAACATCGGCGAAACGTTGGTTGGCAAGTGATAATCTGGCAAACAATTTTCTGCGAAAAGGCAGGACACCCATCATTCATGGGCAAAACCATTGTTAACCAGTGTAATTTGAAGCTAATAGTAGTAGGTATGATAATAAAGACAAAGTGGTAATAATAAAAATCTAATCAAAGTATTTTACAAATTAAGAATATAATATCAAGACACTAAGTATTGATATTTTTGTAAAATAAATATGTAAAGACCTATTAAAAATAATTTAAAATTAATACTTGTCTCTGTCTGATATCATTTTGAATACTGTCCGAATTCTCTGATGTCACAGTAATTTCACCCTCTTCTGGCATTTCTACTTCAGGGGGTACTTCTTCAATATTATAATTTCTGCAGATATTGTGAAGAACAGCTGTAGCAATTATAACTGCTTGTATGTTATACAATGACAACCGCATGGTCAATGATATTACTGGGAAGCGACGTTTCCAGACTCCAAATGTCCTAAACAAACAAATACATTTTTTCATGAACTTTGTTAATAATCATGGGACCAATTTTTCCCATGAAAAGGTATTTAATCTTTATAATCTTTAGTATAGTGAAAGCTTTATAAAATGGTGAATTTACCTTTCAGTTGTGTTTCTAGTTTTTATTTGTGCCTCATTGTATCTTATTTCCTGACTAGTTGATGGGTTTAACAAAGGTGTGAGCAAGTAAGGCCGGTTTGGATAGGCACTGTCCCCGAGTAACCAGCGATTTCCTAGAATACCATCTTCACACTGGGCTGTAATAACAGTTAGATACATCAGAAATTTATATTATTTTAAATGTTGTTAGAAAGGGCAATAAACCCAACATTACCTCTTAATACTGAATTATTAAAAATAGTAGCATCATGAGCAGAACCAGGCCACCGAGCAACAACATTCAATAATTTAAGGTCTGCATCACAAACGGCTTGGACATTGATTGAAAAGTATCCTTTCCTATTTCTATATTCCTCTCCTATTGTTGAACCTGAAATACAAAATATTTTATTTGTTTAACTTTCTAAACAATTGAGTACTTAAGTAAATTGCAAATTTTAAAATAATAACAAATCTAGACTTGTATACCTACATGGAGACTGAATGTGTACATGTGTACAGTCAATAGCACCACATACTCTAGGAAATTGAGCTATGTTATAAAATTTGTCTGTAGTTCTTGAATGCAGAAAATCGTATTTGTTATACAATCCAGCGATAGCAGCAGATATATCTGCCACTATTCTACAAGCTGACGATAAGGATACTCCAGCAAAGTCAGCCACTGAATTCAGCATTGTACCCAATGCATAAAATCGAAGTGCCAATAAAAGTTGATGCAATGGTGGTATACCATTATTCCTGAAAATTTTACTGTAATTAGGTATCCGTTCTTTTAGGTTACGTTATAATATACGTATTGAAGCAATTTGAGCAGACAAACAAATTTCTTACCGTCTTGATTTCACTTTGATAGAGGGCATTATTTCATTCAAAACAGATTCAACTGACGCTTTGTTCATTCTGAATCTGAATATGAACTCTGCGTCAGTTAAACTTGCCATGAAGTTTATTCGTCGAAAAGTTTTTGAGGACACAGCTCTCTCTTGTTCGTTATCGCTACTATCCCAACCCGACAGCTGAGCTAATACTTCAAGATCACTATCACTATCACTTGAAAATATTTCCATTTTTACGCCTTTAACAGTAGGTACCTGTGTAGTAGTAGGAAAAATAGATGGCGCTGCCATCGCGTAAACACTGAGTTCGTTTCGTAAGATTTAATAAATTCATTTTAATTATAAATTACTCGGTAACAACAACTAAATATGTGCCAAAGTGATCATTAACTCCCAAATATACAGTACAAGTGTTATCTTTAAATTATATCCAGTTTACAAAAGAAATGAAAACCTAAGAAGTGAAAGTGGTCTTATACAAATAAACGTTTAACTACGACTATTTCAAAGTACTATATGACCTAATCTCCTAAAATTACCCAGTGAACATTTGTGTTACTGATCAAACAGTTAAAACAGTGCATTTGTGTAATTTAGTGCATTTGTGTGATGAGACAAATTAAATGACGGTTATTATTCACACATTTGAAATTCGTGCAGAAACACCGCCACGGGTGGTCAGTAGCCGAACTAAACCTGGAACTACTTAATCGATATAACAAAGCGACATCTAGCGCTGAGTAGCTGCAACTAATACAGATTTAGCTTACGGTACGCTTCAAAGTAACTAAACCACCCCACGAGATGGCGCCTACTCCGTTTTGCTCAGGATGTCAACAAAAAGTACCAATAAGAGAAAATCTAACTTGTTCGCTATGCAAGTGCCGATATGACTTGGAATGCGCTGGTGTTTCAAAAGATCATTATATTAAAACAATGACTTTAGAACACAGAAAGTCTTGGAAATGCCAGACTTGCGTTTGCAAAATACCAAAGACAGGAAACACTGACACACCAATACGCTCTGCGAGGGACCCAGAATGTACCCAGCACCCAATCACACCAACGGAGGAAAACAATATCACTGTGAGGAAAACCGAAATAAACCCTCAGGATGACACAACTTGCTCTGAGAACCTTAGCTTTATAGGAGATACTCAAGAAAATATTATAATTTTCAAGGATACACAAACCCAGCTATCGATGCAAAGTCTAAGCGAATTAATAGTACTACGTTTGAAAGAAAATAATAAATCTATAATAGAAGAACTGCAAAGTACAATTCAAACAGAAATTAAAAAAGCTATTGCCGATATAAGGCAAGATTTTGAGTGTAAAACTAGCGATTTAACCATGCAAAATAACGAAACAAAACTAGAAATAGAAACTATAAACAACAAATTAGAAAGCCTCCGTATAGAAAATGAGGCACTTAAGAAAGAAATAAAGGAATTATCACTTCATTCATCCCAATCACAACACACACACACTCCTGAAATAAATAATAAAAAAATAGTACTTTACGGTCTTGCTGAGTATTATAGAGAACCCCAAAGCGATCTATACAATAGACTTATAGAACTATTCCGAGATATTGCAAATGTGGACCTATCAGGATACATTGAAGATATGTATAGAGTGGGATGAAAAGGCTTCAAGAACAGACCGCTGGTTATTGAGATGCTCAGCAAAAGAATGTCTAGATACATCATAAACAACAGCCAATATTTCCAAGGAACTGGTTTGTCTATATCCGAGTTTTTAGATGCGACTGCACGGAGAGAAAGAGCACAACTAAGAGAAGAACTAATTAAAGCCAGGAAAAATGGCCTCCATGCAATTATAAGGAATAACCATTTATACATAGACGGAAAACCTATCAAACCCACCTACATTAAAGAAAACCAAAGAAATAATCAACAACAAATAAACTCGAGCTACCAGGAAAATGATTTAATAACGATGAGTAACATTGACCAACCCTGCCACACATCCATAACAAATGAACCTAAAATTTATACATTTCGTAGACAACATTGACGACGACCGATCATTTAAAATACTGTTCCAGAATCTTCAGAGCCTCTATAATAAACAAGACATTCTTGAAGTTTTTATTACTCAAAATCATTCATACAAAGCAATAGGTATCACGGAGACCTGGCTTACGCAAGAAAAGCTGGATATTATCCAATTTACTGGATACAAATTCGCTTCATCTTATTGCCGCAGCACCCGAACAGGCGGAGGAGTCTGTATCCTACTCCCAAGACCATATAGACTACATCCAGAGAAACGACATAACAGACATGTCTATAGAATATGTTATAGAGGTATGTGCTACCGAACTACCTAAAGAAAATCTGCTAATTATAACCATGTACTGGAATAAAACACAAGAAGATACTTTCTATCAACAAATACAAAAAATTCTAAGATATATAAATGTTAGATACCCTACCCTTAATGTCATTATAGGAGGTGATTTTAATATAAACATTCTGGCTGATAACTTAAAATCGAACCAATTTTTAAATCTTATGCAGGAATTTAAACTCACCCAGCACATAAAAACCCCGACACGCATAACACCCACTACAAAAACATGTTTAGATCTCATATTCACAAACTTCATATATAGAGATATGTACACAACAGTTGAAGAGTTAGGTTTTTCCGACCACAGTAGTATAATTTTACATTTGATATTACCTAAGCAAACAAAGAAAATAACTTGGTACACAAAAAAAAGGCGATTCAACAATACAAATATGTTAAAATTTAAAGCAAAATTACAAGAAATAAAATGGAACGATATATTAACGGCTGACAAAAATATAAATGAAAACTATGAAGCTTTTAACGATATCTTAATTAACATCCTAAATCAATGTATCCCTCTACAAAAACATAAATTAAAGACAAATCAAAATAAATATTGGCTCTCAAAAGGTATAAAATACTGTTGTAAAAATAAAAGACTATTAAAGATACTAATTACCAAAACAAAAAACCCTATATTAACAAAATACTACAAAAAGTATGAAAAAATTTTAAAGAAAACCATAGTGACAGCAAAAAAACAACACTTTAAACATAAAATGATAAAATCAAGCAATAAGGTTAAAACAATGTGGGGTATAATAAATGAACGAACAAATAAAAAAACTAGACGCGAAAAACAGAATATAACTCTACAAACAAACAACAGCAAGATGACTTCAGAGCCCAAAGAGGTAGCTAACATCTTTAATAATTTCTTTGCTTCTATTGGGAACATAAGTACAGGCCAATCGGGCAGCAAACCAAAAGGAACACCTATACTATCCACAACAAATAATTCGATGTTTCTGAGTCCAATAGATCCCTACGAGGTAAATACACTAATAAAAAACTTAAAAAATAAGTCGACCTATGGTGTTGACGAACTTCCACCAACATTACTGAGAAAATGTGCAGATGATTTAACTCTTCCATTCTACAAACTGATAAATCAATCTTTCGAAGAAGGTACTTTTCCCAACCTCTTGAAAAAGGCCCTTATAAAGCCAATATACAAGAAAAATGCAAAAACTGACCCAAACAACTACCGCCCCATCTCTCTCCTACCTACTGCATCAAAAATATTTGAAAAAGCCATGTGCAACCGTGTCTACGCTTATTGTGAAAAATACAATATATTCAATGACTGCCAAAATGGCTTTAGAAAAAATCGATCTACAACCCTCGCCGTCTATAAATACATACAAGAAGCCCTCGATATCATTAACTCAAAAAAATATGCAATAGGATTACTGCTGGACATGACGAAGGCTTACGATAAAGTACAATTCAACATCTTATTAAACAAACTATACGGCATAGGGATCCGTGGTAAATGTCATGAATGGTTTACATCGTACTTACAGCATAGAGAGCAATTAGTGGAGTTAGAATATTTTAACCAAAAAACCAACGAAATAATATTGCTCCGATCGGAAAACATACCAATAAACGCTTCAATCCCACAGGGTAGTGTAATAGGCTGCTTCTTATTCCTAGTCTACATAAACGACCTCCCGAAACATATCAGCGAACCTTGTGTTTTGTTTGCGGATGACATATCAATTCTTGCCTCCTGCGAAACTAATCTCAACATAAATAATAAATTAAATTCAATACTTGATGCTACAACTCAATGGATGACGGAACATAATCTAGAAATTAACTTTAATAAAACAAAAATAATGACATTCCACCCACCACAAAAAAAACCATTACACATAGACTTCAGTTTTAAAAACCACAAGCTAGAATTAGTAGATAAATTCACCCTATTAGGACTAGACATAGACACACACATTAATTGGAAACCGCATATCCAAAAATTAAAAGCCAAATTATCTAAATTTTCATACGCCCTTCGGGAAATCAAAAAAACTACAGACATAAAAACAGCGCTGGTTACATATTATGCATATGCCTACGCATGGCTTAAATATGGTATCATACTATGGGGTAATAGTACAGACTCACCGACACTATTCACCATACAAAAAAAACTCATTAGAATCCTAGTGAATATTGAACAAACGGATAGCTGTAAGCCCCATTTCCAGGAACAGAAAATTTTAACCCTACCATGCCTCTACATATTTGAAATCTGTAAATTTGTATGCAACTATCCGGAATTTTACACAAAAAGAGAAGACATACAAACTAAAATTACTTTAAGACATAGAAATAGATTGAACATACCTACATCCCGAATAAAAATGCACTCCTCAAGTGCCTATGTGATGTCGATAAAAATATATAATAAGTTACCGGAAGAAATAAGAAATATAAATAAATATAGCATCTTCATAAATAAATTAAACCTACTTCTACTAAACAAAAGTTACTATAATGTGAATGAATACTTGAATGATAAACTCCTCAAGTTCCTCAAGGAAGAGTTCTGGCCGAAGGGTATTGTGTACCGCCGGTTTCGTGGTCGGCTACATGACACCAGTCAGCGAAACACGACGCAGACACTTCGTGTGCGTTAGTTTAGTGTAATTATAATGTTGTATGTATTTATAGTATTTTTAAGTTATATTAATATTGTATTGTATGTGTTTTTATGGGCCTTGATGCCTGAAATAAATGGATAAATAAATAAATAAATAAATAAATAAACTATAATAACAATAACTACAAATTTTAAATATATACACATGCATACACATGTTATTATACACCAAGTACAAATATACAAATATACACCAGTAGGATTATTTAACTAAACTAAACAGGACTAAATAAATAAACAATAAGTAAATTACAAAATGCTACCTTAATCAATAAACTGTCTTATATTGTGATAAAAATTGTTTATAATAAGATTACCTAAGTAAATATAACTTTATCTAAATGTTAAAGTAATGATTTTAAGAAAATAGCTAACTAATATTAGAGTTATTTATGTTATTGTTATTCACTCCTTAGTTTACGTGCTCAGTTTTCGGCTTTTCATGTAAAATTAATTATAATTATTTTTCTTTTCCTTACCTTTTTTGATAATGATAATATATTATTATGATCTCATAAAACTTAAAATAATTTCTAAAGTATAAGTTAAAAACTATAAGTGTAACGATTTTATAAGAAGTGTTATGTTATTTTTTATATTTTTAAATTTTAATTATAATTTAATTTTTAATTTGTATTTTTCAAAGTTTAATTATACCTTAAATGTTGCTGTGCCCTAACAGGGTCCATAACTGTTCTTTTAGCTATAAGCCTTATGTAACACCTGTATACACATTATGGTACGCAATTAAATAAATATGAAATATGAAATATAGTTCTCACGAAAGATGTACATTTGTAGAAAAAAACATGTCTCAAAAGTTTGAGTCAAAATATTAAAATAAAATGATGAAACTTCTTGTAAGATATTTGCGAAGGGATGAAGAAAATATACTCCTGATTAGGATTAGATATCGCAAGGACCGAAAATACTTCATAAAATAGTGTAACGCTTCAAGTTGTCACCAATGATGTTATAAGTAAAAACGTGTAGATAGCAAGCGACACGTTAAAATGTGGCTACAGCTTGGCCAAAAAGTCGTGAAAATAATGGTGGCGCCACTATCGTGCATGTTGTAACCCTATATAGTACGACTAAAACGGTTTTGATATTAGTTTTTTTTTTTAATTAATGTGAATATTGGCGGGTTTTATGAAAACAAGAAAAGCTCTGAAACGCTTGTTCAGTCATTGCCTAGAATGATAAAATTTGCAGTTATTTAATTTAATTAATTAAAAATAAAATTATTCGGTATTTCAAAATACTTTGATATCAACTAATCCCACATTATGTGAGACAATTTTATGTTTTACAAGACCCCAGATCAATTGAATAGGGTTTAGTTCCCAGTGACAAGTTGGAAGCTTTACTACTGTGTGACTGTGCTGTGTCCCACAAATACAAGTTCTCTAACCACAGGCAAAATGAGTTGGTGATGAGTGAGTTGGTGTTCTAAAGAAAAACCAAAAAAATAACCAGAATCAAAAATTTTAATCAGAATAAAAAATGTTTTCCTCTAAGTAGTCCACGCCCGAAAACTCTTCATCCATGTCTTGGTGTGAGCTTTCACCAAAACTCTGCTGGCTATGTTCAGATGTGTCACTGTTGCTGCTTTCACCTTGTAGGTTTATGATATTTTTTTCAATGTCACTATACACAGTTTGCCCGCTTCGAAAATAACCTTTTTCTATTTTCATGACATGTTGACATGAATTTTTCCAGTCGTCAACTGAAATGGTCTGAAACGCTTGTTCAGTCACTGCCTAGAACAATAAAATAAAAACAACTAAACATTTGCAATTACTTATTGTAATGAATTAAAAATATAGCCTTGTAGTACTGATGGATTTACCTAAAAAATACTATAGTTATTTTTGTTCGGTGATTTATTTTATGTAATATTAACAAAAAGCATCAAAATTATACGAACGCGCTGCATTCCGAATGTATTTTGTAAACATAACCTCAAATTCGTGAATGTACATTTCAATAATTGTATGAAAGCTTTATAATAGATATTGCACCTTGAAATACACACATCAGATCTGATTACATGTATAAAATATAATTTTACCTGTCATTTCAGCGGTTCTTTTGTACACATCGTTAAAATCGGATAAAATTTGTCCGGCCTCGAGTTCCGCCAAACATCTCACGTACACTTATAAATTATTGCTCTTGCGGAGCTGCGAATAACAGATCTGTTCATTATGAACACAATGGGTCACCAGTATCACCACGATAAAGCAGATAAATAAATAATAAACACGAGAAACAGTCACCGATTACAAGAAATGACAGAATATGTACCTTACTCGACGAGGCAGAGCGAGTGTTGCCAATGATTAAATATTTTAGTTCCGTTTCAGGACTTTCTTGCCAAACTGTAACTAGCCACACTTGACCTCAGTGTCGCGTTGCGCCGGCGCAACGGACGCACTTCACGTAGTACTGAGAGCATTAAAAGTTAAAGTGACCCAAATCCACAGAAAATGCCGTCGTGTGTTATGAGATATTGCACAAATTATACAAGCAAAACTTCTAAAAGTCAAGGAATCACTTATCATTCGTAAGTACACTACTTATCCTAATATTTTCACAAATCAAACATTATATTCCTAAAAAATGGCGTCGGAAAAGAATGAATGCAACAAAAGTTTCTCCACAAACAAGTGCGATAGAGATAGACGTCATTACCGATCATAGAGTAAAATTATGCCTAAGAACCAGATAGGTCAGTTGCCTGACAGTAGGTACAGACGCCAGCACATCAAGTTACTACATTCTGTCAAATTTCTTTAATAGATTTTCAACTTTATCACTAAAGCTTTAAGGTTCAAAGTTGATTGCGAAAATTTGACAGTTTGGGGTAGCTTGACCTGCTGGCGTCTGTACAAATGGTAGCACATTATTTTTACTTAAATGTAGATTTTTGTTATGATGAGGGAGCATAAATTAAATATTATATTACTGAATTGAAATCAAAATATAAAGTTTAGTGTTTCGTAAAGAATAATGTTTTTCTTTAGGTGTAAATATTAAATTAATTAATTGTTTCTAGATTTCCAACAAATGAACTAAGGTGCATCCGGTGGGTGGATATTGTCCGCAAACAGAGAAATGAAGAATTTTGGCAACCGAATAAATCGAGTAAAATATGCTCCATTCATTTTAAAGTCGAAGACAAGTACATGTCTGGCAAGGGATACACTTTATTAAAAAAATCAGCGTTTCCTGTTTTGGAGGTAGTTTATTTACGTTTTTGTTTGTTGCTTGAATATTTTATCTTAATTCAGAAAAAAATTGTTCCAGTTACCTCGTGCACAATCAATACCCGGTAGTCCTAACAGCCTTACTGAACAAAAACTGTCCGATTTAGAGTCCATTTTCGATACTCCTCGAAAAGCTGCACTTAAAAAATGCGTCAAAAGAATAAGTTTTCAGAAAGAAAAATTGATAAATAAAAACAGAAATTTAAAAAATCAAAACAAAAGGTTACAAAGACGTGTTGTGCATTTGAGTGCTATATTAAAACATTTAAAAACAAAGAAATACATATCTGATGAACAATTTACTGAATTGAACCTGAATGAAGACACTATGACTTTATTTGATAGAATTTTATGTAAGAAAAGAAGTAAGAAATCTTTTCGTCAAAAATATCCACCAACACTGCGAAAATTCGCACTTACCTTAAATTTTTATTCGCCAGCTGCGTATAAATATGTGAGGAAAGTTCTTCACAGTGCTTTGCCACACCCTAGAGTATTGGGCAAGTGGTATGAGAATAGTACAGTTTCACCAGGATTCACTACGCAAGCATTTGATATGCCTAGAAAGAAAAATAAATTATCAAAAAAAAAGAATGATCTGCACTCTTGTGGTTGACGAAATGGCACTTCGACACCAATCCAAATGGACTGGAAAAAAGACAGAAGGTGTGGTAGACTTTGGCAGCACTACCGATAGCAAAGTAATTGCAACAGAAGCCTATGTTTTTCTTTTAGTCGGATTAAATGAAAACTGGAAACTACCAGTAGGATATTTTTTCGTCAAAGGAATCAGTGGTGAAACAAGAGCACACTTAATTACTTCTTGTTTGCAGAAGTGCTTTGAGTCTGGAGTGGATATTGTTGCAGTCACTTTCGATGGTTGTCAGGCAAATTTTTCCGCTGCAAATATAATGGGTTGTCATTTGAAAGATCCAAACAATTTAAAAACTACGTTCAAGCATCCCAGTTGTGATAGAGAAGTAGCAGTGTTATTTGACCCTTGTCACATGCTTAAATTAGTCAGAAATACTTTTGAATCGAAAAGAATTATCTTCAACGAGTTGGAGAAAGAAATAAAGTGGCATTTATTGGTAAATTTACATAACCTTAAAAAAAACCAAGGCTTAAATTTTGCCAATAAACTTTCAGAGCGTCATATTAACTTCAGAAATGAAATAGTGAAGGTTAAATTGGCAACACAGTTGCTGAGTAAAAGTGTTGCTAAAGCACTAGAGCTGTGTGAACATATTATTAGTTTCTTCACGATTTAATGAAACAGCAGCCACTGTGGAATTCATCGAAACTTTAATGACCTCTTTGATATATTTAACTCAAGATCATTTGAAATTTTTGGTTTTAAGAAGCCTATTTGTCCACAAAATGCCACGGAAATTGTACAGTTTCTCGATAAAGCAAAACAATATACATACATATATTGTCATTAAAAATTTACAGCAAAACTAAGAGGGTGGTAAAACGTAGAATTATATTCACAATCAGCAAAAAACGTTTAGTTGACTGTAAATGCAAATCTGGGTTTGTGGGATTTCTCATTTGTATCGAGTCATTGAAACATCTTTATGAATCATTAGTTGTAAACCATCCCTTACTGAGATACATTTCAACCTATAGATTGAGTCAAGATCATATTGAAATCTTATTTGGTATTATTCGAAAGCATGGGGGCTACAATAATAACCCGAACGTGATTCAATTCAAGGGAATTTATAAAAAGATTTTAAATCATTTAGAATTACGTAGTGGTTTCAGTGGCAATTGCGTACCACTAGAAAGTGTCCCTATCTTGAATTGATCCTCCGCTATTCAAAATATCAATTGGTCTTCCGGCAAACGAGCATCAATTGATTATTTTGAATTTGATTCTTCGGCAGAACCTAAAAAAAGCCCCGAAATGCAAAGTGACAAGATTTCACTAGAAAATGTTAATACATTTGCGCAGGTGCTCAACAACGAATCTTTACCGGATCATTTCAAATAGATAGTGGGTTATATTTCGGGCTGGATTGCAAGGAAAATGGTTAGCGTTTTGAAATGTGAACTGTGTATAAAATCTTTATTCACTTCCAAAAAACTGTGGTTTCACAAATTAATCTCGATTAAAGACATGGGTGGCTTGTGCTACTCAACGGAAAGTGTGTTTACTGTTTGTTTAAGATCAGAATACATTTTGAAAGCTTACATAAAAAAATGGGCTATACTTTACGAGAAATGAAGAAATTGTCATTGTAAAAAATCGTATTTTAAAATCATTTGTCGACTCTAATATATTTAGTGAATTGAACGACCATGCCATGACACAAACACTCACTTTAAACCACCGTATGCTTTTATTGAAAGCTGTTATAGAGAAGTATGTGAATGTCCGTCTTCACTCTGAACATAAAAATAACCCCGAGTTGAACAAAAAATCAAAAAGACAGAAAAGAAATAAGTTAAATTTATTTGAAGGTCACTGATGTCGTTAGAAATAAGTTTATTACAATGCAGCGCTTTATTTGGTATTAAATTTTTAATATAGTCAATTATACTTTTTATTTACCTACTTTCAATGCATTTCTACTACTTTATTACTTTTACTACATGAACTCATGAGTGAATCGCATTTTTAGGCATAAACACGATGTAAGGTAAAATGTCATATCTGATTAATTTATTCTACATCGTTTCTAATACACTAGACGACGCATTGTTGCAAATTATATTTGTCTCTTTTGCACTCGCGATAATTGAATCGTGCAATCCCACTTTGACGTCTAATCGTACTGTAGTGTGCTATTGCAATATTTAGTTATTCATGTGTGCGTTAGTGTGCCGTTTTTGAAGGTCGAATATTGTATAGGTAGCCTATCTACACCTTTTTACTTATAACATCATTGGTTGTCACTATCATGATTTACTCTTCCATACAAAATATTTTTGTCTCAATGGGTACCAACGACTTTGCCGCTTCAAAAAATACTACTTGACGTATGTCTAACGTTCTCGTTCTAATTTTCTGTAATTAGCACCTTCGTATAATCAGGTTTAAGGTTCAAAGTTGCTTGTATCCTGCTTTCTTTAAAATAATTACGTTTCACGCAATAAACAAAATGTCTCGCCTTTTTTACTTTTTAGTCACGTACTCTTTAGTCACGCCGTTTCTCAGTAATTACTTTAATTTCCGAACGAATCTGTAGTATTTTGTACTGGCAACACTAAAAGCGTTCCTATTGGGCGATGGTAAATGTCAGCGCCATATTTTTTCTCTGTCAAAAATTAGATTCTCTTAGTGCGCCGGCTGCAGTGGCGTGCGTTTCATAAAGACAGAAAGACACTGCCTACCCTAGTTCTGATAATAGATCTACAGTGGAGCGTCGATTATCCGAACGTCGCTCAACCGAACGACCGCTTATCCGAACTACTACGCCCGCTCGACCCGCGCGTGTCTCTCCCGCCTTCCGCGCTACAGTGCTCCCGCACTTGTCGCGACTTGTTAATTGTACTCTTATGTCACTTCCAAGTAAAGAGCTTATTACACTATAGTAAATATCGTGCCCGATATTTAGTATAGTGTAATAAGCTCTTTACCGCTAGTCGGAACCTATTTCTTGCCCAATTCTGTGTGAAACAGCAGTTCAATTTAACGAAAAACTTGGAGGACCGTCAAATTTTCAAGCAAACAGGCTGGTTAAAACGATTTAAGTCAAAACATGACATTCGTGAGCTTCAAATACAAGGAGAAAATCTATCTGCGGATTCATCAGCAACTGATTCATTCAAAATCAAAATATATACTGAAGGAAGAAAATTACGCTCTCGAAAACGTTTACAATGCAGACGAAACCGGGCTCAATTGGAAAGTTTTGCCACGAAAAACTCTTGCTTCACGTCGTGAATTAGCAGCACCTGGTCCTAAAATAAGGATCGTATCACTATTCACTGCCTTAGCCCGTGCTAATGCTACTGGCACCCACCGATTGCCTGCACTTTTTTTTTGTTTAATTCCTCTTTGTCATTAAAGATATAAATGTAAATATGGTTTTCATTTACGTGTACGTAAATATGGATGGCTGAATCAAATACACAATATACATATAGGTAGTTCGATTATCCGAAAATACCGGTTTTCCGAACACCCACGTCCCCCAATTAGTTCGGATAATCGACGCTCTACTGTAATATTATTTTATCAATAAACAAAACAACATAAAAATCTTAAATCATAAATCAGCTCCACCTATCGAGTGCCGGTGTTATCATTAAGATCGCATCATCGATTCGCGCTGCACTAGCGCCACCTCGCCTTTGCCAGGCCACGGTACAGACACAAACTCGTCTCTGAATGTTTTGTATGTGTGCTCCCTGGTAAGTCGTGCTCATGCGTATTTTATGTGTGTGCGTTCCTATAGCTACGTGGGCTTTGCTGACACACAATGACAAAAATCACGCACACAACTGCATGAAAAGCCAGTGTCTTTCTAGTTATTCTTTAAAGCTAACACGAAAAATTACGGAGAGTACCGAACATTTCCGACGAAAGTTTGCTATGCAATGCGAATATTTTAAGAAGTAACATTGTTTCATTGAATTTTATATATTTAGATGGCCATCATTTTTTTGTTGTATTAAATTTCCCTTTTTACTACGTAATTTCAATTGTCATATTATTGTTTGATGTGTGTTGTGTTTGTGACTTACGCTATCAGATATTTAGGATTTTAACATTGATAGTAGAGTGAAAAATGGATAATATTGTCTGTGAAAGTTGTTAAGATGGTGTGTGTATTGAGAAAATAAAATATGATGCGTTTTCAAAACTATCTTTCAGTGAAAAAAAAACAAGTTATCGAGATAGGTCGTCCAACACCGGATTTGCAATTAATACAAACTAAAGGTAAAGTCAATCGTAAATTCAATACAAAACAATATGATTCATATCATTGGCTGACAGGTTGCATACACAGTAATCGGTTATTTTGTTTCGTTTGTCTACTATTTTCAAATAATAAAACCGTCTGGAACGACATCGGTTACGCTGATATTCATAATTTTCCTACCGCCGCGAGAAAACATGAACAATCTGAAAAACACTTAGAATCTTCCCTTAAATATCACACCTTTGGAAAAAATCGTATAGAGACGCGTTTAAACTCTCAGATACAAATCGACATCGATAGACATAACGCGAAAGTCGATCGGAACCGAAATATTTTTCAGCGACTTATTGACATTGTTTGCTTTTTGGGGAAACAAGAGCTCGCTTTTCGTGGACATGACGAATCTGCTTCGTCAGTGAATAAGGGCAATTATTTAGAAATGGTCGACGTGCTCGCGAAATACGACGGAGTGTTGGAAAACCATTTACAAAATTGCACTAGCTCATTTACGGGTTTATCAAATCGTATTCAAAATGACCTAATCTCTAGTGTAGCGTCTGTAATGATCGAAACAATAAAACAACAAATCGCTTCCACTGATTTTGTAGCTGTGATGGTCGATGAAACACCAGACGTAAGTGGCAAAGAGCAACTAGTACTGGTTTTAAGATATTTTCATAAGTCAGAAGTTTTTGATCGATTTATAAAATATATTGACGTAAGTTCCGACCGTACCGCGAAAACTTTAAGTGCCATCATACTGCAGATTTTATCAGAATTTAACTGTTTGTCGAAATTAGTAGCTCAGACATATGACGGTGCAGCTGTCCTGTCATCTGAACGGAACGGCGTTCAGTCGCTGGTTCGCCAGCAATGTCCTCTTGCTGAATACGTTTGGTGTTCCGCCCATGTCCTTAATTTGGTACTTTCCAAATCGTGCGAACGTATCCCGGAAACTAAACGTTTTTTCAATCTCATAAAAACATTAGCCAATTTCTTTAATAATAGTACCAAAAGGCAAAACCACTATAATAAAATGGCTGATATGAAAAAATTGCCTCGCGTTGCTGACACTCGATGGACTTACAATTCGCGTACTGTAAATGTAATTTTCAATTCTTCTTTACATTTAATTGATTTATTTGAGGATATGGCTGAAAACGAAGACTCTTGGGATGGCGAGACATTAAGTCAAGTTTCGTATTTGTTACACAATTTAAAAGACTTTCAATTCCAGTTTTTACTTCATGTGTATAACGAAATATTCGCAGAAACTGATGTGCTTTACGAAATTATGCAAAAAAGACATCAGATGTGACTTATTGCATTAAAAAAATTAGGGACTTTGAATCGTTTTTGGAATCATTCAGATCTAGGTTTGAATTAATTTTTGAAGGCGTAAAAATAATCACAGGGCCGCCAAAACGAAAACGTAATGTTGTGGACGCGAAAACCAATTTTAAGCGGATTTTTATTGAAATTATAGACAATATATCCATCGAATGTCGCGACCGATATAAAAATCTGAGAGTTAAAATTTTTTGGGATACTTTCATGCGAAAATTTCAATAAATATAATGACAATTTTCCGGTTGAATTAGTATCGCAATTCGTAAATGTTTATAAATTATACGACTTTAACTTAGACCGCCTTATCAATGAGTTTTTCCCGAAGTACTGCGTTTGGCAAAATTAATTGTTACAGTTCCCGCGGGCAGTGCTTCAACCGAAAGGTCATTCTCGTCGCTAAAACGTATACACACCTACATAAGAAATACACAAGGCCAGCAACGACTTACAGATCTTTCCACGATTTCAATAGAAAAAAACCTTCTTACGGAAATAAAACGCCTTTCCTACTTTTACGATTCCATATTGCAGATATTCTTACAGAAAGATAGGCGTGTAGATTTAATATACAAATAAAACAATATACGGCGCCGGTAGTTGAACCAGGCAGACGTGTGTTTAGTTGTCTTTCGAAATTGTTATTACTGTGTTGCTCAATTATCAGCAGTAAGCTGCACTAAACAAACTCGATATTTCAATAATTGTTTAAATTATACTTGTGACTTATTAGTACGGATCGGTGAAGACTATTCCGTGCAGAAGCGCCGCTCACCCCCGCGGGTAAAAGAGACGACCTCTGATTTTTGATCTCGCTCACCTGTGGCCGCGCTCACTAGGCGCTCACGCCAGTTATCGTACTACAGTGACGTCAGCTTGGGAGTGTGGTACAAACCATGAGCGTACAGCGATCACCGCCCCGTGCGAGTAGCTCGTTAACAAACTTAGTATCAGCAGTAAATGAATCTCCAAGGGACAACCAAGTGACGCAAAGGAAGCGTAAGCAACCAGAACAAAGTTGTAACTGTGAAAATATACTTCAGGATTTCCGGAAAGATATCGCAGAGATGCTACAAAAATTTACTAGTACCCAAGAAGCTACAATGAATTTCATGCGTGATAATATTGCTGAAATAAAAACTCAGTTGGATGACATTAAAGCGTCTACCGAAAGTCTCAAAAACGAACAGATAGATATGAAGGCTCAAATATCAGAACTTACTCTTAAAGCGACGACAGCAGATAGTAAAATTCACACCATTGAATCAAAAATCACTGAAATAAATAATGGTACAGTGGCAAACAAGTCAGGGTCACAGTTTGATGAGAACATTTTGCATGAGCTGCAGGATCGGGCATCTAGGGAGAAAAATGTTATCTTGGTGGGCTTACCAGAATGCAAGGAGTCGACTGACGACCAAGGCCACTCATATGATACTAATGAGGTAATTACTATTTTGAACAACTTAATTCCAGACTGTCCAAAACCTCCTAAAATTTTCCGGCTCGGCAAATATAATCCAGCTAAAGACCGTAATATTAAGGTTTGTTTCGAAACTTCGTATACAGCTAAGCTACTGCTCCGAAATAGGAATAAACTTCAAAGCAATATAAAGATTTATGCCGATCAGACACCTGCACAACAGAATTATATGAAGGAGTTGAGGAACTTGCTCGAACAGAGAATAGCAAATGGTGAAAGTGGGATATCAATAAAATATGTAAAAGGATTACCAAAAATCGTTACAATCAGTGATACAAAAAACTAAAAACTTCAAGCATTGCTACTCCACAAAATAGCGCAAACAAACAGAATAGCGACACTTACCAGGTACTTAATGATTACCAAAATATAACTACTACTAAATCAAGCCTTAACTTTTTCTATGCTAATGTCAGAAGCATATGTAGCCCAGGAAAGCTGGATGAACTAAACTGCATTCTCCGCTGTTTTAGAAAATGCATACACATTGTCCTATTAGCTGAAACATGGATACGATCAGATGAACAGGCTAAACAGTTTCATATAGAGAACTATACTCATTATTACAACATCCGACCTAACGTCGTCGGTGGCGGCGTATCAATCTATGTACATAACAACCTGAAACATGAACTAATAACGTCAGCTTATATCGGTGGAAACAATTACTTAAGCATACATCTACCCAAGTACGCAGTGAACATTGGAGTTGTTTATAGGCCTGGTCACTCAAATTTTAATGACTTTTTATCCACCTATGAGAACCAACTTCTGCAAAAGAAGAGGACTATCATTTTTGGTGACACAAATATCGACCTGCTGAGCTTAGACAGTACCACTAGACGATACAGTGCCGTGATAGCTGAATCTGGCTATAAACTAATCAACAAAATAGATCCTGAATATTGTACTCGTGAATCGGTAGCCACAAAAACTATAATAGACCACGTTGCTACAAATTTGAAGCAAAGTAATTTCCACATGGCTGTAATCGAGTCATCTTTGGCAGATCACAAGAATATCTACATGGAACTGAAACGAGTAATACCTCCACCAAAACAAAAAATACAGTACGAGGTCACAGATTATGAGAAATTGTACGCAATGATCGCAATATCAAATTTTGATGATGAATCCAATGACTATTACAGCCTAGATGAGTGTATAAAAAAAGCTATTATCGAAACCAAAATAAAGAAGTACAAAGTATTAAATCAGCCACAAAAGGAATGGATTAATAGAGAAATAATTACGGGAATTAATGAAAGGAATACATTATGGAGCGAACTAAAACATGACCCTAAAAACAGCAACCTAGAAACAGAGTTTAAAGCCAAAAGAGACAATGTAGCAAGCTTAATCAAGAGTACAAAAGACACATATTTTTATGGAGAGTTCAAGAAATGTGAAAAAAAACCCAAAAAAATGTGGAAATTAATAAATACCCTCTCGAATAATAACATTGTTCCTAGTTGTGCTCCCCCAAAACTAACAACCGAAAATGGTAGCATAGCTACGGATCCCATTGAGATATGCGAAATTTTTAACACCTTCTTTGCAAATATAGGGACACAACTAGCAAGCCAAATACCATGTACACAAATACAGAACAAACATTTATACACCTTACCGAACCTTAACCAGCACACAGGACATTTTGAACTAGCTCAATTTAAACGATGCACAGCTTCTGAGGTATCTAAAATTATAGACGACTTGGATCCCAATACGAGTACGGGAATTGATGGTATTAGTACCAAGGCACTAAAATGCATAAAAAAACTAATTCTCCAAAATCTAACAGATTGCCTAAATAAACTTTTAATGGACGGAATCTTTCCAGAAAATTTAAAAATAGCTAAAGTCACCCCAATTTACAAAGCTGGTACCAAATCAAATCCCGGGAATTATCGTCCAGTTTCAGTACTACCAATATTATCTAAAATATTGGAAAAAATCATATTTAAGAGGTTAGACGAATACTTGACTGAAATTAACTTCTTATACGATCAACAGTATGGCTTTCGACCCAAATCTAACACCCTAGGCGCAACTATTGACTTGATAACTACAATAAAAACAAAGATTGACCAAAAACAAGTAGCTCTAGGAGTCTTTGTTGATCTAAAGAAAGCGTTTGATACAGTCAGTCACACACTTCTATTGCAAAAACTGGAAAGTATTGGTATAACTGGAACCGCTTATAAAATGCTAATCTCTTATTTAAGTGATCGATATCAGGTTGTAAAAATCGGAGCTTACCAAAGCACGTCTAAACCCTTAACATGCGGCGTACCACAAGGTTCTATTTTAGGTCCCTTATTATTCCTAGTGTATGTAAACAATTTACACCAAGCAGGTTTACAAGGTCACCTTGCTCTTTATGCAGACGATACATGTCTATTTTATTTTGGAGACAACATAAATGATATCACAAAAAATGCCCAAGATGATTTAAATGTACTACAAAATTGGTATCAGTGCAATCTTTTAACTATTAACGCTTCCAAAACCTCATATATAATATTTAGTGCAAAAAATAAAAAACTCCCTAATTACCCTAATCTAAGCATAAACGGAGAATTACTGAAAAGGACTGATCAAGAAAAATATCTCGGACTAACTCTTGACAGCAATTTAACATGGAAAGCACACCTTCAATGCATTAAAAATAAACTTTCATCTTTGGTGGGCTCACTACATAAAATTGTTAGATGTATTCCAAAAAAAGTTCGGCTAGTAATATACAACTCTCTTGTTAAGCCTCATTTATTATATCTTATCGAAGTATGGGGTAACTCATATAAAACTAATCTAAAACCAATCCAAATTCTACAAAATAAAATAATCAAAATACTATACAATTATGACTTCTTAACACCGTCAAAAACTATTTACAAAGAGTCGAAGCTATTAAACATCAAACAACTTTATACATATAACACATGCATACTTATCTATAAAATCATTCACAAACTTATTCACTCACGCATTACATTCACTACAGAAGGTGAAATAAGCAAATACTCATCTCGTCGAGCTTGTCACCTGGTATTATCTAGAGTAAGAACTAACTACGGTAAAAATAACCTAACATATGGGGGAGCACAGATCTATAATAAACTTCCAAAAGTTGTAAAGGAGGCGACTTCACTCAACATATTTAAAAAGAAATTATTAACTTTTATTTACAACGACGACACAACATTTTAATTGTGTTGTGTTTATTTATGTTTAAACCAGCAATATTTTTTAACTTGTGCCACCACCTTATCTTAGGAATGCAGCGAACTCGCTTCCAATTTTGTTGACAATTATATTTTTACTTTTTGTTTTTCTTCTACCTGCACTGTTCAAATATAATTAGTAATAAGATTTAATGTTCTCATGTAAGTGACGATTGTTTTAATGAGAATAAAGTTCTATAAACCGAAACAATCCTATATACTTAGTATACTCACACCACCACCATCTTTTCAATGATTTTATTTAAATTTTGCAAATCACACAAACATTACAAAACATCAAACAAACGCGCCGAAAGGCCACTTCGAATATCCGTAAATTGATATGTCTATAAAATCAGTCAATCTATGGATATTTGAGTTGGCATTTGGCAATTACCTACATCATCAATCGACAAGACGACGAACCAAAACCAACGTGTAGTATTTTTGGTGAGTAAAATTTTCTGCCTTCCCTGTCTTAAAACTGTGTGCACGCCACTGGCCGGCTGCTTTACTGTTTCGATACGAAAGAAAAATATTACTTTTTTCGGGGTAAGTACTTCTGAATTGTATATCAAGTTAATAAAAATGTATGTTAGGATAATTGTTTAAGTGAATTACATTCTTCAAATTCATTTTGGACAACAAATCTACTTCATAAATAGGTTATGGGTTATAATTCCTTTTACTGTTTCGTTGTTTTTCGTCACGTAACGAAATAGTATGTTATAAAGCTGGGTGTAGACTGGTTTTTTATTTATTTACAGGGGTTAATTTTCTGAACTGACATCAGTTTGCCTTCTTACTTAGTAAGGTAAAAAGCAACGACTTTTGTTTAACGACAAGATAATCAGCTGATCAGTCCAAAAAGCGCGGGAAGTTGATTTTTTTTCTGCGAAATTATAAAACTCGTAGAATAAAAGTCTATTATTGCTTTTGATCTCACTAAAAATGGGCAAAAATTCGTCTATGGAAAAACAAGTGTGTTGCTTCGTTTGTTCGACTTTTAAGTATTCCTAAGCCGCTTAACTTTGGAGAGATGTATGTGCTCCGCCCGCCGCCAGTAAGGGTGTAGTTGTTTAGAGGATATTGGTTTGATTTTACGTAATTTTCACGATAACTTTTTGAACAGAGTTGTGTGTACAATGGGGGAAGATAGTAGGACGTTAAATGGGAGGGCGAACTATGTTAGTTACTTGGAAATATACAACGTTAAATTAAATTAACTAGCAAAACTTCACAGAGGTGACGGGTATCGATATCTAAAGATAATAAAACAACAATAAACCTGATTTCTTAAAGTGATAATTTCAACTATGTTCGAGCATGGCCGTGCGATGTAAGAACTGATCGAAAAATAAAGGTTTCAAAATACATGTTTATTCTTGTTTTGTTCTGAGTAGATATCTATACCCATCACGTCTGTGAAGTTTCGCTAGTTAATTTAATTTAACGTTGTACTTTACACCATGGTTTGGGGGTCGTTGTGATAGTAGTTAAGATGTTGTTGTATACCACGCGGCATATAACTTGAACCTGAGCAGTAGTCGTTTTTTAGACGTTCCATACAAATCGAGCAGAGAACCTGGGCAGAACGACGCCATTTTGAGTCAAGTTATTTGCCCAGGAGTAATACCAAGATCAGATGATAATATTGTTTTTTTTTTTACAGAAATCCCACCGAAAACAGCTGCCGAAAGGCAGAAAAAATATCGAGATAAATTAAAACAGGAGAATCCGGAAAAATATGAAGAAAGACGTTTAAAACATCTAGAAAAAGTTAAAGAAAACATTAAAAAGAAAAAGATGTCATTAACTGAAGCAGAAAAACAGGAACAGCTTAAAAAATGGAGGAAGCAAAATACTGATAGGGCTAAAAAGAAGAAAGAAGAGAAAGGAGCTCAAGGTCATTTAAAAACTGATAATTCATCGGCACCACATACTAATAACAATACTGAAAGAAATATTGACAAAAAGACCAGATGGCAAGAGTTGTTTGAACAAAATACGGAACTGAAAAGAAAAAATGCAAATCTCAGAAGGCAAAATAATCGCTGTAAGCTCGAAATAATTAACCTTAAAAAGAAATTAATAGAAAACAATAATAGTGAATCTGCTAAAATTGCCACTGCAATTGGTGATGAAACCCCGATCACGAAAACCAACAAGTTTCTGGAAGCTACTATACCAACTGCCTCTGCTGAAGAAAAAGAGAAGGTTAAAAAGAAATTGCTTTTGCTGAATACTTTAACAGAGTCCATAAAAATAAATTATGAAAAAGCAGATACCAAGGAAAAGAAAAATGTCTTGAAAAATGTAGCTACGCATGAGATGGTCAGTAAATACAAACAGCAAACTAATATCACAAAGGTTCTCGGACTTCAAGGAAGGATTCGATTTACTAAAACAAGAAATACTTTGAGACAAAAATATGGACAAGAACTCAATGTTTTTTTTAAAAGGGAAGATGTGAGTAGACAGCGCTGGAAAGAAGGAATGCGTAACGAAAAATAAAAACAAGATGCAGAAAAGATATTTAACTGAACCATTTATACAAGCTTCATAAAAAATATCAAGGTGAAGGCGGGAGAGCATCTTTCCAAACCTTTTGTCGTTTCCGGCCATTTTACGTTGTTCATCCAAAAATCCCAGATCGAAACACATGTGCTTGTGTAAAACATACTAACATGCTATTCAAAACTACAGCTTTGAAGAGATTATATGTGCTTCAATCATCAGATTTGGGCGACATTTTAGGAGAAGTTACTTGCTCCACATCGTTCAGATGTTTTTACTCAGAGTGCATGGACTGCAAAGATAAGATCCCAACCCTTAACTCAACTATAGATGCAAACCTCCTCATTCAGTGGCTGCAGTGGAAAATTATAACACATACATATACTAAAGTCACCAAAGGAAAATGTGAAGAAAAAAAGACAAAAAAATATGCTAAAATAACGGTTAAAGGGACAGAGGTGACTTAATCAAGGAATTCCTGAAAGACTTAAGACAATTTAAAATTCATCACTACAATGTCAATCATCAATACCAATCATGGAAAAAATGCATAAAGAATCTTGAAGATGACGAAATCAGTCTTGTTTGTGATTTCTCCGAAAACTTCGCTTGCAAACAAGCCAAGGAAATTCAGGCAGTACATTTTGGCGCAAGCAGGAACCAGATCACACTTCACACAAGTGTACTCTACACAAAAAATAAAAAGCCTTTATCGATATGCACAATTTCACCAATAAATGAGCATGGTCCCGGTGCCATTTGGGCCCACTTGGACCCCATTTTGCAGATTTGTACCAAAGAGCTGAAAGCGAAGAAAATACATGTTTTTTCAGACAGTCCTGCTACTCAATACAGACAAAAAAACAATTTTTACATGTTCCAGAAAAGATGTTCTGACTATGAATTTCAATTTGGAACGTGGAATTTCTTCGAAGCCTCCCATGGCAAAGGACCAGCGGACGGCGTTGGTGGGGCTATAAAACGACAGCTAGACAGTCAAATAGCACACGGTCATGACATTACAGACGCGAAAGAACCGTATGACTACTTGAAAGATAACACCAACATTAAAATCTTTTATATACCTGAAAACAAAGTCGAAGAGATGACAAAAATGATTCCAAATGACGTTGTGCCCATAAAAGGTACAATGAAAGTACATCAAATAGCAACTACCGGAGATGGACCAATTAAATATAAATGGCTAAGATGTTTCGACTGTGAAAAAAACTCTTGCTGTGACTGTTACTACAGCAAAGAACATCAGCTAATTAAAACGAACACAAGAAGAACGAATCACATGTAAAAGAATCAAAATCAAACAAAAAAGACAGCAATAAAAAAATACCTAAAGCTCAAAAACGACAAAGCATGCAAACAAGAGAAGTACTAGCAAAGAAACGTAAAAGGTCAAAGAGTTTATCTAGTACATCTACTACAATAAGTGATGACGTAATGAGTATTTACTCCGACTCAGATTGTACAATGGATGATGTACAGGATGAGGAAGAAGATGACGAAGAAGTTAACACTGATGATGAGCATGAAACGCAATCGCTGCAGTCATCTGTGTCAAGATGCTAAGAGACGCTATTTCCACGACCAACTCAATAGCCGCAGTTCTTCCGATGTATGGAAATTTCTCAAATCTGTAGGTATAGGCAAGTCACCTGCCAACCAGTGTAAGGATGTGAACCTCAATGATCTCAATAAGCATTTCTCTCTCCTTCCCTTTTCTCTTGATCCGTCTGTCAAGGCGGCGACACTGGAGAGTCTTGCTAGTTTGCCGTTACCACAATATTCTCACTTCGAACTTAAAGATGTTACTGAGGATGACGTTAAGAAGTCTATACTTGCGATCACTTCTTCAGCAGTTGGTAATGATAAGTTGTGTTCAAGAATGATAACTCTTATCCTTTCCTCATTACTTCCTGTTCTCACTCACATCTTCAATCACTCATTTTCCTCTTGCTCCTTTCCGTCAGTTTGGAAACAGGCTCACATAATACCTTTGCCTAAAACTAACAATCCTTTTTTATTAACCCACTTTAGACCCATTTCTATTCTCCCATTTCTTTCTAAAGTTTTTGAGCACATAGTTCATAGACAATTATCATTTTTCTTGGCGTCGGACTCGATAATATCCCCTTTTCAATCCGGTTTTCGCTCGGGTCACAGTACTGTAACCGCGCTTTTGAAGGTGACTGACGACATCCGCTGGGCAATGGAGAATAAGTTACTTACTGTTCTTGTACTGCTCGACTTTAGTAGCGCCTTCAACTCAGTGGATTTCGACATTTTACTAGGTTTCCTCAAATCTATCAATTTCTCTTCTTCCACTTTAGCCTGGTTCAGTTCTTACCTTCGAGGACGGTCTCAGTGTGTTCGCCTGGAGGAGTCCTTATCTGATTGGTGTAGTCTCACGGAGGGTGTTCCTCAGGGTAGCGTTCTCTCTCCTCTTCTTTTTACAATTTTCATAAACTCTGTTACCACAGTAATCTCCTCTAGTTTCCATCTCTATGCAGATGACTTGCAGCTTTATCGAGATTTCACTGTAGCTAACGCGGGTTCTGCAATTGCTGCAGTGAATCATGACTTGGCTTGCGTCAGCGTTTGGGCTAAGTCATTTGGTTTGCAAATTAACCCAAGTAAATCCCAGGCTATGATCATCGGCAGTAGATTCGTTCGCAATGTGGCTGATGTTACATCTCTCATGCCTTTATATCTCGACGGTGTTCGCATTGAGTATACTGAAACCGCTAAAGATCTGGGTGTAGTTATTGACTCCAATCTTTCGTGGCGTGCTCAGGTCAATGAGGTCAGCCGAAAGGTACATTTTTCCTTTCATTCGCTGAGATGCCTTCAGGGTCTTCTGCCCTTGAAGACTAAAATTTCTTTGGCACAAACACTTATTCAGCCGATCATAGATTATGCCGACGCCTGTTACCTGGATGCTACTGAGGAGCTATTAAACAAGCTTGAGCGCTTGCAAAACCTGTGCATTCGCTTTGTTTTCGGTCTTCGAAAGTATGACCATGTTTCGCACCTTCGCAAGGAACTCAAGTGGCTCCCAATCCGCCTTCGTAGGAACACTCGGATTTTATGTCTACTCTTCAACATCTTACACAACCCAAGACGGGTTGTGTAAGATGTTGATCCTTCCTACCTGCGTGAGCGTTTTTCTTACGCTCGCTCTAGCGGTGCACCATGTAGATCTCACCTAAGATCTATACTTAAATCTCATCCTCATAAAACGAGCTACTACTCTTATTCCTTCTCTGTCCATGCTTTAAGATTGTGGAACTCACTTCCACCTAGCATTCGTGATTTGCAAACTATTTCTCAATGTAAACGTCGATTAAAAGAGCATTACCTTTCCTCTATACCGTGAGTATTTTTATATATATGTCGGAGGAGTGAAGTAAAAGGTTTGTCTACGTACTAGTAGCGACATCTATTAGCGTTTAAGATACCTTACTCGATTAATCAAATCGATAACAGTTGTCACTGAGTCAGTAGTTCGAGTCGGGGCTGTCAATGTCATGTCGCGTGTGGCGTTTGACATCTGTCAGATGTCATGGTGGGACTAGTGTGTTAGCGACATGACAGATTGTACACCAAGAACTCGACCGCGCCGGGTGTGCGCACTGATTCTACCCAACCATGTGCAACATGGCGGACACCGATGGAATTTCGGATAAAAATCCCTCAACATCTCCGACATATACATATATATACGTTTATATATTTTTGGATTATGTATTTATTTAAGTATACTTATGTATTTTTTTTTTGCATTATATGTGTAGGTATATTTATATTTTAGTTTTAGACTTCACACATTCATATTTTTCTCTTCTTGTTCTCACACACTATTGTCTACATTTCTTTTTTACTTCTCCTTTCGCAGGTCTGCTGGAAGAAATTTCTTAAGAAATAAGCAGTACCTTTGTACTCATATTTTAAATGTCTTATCCTTATGTGTTTTACTGTGTGTACATAAATAATAAAATAAATAAATAAATAAATGAAAACACAAATAAGGAAAACAAAAGTGGAAAAGTGACTATTCTATCGTCAATCCGGTTCACACCCGAAAATCTTAAATACGTTAACCTGCAAACATATAATCCTTTCAAGCTGCATAAAATTGACAAAAATTTTGATCTCTCTACAGTGCATAACACCAAAAACAAAGAAATTGACGGTAGCACTTATGAAAGAAAGAGAAGAAGAAATTAGATTTTTTTACAGTTTACATACAATATTGTTTTGAAGAAGTTTCTTCATAAAATTGTTTTCTTAGAACTTAGATAGGTACTAAGATGTTTTCACATGTTTATGGAAAACTATTTGTTGATCTCACTAATGTAAAACTCTTTGTTGATTTTATGTAAAACTATCTGTTGATCTCTCTGCAGGCTGCTGTTGTAATTTTTATTATACGTAATAGGTACCAACATTATTATTTCTTAAAAATATATTTAAATATTAAGAAAAATTGTTGCATTTCCTTTGGGGCAGCCCTACACCGAACTCACTTTTGTATGGGAGTTTTAGAGAAACCTGCACAACTTTGCCTAGCATTGTAAAAAAAAATTTCTTGTGCTATTCAAGATTCAGTGAAGTCTGACGTGGAAAAGAACTTCATGGCAATATGGGTGTCAAATCCGTTACCAAAATAGCTATTCATTTAAAAAGATATTATGACAGGCAATGTTGTAGTTTTTACCTCAACTTTGCCTACGTTTTCAAAGCAATTTTTTGGTGCTTTATAGGTGTTTTTTTTACTAGTAGCAAATGTATTCCTATAGCTTAAAGTCCAATATTGGACAGTAATTGAAAAAACATACGACTTTCTTAACGATTAAAGATTTATCGAAGAAAAACGTCAAAATCCGTGCAAAGTTGCAGCATTTTACGGTATGGGGTAAATAGAAACGCGTAAAGGCTGAATAGAAGTGCACGAGGGGTGACAAGCAATGCGTCTGGGGTGATTAGGGTTGTTATTGCTAGGGCTGCCAACCAAAATTATACCTGATACATTTTTGTACTTACGTAGATTGTAGGTACCTAAAGACTGTTATTTTATGAAATACTTAGGTTATTGTTCATATTTTTATAACTAATGAAAATAATTGCGTATTTTGTTTGTTCAGATTATATTGGACAATGGCGCGTATTTATAAACCTGAACCTGGAGGCAAGCGCTATAAAAGGTATGACGAAAGTATTCTTAAGCAAGCGGTGGAAGATTATTTGATGGGTAATGATTCGATAAAAACAGTAGCTATCAAACACAATATGCATCCATCAGTGTTGTATCGTCACAGCAAAGGACTAGTCAAATCTCAAGGTGGGCAAAGAGCCCTTTCGTTGGAAACGGAAGACTATATCATTCAGTCATATCCACTGGACACACTAGACTTAAGATATATTGTTAAAATGTACCTGGACAAAATTGGAATTACAAATAAGCGATTCAAAAATAATTTCCCTGAGCCCGATTTCATCCAATGTTTTTTAAATAGACATAAAATAAAATTTCCCAACGGATATGCCAAAATATTAAAAGGTCTCGAGCTGCCGTGTCAGCAGAAATCGTAACAAAATATTTTGAAGAGCTACAAAAATCTTCGGCTAATGTTCCAGCAGCAAATATCGTCAATTATGACGAGACAAATCTCGCGGACGATCCTGGGCGCAGAAAAATTATTACGAAACGCGGCACTAAATATCCAGAACGCGTCATGAACCACTCAAAGGCTTCTGTTTCCTTAATGATAGCTGGATCGGCAGAGGGCGAGATTTTACCACCATATGTGGTTTATAAAGCCCAAAATTTGTACAACACATGGGTTTCTCACGGGCCTAGAGGTGCAAGGTATAATCGTTCGGCATCAGGATGGTTCGATGGTACCATTTTTGAAGATTGGGTACAATCCATCATTATTCCATACTTCGCTGACAAACCGGAAAAAAAGCTGCTAATAGGCGATAATTTATCTTCACATTTGTCGGTTGACATGATAAAACTATGCAAAGAACATCAAATTGATTTTGTGTTTTTACCGAGCAATTCAACACACCTAACTCAACCTCTCGATGTAGCCTTTTTTAGGCCTATGAAGCCAGCCTGGCGGCAAATACTTCTTAAGTGGAAGAAAACCGATGGCAGTAATGAGACATGTGTGCCAAAGGGTTGCTTCCCTAAATTATTAAAGAAATTAATGGA
The DNA here is from genome assembly GCA_911387795.2 of Apamea monoglypha. Classification (NCBI taxonomy): domain Eukaryota; kingdom Metazoa; phylum Arthropoda; class Insecta; order Lepidoptera; family Noctuidae; genus Apamea; species Apamea monoglypha. The sequence goes on along the minus strand of OU426935.1, from coordinate 5,552,302 downwards.
AGTTATACAAGAAAATGCTGAGTCTAATTTATAAGCGGGTTTTAAAAAAACTGGTATCTACCCGTTAGACTCTACACAAGTGTTATCTCGAATACCAACACAGTCGACTGATATCAATAGACATAGGGAAGCAGTGGATGAGTCTGTACTTACTTTATTAAACGACATGCGATATGGTACAATGGGCGTGAAAGAAATAAAAAGAAAGCGGAAACTCGATGTGGTGGCAGGAAAGAGTGTCAGTGAATCTACTGAGGATTACGTAGACTCGGAAGCAACACCCGGCCCGAGTACATCAAAACCACAAAGAAAAATAAACAAGCTTGATAATTCAGTGGAAAAAGAAAATCTATATCATAAAGAAACAATAAACATAAAAAAAAAGTATTAAAGGAAAAGGAAAGGGTAAAAAGACAAAGAGAGAGACAAGCACGTCGATAGACGAATTATATGACATCAGAGAGGAAAATATGGACATAGGCAATGCATTTACAGATAAACCAAATGATAATATAGACATCAATGACTCTGTGTTGGATATGCCTGTATATTTCGAAGATGACTTGGAATGAGGAGGAGAGCTAACTATTGAAAATTTTCCACTAAGTGATGCATTAATAATAAACCCTACAAGAGCAGCTGAAAATATCGAAACCGGTCTAAATAATGTCTATGAGTCTGATCATGATGGCCACTCAAACTGTCCATTAGGAAATAACGGAGAAGAATATTCTGTAGCAGAAGTTATAACTATACCAAAGATAAAAAAGGAGAAAATAAAGATAATAGAAAATATAAACTTTTTAGAAACTCGCAAAAATATTAGTTATGTTAAGAAATATAAAAAAGCTTCCCCTGCAGCGACTATAATAAATTTAAAGAAAACTGCAAGGCCGAACAAGTATTATAAAGATGATGAGGCTATTCTAAAAGACTTACTAGATGATAATACTTAAATATAGTATTATCATCTAGTAACTCCAGATAATATTTTAATAATTACTTACGATTAGAATATGTTAACTTCATTTTTTGATTTTATTTGTTTCATATAGTTTTGTTTTTTGTTGATATTATTTACTTTCTTTGCTAGGTTTAGTTTTTTGTAGATTTATATGATGTGAAGTTTACAATTATTATGCTGAAGCAAAGGACAATTCTATACCTACTTGTGTATGTAAATGTATGCTTCTATAAGCATACATCACAAGTAGGTATTTAGAAGGAATTGTTCACTTTTATAAGATCGTTTATTTTTTTTTAATAAGGATGTTTATTGGGTAAAAATATAATAATTATTAATATTTTTTCTTAATCTGACTGACGGAATAAACATTTTTTTTCTATAAAATACACAACAGCGTATTTTATAGAAAAAAAAACTGTTTATTACAACACCAGTATAAAAAACTTTTAATAAACATAACAATGTTTATTAAAAGTTTTTTATACTGCTGTTTTGCTCTAATTTTGTTGCATTAAAAATGTAATTTACCAGCCCTGTTGTATTTTTTTAAAATTACTTAATGGTCATAATAAATAATTTGTATGTTTGTTTTTCGTTTGTAATAATCCATAAATACATTTTGACAACCCTAGCATTTTTTTCTATTGACCCCCTTTTCAACTCCATTCACCCATATCGCGGGTAAATAGAAAACGCGTACATATTGTAATTTATTAAATAAATGAGAAGGAAAATAAGTTAATCTTTAATTGAAAACACTTTATTACGCTTTAACTCACAAGACACTGTAACTGTTACTTTCCAAAGGGTTTAGCCGGATAAATATGACGAGTCGGCCCCCAAATGGAAACCTGTATCAAAACTTATGTTTTAATATCGACTTGATGAGTAAACACAATTTATGTAAGTTTTACGATCAGCTTTTGCTTTGACCTTGGGATATGGGAAAAAATAACTGTATGCATGACTATTATTTAAAGTAATATATCTTAAAAACTAAATAAGCTAGAGGAATGAAACCAATGCGAGGCTTTAGGTTACATTACAGAGTATATCATATATTTTTTTTTAAATTTTTAGAATATTTTTTTATATAAAAAAATAAAATAAATACGTAAGTCATAATTTTTTTTTGTGTTCTCTGAAACTTACAATCACGAAAATAATATATGTTATGCTCCTTTATATGCACTATTACTCATAAAAATTGCGTAAGAAAAAAATTGGTGCAACACTTGGAAAATAAATAAAATGTAATTCGTGCCTTATAGTACCCTTGTACTATAACTCGGTGAATTCTGTTTTTTCTATTGTACTGGTATTAGATACTATGCGTAGATGCGATAAATCATCTTCATAAAAATATTTGCCAATTAAGTGCGTCGAACAACAACGATCACCTTTTGGTATCTATGAATATTTGTTTTTTAATAAATATTTGTATTCGTGTTTCTAAACATATTGTCTTGAGGTCAGTTGTTTTTTGGCATACAATACAATACTTGTGCGTAGATGCAACACGTTGGAATGGAATTACAATAGAATCATCGCTTGAATTGTACTTATATGTAACATCACTGTCACTACTGGTATCACAATCTTCAGAGTTGACGTAAGTTTCTTTCTGCACTCTTGTAGTTGCTGATGCTTCATCGCATACTTCCATGGTTAAAGGTACCTCATCAGACATTTAGAACTCGAAGCTTTTTTGTTAGTATATGGGATAAGTCGACACTTGTTACAAAATATATCATTAACTGTTACTGTTTTATTCAAACAATCACTAAACACCTTAGCTTCTTCTTCAGTTTTAATAACTTTTCTGTAACCAATAATCTTACGAAGATATTTGTTACAGTATTTACACTTGTCAGACATTATTACCAATTAATTATAATAATAATAATAGCAATAATAATTCAATTTAACTGTCACTAATTTCCAAATCTTGAAATAAAAACCCGTAAAACCAAATCATAAGCTACCTTCTACAGCAATAACAATGACTATGCGACGTTAGTAAGCTATAAAATATAATAAACAGCGTGATAACAAGTTCCGACTTGTTTACAATTTTGCGCGTGTTTATACCCATACATCACAAGGCGCGAATTATATTTTATTTATTTTCGAAGTGTTGCACCAATTTTTTTCTTATGCAATTTTTATGAGTAATAGTGCATATAAAGGAGCATAACATATATTATTTTCGTGATTGTAAGTTTCAGAGAACACAAAAAAAAATTATGACTTACGTATTTATTTTATTTTTTTATATAAAAAAATATTCTAAAAATTTAAAAAAAATATATGATATACTCTGTAATGTAACCTAAAGCCTCGCATTGGTTTCATTCCTCTAGCTTATTTAGTTTTTAAGATATATTACTTTAAATAATAGTCATGCATACAGTTAATTTTTCCCATATCCCAAGGTCAAAGCAAAAGCTGATCGTAAAACTTACATAAATTGTGTTTACTCATCAAGTCGATATTAAAACATAAGTTTTGATACAGGTTTCCATTTGGGGGCCGACTCGTCATATTTATCCGGCTAAACCCTTTGATAAAAACATACTAAAATTTCGATCCAAAAGTTGAAAACCTTTCTATTCACCCCATTTTACGGTACAAATAATTTTTGTTTCATTGAACTTACAAATACCCGATACCCTTTCTGGACACCTTGTATGACCGATCATAATTATTCAATAAAAATTTGAATAAAAGTTTTAAATGTTATTTTATTTTTCTAATTTAAAGTTGGTCGAACATCTCCATTTTATATTTTAGAAATTACAGGAAGATTTATTTTTCACTAATCTGACCTTAGCAGTATGGACATCAAATGGTACCTATTATATTAAAAATACATTCTATTAAAAACATTTTCTTTCTTATCTAACTATTCGAGTAGGTACCTAGTTAATAAAATGAAAGTAAATTAACTAAAATTATTTCCCCTGATTTCCCCATATTTAACCGTGGTAACATTATGTCGCGCGAATACAGCGCTGCGTCTGCGGGACTTCTTTCGTGAAATGGACTCTAAATCCATGATGTCACTATCAAAAATGCTTTAGTCCCAATTATAAACCAGTTTATTTGAATTTCTGATTGTAGTTTTGCCTTTTTCTTTTGTAGTGTTGCCAGTGGATATTATTTTAAATGTATTGAAAATGCTGCACTCTACTCCTTGGCTTCATATAAGTCAATAACAGAAAACATCGATTTCTCAGAATTAGCTTAGCGGTGACTTGGGCTCGTTTGATATGTACCAACTCATTTATAGTACTTACAGCTTGGCAAAAAAGAGTTTGTAGTGGTGACAGGTGGTACTAAAATATCTTCTTTAATAGCAACACCGCAAAGCTGTCAAGTTCTAGTAGCTTAAATGTCATCTGGTACTCGGATTTATTGTTTTCGCTACGTTATTTAAGTTTATTCCATTATTTACTTAATTAACTATTTTAAAAAATGAACAAGACTATTCGGAGTAGTGCTAGAGCAGTAATTTATAAAGTGTTCTTGCGTTGTCTGGTTGAAAATGAGGCTGGACAATGGGGGTAGCGGGTTAAGGGGGGTCTGGCGGCCCCCACCGAATCTGGTAAAATCGTTCCAAAAATCTTGAAGAGGGTCGAAAAACAAGCAGTATAAGCTTTTTACCGACATTACAACCCCAAACGAAAACACGGTAATGGCGATAAATATGATTTTTTGTGATTTTTTTTTTCAACCTGTTTAATTTATTTTTAAATGGTTTAAACGCAATTAAAATATTGTTTTGGTTGTGTGGAAGTCCCCTGAATTTTTTCAGAAATTTTGGTCAAGTAAAAACATGTGAATTTTAGGTTTAAATGCGAAAAAATCGTGAAAAACGCGTCATTTTCAAGATTCAACCCTCTTATTTTTAGGGTTGTTTTCATTTTCCCGAGGGGTGCTGTATAGTATAGATAGCGGCAATCGTCCTCTTTCGAATGCAGGCAATTGGACTCTATTTGGTCAATTCTGGTGAGCGGAGCGATTTTTTGAAAAAAACTCGAATTTTCAGCTTTCGGTAAATTACGGCGCGTACTTGGTATAATGCGTCTTTGCTATAAAAAATACATCTCTATAGGGGTTTTTGAGGTCGCTGATCACGAATTTGATGTCAAAATTTTTTGACAACAAATTCACCCATACATATTTATTAACACAGGTTTGATAATGTAAAAAATATCATTGATTACACGGTTTTGAGAATCGACTAGTTTTGATAGCTGATGGATCGTATGTTCAACATGAAAAAAGTAGTGTAGCGGAATATCACCCTCACAGATTAAATACAGGACGTAGGGTATATAACAACGTTTTTTCCAAACTTTTTATATGTACCCACTATGTATTAATTTTTGCAACAGATTTTGTATATAAGGAACCTACCTTCCAAAATACATGCCATTCCATACTCAACCTGCTTTTACTTCTCATCATCATACCCTGCGTATCTAACAGTGGTGACCCCGACGTGATAGTACTAACAAACAGGCCCAGCGAAGGACTGCACGTACCAACGGGGCCCACCTCAGCTGAAGTCGGCGCCGCCATCTCTGACTTCGAAACTATACGACTCGCAGTCAAGGAAGTGCTAATACGACTATTGGGCTTCGGGTCTATAGGATACTCCTACGAACATACGTACCGCATTGTAGGAATATCAATCGCATACTCACAGTCCCCACTCGGCCGTGTGCAGATACTTCTATTGCACCGCGACGGACACAGCATTACCACTCAAAACTACGACAATTTCACTACAAACTTCTCAAGAAACGTGGTAAGACTGCACGAATCTCAATCTCAGTTGGCGTTCCTAAACACAGTCCACGGAAACATCGGAACCAGCATTCCGGCACTGCTCGCGCTCCACCTGTCGGTATAGAACGCGCTGATGCACATGTTTGTAACGACATTGGTGGGCGACCGTGTGGGGGCCCCCGTCATCTACCAGAGCCCAGACCTGGCCGTAGGACCAGACCTCGAAGAACCAGCGGTACAGTTAGTAAACAGGTTGTCCACTTATTTCACCACAACAGTCGGTCCTCCAGGAGAGCCCATACATCTAAAGCTCCCCCGATTGGAGCGTGGCCTTTACGGAGACCTAATCATAGCTTCTTTCATCCTCGTGCGACTGTTGCCTTTTCACACAGCACACTACGACACCGCATACGCTCCTCAGGACAGATTCATTAACACCATAACTGCCGCTGACTTCACGTCTACCCAAAGTACACTGACCGCCCAATTGCTGCTCCTGCTGAATTCTCATCCCGGCTGTACGTGGAAAGTGTTCTACCAGGGCGTGTATCGCGACCCCCAGGACCGATTACACTCCACACTCGAACTTGCTACCACCATCACAATATGGACACATGTACCTACTCACTATTATCGACCGGTACACGCGATGGCCCGAAGCATTTCCTCTCCACGACATAACTGCAGAGACAATTGTCAAAACGATATATGAAGGCTGGATAACAAGATTTGGTTGTCCTATCACGATAACAAGCGATCAAGGTCGTCAGTTCGAGAGCAAACTCTTCTCTGAATTAATGAAGCTAATGGGAATAAACAGAACGCGAACAACTGCATATCACCCACAGTCAAATGGAATCATCGAACGCTGGCACCGCTCACTCAAAGCCGCACTAACCGCGCGCTGCACTGCTAGTGCAAACGGGAAGTGGTTTGACGAGTTACCGACCGTACTACTCGGACTGCGCGCGGCTACTCGCAGCGACACGGGGATTAGTCCTGCACAATACACCTATGGAACATCGCTGCGATTACCTGGAGATTTTTATGTTGAAACAAAAAATTAAAGACACAAACAAGAAAGTAAAAAATTACTAGTACCATAGATTCAATTATAAAATGGCTAAATAACAATAATCTTAAGATAAATATTGACAAAACCAAAATAATGACATTCAACCAACGCAAAAATTTACCTATAAATATTTATTACGACAGTAAACAAATTAATCAAGTAAGCACGTCTAAATTCCTAGGCTTAACCATAGACCAACGACTAGACTGGAAAGCACACACACTAGATTTGGCAAAGAGACTTAGCAAATCAGCTTATGCTTTATATAAACTTGCGCCAGTCACAGGGATAGATGCTATTGTAACAGCATATCATGGCATGGCTGGTTCATTATTAAGATATGGAGTTATCTTTTGGGGAAATTCAACAAATAGGGAGCTTATTTTTAAGGCCCAAAAGAAGTGCATCAGAGCAATGTTTGCATTAAAATTCACAGACACTTGTAAACCTTTTTTTATTAAATGTAAAATGTTAACATTGCCATGTATGTACATTTTCGAAGCTGCAGTGTTTGTAAAAACCAACCCAGAACTATTTCCTAAGCTATCAGACAGAAATGACCGGAGTCGACGGCACGCCAATATGTTGTGCTCAAGGCAATCCAAAACAGCACTGATGCGTAATAGTGTTTTCTGTATGGCTCCAATAATTTATGATCACATACCAGAATCAGTTAAAATGTTAAATATTAATCTTTTTAAAAGACATTTAAAGAACTTTCTTGTTAGTAAAGCCTACTATACTATTTCTGAGTTTCTGGAAGACAAATTTTAGATACGCTAACCTAAAATGTTTTAAGCAGGTACTTTGTGTGTTTTTTCATGTTTGTATTATTTTATTACCCTCTATTTAAATTACTGACATCTGACATCAATCTGTAACAGCGTAAGCCCTAATTTTGACATTTATATTTTTATTGTAATGAAATTAATTTGACTAATGTTTTTATAATCTAAATCGGGCATATTTTTTGATTAATATTTTTGACATTATTTTATTTTCACTTTTTGTACTATGAGCATATTTTGTAACTAAGTATCATGTTTTTATGTTCATGTGTTATTAATTTTTAACAAACATAATATTTGCACGCCATACTATGTGGCAAACATGTCTCTGAACTGTTTCTTTGATTCCATGTTATCCTGCATGCAAGTTTTTATTTTTATTCTTGTATGTGTACACATGTTTGGGCAAATAAATATATCTTATCTTATCTTATCTTATCTTATCTTAAAAGGAAGCACAATGAATCACGATTTCGTTGAACAGCTGCGACACACTATCAACGCATACCGACCAGCCGAGACCTCGCATAGCAACAGCAACATGTTTGTGCACTCCGACCTACGTACCTGTAAAAACGTTGTTATATACCCTACGTCCTGTATTTAATCTGTGAGGGTGATATTCCGCTACAGTAGCAACAATTGTTATCAACGAAAATCGTATTCAGGGCAAAAAAACGTTCCTATTTTTAAACCCTTCACGGTTTGTACCACGGATGGGTTTGTGGTTGATGTTTTCGGGCCTTACGAAGCAACGGTTAATGATGCTACAATCATGATGGAAATTTTCAAAGATCCAAGCGGTTTAAGATCACTTCTTCAAAAAGGCGACGTCTTTATACTTGATAGAGGATTTCGAGATATAAAAAATTTCTTAGTCTGAAGGATTTGTTGTTTTGATGCCTGCGTTAAAAGGAAAAAGGAAACAACTAACGACTCAAGAGGCGAATGACAGTCGATTTGTAACTAAACTAAGATGGTAGTAGAGGCTGTTCATGGGATCATTGGCAGCAAATTCCAACTCTTGCATCATGAGTTTGACAATAAACGTTTGCTATCAGCTAAAACTTATTGCAAAATAGCGAATTTTCTGATTAACTTGTTTGGAAAACGACTCAATTGTGATTGCGAATTACAAGATGAGATCACTAACGAAATGTTGCTCAGAAAAAAACGCTAATAATGATTTAGCGAAAGTGGTAGAAGAAAAAAACTGGAACAGAAAAAAAAGGATCTTCAGACCTCTGACGTCAAATGATGTTGTAGACTTTCCGGAGTTGACAGAAAGAGATCTGAAGATACTTTTTACAGGGTCTTACCAGTTATCACAGACCGTTTCTTATTTAGCAGAATTATGTAATGAAGATGGAGTTCTTAATATGCATTACTTGGTGGAAGATAAATCAATTTTGAAATGCGAAGTTCAATCGAGGCACATAAGTCGGAAAAAGTACAGGTGTTACGTAAAATACGTTCCTAACGCTATTGGAAGAAGTGGTATAGAAGAATACGTATGCGATTGTGCGAATGGCCTCAGAACTGTCGGTTGTTGTGCACATGTGGCCACTATCATTTACTTCTTAGGGCATGCGAGATATTTGTCGCGAATTATTCGTCCAGCACAGATTCTCACAAATCTTTTTTCTGTTCAAAGCGTTGAACCTGTTATTGAAGAAGATAGTGACGAGGATTAAAACTGTAAAATTGTTAACTTAGCTCTGTAAAAAAGTATTATGCTATTTTATATTACTGTGTGACTCTTACGTAAGCTTGAATTAAATATGATTTATACCAGAAAATTTAGTTTCATTGATTATATTAGTTGAACACGATATTAAAATTGTTTAAGTGCTGTGATTCAATGATATTTTTTACATTATCAAACCTGTGTTAATAAATATGTATGGGTGAATTTGTTGTCAAAATTTTTTTTTGACATCAAATTCGTGATCAGCGACCTCAAAAACCCCTATAGAGATGTATTTTTTATAGCAAAGACGCATTATACCAAGTACGCGCCGTAATTTACCAAAAGTTCAAAATTCGAGTTTTTTTCAAAAAATCGCTCCGCTCACCAGAATTGACCAAATTGAGTCCAATTGCCTGCATTCGAAAGAGGACGATTGCCGCTATCTATACTATACAGCACCCCTCGGGAAAATGAAAACAACCCTAAAAATAAGAGGGTTGAATCTTGAAAATGACGCGTTTTTCACGATTTTTTCGCATTTAAACCTAAAATTCACATGTTTTTACTTGACCAAAAAATCTGAAAAAATTCAGGGGACTTCCACACATCCAAAACAATTTTTTAATTGCGTTTAAACCATATAAAAATAAATTAAACAGGTTGAAAAAAAAAAAAACAAAAAATCATATTTTTCGCCATTACTGTATTTTCGTTTGGGGTTGTAATGTCGGTAAAAAGCTTATCATCATATCAGCCGCACGACACCCACTGCTGGGTATAGGCCTCCCCTAAGGATCTCCACGACGATCGGTCCTGCGCTGCCTGCATCCACTGGCTTCCCGCGACCTTCACCAGATCGTCGGTCCACCTTGTCGGGGGCCTACCCACTGAGCGTCGTCCGGTGCGCGGTCGCCATTCCAGAACCTTTCCGCCCCAACGGCCATCGGTTCTTCTCGCTATGTGTCCCGCCCATTGCCACTTCAGCTGAGCAATCCTTCGAGCGATGTCGGTTACTTTAGTTCTCCTGCGGATCTCCTCGTTTCTGATTCGATCACGCAGGGAAACGCCGAGCATGGCTCTCTCCATTGCACGCTGGGTGACCTTGAGCCTTCTTATGAGACCCATAGTTAGCGACCATGTTTCACTGCCGTAAGTCATCACTGGCAACACACACTGTTCATAGACTTTTGTCTTGAGACACTGAGGTAAGTCGGACGCGAAGATTTTTCGAAGCTTCCCGAATGCTGCCCACCCAAGTTGGATTCGACGAGAGATCTCTTTCTCGATGTTGGACCTACCTAGCTGGACTGCCTGTCCTAGGTATACGTAATGGTCAACAACTTCAAGTGTAGTGTTCCCAACATGAACTGGAGAGGGTACAACATGGGCGTTTGACATAATTTTCGTCTTATCCATGTTCATCCTAAGACCCACTCTTTGGGAAGCACTACTACTAAAAAGCTTATACTGCTTGTTTTTCGACCCTCTTCAAGATTTTTGGAACGATTTTACCAGATTCGGTGGGGGCCGCCAGACCCCCCTTAACCAGCTACCCCCTTTTGTCAGAACTTGGTGATGTTTATCGGCGAACTGCTGAATTGACAGGTATTTATCTATATGAAATTTGTTTTTAAGTGTAAAAACATGTGTTCTTATTGTTCTTTATTCAAAATGGATCAGAATCGCCAATTATAATGAGTATAAATTGATTTTTCTAAGCTACATTTTTGAGGTTATGTTTACAGAATTTGCACGACGCGTATACAAGGATTAATTATGATTGATCTTTTAGAAATTTTCTTGGTATATAAACTGTATAATATGTGATTTTTTAATTTATTTTAGGTGTTAGTATCAACACAGTAAGAAACATTGAAAAGGAAGGTACAAAAAAGGATGGATTGTTTTCTACTCCAGGAAAACACCGAAAGGGTCGTCCAAGGAAAGATTTGGACAATTTTGATTTGTGTGCCATAAGACACACCGTTAGAAAACAGGCGAGTAACTACAGTTTGTTCATTTTTCCATAATTTAAACCTAGTGTGCCTACAAAATAATAGTTCATTAATTAATTTGATTTGTCATAACTACATATAAGTATAATATGCGATTTAATAAGTAATTTTGTTACACATGGGAGTTAAGTCGCTGGAAAAAGCTATTCATAAATTATAATAATTAATTATTTTTAGGTGCCCACTCTTCGAAATCTGCTTCCTGTGATAAGAGAAGACCTAGGTTTTAATGGAAGTCGAGAACATTTACGGAAAGTACTACTGGCCCTAGGATTTTCATACAAGAAATGCCAGTCTGATAGATCTGCATTAATGGAAAAAACCAATATTGCAGTGAAACGGGAAAAATACCTGAAGGTTATTATGGATAACAGAAATTTACCTGTGAAACTACAGAAAGATATTATTTACTTAGATGAAAGCTATGTACATCTACTATATAAAAACAAGTCGGATTTTCCTTCCTGACGCTATAACTCCAGAACGCACGAACCGATTTCCACGGTTTTGCATTCGTTGGAAAAGTCTCGGGCTCCGTGAGGTTTATAGTAAAGAAAATTCAGGAAAAAGGTCATTGGGCATAATCTGACCCGGTTTGTGAAAACTTGCGTACATTAACCAAACTAGATTTAAATTGTTAAGTTATACCCCACTTTTAATTTCATGTACTTTTTTTTATTTTTATTGCAGTATTAAACACTGGTAGGTCAAAGCAAAAAAAAAAAAAAAGAAAAACGATGTTTATGCGAGATATCCCTACAAGACACTCTCAATTATTATGAATTAAATCATTCGGCATTCTGTTAATACCTGCTACGTGATCTGCGGTACATACTGCAAGAGAGAGAGAGACAGCATATATACACTCTCAATTAAGAATTAATGCATTCGGCATTCTGTTAATTCCTGCTACGTGCTCTGCGGTACATACCGTAAGAGAGAGAGCGACAGCATATATACATATTATATTATGCTGTCTCTCTCGCACATTAGTCAGGTAGAAACGGGTTTGGTGAGCGTTGTAGTTGCGCTCGCGCACTGATTTTCAGCGCAGGGTAGCGCCGCCATTTTGAGATCATTTTGCTGCGTATCGAGATTTCCACTTGTATAGTTTTTTTTGTTTAGAGTTTGACATGGAAAAGCTACGACGTTCGTTTAAGTTTCAATCGTCAGCGCTCGTAAAAATCTATCGATTTAATACAAAACATTAGTATAGAATAGTAACAGTGAATATGTGTTAAAATAAAAAAAAAACAAAAATATGTAATGTTGGCCTATACGCGTCAAAACGCCAAATTCATATACAGAGAACGAATGCGGTTGGAAAGGGCTTCTCAAGAGCAATCACATAGTACCACTAAAACACCATGTTTTTTTTTTATAAATAAGATGACTACATTCTTCTCTTTGTGTCAAAATGTCCCTGTTTGCTTTGTTTTTTTTATCAATAATTCGGTGATTCTAAACATACAAACGGGTAGAAAACTTCGTTTTTTAGCGACTTAATAAGGCAAGAGCATATATTTAATTATTTCTACTGGTTTCAGATTTCTTTTGATGGCTCACGATCATTATGCCATGCTTGCTGGGTGAGGTTGGATCGTGCTCTGCATAATCAACCCAGACGCGAGCCACCCCAACAAGTCCAAGTACAACCACCCCAACAAGTACAAGATGCTGATGGTGAAATGCAAGACGCGGGCATACAAGTGAATCCCGGTTTTATTAACCTACAAGGCTATTCTCGTGCAGCAAATACAGTAAGACGGTGCATATTTCGTAACTGCAGGAATATGGCTACGCATATAGTACCATCGTATGTAAAATTCCATTTGTTACATAATGATAATTTTTACATACCTCCACTTGCCAGAGTTTGTCATCCAAATTTAGTAATAAATGATTGGCAAGAAGTAAATGCTCAGCCAGTGATGCAATTTAATAGTACTCATGTACTTGACATAATCAATACCTATATATAAGTGGGGGTTGGAACGACACAACCTAATGGATTTCGAAAACATTGATGGAATTGAGGTCAATGAATTACACTTCTGGACAGGAGTAACTAAAGATCAGTTCAATACCATTTTACAACTAACTCCGTCGCTTCGAAACAGAACCGATACTCCTGCGACAGTGTTAGGGGTTTATTTAACAAAAATAAGAACTGGTATACCCGATGAACGATTGGCTACAAAATTCAACATGTCAAGAAGAACGTTAGAAAGAAAGTTAACACGTTGCCTGCCATATGGAAATCCGAATACATTTGCGTTTTTCATCAGTCGCTTAAATGACGTGAAATGACTTATTTATAAGATTTCTATATATAATATATGTTTTTATATATTTTTTTGTATATTATGTGCTGTTTTTAATCCGCCGGTCATTTACACCCGGCGCGGCGCAAATGTAATATTTTTTTCATTGGAGCCACGCCGGTCAAATCGCCGGTCATCCTTGTTAGTCGCGTAAAAATCCCCGCCAGAACGTCCATCCTGCGCCCGAGCGAGCGCGCTACTGATGAGTGAAAAATAAAGAAATATTAGGATAGTGCATGCTGCGTCCCTTCCCCGCTGCCCCGCATTACATTTCTTCCGCGTCCTGTGCGAATGTTTTTGTAATTGTAGGTAAACAACTCAGTGCAAAGTTTTATTTGTCACAGATCGGAGTGCGCGCTAAATGGTCACCTAACATTCTAGTTTATTGTTATTATTATATGTCAAAGCTATTGAACATGTTATTTGACGAATTGGATCTAACTTTAGATGATTTTCGTGAAATAGAATATATTGAATCCCAATTTCGTGAGACGGAGAGTCTTTCAAGTGATAATGAAGAGGTTATTCGGTTTTCTAATCGCCGTGCAAGGAAGCGCTGCATAGTGCCATCTGATACTGAAGACGAAGAAATCCTTGTACCCTCACCGTCAGAGTCTGGTTACACTCCAAATACGGAATGGCACGAACCACAAGGTAAACAACCTAATATAATACCTTACACTGAAATTTCTGGTTTGAAGCCGATGCATTTGCGACACGCTTTAGCTGGCGGTCAACCTGCAGATTTTTATAATTTGATGGTACCAGAGGCTCTGTTAGAAGATATAGCTAGACAGACCAATATTTTTGCCGCGCAAGTTTTATCTAAAAGTCGATTATCGCGCCAATCCAGGCTACACTTGTGGAAGGACACTGATAAAACTGAAATCAAGAAGTTTTTTGGTCTTATAATTTGGATGGGTTTGGTAAAATTACCAAAACTGGCACTTTATTGGTCTAATGACCCAATGTACGCTCAACCGTTCGCTAAAAATATTATGAGCCGCAACAGGTTTGAAATATTACTGAGGATGTTGCATTTTTCTAATAACGAGGAGGCTCGAGAAAATGATCGTTTATCGAAAATAAGCAATCTTCTTTGTGCCTTGAATGCTAATTTTGCTTACCACTATACACCTAGTGAATTTCTTTGTGTGGATGAGAGCATGATTCCATTTCGTGGTAGAGTAATCTTTAGACAATATAATAAGCAAAAACGCCATAAATATGGTATCAAACTATTTAAATTATGTACTGTTCCCGGATACACTTGGAAAATTGAGGTTTATTCTGGAAAACAGCTCGATTCTGCTTTTTCTACACCGACAAATGTGGTGCTCAGGCTGTGTGAGGATTTACTAGGAAAGGGCTATTCTGTATTTGTAGACAATTGGTACACAAGTTTGGATTTGGCAGAAAAGTTAATTGACAATGAGACACATCTTATTGGTACTTTACGTAAAAACAGAAAGTACTTGCCGAAACAGGTGATGGAAGCCAAATTAAACCCTGGTGAGTTTGCAGCCAAAGAAAACAGCAAGGGAATTACAGTTATGAAATGGAAGGACAAACGTGACGTTTGTCTACTGTCAACTAAACACTCTATAGGATTTATAAAAACTAAAAATAAGAGAGGAATAGAGGTGATTAAGCCGAAGATAATTATGGATTATAATAAAGCTAAGGCAGCAGTAGACCTCTCTGATCAAATGACAGCGTATTCTTCTCCGCTTCGAAAATCTATCAAGTGGTACAAGAAGTTGGCCTTAGAACTGCTTCTAAACACAGCTGTAGTAAATGCTCGGGTTTTATATGAAGCTACCACAAAAAAGAAGATACCTATTATTGAATTTAGACGAAAACTGTCACAACAAATGATTGACTCAAACCCACGTGATGGAGCTAACATTCCATGTAGGCCAAAGAGAATAAAACATTCTCTTGTAAAAGCAGACGGAAAGGCTGTGACGACAAGAAAATTTTGTGTAGGTTGTTACAAAAATAATTCACAAACGCATGGAAGAAAAATTGCCAAAAACAAAACCAAAAAGGTTACGACATTTTGTTCAGTTTGCCCAGACAAGCCATATTTGTGCAGACCGTGTTTTGATAAAAATCATTAATTTTCTGTTTGTTTTTTAATTTTAAATTACTTTGATCTCAACACAACATAATGTGTCTCTAAATAACACTAGTCCTTGATTTGTAATAATAAAAATATTTTAAAAAGTATACTGTCTTTAATTTACATCATAATTTTGTTTGACTCGCTACAAAAACATTCATACAACCAAAAAATTATAAAAATATTTTGAGGCCAAGTTATCTAAAGTGATCATTGGGGCCGCGCCGGCCACTTGTAATGGTATTTTGCGTTACACGCATGGCCGTCAGCGAGCAAAAGGTGTTCAAGTTCACCTTAGTTGTGCCGGTCATTTAAGCCCCCCATGGCCCAAACGCTTCTACCAAGTGCCGGTCATTTGGACCCCCCATGGCAGCTAACGTGTTAAGAATGGCAAGAGAATGTTTAACAGGGGATTTTGTGCCGCATTTTCTGGGATTAGATCATTTGACCAGAGAAGAGGTGGTAGCTCGAAATCTTTCAATTCCTGCTCATATTTTCGGAGGCCACCACGACTCAGCAATTTTGGTGTTTGACGGCACTTATTTATACATTCAAAAGAGCTCCAATTTACTATTTCAACAAGTAACATACAGCCTTCATAAATTCCGAAAACTAGTGAAACCTTTTATGGTAGTTTGTACAGATGGTTACATTTTAGATGTTATGAGGCCCTTTGCAGCAACAACTTCAGATGCCACAATCATGCGCAGCCTAATGGAAGACCAAACTTCTGCTTGGCATGGTTTTCTTAGGCCCAACGATGTTTTTGTACTAGACCGTGGCTTTCGGGACTCGATTCCCAGCATTGAAGAATGTGGCTACAATTCTCAGATGCCACCAACTAGATCTAGAGGAGAATAGTTTACGACAGCAGATGCAAATAAGTCAAGACTGAGGAAACGAGGTAGGAATATTAGTAATTTTAGGTTTTAATTAGTAGTTAAGTATTTGTCATTTATTTTATTGATTTTTGATACTACGTATGTAATTTGTTGTTATAAAATTTACATGCCATTCATAACTTATTTTTGTTACAGCATGATGAAGAAACAAACGATGAATTTATAACAAATTCTCTGCAAAACAAGCACCAAGAATTACAAGTTACTCAAACTAGTCAACTAACTGACTTAGAGATAACGGTATTATTTTAAATACTTTTTTTTTTATAAAAGCTCCTCGATTATATTCACGATAAAAAAATAACCATGATTTTATTTTCTAGAATCTTCAATCAGATGAGAGTACATCTTTTATTGAAAACACACCGGAAAGAGAAATAAAAAAGACACAAACACTTAATAAGGAACCAATTGAGGTAGTATTTTTAGTTAACTTCATTTTTATTTTTATGTTTTTTTAGAATATCCTTCTTATTTGTTTTTGTTTGTAACTTCTAGATGTCAAAGATGGATGACAATGAGATGGATGCTGATCAAGCTTCTAATAGTCCAACGCTTCTTAACAGTACTGAAAATCTGATTGAGGTAGTATGTCGAATCATCTAAAGTTTAATCTGATCACTGTTTAAGTGGGTTTATTAAGAAATAAGTTGACTTTTGTCTTTTTATGATTTAAGGTAACAGTAACGAAGCCTGCTGTAACAATTAGAAACGAACCATCGACATCATTTCAAAGAAAACATAAAGCTTCCAGAGAATCGAGCTCGTCTTCATCCACTTCATCGAGGTCCTCATCATCGAGTTCTATTTCATCGAGCTCTACTTCATCTAGCTCGTCGTCAAAGATACCGAATTCAGTTTTACGTGTTCGAAGTAATCCAAATTATCAGATATCTCCAGTAAATACTGATGAAAGCGACGTTGACTTGAGTGACTGATCCAACTTATTTGAATAATGCCGGGGCAAAGTCATTGAAAGCACTTTTAATGCGTCTTTTCAATTCGCGTCTGGTATTAAACTCCGTGGCATACACACGGCGTTTTAAATCGCCCCACAAAAAATAGTCAAGGGGAGTGAGGTCAGGCGAGCGAGGAGGCCAGGCGACAGGTCCTCCGCGACCAATCCATCGCCCGGGGAACTCCGCGTCTAGCATGGCTCTGACCTGCAGCTGAAAGTGCGCTGGAGCGCCGTCATGTTGGTAGTAGAGGTTTCTCAGGTATCGAAGGGGCACATTTTCTAGCATTCTGCCAATCACTCGCCGTAAAATGGTCATGTACGACTGACCATTTAAGCTGCTTTCGATGAAAAGAGGCCCAAGAATAATCCCTCCTAGCATACCCGCCCACACATTCACAGAAAAGCGATGCTGAAAGTGTCCCTGACGCGTTAGGTGCTCATTGCGCTGGCTCCAGTAGTGTTCGTTGTGAACATTGTAAATTCCAGATCTTGTAAATGTTGCTTCATCTGTGAACAAGATGGATATGTTGTCCAAGTTATGGAGAAGCCACTGACAGAACGCTATCCGTGGTTGATGGTCGTTTTCATACAACTCTTGGACGGGTTGGTAATGGTTATTATTTTTAACCAAAATAGACGCAGAATGCCACGGACGATAGTTTAAACTTAGCTGATGAATCGACCATGAGTTCTACAGATAATGTGCCTGTACCTGGGCCGTCCCGCTATGTTCCTGTCACCCGGAAGAACATTACAATTGGATGATTTTGAAAAAGATACATTAGATGCATTAAAAGCTCCTAAGGAGAAGGAGAATCGCCACTTGTCCTTTTTTAAAGGCATACTGCCGTCTATAGAAGATTTTACCGAACTTCAGACCCTCACTTTCCAAAGTAAAGTTTTACAACTAATCACGGAAATGCGCTATGGACAAACGACTCCACATTCGTCCTTTGCGTTTGAAGAGCAATTATCACACGGGTATCAAACCCGAAATTACCAAAGTACGGGTACGTACAGTTCAATAAACTCAAATTCTGATGTATTTCAATCTCCAAATCAAGGTTCTGAAGTGTCTCAAAATAGCGAAGAGATTGAATATGATTTTGCAAGCTTGTAAGTGATAATATTGCCCTGAAGTTGATTTGAAAATCTATTATAATATATAAAACAATGTCGTGTGTGTTACACCATTTGTACTTAACTCGAGAATAAAGCAAGTGGAAAAAATAAAAGATTTTCATTACTTACCTCAAAGTGATTCCCATCATTTCTATTGGCTCCACTGGATTCCTCATATTAGTATACTGTTTCCGTATATGTGGCTCTAAGGATTGCGATAAACCTTCAAAAGTGGATACACTCATTCGAAAAAAATTGTAAAACCTCTTTTCGTCTAAAACCAACTCTTGATATTCTTTAAAGAAAAAAAGTCCCGTCACTACTCCTCAAGGCTATAAATGGACTGATCCAGTGTTTTCGTATGATTCTACGTCGATTTCTTCGGTGGCGAAGTAATAAGAGCAGCAGCACACGTCTTTCCCGATCCATTGTTATTACAGACTGTCGCGTAGCGATGGGCAACCCCTCATTTTGCCGCCGCGGCTCCGTAGAACGTTGCGACGCCGCTCTGCCCGTGTGGTCGCCAGCGCGGCGAAATGGCTTGCGGTGCGGCGCCGCACCGCCCGTGAGGTTTGCCTCTTATGTGACGATGATGAAGATGACGACTTGAATAAATGCTTAGTATGCGATGAATTTGGTCGCAATAATGAGTTATGGTACAGATGCACTTCTTGTGGCTTATGGGCACACGCTAACTGCACAGGATGGGACTCGCCACAAGGTTACGTATGTGACAATTGTTAGGCTAAGCTGACTCTCATTGTCCCCATAGTGACTATAATTGCCCTCATTTGTGGACAATGGTGGTCAAAGGTGATTTTTTTTTAAAGTTTAATGGCAATTAATATATGATTCCAAAGGTAATGAAACTGTCCAAGACTGATACTGCCACACTCAGAAAGGTTCATTAAATTAGTCCTAATTAGTACTTAACTAATTATCATTAAATCTGTTAATGAACGATACATCCCAGAGACAATATTTAAGGGTTCATTAGTTAATGACAACTTTATGTATCCGTAGGGCAGAGTTACGTCAAAGTGTCTTTGAGATCGCTTATCGATAAACGATTGGTGTAGCCACACTTGATAATGTGATATTATTAAGTAGCAAAAACCTTCATTTAAATACATTAAAACCTTTTATATTTACAATAAAAATAAGAATTCGTTCATTTCCCGATCGTTTTTACATAAAAAACAAAACAAAACACCTATTTTCATGTAAATAAAATGAAGTACACGGACCCTTTTTTTTCTGGTAACACTAACTGTCAATGTTGTAAGCTGTCAGTGTTGAGGTTATGTTTTTATTTGTTTTGTGTTGCGTTTAAACCGCCAGGAAAGAAAATTCTTGTGATAAAGTTTAAATATATAGCTTTATCTTAACATAATTTATCATGGTAAGTTTCGTTTCTATGTACATTCAATGAATCTTACCTATAATATGTCAGTAGCTAAACAACACATGTATTTGAAGAAATTAAGTTGTGTTTGTTTCATTTTAGGAGTCTACAGGAACAAAAACCCCACGCAAAAGTGTAGCTAATTTCACCGCCGATGAAAAAGCACTATTGGCACAATTAATTAAAAAGAGACCAATCGTGGAATCCAAAATAACAGATGGCAACTCGGTCGCCAAGAAACAAGCAGCATGGGATATTATAACACATGAGTTTAATTGTAATGCCAATGTACAGACGCCAGCAGGTCAAGCTACCCGAAACTGTCCAATTTTCCCAATCAACCTTGAACCTTAATGCTTTGGCGATAAAGTTGAAATTTTTTTTTTTTTTTTGTGGTGCCATATTACATGCTATCGCAAACAGTCAAGAACAGGACTTGATAGCAAAAAAATAATGATAAACCAACTATCACTTTAGTATCAATAGATGACTTGGGTAAGTGAACAATGATTATAATAACGTTATCAAACTGTCTATCCTGAATCCTGGCTGTGTATGTATTGGCGGATTAATGGAAGAACACCATGTCAGCATGTTTGAAGTTCTGTGAGATGAATGTTTAATAGACCAGTAAAGATTTCTTTAACTTATTTTATTGGCAGATAGCAGTTTTGTAATGTAAAAATAAATGAATCATGTTTAAAAATCGTATTGTTGTTTTCAGGTATATTAGACATTGAAAACAAAATTGATTCTAAGGAAAACACAATATTTGAAGAAACAAATGAAATGGATGATCCTCAAATTGAAAATGAACAAAATATCACAGGTATTACAAAATTAATCTTGTAATACATTATTGTTTTAACTTTTCTATTCACTTTATACTAAAAATATCTTTAAATTATGTTTTAGATTACAGTGATAAGAAAAATACGACAGATATTAAAACCGCGGATCATGTGCGTAGACCCACAGATTATATTCGTCGGGAAGCTGTGTTAAGAATACGACATCTAGAAAATAAAAAAAAGATGGAAATGCAAATATTAAAAACACAGGTACTTAACAATGGCTTTCAACATCAACGTTGTATACCTACCAGTATTTTAATTTATAGCAAGATTAATTTATATGTTTACTTTTTGCTTTGCAGTTGGAAGTTGAACAGATAAAAAAAAGAGCAGCATTGTTGGAGGAAGAGAGGAACAACAGCTGTTTATTAGAAAAAGCTAAAATAGAATTAGAAAAACTGAAGAAATCTATTGCCAAATAAACTACTACTTATTTGGCAATAGATTTCTTCAGTTCTTCTAAATCTATCCTATGATTAGTCTCTTTTTCAAGGATTGAAAAATAAAAGTATTATTATTATTTTATGGATTTTTATTGATTAAAAATTATATTAAGAGAAACACCTATCAACTATGGATTGTCGCACCATAAATCCATTGCTGTTGGTGCTGCTTTCACTAATCGGTGCAATATCATCGTTCTCAATATGATGAGAATCCCAGTTCATTGGAACCAAATCATCAACTAATAAGGAAATATTATGCAGTGTCGCACATGCACATATGACAGCGACAACTGTATCCATCTTAATACCCATACCCAGTTGGAGACAAGGAAATCTTCGTTTCCAAATACCAAAGCATCTTTCCACAGTATTCCTGGTTTTAATTTGGCTTCTGTTGTAGTTTTCTTGGGCAGTTGAATTTGGTGATAAAAATGGTGTCAGCAGCACATTGCTAACTGCATACCCGCTGTCCCCTGAAATTATTCCTTTTAACACACCGGTATTCAGTCTTTGCTTAATAGCACTGCTGTTATAAATAAAACTATCATGGGTACTGCCAGGCCACCGGGCTACTAAATCATAAAATTCCAAGTTTGGCCCGGTGACTGCTTGAACGTTGATAGAAAAATACCCTTTTCTATTCCTATAAACTTCTGATGTTACTCCTCCTGGGCTTCTTATTTTAATGTGAGTGCAATCGATACACCCAATTACTCCAGGAAAATGAGCTATTTCATAAAAATTTTGCCTGGAACAAGGAAACAAATCAATTAGTACATTCATCAATGTATATGTAGTAGGTACAGCTATGTATGTTAATTTTATAAAGCCGGGTACTCACTAGCGAGCCGTAACTGTAACCGTTGCATGTACTGTAACCAAAAAACATAGTGTGTACGTGGTTCGCAAACCCGCTGCGAGCGGTACGCGTACGGCTTGCAGCGAGCCGACGTTTACAACGGTACTCATTTCTAAACCCGTAACGTTGCACGTAACTGTAACCGTTAGGCGCAGGCCAGACAGAAGAGACGTAAGACTAAGACGTGTCGCGGACAGGGCGGAGACGAGACACGGACGCGACTTTTCAAATTATATAGAAGAGACGGGGCGCAGAGAGTAAACTCAAAAGATGTCGCATCATTCAACCATGGTACACGTGCGAGTGAGCGAGACTGCGAAACCCGCCGGCCGCCACGCAGGCATGCATGCCACCGCGCGCCCCGCCCTCGCCCCCTCTGCGTCCGCGCCCCGTCTCTCCTGTGTGTTTTGAATAAAAGGCGCAGACATAAAACCGTTGCGCCCGCGCCCCGTCTCTTCTGTATGACACACAGAAAAGACGTAAGACGCAGACGGGGCGCGGACATTGTGTCTCTATCGCGTCCCTTTCATACAAAATTTATAGACGCTAAACATACAGAAGAGACGGGGCGCGGGCGCAACGGTTTTATGTCTGCGCCTTTTATTCAAAACACACAGGAGAGACGGGGCGCGGACGCGGAGGGGTCGAGGGCGGGGCGCGCGGTGGCATGCATGCCTGCGTGGCGGCCGGCGGGTTTCGCAGTCTCGCTCACTCGCACGTGTACCGTGGTTGAATGATGCGACATCTTTTGAGTTTACTCTTAAAAATGCGTGACGACATAGCATTTAATATTCAGTTTTGTGAATAGGCTACTTGACACTTATCTAATTTCATACAATAAATGAGTATTTCTTACAGTATTTAGCTTACGAAAACGAAATATATCGATTTTAATAACAAAAAGCGTAAGATTAATTTATAAATTCAATTTAAAAAATGTGTTTTTTTTTTTTAATTTGAATCGCCGAAAACGCTGTCGTCCATGATGTGACGTCATACAAATTGTAAACAAAACGAGTAGGTACTCGTGATTTGACGTGGTGTTATTACAAGTATAAATATTTCGATAAAAACTCCTTAACACGTTCTTAATTTATTTGCTTTATTGAAAAACAATAATAAATTCATTATGGACGTTGGTTTCACAAAAGCAGACAGCACAAATTTGCCAAAAATTGATAAATTAATGGTTGGTAATTTCTTTGCCTTGAATGATTTAAATAACCTAAAAAAGTATTTCAAAAGTAACTAAAAGTTTCTGTACTTTGGTAGGTACTTACTGATCTTCGCAAAAATAAATTTGAGTTACAGTTGATAATGATTCAGGATCCCTTTGAGCAAGTCTTAGCCATGTTTTGCGAATATTTGTTTCACTAGGCACTCTAATCCACAACTTTCCTGGGGTCTTTATCGATGTGTTTTTGCATTCTCGGACGATAATTACTGTATTTTGCATGTAAATTAGTTGAAATCATGTTTTTAAAGTAAAGTAAACTGGAAAATTGTCCACGTTTAAATGTGTGTGTCAAATGTTTGTTTACAATACGTATGATGTCAGAGCACAGATAATCTATGGACTAAAATGGCGGACAGCGTTTTCGCACCTACATGAAGAGTTTGTTTTTAAATTACAGTTTTGTAGTTTCATAGGTGTTGAAAAAATTTAGTAATATTTTTTTTACCTTAGTAGAACAAATATGAACTATTTAGGACCTAGTTTAAAAAAGAGTCAACTAGCCTATTGATTGAGAATAATCCTGTTATTTATGATTACAATAGGTCTGACTATTGTAACAGAAATGTTCAAGACCAAGCTTGGGAATCAAATGCCAGGACAATAAACGAAAACGGTAAGTAGTATTCTTTATTTAAAAAAAAACTATTATTTACGTACCTAGTACCTACATTAGAAATAAAAAAAAACTGTACCTTCGTTTTTAATGGTAAATAAAATAGAAATATTATAACAGTGACCTATATTGGGTTTTAGGATTAAAACATAAAATGAAAACGTCAAATATCATTTTATCATTCTTTTTAAAATGGCGTTGGTAGACGTCGATGGTACTAGGTACTCGCAAAGACACTTAAATTGTTAAGCAAGTAAATAATTGTTTTGCAATTAGGTATTTTTCATGGTAAATAACTAGTTAGTAGTATAAACTAGTAGATTAATGCGTTCTAAATAAGAATAGGATAGCCAATAACCTCGATCTAAATATTATAACTTGAGTGGAAAGTACGGTTTGCAAAAAAAGCTTATTCGCGTATCAATAAAGGGTTTTTTTTTTGCTTTGTATTAGATACTAAGCCATAATTAAATCTAGGTGAAGTAAAAACTTTATTGTTTAATATAAATTAGCTAAATATTTGGTTTTTTTCTTTGTTTGTAATCATGAAAATATGATTACAAACAATTCGCTTTCTTCTTCCTTTTGACACTACTCGAAACTTCACACAGTGACGCAGAGATGAGCAAAATTGAAGAACATGGCTTCTGATTAAACTTTTTTATTCACGATTCATATATTTATTTATTTTTTGTTTTGTTCACTATGACGTGACGTCACAACATGGCAATGGATCCTATTCTTATTTGGATCGGATTGTTATATTTTCTTAATCTCTCTCTGCGTGTTGTGTGTGTGTTTATACATTGTGTCTATTTTGATACGGAATAGGTGCCCGGTTTACAAAATAGTCGGTGAAGTATTCCCTGATACCGACTGCAGTTTCTCTGTATAGTGAATCAATCCTTGTTCCAACCAACGTATTTTGGATGTATGGCTCTGTAAGTTTTCCATCGCATCTTCGAATAACATTGTGCAATATACACATTGCTTGTATAATTACATCAGCTTTAGCAGGTTCACAGCATATGGGCATGCTCAGTCCTTGAAATTTAGTCCTTGCCATTCCAAAGGCACATTCTACTGATTTTCGTCCTCTGCTAAGTCTGTTGTTAAATATTCTTCTATCATTTGTCAATTGATTCCGTGAGTAAGGTTTCATTATGTTTTTTTTCAGAGAGAAAGCTTCATCTGCCACAAAATAGTATGGCATAGGTTGTACTTCTCCGGGCAGTGGAGAATGGTCCGGTAAATTAAGGTCTTCACGATACATAGCTTGTCCGAGAGTACTGGCTTGAAATGCACGCCCGTCACTATTTTTTCCGTATTCCCCAACATCTATCGTTACAAATAACCCGTCAGCGTCTACCAATGCTAATAACACAATCGAAAAGTATCCTTTGTAATTTATGAACGCTGATCCCGTGTTAGGTGGAGCTTTTATTCTAATATGTTTGCCATCCAGACTTCCCACACAATTCGGTAAATTCCAGAGAGTATGAAAACGCGCAGCTATCTCTAGCCATTTTTCTACATTGGGTGTAGGCATATATTCGGGTTGTAATGTTTGCCATAAAACTTGACAGGTATTATGAACTATTCCTCTAATTGTAGATTTTCCTCGCAGAAAGTAAACAGACAGTGATTTAAATGAACACCCATCTGCGAAATACCTATAAATAAAGATACAAATATAAATTAGGTACCTATATTACAATAGGTTAGTTGTCGTAAAAAAAAAATTATAAGTCCGTCCTTTAGATTATTCAAAAATAAGAGAGACATATTTTTTTATTTGTAAATTAAACCAAAAATGATCCAAGATAATGCACATTAAAATTACGTATAACGTCACGCCGTGTTACATTTTTTGGCACGGGGTGACGCCACACGTAACTTTAATGGGCTATATCTTTGTTATTTTTTATTTAATCGAAAAAAGAAAAATATGTGTCCAATATTTTTTTATAATCTAAAATACGGACTAAATAAAATGTTATTATTTTGACCCTGGAAACTACCTTATACTGTGCACCGTGATTTTTTGTTTGCGGAGGCTACTGAGCCAGCAAGTAACATTCTTAATTTTATATATAAGTACTAATAGCGATATAGGCTCAATAGTCTCTGTAAATAAAAACTCACAGAAAGTAATATACTTCATTATATTTATTTGATGATTTGATTGTTTCAGTACAAGCTTGCAAAGACCGTTGGAAAAACATAAGAAACAGATATGCAAAATACAAAAAACTTCTATCACTTCCATCTGGCTCAGCAGCCAAGAAGGTAAAAGAATATTACCTTGCCCAGCACTTACATTTTTTGGATAGATATTTGAAATCCAGACCTTCCAAATCTAATCTACAACCACAATGCAGGTCAGATACCCATACGGACGAAAGTGACCTTGATGAGGAGGACTCAATGTCGCCGTTTCGGCCTTCGTCCCATTCACCTTCTCCACACGCTCAAAATCATCCTTCGCCGTTATCATCGGACTCGAGTAAAAAAAGTAAAATGCCTACTTTGAAAGAGGTCAATCAATCTGCTTTTGATTACTTTAACAGAAAACGACAAAATAGCGAGAAACAAATAGAAACTCTTGATACAGATCTTGCCTTCCTTCAAAGCATGTTGTCTGATATGAAGGCTATGAATCTTGTTCAAAAACGAAAGTTCAAGATGGGAGTAATGCAGTTGGCGGCGCAAATCTTAGATGGAAACGAGACAACATCGACATCAGAACTAGCATATTCTACCAGCATTTCTCAAAACAACATGGCCACAGTATCTTCGATACAACAGCCGTTTCATAATGTTGCACCTCCATCGACAATAGAGCAAAATCAAAATGTTGCACCTCTATCGACAGAAGAGCAAAATCAAAGTATGGCATCTCCATCGATAAAAGAGCAAAATCAGAATGTTGCATCTCCATCAACATCTGGGCAAGATGAGAATACCCCAACGTTCTTCACTCTAACACCCTATTCAACAATTAGTTCAGTTCCGGCTTCACACGTCACCAATACATCTTTTTGAATGAAGATTCTCCTCTGAACTACACTTATAATTTTTCTTCACTAAAGTAATCCGAAGTTTGAGCGTGCACATTTTTCAAAAGTTAAACCATATATATTATATGTAACAGAATTTTCAGTTGATATTAAAGTAATTAATAAAGATAATGTATTTCACTTACCTTAACGTTATAAGTAATCTTTCTTCCGCACTAATAGATGCTCTCCAGTTTGTGTGCTTTCTCTGTAAAGCATTTCTCACTTTCGACATGATAATATTAAAACACTGTGGAGTCATTTTATACACTGAGACAAAACGATCTGGGTAATTGTGTAGGTCCTCCATTATTTTATAAAATCGATTGTCTTCATTGCTTAGCCATACCGGATGTACCCAGTAACGTCTAACCCTCTGTATATTAGCGAGATGCACCAGTGCCAGTACATCTTCATCTTCAGAAGAAGACATGTCGTCGCGTCAAAATCAGACTGTTGAATGTCGAATTTTCTACTGTATAATAGTCCTGAATACGCGACTGCGTCGCGTCTGCGCCCCGTCTCTTCTATATAATTTGAAAAGTCGCGTCCGTGTCTCGTCTCCGCCCTGTCCGCGACACGTCTTAGTCTTACGTCTCTTCTGTCTGGCCTGCGCCTTACTGTTACCAAAAACATAATGTGTACGTGGTTCGCGAGCCCGCGAGGAACGCTACACGAGCGACTCGCAGCGAGCCGACGATTGTCGGTTTTTGCCGCGGATCAAAGGGCGCTCGCAGTGCGCTCGTGGACGTCAAGAGGAGAGGTTGTTGCTAGCCGCTGCGAACCAGCTGTAATTTCGAGTCATCATTATGAGTGAATGGTCAGAGGATGAATGTCTTTTGCTGATAGACGCCTACAGGGAAAATACTGTACTATGGAACCCTAAGGACAAAGATTATTACAAAAATCATTTGAAAGAAGATGCCTGGGCTAAAATCGGAGGTATTATGAATGAAAGTGGGGGAGCATGCAAACAAAAAATGATTAATTTATTGGCTTCGTACAGAAGGGAGCGTATGAAAATTAAGAAATCAGTGGGAACGGGGAAAGGTATTTACTCTCACACCAACTAAGTTATTTATTTTTTGTTAATATTTATTTATTGTTTTTTTTTGTTATTAACTTTTACATCTAACTGTTTTATAACATTTCTTATTACAGGAAAAAACGAGATTTACGAAAGTAAATGGTATGCATTTAACCCTAGATCACTAACCATTCGTATAATAGACGACGCGCACCTAGTGCTTTCGCCATTTCACCGACTTCCCGTTGCCCCCCGCCCCGCACTCTTTTAGTACCTTCCTGGGTAGTGAAATTAGTCACCCGCAAGGACTCATCGCGGATGCACGATAATTAGGTGGACATATATCGCGTGATCGTCGTCTCACAGACGAAAGGTTAGTAATGCTGTATAGTTTTTAGTAAAGTTGTACATACTTTTATGCTTCTGTTTATATTGTCAATTTTTGGAAAAGTTAATAACTTTTATTATTTACGAATTAATTATTTATATTATGGTTTTATGACGTGAACTCTATTTACCTATGATGTTTTTTTTATATTTTATACCGAGTTTTACAATATTTTTGTGTATTTTCTTGCCTTAGTTTTATTTACCTATTATTATATTTATTATTTTCTATTTTAGATGGATTTGAGAAGCGTAGAAGGCAAAATTGTGCAATGGTTAGCTGAATCGGACACCGAATCTTTACCTGACAATGAACCTTATTCATCCAGTTCTGAGGAAGAGAATAATGTTGATACGGAAGTACATGTCCCTTCTGAGGAAAGTGAAGAAGAAGCTTCAGACTCTTCGGGGGACGAATTGTTAGTTTCACGTCGCGGGCGTAATCGAAGGTTAGTCTTAGATTCTGATGATGATACAATAAACACGGATCAGGCGGAATCCAGCAGTGATACTCAAACACAAGTACCGCAATTACATCCGACAGTTATTCGGCCGAGCCAGCGTAACTTGTACGGTAAGAACCGACACAGATGGTCAACAAATCCTCGTGACCCACGCACACGTACAAGTAGTCGTAATGTGATACATATCGTACCTGGTCCTTCTGGATTGGCTAAAGAGGTCTCAGAGCCAAAGGAACTATTTCAACTTTTTGTGACGGAAGAAATGATCGATGCCGTCGTGCAATTTACAAACGCAGATATTGATATAAAGAATAATAAGTACAAACATTCAAAATTCACTACTTCTCGGACGTCGGCTAATGAAGTCAAGGCTTTACTGGGTCTACTTATTCAATCTGCTGCCCTGAAAAGTAATCATTTGCCAACTCGGATGTTATTTGACACAAAAAGAAGCGCAAACACCTATAAGGGCTGCATGAGTGCTGAAAGGTTTGATTTTTTACTAAGATGCTTGAGATTTGACGATAAAAACACAAGGCAACAAAGAAGGGTATCTGACAAACTGGCTCCCATTAGAGATTTCTGGGAAAAATTTATAGATAATTGTCAGCAATGGTCCAAGCCAGGTTCATACGTTACGATAGATGAACAACTTCTTGGTTTTAGAGGACGCTGCCCTTTCAGGATGTACATCCCCAATAAACCGAACAAATATGGTTTGAAACTTGTTATGATGGCGGATTGTAATACAAAATATATGTGCAACGCTATACCTTATCTAGGAAAAAACACTAACACCGGTAACGAACCATTGGCTAGTTATTTTGTAAAAGAGATAGCTAAACCCATATATGGATCAAATCGGAATATCACAATGGACAACTGGTTTACGTCAGTTACCCTGGCCACAGAATTGCTAAAACCGCCTTATAAGCTGACAGTCGTGGGTACATTGCGAAGCAATAAACGTGAGATCCCGAAAGAAATGCAGAACAACAAAAATAGACCAGTAGGCACTTCGATGTTCGGCTTTGACAGAGATATGACTTTAGTCTCATACAAACCAAAATCAAATAAAGTCGTATACCTTCTATCTACGACTCATGACCAACCTGCTATTAGCAACGGCTCCAAAAAACCGGAAATTATTGAATTTTACAATTCAACTAAAGGAGCAGTCGATACAGTGGACCAGATGTGCTCAATTATGAGCACAAGCCGTAAAACCAACCGATGGCCGTTGTGCTTATTTTACGGTATACTAAACATATCTATAATTAATGCTTATGTCCTGCACGTATCACACGAGATCCGTAATAATAAAAAACCTACAAAAAGAAGGGATTTTGCCTTAGCAATGGCAGAAGAACTTATGGCACCTTGGCTTCGTGAGCGATATAACACTGTGACTTTGCAGCGTAATTTGAAGCAAATTATCGGCGAAATTCTAAAAATAGATGTTTCTGACGAACAGTCAAGTCAAGAACAACCAAGAAACCGAAAAATTTGCAGTTATTGCCCAGCGAAAAAACGTCGCATGACCAAATACTTTTGCAAGGGCTGCAAGAGGGCCAGTTGTGGCGAACATACAGTTTCTATGTGTAATTCCTGTACTGATTAAGATATTTCATTATTTTTTATTATTATATGATACGTTAAAAGCTTAATTACTGTGAACTTTATTTTGATTAAAGAAAATTAAACAGATTTTTAATTTTTTTTTTTTTTTTCGTAGTCTCAGAGACGAAAGGTTAGTTACAGCGTTACTCGAAAATAAGGTTAGTGAGCTAGGGTTAAGGTACTAGGATTCTTGAACGATCGTTTTACACCTCGAAAAGGACTTGAGGCTGGAGACGCGAATGAACAGGTGGGTAGATTTTTACTATCTCCGTTTTACGCATACATGTCTTGCCATGGTATTTTACCTTCATTTAAAAAATAATGAGCAAATACTTCACGATTTTCTTTCAAATTTGCCGCTGAACGGCGAGCAATGGCGTGTAACGGACGAAACGATGTTCCTTCCGCTTCGTTTCGCCATGTTCCTGGTATAACTTCACCAGTCTCTGTGTTTTCATTATCAAAAGAGCCTTGGGGTGTGTATACCGAAAATGAGGAAGAACGCCTTAGAAAAAAGCAGAAGCACTAGTGTCATTACGATCGTTTCAACCTTTTTTTGGCTGCAGTAATATTGGTTTTCTTAGTACTCTAAAAACGCTAGCCAGAATCCCAAATGCATTTTCGACCACTCTTCGGCCTCTTGATAGCCGATAGTTAAAAATTCTTTCTTTAGATCCTTTCGAATAGGTGCCCGCGTATGGTTTCATTAGATTTTCTCCCAAAGGAAATGCTGCATCACCACAGGAAGTAGAAGGGAAGTAGTCTGTTGCGATTTTGTAGGGATACGGGTTCCGGTAAATTTAAAGATTTCTCATCCATCATCCTTTTCAAACTACATCCTTGTAATACAACTCCATCCGAAATTCTTCCTTGAGTCCCAATATGCACGTTCATAAAGTTATATTGTGCGTCTACTAATGCCAACAATACGATGCTGAACTGAGATTTATAATTGTAGTATTCTGCTCCAGAATTGAATGGACACTGGATAAGAATATGCTTGCCATCGATAGCCCCAATTACATGTGGAAAGTGCCATAGTTTCTCAAACTCTTTGCTGCATTCAAGCCATTCGTCACGATTTGTCGGCATCTACAACAGACGATATTTGTATTATTATTGATAATATTAATGAACACACGATTTTTTTGCAGGTGGAGGATAAGAACGATACTAATGCCAACAGCCCCCTTCCATCACTTGAGCCTCCCAATAAAAAGCTAAAATCAGATCCCAAACTACAAAATTAAATGCTAAAAGAGGCTTTCGGGATATTAAAAAATACGGCAAATAAACCACAGCAGGATATGGAACTAAAGTCTTTCTTCGATTTCATACAAGAAAAAATGAAAAACTACTCAAGGGACACAAAAACACAATTCAACACGAAATATTTCAGATCATTATGCGTGCTGATCAAGGCTATTACTATTCTATGCAAAATTATGGTTACTATTCTGCTACACAAAACCAACAATCTCCACGCAATTCAAATTCTTCCATCGCTACAAATAAAGAAACTCCTGTGGACTTAAACACAGCAGGCCCTTCTTCTACTTGAGGGGTCTAGATTGGCGGGACGGATGAGGGAGAGAGCCTCCCGTCCAAGCCGCCGCGGGAGACGCCCCGGGCGTCGGGAGTCGAGAGACGACTACCGGCCACCGTAGGCGCGGGCCTGCGGGCGGAGAGCAATGGGTAGCTCACCGCCCGATCAGGACCAGGCCCGTGCCGGACGGCGCGTAAGTGTTCCACGCGCGCCTCAAAGAGATGTCAGCATAACGAGGGGCCCCTCAGGGCCGAAGCCTGCCGGGGCAGCGGGATTGTCCGAAAGGGTTACCGCTGCCCCGGAACATAAAGGGCGAAGGAAGGAACATGGGTGGGTTTTAGTCAGTAAGAGTCTGACACTCCCTTCCGCTCCACCCAGAGCGGGAGGAGTCATTTGATGATTTCCCATCCCAAAAAAAAAAAAAAAAAAAAAGGGGTCTAGATTCAAAACCGCCTCTGTCACAAATTATCGTCATGCGAAGTTTTCATGTGGCAACATTCTTTGTTATTTCATTTTGCATTGTACTAAAACAGAAGTGAGCAAAGTCGCCTCTATCCTATACAAAAAGTCCCTTGAAATACTTGCTTAAGTGCAAAACCGACTCTATTCAAAACATTGGATGCAAAAGCGACACTTTCGAGGCTCGACCAATGACAGCTTAGCATGTTGTTGAGAGATTTAATGGCGCCCGGCTATTGTTTTTGTGAACTGCGTGTTAGTTTTAATTTAATTGTGTGTGGAAAAAAGTGTGAAAATAGAAATTAATATTGCCCCTGTCGAAGGTAATGCAGCAAGGAAGAGGATCCGTAACAAATCGCAATGGAAAAGAAATGTGAAAAAGCGTGAGAGGTATGTTTCTAATGCCCTGTATTGAGCTGTAAATGAATCAATAATACAGAACATAACCAAGATATAAAATAGGTACTTTTTATGTTTTGAACGAATGTAAACAATCATTACCTATTGTGAATTACCTTTAGAACGATCACATTTTACTTTGTAGGTATATAATACAGGATTTTATTTTATTTTTAAAGTGTGTTCGTTCGTTAATTTCCGACAGGGTGTCAAAAATAAGTTTAGCATAGGTAGGTAGTGCGTGTTGTTGAGCACATTGTTGACAAGGTTCTTAGCTGTGTCTTATCGAGATTGTGTAGTGGTAATTCATATTTTTTATTTCATTTCAGGTATTCATCGTTAAAACCGCCAAATATTAATCAAATTAGGGCATGCAAACATAACTCCGATAAGCTGAAGCGTAATAATTTGAATCCACAGGATATTCGAAAAGAACAATGTCAGGTTTCGGCTTACACAACTTATAAAACTAAATTCACACGGACACAAAGTTTTTACCTACAACAATTTAAATATAAAATTACAACTTATTAAAAAATATTTAGTTGTTTTCGAGAACTTTTCGAAAAGAAAATCATTTTAATAAGTAATCATTTTACTAATCATGTTCTTGAATTCCAGGACTTTCTTTTTTTAAATAAAAAAGTGTCAGGTACACCTGTTCTGCCACTGTAATCGATTATTCTAAATCTAATTGAAGCGATTTACTTTTTATTTACCACCTCACAATTGTCTTTTATTATTATTATTATTTTCCTAAATAATACGTTTATCGTGTTTATTAAGTATAAAATACATTTAGTGTTTTTTAAAGAATATAAAAACGAAATTCTAGGAATCGATTTTCTTGATCTGTGTTCATTAACTTAATCGCCTTGTAATGGCAACCCTGTTAGGTTACGTCTTCTGCAATTCTGTCAAACATCTTGTGTTGTGTTGTTGTCGGTGTTTTTCTATGTGTACGTTACGTTTGTTTCCTTCTCGAATTCCTCTGCGTTTGCGCTAAAGACTTATTGTTATATTTGTTATTGTTATTTGTTCTTGTTATATTTCACATTTTCTGACAATGTCCCATCAACTACGTTGTATTAATTGTGGTATAAATGTTTTCCGGATGGAACGGCATTTAGTTGAATCTGACGATGCCCGTTCATTGTTACGGCAATGGACTTCACTTTGTAAGGTAGGTAAACGAACTGTGGGATGCTGTTCCCACACCATGACCATTTTATGG
Organism: Apamea monoglypha; assembly: GCA_911387795.2. Classification (NCBI taxonomy): domain Eukaryota; kingdom Metazoa; phylum Arthropoda; class Insecta; order Lepidoptera; family Noctuidae; genus Apamea; species Apamea monoglypha. The sequence goes on along the minus strand of OU426935.1, from coordinate 5,517,930 downwards.
TATTTAGGTTGGGCTCGGCACCAAAACAATATTGAGCCCCCTGCACAATTCCTTGATGATTTGTTAATTGAATTTTATAACGAAATAGATGATAATGAATGATAATGATGAAAAAGAATAAAACTATTCAATTACTTTATATTTTTTGTTTAACTTACCTACTCTGTAAAAATACATAACCTCCAATTTAAAATGTCTGAATAACTTCTTTTTTAGAAGTTCAGTGTAAAACTGGAAATCACAGAAAAGCTTTTGACATTAAACTACACAAAAAAACGTAAGAATTTTCACTGTCCATGACAAATTAATATTGAGCCAAAGTAACTATGGACATCTGACATTGTTCTTTCACCAAACCTTTTATTCAAATCCTGATAAAGTTTATCAGGATAACTTTATGTTAAAATATATAAAAATACATTCACCCGTACAGCGACATCGTAAAGTGGGACAACGTGCTGCCTCCTTAACATATACAAAGTTTTATATAAGAACATACGTGTCGACAGATATCAAACTCGCCCAAGTCCAGTACCGGCCATTTAATGTTTAATTTATTTCTTCGGTTCAGCAAAAAAATACGATTCTTTTTGCTTTAGATCAATCCAATCTAAGTCCTCAGTTTCCTAAAGAAATGAAGGGCGAAAGTTGATACATTTTTTCAATCCCACCTAAGTCACACACGCGCTTCAAATCATATGAGCCCAAGTCCATTACAGCCAATCACACGTCAACTTTACTCTGTCATGGCCGCCATTCTTGTTTGTTCCACGTGCTAGTAATAACCGCGCTCCGTGTTTTTATTTTAATTATGGACAATTTAATAAAAGTGGTGCCTCCAGAGTTAGCAAAAAAGAAGCAGAAGAAAAGTGCAACTGATAACATAACAAAAAATGGACAAAATCGGTAAGTTAGAGTGTATTATAAGATTATTTTACAACAAGATCGTACCTCAGGACAGCGACGTCTTAACCTTGAACAGGGCCGGACTGTTTTGATTGTTCGAACGTATACCGCGTTTTTTTTTTGAGAGAGATTTTATGTTTACCTTTGTATTAGTAACTAGGAGGATATCTTGTAAATAAGAAGATAATTTAGGTACCTAATGTATGCATAGTTGAGTAATCAAATAATGTAATGGAATTTTAAACGGGGTAAATATTCCGACTTTCTGGCGTTAATCAGATGTTATTTATTTTTCTTACAGGTACTCGGCGAAATCTTTGCCCAAAAAGCCTACATGTAAGCACATAAAAAAAAGCATATACAAATGTGAAGCTTTAACTTCTCAATTTTCTACTTTCATAAGAAGTTTTATAGCAGTCACAAAAAAATTGATCAAGATAATTTTATTCTGAAATACACATCTATAATACCAGTACAACGAAAACGATCAAGAACAAATACCAGGACCCCAAAATCTTTTTCCAATCATTTTTTTATTCCCGACCACAAGTCTAAGGAACTTGTTCCAGTTTGTCTTCAAGCTTTCTGTGATGTTTTAAATATAAAACAAGGAAGAATAAAAGGCGTCACTAAAAGATTCGCAGAAAATGGGACCAGTGCATTAGAGAGAAGAGGAGGTGACCGAAAAGAGTTTGCATTTAGATCAAAATTGGAATCTATCCAGAAATTTATAATGAAATTTAAACTTTTGGATTCTCATTACTGTAGAGGCAAGATAAAGCAGAGAATTTATTTGGACCCAAGTCTTAATATTACTAAGATGTACAAAATGTATGAGGATGAAGTCACACCTGGATTATCGGTAACCGAATCTTATTTCAGAAAAGTATTTAATACATCTTTTAACATAGGGTTTGGAACACCGCGACAGGATGTTTGTTCTGATTGCCTTCAACTTTTAGAAAAAATGAAAAGATGTCCAAACGGAATTGAAAAGGAAAACATACGTGCACAATACAGAATCCATAAGATGAGAGCGAAAAGCTTTTTTCAGCTTTTGAAAGATGAAAATCCGGATATACTTATCCTTTCATTTGATTGTCAAAAAAATTTACCTATGCCCAGGGTACCAGACCAATCGACATATTATTCGAGGCAGCTATACATTTATAATTTCACAATTGTTGTGGGCAACTCAAAGACAAATTTAACACGTGAAAATGTCTTCTCCTATGTTTGGACAGAAGACAAGGCACCAAAAGGCTCCAACGAAATAGCATCCTGCGTCTATCACTGCTTAAAAAATTTAAATATGGAGGGGAAGAAAATTGTCAGGCTCGTGGCAGATGGCTGTGGAGGCCAAAATAAAAACTCCGTTTTGATTGGGATGGTTTCAAAATGGCTATGTGAGACGCAAAATGTTATATCCAAAGATGAGATAATTTTCCCAGTAACAGGCCATAGCTTTATTCCTCCAGACAGAGTGTTTGCAATCACCGAAAAAAAAATTCGCCGTCGTCGATGTTCGCAGAAAACATTATAAATCCAAATGACTATATCAATTTGATGTCATCTAATGCTACCATCTAGCATGTTGTTGACCAAGTGCCTGTATTTGATTGGAAAGAAGCATGCAAGAATGTGCTTAAAAGCACACAGAGCCTGCACTTCCAAATAAGTAAATGCAAGCGTATAATTATTGAAAAGGTGACGCGAAAAATTCTGGTACGTGGTGAAGTGTCATACAGAAATGACATAAGTCAACTAATACCCATTACTAAAAGAGGTAAAAAAATATCACAAATTTTACCTGACAGAATAAATCACAGTGTCACCATCAAACAAGAGAAGCTTGACGATGTTAATAAACTGTTAAAAAAACACTTCGGAGAGCAGTGGCCCGAAATTCCGGAGTTAAATTATTTTAAAAAGGTTTTAGCTTTACCCGGCCATGATGATGAAACTGCGGACGGTGAAGAGGATGACTGTATTCCTGAGGAAATATTTGATTTTGTTTAGTTTATTGTTCTTGCTTTGATTTCAATATTTTCAGTATTAATATGTAAGGCAAAACTGTGATTGTGTTGCATTTATATAATAATCAAAATAAGAAAAAAGACGAATAATAGTAAATTCTTTTTTTTTAAGAATAAAAATATTTTAATGATAATATTTAATTTTAATTTCCTGAGTCCGTACCCTAATCGTTATGTAATATCAAACTCGCCTAAGTCCTATACAAGTAATATGTTTGATTAAAAAGATTTTTTTTTCTTTTTTTTTTAATAAATTTTAGAAACGTAGAAAAGTATAAATTTAATATATGCTCAAGGTAATATATTTTGTTGATAATAAATATTTATAAAAAGTTGTCTATTGGCATGACTGACTAAGTAACCAATTGTGTTTTGTAGATGGACGTGGGACATAGTAAGGAAAAGGCAACTACGCCGCTGCCAGTACAATCTCGAATAATTTCAGCGTTAGTGGTAAATAGATCGCCTAGCGGAACTCTGCGCGCTACAGATGATCGTGTTCTGTTACAACAGACCTCATCAGGATCCGTACAACCATACCGCTCACATAACATGCCAGAGCTAACAAATTATTTCTTGGATCAAAATGAAGCCGATATTCTATTAGAAACCGATGATTGTGTACGAGTAGATCAGCCTTCTGATTATGAAGAAATTCCTACTAATGTAAGTAGAATTACTTTTTTTTTTTTTTTAATTAATCACTGTGTCGCGGGGGTTTTACAAACATTTAGAATCTCTGGTTGTTTTAGTTGCCTTATCGACACAATGAACCTCTTCTGCCTCAAAGTCTCGCAGAATTATTAGCTGTTGATTCAGGAAGTGATAATGATGAAAAGGACGAAGCAGATTATACAGAACATGAAATATTAGAAATGATAGAGGGAAGCATAAATGAGGACGACCAAGAAGTGCCTCCAAACTCCGAAGTCATAGCTGATTTATCGTGGTCTGATAATTTTAAAACATTTACGGCAGTTGAAGAAAGGGAAATGCCGATTTTAGGCCTTGAATTGCACAAGGGATTGGTTTCACTAAAAAAATATGTTAATATTTTTCTCATGTCTTCCACGTATTCATTAATCTGTGCAAGTTGGTTAGTATTTAAAAAAATAATTAAATATTAAAACGACTAAAATAATGGAACCTCAATAAAGATAATTTCAAAATGTTGCCTTTACAAAAAAAATGTTGGCATGTAATTAATCGGAACAATAATAATCGTTTATTATTGTTTATTAATGAGTTCATTTTCTTCTAAAAGAAAATGAACGAATGAATGTAATGTAATGTAAACCACAGAAACCTTTTGATAATTGTTATTATTCTATTTTTGAACTTAATAGTGATATTTATAAAACAAAAAATATCTATAATCGATCTAAGTATCGATTTTTTTGCACTTTTTATGGCAACACCAAATCTACTTGTCAGCTGCCGAAATACGTAAATGTCAAAATCATTGCTTGTTTTGCAACTCAATTGCTTACTGGCGACTTGTGTTTATTGCTTTCTATTGACTACTTTTGCCCATGAATCTCTCCCATGACTCTGACGATTCTCCCCTAACTGACAACCACGGCTTGATTATGGATTCTGCTCCTGCTACTCATGACGACACTGGCGACCATTTGGATTTGATATTAGACGCTTCGACCGACGAACCCGGCATTAACTCTGGACCTAGTTGTTCACAACAGTCATCATCTACTGCTGTAACTGGTGATCTACGTTGTGTAAACTGCGGTTTGAATGTATCCAGAATGCGAAGACATACTTTGGAAATCGCTGAAGTTCGAAATCTTATACAACGATGGATTGGCCAGGTAAATAATAATATACGTATTTATTAGAAATCTTTATTTAATAGTACTATTTTAGCCTATTTTAAGTGCTGAGTTTATAACTTCTCTCATCTTTTCTTGTAGGTACAAGTTTCTAGTGATAGTCTAGTGTGCCATGCATGTTGGACCAATGCTTAGGATGAGATACGACATCCAAAAAGATCTGAGCCAATTGTTGGTCATGTAAATGTATGTATCAGCTGTGGCACATCACTTTTAAGGAAACGATCACATACACTGAATACAAACACTCCACGTGAAGCTGCTATTAGAAATATGGTTGCCCAACAGATAGCACCTCGTCAGGTATGGTATTTTTGTGTTGTGTAATATCTTTTGATTATAATACTAATGTTATTCATTTGATCTTAAAAAATTGTATATGTATAATTATGTCTACTAAAAACATAAAATAATTTATTATAATATTGCATTACATGAGCCGTTTGTTTTTTATTGCAGTTGACAAGAACAACACTTCTCTGTCATACCTGTTGGCGAAGGATTGACAGAGCAGCATCACGTTCTGCTATAGAACGAGAACCTGAAGCAACAATGCATAGTCCTTCTCTTGAAGTTGAGGCTGACTCTGTGGCTCCTACACAAGCAGAAGAAAGGGATGCAGATATATCTGATAACAACCAGATACTACTGCCAAACTATATACGGGCACCAAGTACACAACGGCAATGTTTTTTCCCTGGTTGCAATGGTATTGAAAGACTTTTAGTCCCAGCATCACTACGCGTAAGTTTACTGTGCGATTATAGTTACTATGTGCCTTCAGACTGTAGGATCTGCTCATATCACTTGACCAGTAATTCATGGGATTTATTGTTGCAATCAATATTAAATCCTATTAGAACATTTAGCTCAGAGCAAATGGAAGAACTACTTTCTTTACTGAAAGATAATATGGTGATGCATTTAGATTTTGATAATATTCAGACTATGCCAGATCATATTATTCATTATTATTTAGGCTTTTACAAACAGCAATTTGAGCAAATTCTTGCAGAAGTCCCAAGATTATCAGGCAGACATAGAGGAGCTTTTGCACTTGCAGCCTATTTAATGAAACTAAGAACAGGGGATAGTAATGAACGTATTGCAGCTTTATTGCGAGTGCCCAGAAGTACACTAGAAACATTAATGAATACAGCACGTGAAATATTGCACCAAGACTTTGTTCCCAGAAACCTTGGTTTAAGCTATATTACAAGAGAAGATATCTCTCGAAGGAATCTAATAATTCCTAATGGTCTTTTTGGAGGTGCAGATAGAACACCAATTGTAATTGCTGATGGTACATATATCTACATTGAGAAAAGCTCCAATTAGTATCAACAAAAACCTACTCTTTACATAAATACCGCAACTTAGTGAAACCATTTTTGTTTGATTGCAGCGATGGTTATATTATCGATATATTTGGTCCATATCCTGCAACAACGACTGATGCTGATATCATTAATAAAGAATTTTCAAATGAAAATAGCCCTTGCCGACAATTTTTCCAACCGGGGGATGTATTTATTTTGGACAGAGGCTTTAGGGATTCATTATTATTATTAGAGAGTTGTGGTTATGATGCGCATGTGCCCTTTTTTTTTTTTTTTTTTGGTATGGGAAATCATCAAATGACTCCTCCCGCTCTGGGTGGAGCGGAAGGGAGTGTCAGACTCTTACTGACTAAAACCCACCCATGTTCCTTCCTTCGCCCTTTATGTTCCGGGGTAGCGGTAACCCTTTCGGACAATCCCGCTGCCCCGGCAGGCTTCGGCCCTGAGGGGCCCCTCGTTATGCTGACATCTCTTTGAGGCGCGCGTGGAACACTTACGCGCCGTCCGGCACGGGCCTGGTCCTGATCGGGCGGTGAGCTACCCATTGCTCTCCGCCCGCAGGCCCGCGCCTACGGTGGCCGGTAGTCGTCGCTCGACTCCCGACGCCCGGGGCGTCTCCCGCGGCGGCTGGGACGGGAGGCTCTCTCCCTCATCCGTCCCGCCACCTCCTTCGCTAGCATGACTGCTTCGCAGAAGGAGGCGACTGCCTCCCACTGCGCATGTGCCCTTGTCTCTGGAAGAGGGTGAGACACAACTTTCCACTAGGGATGCTAACAAGACAAGAGCAGTCACATTATGTAGATGGGTGGTGGAAGCAGTAAACGGCATTTATAAAACTAAGTTTAAAATATTTAGGCAAGCATTTTTCAACAGGGTTTCTAAGCATATTATGATTGATTTCTCTGTGGCTGCTGCTCTTACCAACAAGTACTATTTGAGAGTACAAGACAGAGAAGATGCTGCTCAAATACTGCAAATAGTAAACCAAAATATGTATAATACACACCATCAATAATACCGGCTGCAGAACAAAAATCTATTACATCTTTTTCATACAAACCATCTAAAATACCGTCAACTTCAACAAGTTATCAAGAAACGAACACAGAAAATATCTACGAGACAAACTCCCCACTTCCGATTTATTCAAACTTAACTTCCAGATCTAGTTCATTCGACCCACCTCCGTTGCCTTATATACCACATGCTATATCGAAATCACAACAAAGATCCTCTGATTCTGTATTGCGCGAAGAGGATTACGAAACCGATATCGATACGACATTTGACTATTAAAAAACTGTTACCTAAATTTTCTTTCAAAATATTTTTTGTTAGAATAGTGTATTTGAACAATAAATAACAATACAATTGAACCATATATTTTTTATTTATTTACTCACCTGAGGCAGACTGACAGTGTTTCTTCAGCGGAAATAGCCAATCTATAATTGGTATTTTGTTTTTGAATATGTGGCCTGAGAATTTCCAATAAACTTTCAAATTTGTCATAGTTCATTTTATAATAGTCATAATGAATGCTAGGATACAGATGTAAATTTGTGCAAAATGTTTGAAATTGGCCAAACAGACATCTTTTCTTCCACAGGTCGTGTACCCAAAAGTTTCTTTTTCTTTTAAATCTTTCCCTCCTTATCTCTTCGGCCTCTTCCTCTTCTTCTTCAATTATATGTGCAATAATAATTAAATCCAAAATACCCATTTTCACTGCTTAAAAACAAGTTTCCTCGAGTTTTGTTGAAATTGAACTGCGCATAGGAGAGCGACCCATGAATTCATCGCGGGTGGGCTCGGGAAGGCGCGCGGATTCCCGCGACTGCTCGAGAAGTCGCTGGAATGCTCGAGAAGTCGCGGGACTCCGTGACTCCGCGCTTCGCTGCCCTTCGCCGCTCTTTCGGTGTGAGTTGACCCTAAGTAAATTTTGATAGTTATTCACATTTTGTCATCAAAAATATCATTTGTGTTTCAACCTAAATTCCTTAAATGTATGCATGTAATATTTTCGTTGGTTTTTTATTCAATAGTCAGTGGCAAATGATTTCATTTAGTAAAATCATAACGAATGTTTTATGCTCACAGACAAGTCCATACAGGTTTTTTTCTCAACTGGTCATTCTATGCTACATCATTGTCGGCAACTTGTCGTTGCCAAGAATGACACTAAGTTTCGCATAATGATTTACATGTTGACTTTCATGATGACATGTTACTAAGAATGATTTTCATCGATGCAATTTTGTTTTTCTTAGTGTAAATTTAAGGAACTTATGTTTTTTTCTGATTGCAAAAACTGTTCTACGAATTTATAACTTATATTAGATTAAAACTCTATATTTTAGGCTTGGGTTAAAATTTTCTCCATTTTCTATTTCCTTAAAATTCGTCAAAAAAAAATATAACATACTATAATTTATAATATTAGTACATTTTGCAATATTTTGTCAGAGACAGTTTGGTATAACTTGATGTGCTGGCGTCTGTGCATAGCGTTAAAAAGAGACAAAAATATATCTATTCTACTCTGCTCCTTCTACTTGCGCAAACGCAGCATGCGTCATTATAACTACGTCATTAGTGCACTCGTCGCTCCCATAACCAGCCATGTCCGATTTAAATACTAGTGGTTCCAGTTCATCAGGAAAAGTGCATTTAACATATATAAATAGAAAAGGCGGGACAATTTTATTACACGGAGGATATGAATATATAATAAAACGAAAACATAAAAGTGGTTTAATAATCTGGGAGTGTACTAACAGGAAGAAGAACAAATGTAAAGGACTTATCAAAATCAAGGTAAGTCCATAATAATAATACAATAGTAGGTATATCACACCTTATTTAGTACTCATTTTGGAATTGTTTATTGTTTTATAAGTAGGCATGTTCAAAATTTTAAATTCGATGACATCGTTATTAAGGCCGCCATTTTGTTTATTCGTAGGGCTCCCAGTTTGTTTACCAATCCCAGTATGACGGTAATGTGAGATGAATGTGAATAAAAAACAACTTTTTGTCTATGGTGATGATTTGATGTCTTTTTTTGTAAAAAAAAAAAAAAATATTAATTAATATTTTTTGTTGACCTAGGATACCAATATAATTGAAGAAAAGCCACATCTATCCCAACCTGATTTTGCAAGAAATTTTGTAGAAGAAAAAATACAGCAATGTAAAGATAAATTGGTTTCTCCTCAATTTCCACCAGTGCCAGAAACCTTCACCGCTATGGTGAGTGAATTCAAAGTCATACCAAGTTTGATTCAAAACATACCGTCATTTCAAAGCATCAAGTCAAGTTTATACAGACATAGAAGTACAATCGCTGGAATAAAAAGGCTTAAATGCAAAAATGTGGAAGAATTCCAAGTTCCAGAAGATTATAAGGACTTTCTTTTAGCAGACTATTCATATAACTGCAACCGAATTGTAGTGTTTTGTATTGAAGAAGCCAAAAATGTAATCTGTGGGATTGATCATTTCTTATGTGATGGTACCTTTAAAAGCTGCACAAAGTCATTCACTCAACTTTACTCGATACATGGAGACTTCAGAAGTACTGAAAATAGTACTAACATAATTCCGCTAATTTATGCATACATGAGCCGCCGTGATGAGGAATCCTATACAATTCTTTTCAATTTAATCAAAAGTCAAGTTCCTGGATGGCAACCTTCAAAGTTTTCAATTGATTTTGAGAAAGCTGCTATGAAGGCCATAAAAGCGACATTTCCGTTAGCTACACTTAAAGGATGACACACACACTTTAAAAAAGCAATATGGAACAAGGGCCGTGATTTGAAACTTACATCTGCTGACATATTCAAATTTCGAGAGGTAGCATTGACTACAGTACTTCCATTACTGCCCGAGACAGAAATAAGAAACGGTTGGCTCTATATAACGCACAGGGATACTACGGATCCTGATATTTTAAAGTTCAGGAAATACGTTGAAGTACAATGGCTAAAAGATGATTTTATACCAGTTTGGTGCGTTTTTGGGGAAAGGCATCGAACGACAAACGCTGTCGAAGGGTGACACCACAAACTAAATTCAGCGATGAGCAAGAAAAACCCAAACATAATGCACGCTTTAAGCGTTCTTCGAGAAGATGCATGTTTTTTCTTTGTGAAAAAAATGCAAATAAGTCAAAAAAAAAGAACCGTCCAACAAACGAAAAAAAAAAGTATGTTTACAGCGATCAGTTTATTCAAGAAACCCAAATGGAACTTGTAAACGGCCAAATATCTGTAGGCCAATTTTTAGAAATTATGAGAAACTAATAAGTACTTATTGTATTTTGTTTAACTACACTGGTCAGCAAATAAACCGAGCCACCCACTACCTAGGAACTCTGATTCGATTTTCTCAAAAAGTATAAAACTTACAACTATCAAAGTTATACCTACAAAAAGTGCGTTTCATGGTGATTAAAATGACTACAAATATTCGAAAGTACCGTCAACTCACATTGTAATCAAGCAACAAACACAATGCTAATACGGGTTGCAGACCAAGAGCTAAGCTAAGTTAGTTTAGCTTAGCTCGCATAGCTGACGCAGTTTTTCATACTTGTGTGCAGACCGCAAACTATGCGAACTAAGCTATGTGAGCTAACTAAAATATGCGAAGCTAAGTTAGTTGTGTATGCCGATGCGCAGCTACACGAGCTAAGCTAAGCCCCTCCCGCTACCCCGCACACCCTTTGCACATCCTTCGCCAGTGCTGTCCAGTGTTCTTTGTTGTACGCACGGTCGTTTAGTAGCGATTATGGAGCAATTTATTGAAACTGTTAAACAATTTCCTATACTATGGAACACACAATCAAAGGACTATCACAACTTAATTAAAAAGGATGTTGTATGGAAAAGAATAGTGGAGGAAATAAGTAATCCAGACATACCAGACGGTAAGTTTAATTAGTATTTATTTAAAGTTTAATCTAATTTATATTATTAAAATAATTACAAAAGGATTCTCTGACACGAAATGCTTCTCTAGTTGCTCGTAAGTTGTCGTATTGTACCGATCTTAAAGTTTGCTGTTCTTCAATATTGACGGTATTAGCGTTACTAGTTGTCGTTCTTGAAGACATTAAATAATTGTGCAAGATACAGGTAGTCTTTGTAATGACGTCTACTAGTTCTAATTGACATTCGAATGGTCGACGAAACACACGAAATCGCGCTGACAATATGCCGAACGCATTTTCTACTACATTTCGTGCTCTACTGAGACGATAGTTAAAGGTGTTTTTTGCTCTGTTATCTAAACATGTACTCCGTGGGTACGGTCTCATAAAGTGTTTTTGTAATGGGAATGCTTGATCACCTATAAACACAAAAGGTATTGGATCGCCATTAGGCGTTAAAGGTTTATGATTAGGTAAGTTTAGTTGCCCGTTTTGTAATTTGTAGCCAAATGCGCTATCTGCAAAAATACCTCCGTCGCTAAATCGGCCCATTGAACCAACGTCTATTATAATAAATCTTTTGTTCGCATCAACGACTGCGAGAAGGACGACAGAATACAATTTTTTATAATTAAAATAATTAGAACCCGACTGTGGAGGGCATTTTATTGAGATATGCTTCCCATCCACGGCACCAAGGCAGTTAGGAAATTGCCATTTATCATTAAAGTCTTCTGCAATTGCTTCCCATTCACTTTCTGTCGGTAACTTCATATATATTGGTTGCAAATGAATCCAAAGTGCATTGCACACATCTTTCACAATCAAAGAAACTGTGTTATTACCCACTCTGTAATTATATCCAATTGTTCTAAAGGAGTCACCAGTAGCTAAAAACCTGAAACATATAAATATTTGTTACTAAGTTTGACTTGGTGTTTGTTACAGTGAAAACTGCGAAGAATGAGTGGAAAAAGTTACGTGATAGTCATCGAGAGTCACTCAAAAGGATGAAAGCCAGTACAAGTGGTCAGGCTGCTTCTCCGGCAAATAACTGGAAATATGCCGAGTTACTCGAATTTCTTTTACCCCACATGAAAAACCGTAAGAGAACCGGTAACGTATCAATTAATAATAAAAATACATTGGCCAGTACATCAACCCAAAGTCAAAGTATTTTGCTCGGTGCATCAACTGATAATCAAAATACATTGCCCGGTACATCGATCGAAAGTCAAAATACTTTGCCCAGTACATCAACTGAAAGTCAAAGTATTTTGCTCGGTGCATCAACCCATAATCAAAGTACTGAGATTTTCGAAGAAATTCCGAATGATGATGATGAAAACACATCCGAAGCACCAAGGATGGGATGTCAGGGCAGAAAACCTCCACGTGTGCCCGGGGACTGGGGTTCCTTTCTGGATACGTCCAGGGGAAGACCAGTGTTCGGGCCGGTACATCCTGGGGTGCGGGCAGCGATTTCCCATTGGGATTATTTCCCAGTGGGATTTCGCTGTCCGCATGCTAATGTTCTGCCAAGAGGATCGCCCCACACAGGTCGCTCTGAGTAGCAGAGCAACAACTGTGGGGGGTCAGAGCGGGCCCGGTGTGCACTTACCCTGCCGCCGGGCAGGCAGGAGGGGCAACCCTTCTGCCACTGCTGCCAATCTCGTAGCCCCGGAGACAGTTAAGGTCATGTCTCTGGCTGTTGAAGGGGGTCGAGGGTCTTGGCTTAACCGCCCGGACCGCGAGGAAGATTAACCTCTATAAAAAATTCCCCAAACCTCCAAGCGGCGGCGCACCGTGAGGGAGGTTGTAAGCTTGGCTAATGGGTAGCTTGATTTAGTCGCTAGTGCGGACCATTATTTTTTGAGCAAGTACAGATTGATAATTACTCGTGGGAACAATATGGATAAAGTATTAAAACCTAAAACTACAGAAGAGATGGGGAGTGATGCGGGGTCGGAGTCCGACGCCGCATCTGGAGGCGCGAGCACGGGAGGCTCAGGGAGCCCCTGTCGTGCCAAGGAGGTGGCCGCTGCGAAGAAGAGCAAGCGGCCAAGGTCAGGGGACAGCCAGAGGTCGTCCTCCGACGAAGAGCTGGCCTCGGCTCGGAAGATCCCCACCAGTAGGCGGGTGGAGTCCGAGAGCGAGGCAAGGGGAGGGGGCTCACGGCTCGCGAAGCAGCCGAATTATCGGAGGAGTACGCTTCGGGGCCCTCGGGCGACGAGGCGGATGCGGTTGGCGCCCCCAACCCCGAGGAGGACCGACGCAAACCTCGGTTTGCGGCGGTCGTGGAGGCCGCGATACGGGACGTGGCCCTGAAGAAGCTGCAGGCTTCCAAAAACAGGGCCATAGTCTCGGCGACGGCCTCCATTATGGCGGCAGCGGAGGCGGCCAACTACACCGGCCCTTCGGCCGGCGAAGTGGCCGAATTACGGGCGCAGGTGGCCCGCCTGACAAACGCCACGGAGCTTCTCCATAAGGAGAACGAGAGGCTCCGGGCAGACCTGGCCGGCCTGCGGGTCGCCGGGGGCGCGAAGGCGAAACCGCTGAGCCAGCCCGACCCGGAGGAGAACCAGGTCCTCAGCCTGGTTCGGCGGGAGCTGGCGGCCTTCCAGGCGCGGTTTACCGTCCTGGAGGGCATAGTGTTGCGCCCCACCCTGGCGGGGAGAACGGCCCCGGGGCCGAAGGCGGCCACGTATGCGGCCGCTGCGGCAGTTGCCGCCCCTAAACCCGGGCCGTCTCGGGCCCAGGCGTCGGCCAAACCGGCGTCAGGCAAACCGGCGCCGGCCAGACCGGCGGCGGCAGGTGGAGCCCCGGCACAGGCACAGGCCCAGAGGAGGGGAAAAACGGCGCGGGAGGCGAAGGCCCCACAGCCAACGCCCCGCCCGCAAAACCCTCCCACTTCTCCCGCGACCGACGCCGAATGGCAGGTGGTCGGGGAGAAGAAGAAGGCGGCCAAAGCGGCCAGAAAGAAGGCGCAAAGGCGGCGCCGCAAGGAGCGAGCCGTAGCGGCTAGGCTTCGCGCCCCGAAGACCGCGGCTGTAGTGATAACACTACAGCCGGACGCGGTTAAGAGGGGCGTGACCTACGGCGACGTCCTCACAAAGGCGAGGGCGACGGTGGACCTCCGAGAGCTGGGGATCACCGGGGGCCTCCGGCACAGGGTGACCGCCACTGGCGCCCGCATGCTGGAGATCCCCGGGGCTGCTATCGGCCCCACCGCTGACGCCCTAGCTGAAAAGCTAAGGGCGTCCCTTGATGCGGAGGAGGCTCGGGTGTCCAGGCCCGTCAAGTGCGCAGACATGCGCATCTCGGGCCTGGATGACTCCGTAACGGAGGGAGAGGTGGTGGCCGCCGTCGTCAGGACGGGCGTGTGTCTGGCCGAGCAGGTGAAGGCCGGCACCATACGGCCAGACTCCACGGGCATGCGTACCCTAGTGGTAAGCTGCCCCGTGACGGCGGCCAAAACGATTGTGGAGGGCCGAAGGCTCCTGGTGGGCTGGGTTTCAGCGCAGGTCAAACTGCTGGAACCCAAGCCTCTGAGGTGCTACCGATGCCATGTGGGGCACCACGTTGGCGTCCAGTGCACCTCGGAGGTAGACCGCAGCACACTGTGCTACCGCTGCGGTCAGCCCGGACATAAGGCCGGCTCGTGCGACGCCGCGCCGCACTGCATCGCATGTGCGGCAGCTGGCAAGCCGGCCGATCACCGGGCGGGGAGCAAACCCTGCGCTCCGCCCACCGGAGCGAAGTGGAAGGGCAGGCCCTCTGCCGCCGTCGCCACCGCCACCGTCGTCGCCGCCGCCGCCGCCGCCGCCGCCGCCGCCGCTGCCATCTCTGGCGAGGGGCCCTCACAGGGGGCCCGGGAGGGGGCTGAAATGGAGGAGTAATGGCTCCTCCATTACGCCTCCTCCAGGCGAACATCAACCACTGCGCCTGCGCTCAGGACCTGTTGCTCCAGAGCGTGGCGCAGTGGTCGATTAACATCGCCGTGGTCGCTGAGCCGTACTTTGTCCCGCCCAGGGATGACTGGGTGGAGGACCTGAGCGGCTCAGTGGCCATAATTTCGACGGCCGCCGCCGGCACCCCGTCCCTCGAATGCGTCACGAAGGGACAGGGGTGCGTAGCAGCACGGTTCGGAGAGATGGTAGTAGTGGGAGTGTACTTCTCTCCGAGCCGAACTCTCGCCGAGTTCCACAACTCTTTAATAGAGTTGAGTGTCGTCGTCGCCGGAAGCCATCCCTTCCCCGTTCTAGTGCTCGGGGACTTCAACGCCAAGAATTTGGCCTGGGGTTCCCGTTGCACGGATGTGCGGGGCAGGATGGTGGAGGACTGGGCTCTGGAAACAGGCCTGGTCGTCCTAAATCGGGGCTCTGTTCCCACGTGTGAGCGGATGCGGGGGGAGTCGGTGGTGGACATCTCGTTCGCCAGCCCCGCTCTGTCACAGCGTGTCATTGACTGGCGCGTCATGGAGGAGGTGGAGACCTACTCCGATCACCGGTATATCCGGTTCGACGTCTCCACCCAGACCTCTAGCGCGCTGGTCCGACAGGCCCCGAGTGGTCCGCGGTGGGCGCTGAAGCAGCTGGACCGGGAGCTCCTCCTGGAAGCCTCGATCGTGCAGGCCTGGGTGTCATCACCGGACAGGCCTGCCGATATCGACGATGAGGCGGAGTGGTTCCGGGAGGCCATGTCCGACATCTGTGACGTGGCAATGCCCCGAGTCCGGCCGGGACGCGCCCGGCGTCGGGTGTACTGGTGGTCGCAGGAGTTAGGGTCGCTACGCAAGGCGTGCGTCGACGCGCGACACCGGTACACCAGGCACCGCAGGCTCCGCATTCGCCCTCCGGATGCGGAAGCCACGGAGGCGGAGCTGTACGAGGGGTACAGAGCGGCGAAGACCGCCCTCCGAGAGGCTGTCCGGCGGGCCAAGGATATGGCCCGCGAGGAGATGGTGGAGACTCTGAACAGAGATCCGTGGGGGCGCCCTTATAAAATGGTGCGGAATAAACTCCGCACCTGGGCCCCCCCGCTGACGCAGAGTCTCCGCCCCCAGCTGGTGGAGGAGGTGGTGAGCGCTCTGTTCCCCTCACGGGGGGTGCACACACCCCCGCCCATGGCTCCGCCAATTGCGGTGCCCGAAGCGGACCACGCGGACGACGACGACATCCCTGAAGTGACCGGGGTAGAACTGAGAGTGGCGGTAGGAAGGCTGAAGGCCAAAAATACCGCCCCAGGACCCGACGGCTTGCCAGGTAAAGCCTGGGTCCTGGCCTCGAGGGCTCTCGGGCCTCGACTGGAGGCGCTCTTAAGCGCATGTTTGGAGAGAGGCCAGTTCCCGCTTCGTTGGAAGACGGGGAAGCTGGTCCTCATTCGGAAGCCAGGGCGCCCAGCGGACTCTCCGTCCGCATACCGGCCCATCGTGCTGCTCGACGAGGTGGGCAAGCTCTTTGAGAGAGTAATTGTAAACCGCCTCGTCGGGCACTTGGTGAGGACGGGGCCGGATCTTGCGGACAGCCAGTTTGGCTTCCGCAAGGGGCGCTCGACGGTGGACGCCATCATGCGCGTGAGAGCCCTCACGACGGGGGACGCGGTGTCCCGGGGTGGGGTCGTCGTGGCGGTGTCACTCGACATCGCCAACGCGTTCAACACCCTGCCCTGGAGCTGCATTGTGGAGGCACTCCGGTATCACCGAGTGCCGCCCTACCTCCGTCGAATAGTCGAGGCGTATCTGACGGACAGAGCCGTCAGCTACCCCGGTCGCGATGGGGAGTGGAACCGGCGAGAGATGTCGTGCGGTGTCCCGCAGGGATCGGTTGTGGGGTCGTTCCTGTGGGACATCGGCTACGACTGGGTGCTGCGGGCCGACCTCCCTGATGGCGTCAGCGTGGTTTGCTACGCTGACGACACGCTGGTCCTGGCGCAGGGGAGGTCGCATCAGGCGGCGGCCGACGCGATGACACGCGGGGTTGCGATAGTCGTGGAGAGGATCCGGCAGTTGGGTCTCGAGGTGGCATTGCACAAGTCCGAGGCCATGACGTTTCATGGGCCCCGGAACGCGCCACCACCGGGATCCCAACTAACGGCAGGAGGGGTTCACATCGGCATCGAGACGACGATGAAGTACCTGGGTCTCGTCCTCGACAGCCGGTGGAACTTCGTCGAGCACTTCCGACGTTTGGCCCCCAAACTGGAACGGGCTGGGGCCGCCTTCAAGCGGCTCTTGCCCAACCTGGGGGGGCCAAACGCCTCCTGCCGGAGGCTTTACGCGGGGGTCGTGCGGTCCATGGCCATATACGGGGCCCCGGTGTGGGCGCGTTCACTGCGGCGGCGAGCCGCCCACTACCTGAACGCGCCCCAGAAGGTGGTAGCCGTAAGGCTAATCCGGGGCTACCGCACGATCTCGCGCGAGGCGGCAAGCCTCCTTGCCGGACTGCCGCCATGGGATCTGGAGGCGATAGTCCTCGCGCGCCTGTATGAGTGGCGCGCGGAGGCACTACGCCGGGGGGAAAGTCCGCTCCCGCGGCAAATTGCTGCGGAGCGGACGGACCTCCGGCTCGATCTCATGGCGACATGGAAAGAGCGACTGTCGCAACCCAGCGCAGGGCACGCCGCGGTAGCGGCGATAAGACCCCTCTTTGAGGAGTGGCTAGAGAGGCGCCACGGCGCCCTCACCTACCGCCTGACGCAGGTCCTCACCGGACACGGAAGTTTCGGGAGGTTCCTGCACATGATCAGGCGGGAGGAAACGCCCGGGTGTCACCATTGCCAGGATCGCCCAGAGGACACGGTGGAGCACACGGTGGAGGTCTGCCCCGCTTGGGCGGAGCACCGCCGTGTCCTCGTGGAGGCGATCGGCAGCGGCGGCGGCCTCTCGCGCCCGGCCCTGGTGCAAGCCATGGTCCGGAGCGAGAGGGAGTGGGAGGCAGTCGCCTCTTTCTGCGAAGCAGTCATGCTAGCGAAGGAGGTGGCGGGACGGATGAGGGAGAGAGCCTCCCGTCCCAGCCGCCGCGGGAGACGCCCCGGGCGTCGGGAGTCCACTGGAGACTACCGGCCACCGTAGGCGCGGGCCTGCGGGCGGAGAGCAATGGGTAGCTCACCGCCCGATCAGGACCAGGCCCGTGCCGGACGGCGCGTAAGTGTTCCACGCGCGCCTCAAAGAGATGTCAGCATAACGAGGGGCCCCTCAGGCGGGATTGTCCGAAAGGGTTACCGCTACCCCGGAACATAAAGGGCGAAGGAAGGAACATGGGTGGGTTTTAGTCAGTAAGAGTCTGACACTCCCTTCCGCTCCACCCAGAGCGGGAGGAGTCATTTGATGATTTCCCATCCCAAAAAAAAAAAAAAAAAAAGCACCAAGGATAAAAAAAAGAAAAGTTGGCGATGACTCATCATTACGCGACTTACTTCAGGATGTCGATAACGATTTTATGAAACGATGTGAGCAAAGAGAGAAACGGAAGGCTGAGGAGGCAAAAGAGGCGGAGAAACAAAAACATCCGTTAAATTTGTTTTTTGACAGTATGTGCGAGTCAACTAAAAAGCTTCCCGATTGTATACAACGAGATGTTAAAAAAAAGCTTTTTCAAATTGTAAACGAAGCAGAGGAAAATTATGAAAGTTATTTGTCTAGGCAGACTTATCAATATGGGTACTCATCATCATCTAGCTTCTCGACACCAGCTCAAAACGATAGCTTAGAAAATTTGTAATGTAACCTTTTGTCATTTACCAATAAAAAATTGTTTTAATTAAAATTGTTTTGCTTACCTCAAACAAATAGCTAATCTTTCTTCTGGCGTTATAGCCTTCCGATAGTTAGTATCTTGTTTAGTAATATCTCCGATAATCAAAGATAACAAATCATAAAACTGAACTCTTGTAACACGATAATATAACTGAAAATGTTCATCATCTAACTCATAAAATAAAGTTCTAAACTCTCCACTTGTGTGCCGAGATTGAATGTGTTGACATATCCAAGACCTGGAACGTCTTTTTCTTAAATAATAATAAGTCAGTATTAATCTTCTTTTTCTATGTGTAACGTATTCATCATCGGAACTTTCTTCATCGATTATATTCATGGCGAGCGACGTCCGTCTAATTGAACTACGCAACACTGACTGAGCTTTGGCTTAGCTGTTGGTGTGCACGCTATTTATTTCTAGCTTAGCTTAGCCTAGCTTGCTTGGCATAGCTTAGTTTAGCCTTGGCATAGCTTAGTTTTCGGTCTGCAACCGGCTTAACGATTTGCTCTGTTTTCACCAGAGTTTGAAATTAGCGTTCTTTTTCTCTACAATGAGGGTAGTCGGATATTTCTTATCATTTCTTTAGTTTTTGTCCATCGTTTGCGATTTGCTCTGTTTTCACCAGAGTTTGAAATTAGCGTTCTTTTTCTCTACAATGAGGGTAGTCGGATATTTCTTATCATTTCTTTAGTTTTTGTCCATCGTTTGCTCAGACGCGTGTGTTTTTGCTACTTTTTTCGATTAATAATGGATACAACACCTCAGGAAGCAGCTCAAGCTGTAGCATTACTTCAAGCAGGCATTGCGCAATCTGTTTTCACCAGAGTTTGAAATTAGCGTTCTTTTTCTCTACAATGAGGGTAGTCGGATATTTCTTATCATTTCTTTAGTTTTTGTCCATCGTTTGCGTTGCGTGTGTTTTTGCTACTTTTTTCGATTAATAATGGATACAACACCTCAGGAAGCAGCTCAAGCTGTAGCATTACTTCAAGCAGGCATTGCGCAACGTGAAGTCGCTCGAAGGCTTCGAATCAGCAGATCTTCGTTGCAACGAGTTTACAGACGATACCTAGAGACTGGAGCATTCGATCGCCGTCCAGGTACGGGCAGACCTAGGGCTACATCAGCAGCAGATGATCGTTATATCCACCTTACTGTTCTGCGAAATCGCCACCTCAACGCAGTTCAAGTCCAACAAAGTCTGCGTGACGAACGCCAAGTGGTCATAAGTTTAAGTTCAGATACCGTCAGAAGGAGACTTGCTGAACGGAACCTGACCCCAGAAAGAGCTGCAACAGGCCCAGCATTAACGGTAGCACACCGTCGAGCACGACTTGAATTTGCTCGAGAGCATAGGGATTGGACATTAGAGCAGTGGAGTAATGTACTCTTCACTGATGAGACCAGGGTGAGTCTACATGGAAGTGATCGACGTCAGAGAGTATATCGTCGCCCTGGAGAACGTTATTCTCAGTGTTGCATCAAGGAAACTGTTGCTTATGGAGGAGGATCTGTAATGGTCTGGGGCGGCATCTCGTTAACAGCACATACAGCGTTAGTTTTCATCGAACCGACGCACTATGGAAAATGGTAGAACAAGCGCATATCAAAAATGCTTTTTACGAATATCATAATTTGGGTAATATGGCTATTTTATTAGGTTCTCTAATAGTTTAATTATAATATTCATTAGGATTTTTTCACTTAATACGCGAAATTATTATTTTTTTCATAGATAGAAATACATAGAAGACAGAAGTGCCAAACTCAAGTCTTTGCGTATACATGTTTCAATACCATATTGTGAAAAAATACTTGGTACAGATATGCAGTGTTTTACATTTTTAGAAAGGTTATTTTATGCTTTTTGCGATACAGCTTAATGATTTTAAAAGTAAAGAAAAATATTTCAGTAATTACTTAAAAAGTGACATACCTTATTTTTCACTTATATTTTTTTTCGTCGAAGGTTTTCAATGTTACCCACGCACAGTGTTTTAAAAACCCCGATTTTGTCTCAAGTCCTTTTTATTGCAAATATCGTTAGTTTATATCATTACAAGTACTACAGTGAAAATCCGGCTTCGATATGACCTTTAGTTTTGAAAAAAAAAAATTCGAAAGTTTCCCTATAACCGGGTCATGAAAATCACAAAAAAAAATTCATATAAAATAAAATTGGCTGTTATTTAAAAATCTGATTATACGTAATGTTTACATTCATAACAACAGACATTCTGCCCGTTTTTGTAATTTCTAAAGTTTCTTCTTAAGCTCTTCTATCAATACTATAAAAATCACGATCTAACTCCGCGTTATTCAAAAGTTATTAGTAATTTTTATTATATCCGGATAATAACCGGATTTTTCGGACTTAGGGTTGTCACCAAACTAAAAAAATAAACAATTTACTTTGATCATAAATAAAACTATTATTTTAAGAATGTCGTAACTGTTCTGAGTTACGTTAAAGATTTGTCCTTTATTGTATTTCATTTATTTTTCTAACCTTATGTTAACATACACTCACAGGCACAATTAACCGCCCACCTATATCATTCGTCGCCCTGTTTGTTTACGTTGACTATGGCTTATCAGCTGTTTTATTTTTTGTCAAGTGGGTACTCTAGCAATAAATGAAACACTTATACCCTTATTTCGTTTCCTGAATTTGTGTCACCGCCGGGTTTTTGGAATTTAGTCGTTGTTTGACATTGTTGTCGTTGCGTTACCGTGTTAACATTTCCTGTTCTTTTCTGCCATATTGTGTGAATATTGTTAAATTTGAGTTTGTAGTGTTCGCTTATTGATAGTGACTGTAAAAAATGCCACTGGATGCGACAGGTGCAGTTAGGGCAGTGGCTTTAGCTGACGCTGGGTACAGCCAACGTCGCATCGCTCGTACACTCGGTGTACCTCGAACCACGGTACGGGATGCCATCAGACGATTTCGGGAGACAGGCTCATACACCCGCAAGCCAGGTCAAGGGCGACATCGATGCACTTCAACTCGAGATGACCGTTTCGTTGTCAGCAACGTGTTGAGAAATCGCTTTTGCACCGCTACTGAAGCTCGTACGCGTCTCTTTGAGGTGAGAAATGACAGTGTGAGTGAACGTACCATTCGAAGAAGACTGGCAGAAAGAAATCTGAGGGCTTTTCGTCCAGCTCGCGCCCCACAACTGCTCCCACAACACCGTAGAGCCAGACTTACTTTTGCGCGAGAATATGCTGACTGGACTATGGCGGAATGGAAGGACGTACTTTTCTCAGATGAGAGCAGAATAGCCTTAAGAGGCCCAGATGGACGTCAGCGTGTCTACAGAAGACGAAATGAAAGGTTTGCTCCATGCGCTATAACCGAAACAGTGGGTTACCAGGGAGGGTCCATAATGGTTTGGGGAGGTATCTCTTACGAGGCTCGTACTGATCTTGTTGTGTTCGATAGAGGCAGCGTGAACGCTCAAAGATACGTGGAGGAAGTTCTTCAAGACCATGTCATATCTTTCGCACCATTTATTGGTGACAACTTTAGATTAATGCATGACAATGCACGTTGCCATACCGCAAGATCCGTCACTGAGTACCTTAATGAGGTTGGTATTCAAGTTTTACCATGGCCGGCACGCAGTCCCGATCTTAACCCAATTGAGCACATTTGGGACAATCTTAAAAGACGTGTTCGAGCAAGATTACCAGCCCCTGCGACTCTAGGAGAGCTCAAGACGGCTGTGGTAGAGGAGTGGCACAATATCCCCCAATCGGATATCCAAGATATCATGGATGGACTGCCAAACCGGCTTCAAGAAGTCATACGGGCCCGAGGCGGCAACACGCACTATTAATTTCTTTTTTTTTTTTTCAAGCGGACCATTTTTTTTTAAATTATATTTGTTAGATTTTCATCGAAAATTATCACAAAATCGAATTTTGCTATGCATCTTTTAATAATCGACTTTTGTTTTCAAGGCTTTTGTTTTTTTTTTACCTTAAAGGTAGCTTTCAACGTACCACTCATAAAATGTGGTCTAAATTTGAAGATTTCTGCAAATTGAAAGAAATACAAGGTGGGCGGTTAATTGTGCCTTTGAGTGTATTAATGAAAAACAATATGCTACCAGTTTTTAAAGTGTTAAGAAGAATCTAAAATATAGTCACAGTCCATGAAATGTTAAGAAACAGCAACAACAAAAAGGTAAATTTTTTAAACTACTACTACTACCAAAACGTATTTTTGAGTCTTTATCTGTGAAATGCTACTTGTGACTTGGGAAGGAGTCCACCCTCGAAAGGCGATATAGCTAAAACCCTAAGTCGATACATGTAGGATGGAGAAACGGGGGCGAGGCATCATGCCGTTCAGGACTCATGATGCCACTTTGCCTCAGCAGGATCTGACCCACCCTGCTGGGGGATGTCCACCTGGGCTCCGACCAGTGGACTCTATGCCAGGAGAGCATGAGGTCGCCAACCCTCCTGCTGGTCAACGAGAGGCATTATGTCAAGTTGTGGATCATGCCACAACCACTACTCTTCAACCTCCGGGAGTGAGTGCCATACTCGAGGAGATGACTGTGAAAGTAAAGGGTGTCCAGCGGGAATTTTTCAACTTTAAATCAACGTTACTCATTTGTTAGCGGGGTTAGGGCCGCGGAGGGGGTGGCGCTAGAAGCTACGTTTCTGCGGATTTGTCAGTCGCCATGAGTCATTGGTCGGGCGCGCACCGCGCGTACGCGGTGGAGCAATATTTAATGAACGGCAATTCGCCTATTCGAGCGCGTCGTGCTTTTTGTTTGCATTACAACATTCGGCGATTAAGCGATGGTCCGAGTACGCAGCTTATCAGAACGTGGGTGCAAAGATTTCGAGAAGAAGGGACAATGATCAATAGGCCGCCGCCAGGACCGTCTACGTCGGCAGCAACACCAGAACGAGTGACACAGGTGCGTCAAGAAATTCTAAGAAATCCAAGGAAATCAGTAAGAAAGATTGCCGCCTCTACAGGCATTAAGAAGTCAACTGTGCATACGATTTTGAAAAAAAAACTAAAGCTTCATCCCTATAAAATGCAAATTGTCCAAAAATTAAATGAGAACGATTATGTTTCAAGGGAAAGGTACGCCAGAACGGCTTTGGAACGATTTCGAACCCCGAGAACACTTGGAAACATATTGTTCAGCGATGAGGCACATTTTCACATCGGGGGTTACGTAAACAAGCAAAATATGCGTTACTGGAATCCCAACAACCCAAGAGAACGTCATCAGAAAAGTTTGCACTGCCCTAAAACCACAGTATGGTGCGCCATCTCAGCTCATGGAATAATCGGACCGTATTTTTTTAATGAGGGGGAAACTGTGAATTCCTCTGTATACTGCCGCATGATTGATGAGTTTTTGGTGCCGCAATTGCAAGTTTTTCCAGGGCGCAACAATAGGACACATTTCCAGCAAGATGGGGCAACCCCGCACACTTCTAGGGTATCCATGTCGAAGTTAAGGGATATTTTCCCTGGAAAATTAATAAGCAAGTACGGAGACATAGCCTGGCCACCACGATCGCCTGACTTGACGCCTTGTGATTTTTTCTTGTGGGGATACCTGAAGTCTAAAGTGTACTGTAATAATCCCCGCACCATATCTGCCCTACAAGAAAATATCCGGCGTGAAATTGATGCAATCCCCCAAGCACTGTGTTCGCGCGTATTCGCCAATATGAGGGTTCGCTTACAAGAGTGTGTTGCGCGAAACGGACGTCACTTGGAAGACATTATTTTTAAAAAATAAAATCCGCAGAAACGTTCTTTGTTTTAAAAATAGAATAAATATTTTGAATGTAATAATATGTTTTTTATTTAAGTTTAAAAAATAAAATTTTCCGCTGGACACCCTTTAGTTCGTCCGGTACAAAAGTGTTAACACGCTTAAAAGCGTTTGAACTTTTCAAGGGAAATACTAGGAATTTGCCGGTAGACGAACGAATAAACATAGTTTTAAATTATTTCGACCCAGATTTTGAATTGTCATACACAGAAGAGAAATTCAAAGGAATACTAGCAGCATTTCTCTGCAAATCTCATGACTTGCTTAAGCAGTGCAAGGGAAATAAGCCTTATTTTATGAAAAAACACAGTGTCTGGCTTAGTGGTACCCTGATAAGTGGTCAATCAAAAAAGCAAAACGACGAAACAGAAACGCTAAGCCCAGAATCGAAAAAGTTTAAAGCCTTGAGCAGAGCTCAACAATATAGGTGCAAAAGAAGACTTCAAGAAACTCTAGACGACAATCCTTCTTCAATTAAAATTCAAGCTTTTGTGAAAACTCTTAAAATAAATGAAAATCCTTTGCCGCATACATCAGCTAAAAGCTTAGAAACAATAATAAATTTGTCTTGCACCTGAAACTGCATCAGTTGATATTTTGAAAAAAATTCAGCAGTCATCCAAGCAATACACATCTGAAGAAGCACTTTCTATCTTCATTGATAGAAATTTAACTGTTCAAACTTATAATGACTTTCATTTGGACCATAAAAATCTCGACTCTGACATACAGGGTTACTGGTAATTCGACGTATATCCGTCAGGGGCTGATAAGGGGGCCAAAATGCAACAAATTGAACCCCCCATATGTATGGCCGAAATTCAATAGTTTTCGAGATATTTGAATTTTAAGGGTTTTTCGATATTTACCCAAAATTTGACATTTAATTCCAAATAAAAAAAAAACTACATATTTGAATGGGTACCATTAAAAATGATGTTGTAGCTGGCACTTCAATTAAGCTATGGACATAATTAAAACTACTTAATTAAACAAAATAATTAAAATAATGAGCGATATGAGAATAAATATCTTACCAATATTTTCATTTTACGCTTCAAAAATGTTGTCTCGTCACAAAAATTTCTATGACATTAATCGTACAAATAACTAAAACAACTTGCCTATTCTGTAAGCTTTCCAAAATGGTATAAAAGTCAATTTTAAAATACATAGTTCGTGGCATGGCATGTGTTTGAACCGGCGCTGGGAGAGAAATCATCTGCGTTTTTAGTTTATGATCCTCGATAAAACAACCGATTTTACTGGCGAAATTCTTGTTGTTGTTCTTGTGGCGGGGTGTGCGGGCGGGGGACTACACGGCGCCTGCTGCGCTCGCGTCGCCTTCCTAATCTTTAGTAAGTTTCGACTCTACGCCGCGCAAGCACGTGTGTTGTTATCTTGCTATTAACCAATCTCTCATCGCGTTAAATTGTTATCGATCATTATTGTTAATTCTTGTTTCTCTTGTTATTCTTTTTGTTATCATTGTTATTTCGGATAACATGGCTTCGTATTCTAATAACGAATACGCAGACATAATGTTTTGTTATGGTTTTGCCGATGGAAACGCGGCTGCGGCTCGGCGAGAATACCAACGCCGCTTTCCCGATCGTCGACTTCCCCACGTTACTGTTTTCGGGAGCACCTACCGACGATTGTCTGAAACTGGCAGTGTTCAGAGAGCACAATTCAACGCTGGCAGACCTCGACGGTACACGGCTGACGAAGAGGACACCATTCTTCAGTGTTTTATTGATGACTCAAATATCTCAACGAACATTGTTGCAAGACAGCTCAGTATGTCCCAGTGGAAAGTGTGGTCGGTAGTTCATCTATCAGGTAGACACCCATACCATTATCAACCTGTCCAAACATTGCACGAGGGAGGTCCTTTTTTTTTTTTTTTCTTGGTATGGGAAATCATCAAATGACCCCTCCCGCTCTGGGTGGAGCGGAAGGGAGTGTCAGACTCTTACTGACTAAAACCCACCCATGTTCCTTCCTTCGCCCTTTATGTTCCGGGGTAGCGGTAACCCTTTCGGACAATCCCGCTGCCCACGAGGGAGATCCTGCCCCGCGCCGATTCAAACACATGCCAAGCCACGAATTATGTATTTTAAAATTGACTTTTATACCTTTTTGGAAAGCTTAGGGTCCGTTCACACAGACCGGCTCGGAGAGGAGAGCAGATTCTTATCACGATGAAAACAGAGTTTTTAGTATGTGTATTAAGGTTTATTTTTTTATGTGCACAGCTTTTGTCATTAAGAATGCTTGAAGGCGCTTGGTGTGAAATAATAAGAGGAGCTGACCGGCTCCGATCGCGTACTTTTTCTCGATCGTGCAGCCGTTTGGCTCCGATTGCATGCTCTTTAATGCTCGCGCAGCCGATCGGTTCCGATCGCGTGCTCTTTCTCGCTCGCGCAGCCGATCGGCTCCGATTGCGTGCTCTTTCTCGCTCGCGCAGCCGATCGGTTCCGATTGCGTGCCCGTCGCACCACGCCGACCGCCATTTTGCTTTCAACAAGCAAGCGACAGCCGGCTTTCGCGCCCCTATTGTATTTCTATCGTGTCTCGAATCACTTGTGTTCGAAGTTTTCAAACGGAACAGTTGTATGCACTTGTAGGAAAACATGACTGACGAAAAATTAATAATACTAGTGTCAAAATATGAGTGTTTATTTGACATAACCAAGCCATCGTATAGCGATCGGGTAATGAAAGACAATGCGTGGGAGGAAATAAGCAAATGTGTGGGGTTAAGTGGTAAGTACCTACTAAGATTTTATTGTTTTACACCTATCTCCAGATATTCGAACGAATTCTAAAGTAAGGGCTTCTTAATTTGCCGTGACTTGTTAAATTCAAAGTCAAAACAGGAATAACATGAGTTTAAATGTACCCTCACTTTACTCGTAAAAATCGTTTGAGTATCTGAACGTTACAATATACCTACTCAAGAAGTAGCGAACAATTTTTATTAAATATAACTTAAGAAACTCGAGTGGCCACTTGATCTTGCCAATCTAAAGCACCACTTGCTGAAAAATAATCCTTAAATTTATTCCTTATGGTTATACCTGCGTCGATATTAGAACTATTTTCATCATTATTGTCTGTTATCGCTGTTAATAAATTCATATTGCTGTGAAGAACATTCTCTTGTCCTGGTGATGGCGTCCGATTTTCTATTAAAAAATTATGTAAACATGTAGTTGCTAATATAATTAAGTCACAGTACTTCGGTTGGATTTTCATTCGTTTTTGATAAATCTCAAATCTTTGAGTTAGCATTCCAAATGCACATTCTACGACTTTTCTTGCTCTGCTTAAACGCAGATTAAATACTTTTTTTGATAAGTCTGTTCTTGTTTGTTCTCTCGGATACGGCCGCAATATGTTATTGCTCAAAGGGAATGCTTCATCTCCTATGAAAACATGTGGTAAGCTTTCAGTGGTATTCGGTAGAGGTTTATTTGGGGGCAGCTTTAACTTATTAGTGTTCAGTTTTTTTCCAAATTTTGAATTTTGTAAAATTCCACCGTCGCTATTTTTACCATACGATCCGACATCAACAATTAAAAAGTTGTATTTCGCGTCTACCACAGCTAGTAACACTGTACTGAAAAAATTTTTATAATTATAGTATAAGCTTCCACTATTATCTGGTGCCTGTATACTGACGTGCTTTCCGTCTATAGCGCCCAAACAGTTA
Organism: Apamea monoglypha; assembly: GCA_911387795.2. Classification (NCBI taxonomy): domain Eukaryota; kingdom Metazoa; phylum Arthropoda; class Insecta; order Lepidoptera; family Noctuidae; genus Apamea; species Apamea monoglypha. Next base: position 5,489,565 of record OU426935.1, on the reverse strand, counting down.
GGAAAATTCCAAATATTAAAGAAATCACGAGAGACCTTGTCCCACATTTCTTCATCTGGTATCTGCATAACTAAGGGCATCAAAACATCACAAATTGCTCTGATTGTCTCATGAATTATTGAATGAACTGTAGAAATTCCCATTCGGAAATTAAATGACAAGTTTTTGAAACTGCAACCAGTAATGAGGAATCTGTAAAAACAAACAAAAAATCTAAATATAACATTGCCGCGCCAAAACGAAGTATAAATTAAAGAAAACAGTCCACTGACTGCATGCTCATTTACCCGATGAACTAAAGGAGGGTGATGTTTTTAATTTATTTATTTCTATTCTTTCCAGTTAGGCAGTGCATGGATCGTTGGAAGAAACTGCGAGATAACTTCAGAAAAGCTTATCATAACCGAAAAGGGAAGAGTGGCGATGGTGCGACATCATCCAAATTAATAAAATTTGAAAAAGAACTTTCTTTTATAATACCGTTTTTTCGTAATCGGAACCAAATATCTAATGTTACATTATCATCGGATGAATCGGAACCTGGCACACCACTACCACCAGCATCGACATCATCTAAACGTTCTGACCATTCCGAAGTTGAATCGCTTGCAAGTACTTCCGACTAGAAAAAGAGAACACGCTTAAACAAAGATGTTGCTACGGTTTTCGAAGAATATCTTGAAGAAAAAAAAAATACTAAACCCTTTGACAAGGCATTACGCAATTTTTTTTTGTCTATTTCAGATACAGTGGAAACGTTTCCAAAAGAAGTTCAAGCACGAATTAAAAAGCGCGTTTTTGACATTGTTAACGAAGCTGAATTGAGTCTGTATGAAAATAGTGCAGATTTGAATTATTCTTTGCCAATAAATTCTCCGCCATCCTCTAATCCATCTACTTACCATCAGTTATCAAACGAAACCTATATTTGTCAAAACTATCCAGATCAGACTACTTACGGGTACAGTACAAACACACAAAATACAAAATAATTAATAAACACAGACAATCAAAATAATGAAAGTCAAATCTGCACTATTTAATTACATTCAGCCATTCAATTAGGTGTAATCTTTAACTTTAACCATTTAATTTTAAGCAATGTTTAGTTTAATAACTGTTTCTTTTACTGTCTAATATTTGATATTTCAATCAATCAGGACAATAACGGCAACATACGTTAACAAAGCTTCGGCTGTGATCTTGTGACCTGAATAAGATGATTATTATAAAATGATTGTTTTTTATTTACTTACCTTAAAGTTACCGTTAATCTTTCTTCGGCTGGAATGGTGCAACGATAATTTGTAGTCTTTTTTGTTATATGTACTCTTAACAAATCTGTCAATTTTAAAAATTGCCAATATTCCATACGATAATACTCATAAAATTTAAGGCTGTCATTCTTCAATTCCTCGAAAATGGTGTGAAACTCCCCATGGATTAATCGATTCTTCCAAATATTTTTTGCCCATATTTGTCTTCGCTTGCGCTTTCGTTTGTTTTGTTCAGCTTCAAACAATCTTGCTAGCAAATATATTTCTTCATCGGAGCTATCTAAATCCATGTTCCGAAAAGCACACGTTAACACCGAAAACAAAACTTGGACTGCGTGGAATACTGGTACTGCCTTTGCAGTGTATCCACCCGGCTCCGAGCGCATCCGACCGGCTCCGAGCGCATCCGACCGGCTGCGAGCGCATCCGACCGGCTGCGAGCGTATCCGACCGGCTGCGAGCACATCCGATCGGCTCCGAGCGCATCCGCTTTCAGGCCGATTCTAGCCGGTCTATGTGGAATAGTTGACGACTCCGCTCCGACCAACTCCAAGCGTATACGATCCGGTCTGTGTGAAAAGAAAAATGCGCGCCGATGCTCTCCGAGCCGGTCTGTGTGAACAGACCCTTACAGAATAGGCAAGTTGTTTTAGTTATCTGTACGATTAATGTCATAGAAATTTTTGTGACGAGACAACATTTTTGAAGCGTAAAATGAAAATATTGGTAAGATATTATTCTCATATCGCTCATTATTTTAATTATTTTGTTTAATTAAGTAGTTTTAATTGTGTCCATAGCTTAATTGAAGTGCCAGCTACAACATCATTTTTAATGGTACTCATTCAAATATGTAGTTTTTTTTATTTGGAATTAAATGTCAAATTTTGGGTAAATATCGAAAAACCCTTAAAATTCAAATATCTCGAAAACTATTGAATTTCGGCCATACATATGGGGGGTTCAATTTGTTGCATTTTGGCCCCTTATCAGCCCCTGACGGATATACGTCGAATTACCAGTAACCCTGTATGTATCAAAAAAATACATACTCCTTGCACAAATACAGGAACCTAATGAAGCCATTTCTAATGGTATGCTCTGATGGATACATTATTGATGTATTAGGCCCCTATCCAGCAACAACATCTGATGCTAATATTATGTTAAACGAATTTAGAACTGAGGCAAACACTTTGAGGCAGTATTTTCAGACAGGAGATGTTTTTATTCTGGATAGGGGTTTTAGAGACTGTGTACCGTTATAAGAAGAGTGTAATTATTCTGTACATATGCCTGCATCTTTACAAGCAGGTGAAACTCAGTTATCAACGTTGGCAGCAAATAAATCCAGAACTGTGACAATATGCAGGTGGGTTGTAGAAGTGGTTAATGGGATTTTTAAACACTCTTTTAAAATATTCCGTCATGAATTTTTTAACTTGGCTTCCAAGCATGCCATCATAGATTTTAAGGTGGCTGCCGCGTTGATAAATAAGTTTCACCAAAGAGTCAGGAATAGAGAAGATGCCAGCCAAATCCTTGAAATAGTAAACGAAAGACTGTACATGAATAATGCACTTGCTGAGTTTGTAATACAAAATAATTTAAATAGAAGACGATCACAGTTTGTAAATATAAATGTTAACATCAGTAATATATCATTCCCAAGACTGACATACAGTAAGCTTGTCTTATTCAGCTGTGGAACATATCAGTTAAAGCAAGCAAGATCATACTATGGGGAGCATATCAGGAATGACGGTTCCTATATTATTGAAGTGTGTACAGAGAGAGCCAGCAACCTCTTTGAAGGTTTACCCTTAACTGGCAATTGCACTTTATTACGAGGAAAAAATCAAAGCAGGCACATAAGGCGAAAATTATATTTTGTGTATATTATAATTAATAATAATCTGCAAGGCAGAGAAGCAATTAATCAATATTGTTGCAATTGCCTTATAGGGCGAAGAACGGTGGGTTGCTGTGCTCACGTTATGACCATAATATGGTACTTAAGCTGGGCAAGGCACGAAAATAATATTAGGCCGCCTGCCCAGTTTTTAGATAATATTTTATTAATTTATGATTCGGAATAAAAATCATTAAAACAAAAAAAAAAATTGTTTTATTTTTTCCATAAATGACCTCAGGATATGTAACTACTGCATTCAAAGTAAGAGAATATCATTATTATAAAGGCAAATGATTTATTTTGGAAAACAAATACTCATAATTGTAACTTTTTCAGCGACAAGTTTTAGCATAAGACATGCTAAATATGAACCATTTTTGCACTTTCCCGTAACCTTATTACTATAATTCATTTCTTTTAGGCATAAACTATTAAAAACCGTAGTCATTAAATATTATACTTAATGTTCACGTTAAGCCAAATTGCCCTAACAAACTGAGCAATTCCCTTTGCATAGTGTCCGCTTAATTGATGGCTTTTCAACTCCGCTACTATATTCTATTTTCTTTTAAAAATAGGATTTTGACACCAACGCCGTTGTCTCTTTTTTTCCTTTTTATCAGTAATATAATAGCTAATGATGCAGCAATTATATTAAAAACACTAGTGTCGTCTGACATCTTCGATAGTACTGAGCCAGTAAACGGAACTGTAAGGGCGAGAACCGAGTGCGCGCAGATCGCGCGCCGCTCGCGCTCTCTATACGAGCCTTGTATGAGTTGCGCTAAAGAGACGCACCAAACCATTGCAGTGACTGCACGCGCGCAGCTCGCAATCGGCTCGCGTGCTGCACATTTGCGGCACATTCGCCAGATGTGGACGCACCGTTACACGTCTCTTGCATCGAAATCATTCCATCTGCAGACTCTCAGGTTGAAAACTTAGATTTGAACAAAAAACTCACACGTAAACGACAACGAAATATTAACAACTGGAAATCGGAAGTCGCGAAACGTTTAAGAAACACAGGTCAAAGCTACACATCAAAAAAACTAAAAAAAGTCATTCCAGCCAGAAAAGTAGGGCCACCATGTGGTGAGAAGTGTCGTCTAAAATGTTCTGCAAATGTGTCAGAAGAAGAAAGACAGAACATTTTTCATGAATATTACAATTTGGGCAACATAACGATGCAGAGGCAATTCATTATAAACAGCACTACTATAAGTTATATTATAGTTATATTATAGTTATATACACTTAAGTTTTTCTAATTAGGTACGTTAAATAAAAACAATATAAAAATAAAATATATGAGTCATGTACTTTTATTTTTATAAGGTAAGAACAAAATTTTAAATTACCTACATACCTACTTTACGATTTTAAGAACGAAAAACAGATTGTTGCCCCAACGAAATTGTTCTAACGATGTTTGGGAATAAGACCTTATATCTATCTATCTAATAAGATACACAATACTGTAAAAGATGCTCATTTTCTAGAGGCGCGCGCGCAAGGCGGTGGCGGAGCGGGGTGCGAGTTAGCTCGTATGTGATTGGTCGACCCATCTTTTGTTTTTGTTTCGTAGTCGTTAAGGGTTAGTAGTGTGTAGTGTAGTTCAAGCGTGCAGTTCTTATCAGTTCGCAGTTATTAGTTTAATATAGGAATAAATAAAGGAAATGGCTGGTAGTTCAACTGACGTTTGTTTAGAGTACGTTAAAAAAGGTAAAGCTACCATACTTCTCCGGGCCGGACATCAATACAGTAAAAAATGCAAATATAAAAATGGTGGAGTTTTGTGGGAGTGTACCACAAGAAAACAAAGTAAATGTGCCGGATCCATCACTGTCATGGTAAGTTACTTATTATATTTTGTGATTAATAATGACAATAATAACTCAGGTTATGTGTGTTATCAATATCACGTTTATCAATATCAAAATTTAAAAATCAACGTTAAAGTTTAAACACTGTTTCTGTCATGGCGGCACGTGTGACGTCATTCTTTTGTCAAACAAGTCTATTACACCTAGTGTAAAAGAGTGTAGCTGAAGTGAATTGTATATATTTAAATATTATTACATATTTTAGTTAAGCATAAAGTGAAATATGTTTTGTTGAACTATTCTGATAGGATAACAACAATTTGTTATAAGTTTTAAAGGTTGTTAAATAGCCTATTTAATTTTGTATTCTATGTAAGTGCAATATTGTTTACTTAAAAAATAATGTAAAGTAATTAATTATTATTACTTAATTTTACAGGACAATCAAGTTGTAGCTGAGAAACGACACAATGTTTGTGAACCTGATTTTGCGCGGAATGAAGTTACCTTGAGGTTATTCAAACTAAAAACTACACTTGCGGATCCAGAAGCACCTGCTATTCCCACTGCTTACAACGCGGCTGTGAGCTCACTAAAAGATACCGGAATTGACAAAATAAAAGAATTCCCTGCCCTGAAGTCTATCAAAACAACATTATATAAACACAGAAATGCAGCATTTGAAGTAAGTAAAATTGAGTTCAAAAATGTTGAAGAAGTTAAAGTACCTCCAGCTCATCAGGAATTTATTTTAGCAGACTACAATGACAGTGGTATCCGTGTAATAGCTTTTTGCTCTGAATTTGCCCGACATCAAATGAAAAATTTGAAGATGTTCTTGGGTGATGGAACGTTTTGGATCTGTCCATCTCCCTTTTACCAACTCTACACCATTCATGGGGATTTGGGCAGTACAGAAAAACACATAAACATTGTGCCACTTGTTTATGCCCTCATGAGCCATAAAAATCAACAAACATATGAAATTTTATTTAGTATGCTAAAATCTGCATTACCTGATTGGAATCCAGAAATATTTAAATGTGACTATGAAGTGGCTCCGATGAACGCAATGCGAAATATTTTTGTAAATATATCTATTAGCGGCTGTTATTTCCATTTCACCCAGGCAATATGGAAGAAAGGAAAACAACTCAAACTAACAAAAGATAAATTAACCAGAAGACAAGTTGCACTTAGCACTGCTTTGGCTTTGTTACCATCAGATAAAATCATTGCGGGTTGGTTTTATGTTGCCTCTCAAAGCCCTGATGATGATAATAGCAAGGAGTTTAGAAATTACATGCTCAGACAATGGCTACAAGATGATTTTATTAAAACGTGGTGTGTATTTGGACAGACTCATCGCACTACGAATTTAGTCGAAGCATGGAATAATAAAATAAAAAAGCGTGTGAAAATAAAGAAACCCAACATTATGAAGCTCCTCACAGCGTTGGCTGAAGATGCATCGTATTACGAAGTTCTTGCATTGGGGGTTTCTGAAAATAAAGGTATAGCGGAAAAAACAAAAAAAAGCATCAATCGCGATAATTATATACAGGAGGTCCAAATGGAACTCATTAATAATGAAATTACGATTGGGCACTGTTTAGAAAAACTTAAGTGAGTGTAATCTTTGATTTTACAAGGTATAAGAAAGAAATATTTTCATGCTACAATTTTAAATTAATGATTGTAACAATCTGTGACTTTATTAGGTATAAGAAAGTTATATTTTTTATTTTAAATTAATAATTGTACAATCTGTGATTTTACTAGGTATAAGAAAGTTATATTTTTTATTTTAAATTAATAATTGTACAATCTGTGATTTTATTAGGTATAAGAAAGTTATATTTTTAATTAATAAATGTAACATGATTCATATATTTTATTTTTTTAACGTACCTACCTAATGGGGATTATTGAACTTTTTAGTTCACTTATCCCCATTAAATAAAAATTTTGGGTCAACGGGGAATAGTGAACAAAAAGTTCACTAATCCCCATCAATGGGGATCATCCAACGGGGAAAAGTGGAATAAGCCAATTAATCCGAAATATAAATACACAAATGCGGCAAATCCTAGGCAGAGCAACAATGCATTTTATTTTTCGGTTCAAAATAATAAAGTACGTGTTTGTAAAACGTTCTTTAAATCCACACTTGCCTTAAATGATCGCGTAATAAGGACTGCCTTTGAAAAGCGTATACCTACAATGAGTAACGTTGTAGCTGTAGATGGTAGAGGAAAGCATGGAAATCATGCCAAAATACCGAATATTATTAAATCCGAAATAAGGGAGCACATACAATCTATTCCGACTATGGATAGCCATTACTGTCGCAGTAACACTAATAAGCTTTATATTGATGGCAGTAAAACATTGATTGATCTCCACAGAGATTATGTTAAGTTATGTCAGACTGAATATAAGCCATATGGTAACTATGTTTTGTATAGTCATATATTTAATAATGAGTTCAATATTGCCTTTTATTCACCTAAAAGCGGTCTACACACCAAAGCCGCTGACCCGGCGGCACGGATCGCCGGCCCAACCCGCCGGCCGGCCTTATTTTGTACAATCATGCCGCCGGCTTGCGCCCGCGCGGGCAAGCCGGCGGGGCAGCATGCCGATGCCGACGGCATCCCTCTCCACTCACTCAGTCAGTTGCCCGCCGGCTTTCATAGAGTAGTGACGTATCACTTATTCATTCTCTGTTGTTGTGAAGTGTCGGCACTTTTATTTTTTATCAACTAACCAATATGGAGTGGGACGATGCAACAGTTATAAAACTAATAGACCTCTATCATTTAAAAGAAATATTATGGAACCCAGAAAACCGTGACTACAAAAGCCGGCCAAAGCGTTACGACGCATTTAATGAAATTGCCAGTGAATTTGCTACTGATGTTCCGGAAATCGAGAGAAAGATAAAAAATTTAACTAGTCATTATTACCGAGAGAAAAAAAAAGAAGATAATTCAAATAAGTCTGGGGCGGGTACTGATGATATTTATCATAGTAAATGGTTTGCCTACAAATCACTAAAGGAGATGGAAAGTCGTGGGCTAAAAATGTAAAAGGATGAGTTATGTTCTAAAAAATTAGTCATATTTTTCTATCTTAGAATACGAAAAATTAGCTCAATTGTCAATCAGAATGTGGAGAAATAAGAAAAAGATCGTTTTCATGAGATTATCGATTGAATAATCGATTACACAAATACAAAAATAAAACCTTTTCACTTGGTAATTAACTCAAATACACTATATTATACTTATACGTAATAAAGTGCATTATAATACAGTCATATTAATCAATAAAATATTAATTAATTACTGAAAACACAATAAAAAGATTATTGGTTTTTTATCGATTAAAATCACTTTTATATTTCTAGTCTGTGCCACTGGCATGACAGCCAACTGAAATTGACATTAGATGGCTGCCGGTTGCTGTTGTTTGCTCATTCTTTTCGTGTTTTGCGATGCGTTTAGAGTGCTTTTCCGATTATTTCTCATTTTTAACGACCCCTGCTTTGTTTTTTTTGGATTCCGACCCTGACTACCCTGTACGACCCATACTTTCACACTGGACACCGAAGATCGCTTACCCGTTTGACTTGGCATTGTTATTTTGGATTTCACCGCCGGCTTATAGATTGGATATTGTTAAAACTATGAATCGCTGTGTGAATTGTGGGATAGCATCGAGCTGCAATACACAACGCCGACGACCCCTAAATGATGAAACTATTCTGTCAGTCTTTCGGCAATGGCTAGCACCTCAGTCTGTAAGTAAATATAACCTCATCTAACCAGCTACCATCCTGGCAGGTGCCAGGATGGTAGCTGGTTAGATGAGGTTAGATGAGGTTATTAAAATACATATACCTAGGTCATTATATGGCATATAGTGATTGTTTACATCTAATTACTCAAGTCCCACATAATGAGACAATTGATTTTCTATTGTTCTGTCATACCGGTAAGTCAGCCGGGCAAAGAATATTCATTTATCAAACATTGTTATATTACCTTAATACGCAATAGTTAATTAGGTAGTGTTGACGTGGCTAGAGATTAAAATGTTCAATTTTTTAGGTAAACAGTAGTGACTACGCTTGTCCAGAGTGCTGGGACTTGGCTCAACATCAACATGTTGATGGCGAAAGAAGACTTGGTCACCGAAACATTTGTATCCGCTGTGGACACTCTCTTGCATCACGAGTCAGTCACTTACTACATACCAACTCAACCCGTGAATCAAGAATTTATAATGTAATACAAGAGTGGATTATACCTCGAACTGTAAGTTAAATCAGTTTACAATGTAGTTTGCTTTAAGTTAAAATGATACCTTTTTGAAATATTTCAAGATGTCTCATAACATTGTATGTGCCTTTAACTTTCATCTATTGCAACCCAAACAAACTGAATTTAAGTCTCATCAAGTGAAAACAATTTTTCTCAAGCCGTTTGTTTATATCTGGCATTTACCTTTTAAGTTTTATGGAATGCATAAGAACAAAAACAGTATTTTAGCATTCTTAGCCAAAATCTAAATATAAACAGCTTACCTAATTCATTAATGATAGGTAATTAACAAAGATTTCATTAGGTATCTTACTAAATTCTAACCTTGAGTATGTTTGTTACAGATACAAACAGCAAGTCACATTTGAGGAGCGTCAGAACAAAAACCGATAAATCACATTTTGTAATTTTTTTTTTATGATGCCAATTGGTTGTTCTCGTACATATCTTGCTTTATGGTTAATGTAACCTGATCGCAAACTGATAAATCCACTCTAAATCCGACCACGAAATACCCGGATCTGAACATAAACCGATAATTACATCAATCGTACTAAACAACGATGGCGATCGGAACAGATATCGATAAATCCCTAACATTTTTCATTGTTGACTCTTTTGATTCTGTCAAAAACCGATATATCTAATTTCGAGTTTCTCATGACAAAACCATAAACAATTGTAGGATACTGTAATGTAAAGCGGCCTTATTTTTAAATTTGACAGGTGATAGCTTGACATTGACGTTGTCGCAGTTACTTGTCAGAAATAACCGCGTATTGTTATTGTGGTTGTCGGCTTTCAAACCGTAACATAATGTTTAAATGTTTTTAAACTATCAAGTTGTTCTTCGCAAGTAAACTAATGATGATGGAAGATTTAGGTAATCCTGTTGTAGCAGACATTAATCAAGGAGCTCGAAAAAAAACGAAGGGCAAGCGTAGAACTGCTTTGGAACGGGAGAATAGGTACTTACCTTTGTATTATTATTTTTAGTAACCCCGTCAATAACATAACATAACTACACGTTCGTCTAGTCTATCTAAGTGTCTGAAATTGGTAAACCAAAGGATTAAAGGTTTAACATACTCTAATTAATGTTTATCTGGGGGCACGGTAGTGACCCCGCCAAGTCGAGTGTTTTATTTTCATGGTTTCAACATTTTGTATTTGGTTGTTTAAGGTACCGTGATACTGATCCATTGGCAATAAATTTTGAGTGGCCATGTTCGCACAATTCCAATAAACTTCAATGCAAAAAGATGTCTGTCCGCTATATTTTAAAAAATAGGCAAAATTTTTTTAATAAGCGAAATAAAGTCGATCAGGATGTCTATTTGACACGTCTGATCGCACCGTACGCTCCAGAACGACGTCGACAGAGCAAAGTGGAATCATCAAAACGCAGGACTCGCCTCATGAGCGCGACATACTTTCTCAATGACAAAGGTAATAAAAATAGACCCGTTTGTAAGTCTATGTTTATGAAAACCTTTTCTTTAAAAAAAGACCGCTTGCATCACATAACTAGAACGGTGTTTGACGGAAACATTCCCAAAGAAAATCGCGGTGGCGACCGGAAGTCAGCAAAATCTGCTGCTAAAAAGGATAGTCTACGTCAGTTTATACGAAAATTACCTGCAAGCGAAAGTCACTATAATAGATCGAAATCTCGAAGAATTTATTTATCATGTGACTTGAATCAACGAAAATTAAGGCAAATGTACAATGATTCGGTTCCTCAAGACCTCCGTGTGACAAAGACCATGTTCCAGAAGGTATTTTCTGAAGATTTCAACATCGGATTTAAGAGTCCTGCTTCTGACGCCTGTAGCACTTGTATCTTATTAAGTAATAAAATAAAAAGAGCTACTGACCCTGACGATAAACGCATTCTGATGGTGCAAAAAAGGGTTCATAATTTACGGGCCAAAGCGTTCTATAAGCTATGCAGAAATGATGATCCTGACTCGGAAAATTTTTGTTTCGACTTACAACAAGTCCAACCACTGCCTCGGACACCCATTCAAGAGTCTTTTTATTCTCGACAGATTAGCTATTACAATCTTTGTTTCGTGGGTATGGACTCGAGAAATCCTCGTTTCTATCAATGGTCTGAAGATCAAGGTGGAAGAGGAGCCACTGAAGTTGGATCGGCACTCTTGCATCACTTAAATTCTTTGAATTTAGAGGGCAAAAGAATGTTGCGTTTATTTTGTGATGGCTGTGGCGGCCAAAACAAAAATTCGCATATAGTCCACTGTCTTATGTTTTGGCTCGTCAATGAATCCCCAGAAAATATTAAAGAGATATATTTGACATTTCCCGTACGTGGTCATAGTTTTCTACCCGCCGATCGTGTTTTCGGCAGAGTAGAAAAGGCGGTTAAAACCGTTCCAGTAATTACACAAAAGGAAGAATATCAAACGATTTATAAGAGACATGGGGTTGTTTTATTGCTAGAAGAAGATTGGAGCTTGAAGGATGTCAAATCTTTGGAAACATATTATAAAAAACTCGAAGGACTGAGGGACTTAAAACGTATTCATTTGAAAAAATATAATGTTATTCAGGGAAGAGGAACAAGGAGACAAACTAAAACTATATATGAGGTGAGAACCTTCCGCAATTTGGTTAACGAGTCTGATCAAGAAAGAAAACGGTTTAGCATCTTAAAATCAAGAAAGACACATCCCCAGTCAATGGCACCACTTAACGTAAACAAATGTCTAAGTGCTCTGAAGAAAGCAGACGTAAAGTCTCTCATGGTAAAGCAATTTGGTGACGACTGGGAGAAAGATGAAACTTTTTCTTGGTACAGAACGTTATTGAGTGAAAATTCCACTGAACCTGTTGATACAGAAGCAGATGTTCCTGACAACCATGAACGACATGATCATGATTCTGATTGCGATTGCCTGGAACCAGAAATAGCGATAATAGTTTAAGTTTTTCATTTAACCTAAATAGCCATTAAGCTTTTAGTTAATTAAAGTATGATGTGATTTTAAATAAAGTTGTTTGATTGGAAACCACCTAATCTGGCTTTAGAAATACTGACGCATGTTCAGCCGCATTTTATCAAGCTCTCATATTCCTACCAGCGTTTTATCAAATACCGATATATCCTACAGAGTTTTATCAAAAACCGATATATCCAGTTGGTTTGGTCAATAACCGATATATCCATTTTCTTTTTTTTTATAATTCAACAGGTACCACAATCACGAATGCATAATTTAGGTTTCCAAACAGTGATTCTAACACCAATAAATTGATGGATTTCGTTCAACTCTAAATTAGAAAACCATGTACTTGGCCGTATTTTTACATTTTTCCACAAAAAACACAAATGAGATTTATCGGTTTTTGTTCCGACGCTCCTCATTTGTCATACTTGTTGGGTGGCTGCAGACAGAGCTGCAGTCCATATGGTCTCAGACCCATCCACATCATCACAACAAGACAACCCTCAAGACATACAGCCACAGGCACAAGATGTTGCAACTGCGTCTAATGAAGGAGTTACAAGCAACGAGTCAGAACCTACCATTATATTGCCAGAATACATGAGAGCAATGGAAATTCAAATTCAAATTAATTTATTGTAGAACATAGGTAAAGTAAGATGATACAGTATAGTTATGCATATAGGTCTGCTATGTCTCGCCATTGAGGCATACAAAATTCATAATACGTTACAGGATAAGAACAATTAAACACTAAGTAATTTAAAATACAACAATAGCAATCATTAGCAACAATATAATTATTTGAAAAATTGTGATTTGTTATTATCATTTACCTATTATTCATTATTATATATGTCAGATTACATGTCACATTGTATGTCAAATTAAATGTCAATTATATGTCAGATTCCAAATTATTCTTCAAATTCACTGTGTGAGTTTATCAGTAGTTTACATTTAATTTCCATTACTGCTTTGTCATATTAAATGTCGACTGGTTCAGTGTTTTGTCATTTAAAAATTCTTTAATAGAATAATAACATTTAGCTATAAGGAATTGATGTAGCTTCTTTTTTAAAGTATTTATGTCACTTATATTTCTCAATAAAGGTGGAAGGTTATTATATATATGTGGACCCATACAAAAGATGCTCTTATGCAAAAGTTTTGTTTTGCTAGGCACAATGCGCAATTTGTCTTTGTGTCTGGTCCTAGTATAGAATTCAAATAAATTAAGATTTGATTTTATGAACATTATGGTTTCATAAATGTATACACTAGGGAGAGTTAGTATTTTTAAATTTATGAAATGTGGCTTACATGAATCCATCCGTTGTAGATTGCACATTGATCTAATACAACGTTTTTGAGCTTTAAATGCACGGTCTTTTCCTACAGAGTTACCCCAAAAAATGATACCGTAGCGTATGATTGAAGCAACATATCCATGATAGGCAGGTAGTAATGCATGTTGATTGACATTATTCTTTAACCTGTAGAGGGCATAAGAGCTCTGACTAAGCCTCTTGCACACTTCCTCAATATGTGCTTTCCAGTTTACTTTACAGTCTATATGAAGACCCAAACATTTGGTTACTTCTATTTCCTCAATGTCAGTTTGATCGTAACGTATGTTTAAGTTAGTATCTGATTTTACTCGCTGTTTAAAGTTCATGATTTTTGTTTTGTCTAGATTAATTTTCAAGTCATTTTCATCAAGCCATTTTATAATTGTTGTCAGAGTATTAAGTAGGTCAGATTTTAAAACAGTTTTGTCATTACCGGTAAGCAGTATCGTACTATCGTCAGCAAAGAGGGTCATATGATACATTGTAACTGTCGACATGTCATTTATGTAAATTAAAAAGAACAGTGGCCCTAGAATGCTGCCCTGTGGGACTCCATAGTTTATATTTTTAGCCTCAGAGGTAAAGGTCTCTTCAGTTCTGGTAATTTGGGAGATTCTTTTTAATTCTACTACCTGTTTTCTGTCATTAAGGTAGGATTCAATTAGTTTGTGCACGTTACCTCTTATACCAAACGCATATAATTTGTGCAAGAGTATTTTGTGATTTACGCGGTCAAATGCTTTTGACATGTCCATGTATAGCGCTATGGCTGGCGACCTAGTATCCATATTTAATAAGACTTTTTGTAAAAAATTATACATCGCTAAATTTATTGATTTATTTTTTCGAAACCCATACTGACATGGAGTAAATACCTTATTGTTTTCAAAAAATGGGTAGAGACAGTTATATATGTATTTCTCAAATATTTTAGAAAAGATAGTTATTAAAGCAATAGGTCTATAGTTACCAGTAGAAGTTTTGTCGCCTTTTTTATGCACTGGTTTTACTACTGTCAATTTTAATGCCCCAGGAAACGTACCATGTTCTATGCACAGGTTGATAATATGGCTTAGAGGGGCAGCAATGAAAGCTGCTGCGTCCTTAACAATCTGAGTTGTAATTTCGTCATAACCTGTGCTATTTGTATTACGTAAAGAAGTGATAATTTTAAGAATGTCAGGGGAAATTGTTGGGGGCATAAATATGGATTTGGTGTTAAATGTCAAGTGGGAATAATTACTGCTTGTTGAGTCAGTGGAAATTGTATTATCAGTATTTTTAATAATGTCAGCATAATAATCATTAAAGGCATTTGTAATAGTCTTAGGATCAGTAAGGATCTCATCGCTGATAATTAATTTCTCAATACCTCGATTTGGGTAGTTATATTTAGCATTATTAATTACTTTCCAAGTTGCTTTAGATTTATTAATACCATACAAAAATGCCCCGGTAACATCCATTTGATGTATGGGCTGATTTAACTTAGTTGCTATAGCTACAAAGACTCGAAAAGTTGATAACTTTGCTACTGGTGCATATAATTCACCTAAATCAAATGCACTATTTTGCTCAAACCCCCTAGCGACTAGCCTAGCTTTATATTGCTTAATATCCTTAGATCCTTTTAATTTGAAGACCCACTTACTGTTTATAATTTCTCCCCTTACCGGTGCACTGCACGGTTCCCAGGTATTATTGTCCCTCAAGTTTTGCAATTCTCTATTCATAGCCTCCCTCCACTTACTTGAATCACTCCTTCTAATAGCCTCTTCATATGTAGCTGGTTCATCTTTCTCACTTACTACATTGTTACACTCATAAAACTGTGTTTGTTTCCTTGTTCGCTTCGACCTTGTGTCTGGTAGCTGTAATGTTTCACCCACCTCTTGCACTGGCAATTCGTCATCTGAGGGTATGTACTCACTTGAAGACTCACTTTCAATGAAGGATGTACTTGTACTGTGACCAGTATGGGTATCACTTAGATTCTGTTGTGATTCTTCACTTGTAGGTATTTCATCCACTGTCACTAATTCTAACATACTCGTATTATCTTCTGTAGGACTTTCCAGATCCAGCATTATAGGTGACTCTGTGTCTTTATTTTCCTCTTCATTTAAGAATATTACATCTCTTTTTATAAATACACTATTTTTCTCTGAAAAGTATATTCTATATCCCTTGGTATCTTCACCATAACCAACCATTAATCCCTTCTCTCCCTTTTTATCCCACTTCCTTCTCTTCTCCTTTGGAATGTGGACATACACTGGTGAACCAAAGTCCCGTAGTTGGTGAATATCGAAGTTTCTGTGTGTCCACAATTCAAATGGTGATTTCCCATCTTTGCCCTTACCAGTTCTATTCAAGACAAAAACAGCAGTGTTGACTGCTTCTGCCCACAGTTTCTTAGGTAAGTCTTTGGCATGTAACATTGTCCTCGCTGCCTCTACAAGTGTTCGGTTCTCCCTCTCTGCCTTACCGTTCTGTTCAGGAGTGTATGTTACTGTTTTTTGATGAATGATGCCCTTCCTAGAGCACATTTCTGCCACATCTTTGTTCAAGAACTCCAACCCATTGTCTGTTCTTAATGTCTTGACTGAGTTACCAGTAATATTTTCAGTTTTATTTAGGAAATCTTCCAGACAATGTTTAATTTCATGCTTCGCCTTGACAAAATACACAGTTCTGAAGTTTGAATAATCATCCTTCAAGACTACAAAATATCTCGATCCACCAATGGAACCTTCTTCCATGGGTCCGCAGGTGTCCCCATGTATTAATTCACATGTCCTAGTGCTCATACTTTCGCTTTTCATAAATGGTAATCGATGTATTTTTCCTTTTAAGCAACTTTCACATTGAGGCACATTGTTTTGTTTGGCAACAATGTTATTTTTCGCCAACACTTTCTTAACGTGATCAAAGTTCTGATGTGCTAACTTCTTATGCCACTCGTTTAAGTCGCTCTCCACTACTTTAGCTACATTCACACGCTCACATTTAAAACGAAACTCCATGTAATAAGAGTTATCAAGTCTATTTGCAGTAGCACAAACAACGTTGTTCTTGTAAAACCGGCACGTATTATTATCTGTCATCATGACATAACCGCGGTCCGCAGCGCGATTCACAGAGAATAAATTTGTCTTTAGTTCGGGAACGAACAAAACGTCATCTATGGTCGTATCAACCCATTCACTCCCGTTCCTGACCTGTACCGCCATCTGTCCAGATCCTAATACACTAATAATGGAGCCGTTACCTACAATTACAGACTTTTGTGAGACACCCGAAAATGATGAAAATAACGAACGATCACGGCACATGTGTTCGCTAGCCCCCGAATCAACAAGCCACTTTGATTTTTCATATTTTTGACCTACTGAGTTTGATACCACGAACGCATTACTCATCTTCTTACTGTCCTTTGACCTTTTGAAACGACACTGCGCCTTATAATGTCCCGGTTTGCCACAATAGAAGCATTTATTATCGTTGCACTTTTTCTCACTGTCTCTATTACTTCTACACTCTATTTGGTAATGTCCTAGTTTACCACATTTAAAACACTTAACATTCCTCTTGGCTACGAACGCTGATGACGATGACGCCTCCTGGTTTTCTTCAATCTTTTCCTTCAATCTTTCCTCTTCTACTAATAACCTTGCCACCAAGTTATCGAATGTTTGTTTACTATCGGGTGCCGACTCCCAAGCCGATATAAAATGTTTGTATTCATCTGGCAAGCTCATCAAAACTTTAGTTATAGTAAATTTATCTGATATCTCCTCGCCCATTTGTTTTAACAGATTCTGCATTTCTTGAATCTTAGATGAAAACAGCGACATATCAATCCCTTTCTCGTATTTATATTGGAAGAAGCGCTGCTGAATGATATGAATACTAGTTTCTGACTTTTGCTCGTAAACTGTTAACAGCTTTCTCCACATTTCAGCAGACGATGTACAGGTTAAGATATGCAACATGACATCCTCCGACATCCTGGTGACCAATAGTGATTGAGCCTTAGCATCTATAGCTTCCCAGGCAGCTCGTGAACCAACCTCTTCCGGTTTCACTTTCCTTCCTTCAACAATGTCCAACCATCCCTGACTTCTCAGTAATACACTAATTTGAAACTTCCACACATTCCAGTTCTTCGCACCTACCAGTTTCATCACATTATTGTTATTGTTTACTTCCATCTTGCGTACTGCCTTGTCTCAGACTTGAACAAGTATTTCTCTTGACAAAAATTTTTCAGTCGGCACACCCGCCAACCAAGCTAACCTCACTTTTTGCCAATTTTCAAAACCGCACGATGTAATGTTATTTTTCAGCTTTAATTTTCATCTACTAACAGGTAGCCGTATCTGGGCCCATAACCTGTTGTTATATTACAATAAAGAAACTGTTTTTAATTGGAAACGTGGTTTTTATTGTGAAGTCGTTTGCAACAGATACATCGGTTACACACAGAGAAAAAACATGGACAGTTTGCTCTATAATTTACACAACCATAGTGTTGTCAACACACAGATATAAAAATGTCCCTACATTGCCTTTTTCTTTTAACAGCACCTCAATGCAAACAGTTAGATTAAGGTGCCACCTTTATATTCATTTAACTTTTGAAGTATTCTAATACAAAATCCAATATCCGTTCTACAAAATTTTCTAAACTACTACTAAATAACTCCATTAGCCACTTTACGATGCGAAAAGTGGCACCTCAATCTAAACACACATTGTAACTAATCTCCTTAAATATTTTTCAGCCCAAGAATGTAAAGAACGGTGGAAGAATATTCGATGTAGTTACAGCAAAAACAAGAAAAGGCTAGATTTGCCATCTGGATCAGGTGCAAAGACGATTAAAGAGTACCTACTACCTTTCACCACATCTACATTTTTTAGACAATTACTTGAAGTCCCGACCAACCAAAAGCAATCTAAGCAAATATGATAGCACAGACGGTAATGATAGTGAAGAAGTCGATGAGACACTGTTTACTGGTCAACTAGCTTCTGAAAACACAAATTCGGATTCCATCTCCAATCAATCCACGCCAACACCGCCACTGCTACCACTATTAAATAAATCTAGGGCAATCTCTTTAAAAGATGTCAATAAATCAGCACATGAATATTTCAGTCAAAGAGCATTACAAATGAAGACCATACATAGAGCTGAGCCTGAAACAGACAGCGATCTAGCTTTTTTTCAAAGCATGCTTCCAGATATGAAATCAATGACACCAGCCCAAAAACGAAGATTTAAAATGGGCGTTCTCAATTTATCAGAGCAAATTTTAAATGACCCAGTACCTAGTTATCCTAGGACACAGCCGTATTATCCACGAACACCTTCTCGAGAGACAGATTATGATCCTAATGAAGGTGCAACCCAGCAGACTCTTACATCCAGAGCTAATACAAGTCCAGCACCTTCGTTTACCTCGACTCAGCAGACAGCTAAACATACTGCAGCAGCTAACAAAAATCCGGAAACTCAGCTGACTTTGATATCCGGAGAGTATATAAATCCAGCACCACCGGCGGCAGTGGCTGTAATTGAACAAATAGCTGGGCCTTCAAGACACCGAACTTATGATGAGAAAGCTTATCATCAACTCAGCATTTCAGAATATCAGCAAACGCGGACACCGGGAGCTTATGAAAGAGCACAATCCTTAGCACCTCCGGCAACTCCAACTACATTATGTTTGCCAATATTTTCACCAATAACTCCAGCTACACCTCACCCGAATCCAGAGACATCTATCCAATCTCATGAAGACGAAATAAGTGATTTTAATGAGAACTATCCAATGCCTTGAACTTTATTTATAAATGGCTCTTAGTGCGACAGCTAGCTTGAGTAGTCATGTGCTGTCCCTGTCCGCATGCGCTGATTCTGTATTGTGAGATAAGGACAGCACATGATGACAGCTTGACAGATACTCAAATTAGCTGTAACACTGAGAGCAATTTATAAATACTAATTGTAGCAAAGATGCTAAACCAAAAACATTTTCAATGAATATTATCTTTTGATTTGTCAATAAAAGTTTGATCTGTAAAAAATAGTTTCACTTACCTTAAAGTTATCAGTAGTCTTTCTTCAGGGCTGATTGGTTTTCTCCAATTTGTAACTTGCTTCCGAAGTCCTTCTCTTACTTTTGACAATACGATATGGTAACATTCCAGTGACATTTTATAAACTGTGCGAAAACGATCAGGATATTCATATAATGTTTCCATTATTTTATAGTACCTGTGCTCTTCTGCATTTCTCCACACTGGATGTATCCAATACCTTCTTGGTCTTTGCTGTAAATTAATAATCTGTAGCAAAGCCAGTGCATCTTCATCTTCGTCTGAAGAGGAATACATGTCTTATCCCGTCAATATCACGCTCTATAATGACTTAACTTGCCGTATCGTCCCCGCGTCTGTTTGCGCAGATATCGCGCCTGCACCGTATCTGCGCCGTGTCTGTACCGTACCTTCGTCTCGCCGTCTTCTATTTGCGTTGCCCCTTAGTATACGAAACACTGAAAGACATCTGCGAACATCTCGAAGAAGCTTACGTCCTAGCCCAACACAATATCTTGCAACCCGCAATATTTAACGAAATACATTTACAGCAAGAATAAGATAAAATCCCCAGCCAAATTAACGTAGTACGAGACATAAACAAACTACAATCCCTAATAGTCCCAAGCGTTGCTATACAAAGCAAACTATTAATATTCCAATTCGCTATACCCATGGTCTCTAAAGAACAATATAATCTAGAAACAGTAGTTAGCGTAATCACCCCATCTAACCAATATTGTCAAATGCCTAGTATTAAGAACGACCAGTATTTAACGGGAACCAATCATGTGTATAAAGTAGACAAATGTAACAACAATATATGTACAGCTTCACCAACAAAGAAATGTGTAGAAGAAAGCATCCTGAAACAACGCAACAACTGTAGCGTTATAAAAATCTACTGCCCAGAACAATACTCATACAAAATTCAGAATGACTTATATTTCCAGTTCAGATTAAAGGAACAAACAATCTACACTCGGCGTCAAAAAAATCGCACCTCCGCAAAATTAGCTTTCAAGCATTATTAACCCTTGAGACACGCAATTACCCCCACCAATATTGGTATCTTTTGAAAGCCCTATAAAAAAGCTTTAAAAAAATATCCATTTCATTTAATTAAAAAACAAGGTTGATACCACAGGTCACTAAAAAAAAATTATGAAATTTTGCTCCTCAAAAGTACCCACTACTTGCGCTACCTGTTGTGGGTATAAAAGGGTCGATACAGGTTTAATGGAGGTCATTCGCTATCCAACCGTCAAAGAAGACACACGAGAAGATCTTTCACAAGAAAAACGTCCTTGAAGATGGATACTACTGCTGAAGAAGCCGCCCAAGTGATTGCACTACTGCAAACAGGGATGCGACAGTGTGATGTCGCTCGGCAACTGAACTTGAGCCGTTTTTCGGTTCGACGAGTGTACCAGCGGTTCTTGCAGACCGGTGGCTTGGTCCGGAGGCATGGGTCTGGTAGACGTCGCTGCACTTCTGAGAGAGACGACCGATTCATCGTGTTGAAGTCTCGGAGAAATCGGTTCTCTAATGCTGTTGAGTTGCAACAACAGCTCCAGGCAGCTCGCAGAACAACCGTGAGCGTCTCTACAGTTAGACGAAGACTGAAGGAGAGAGAGATAGTGGCTAGAAGAGCTGCTACGGGTCCAAAATTGACCGCAGCACATCGGCGAGCTCGCTTGCAGTTTGCTCGCGACCACGTTAATTGGACCCTGGACCAATGGAGAGCTGTTCTCTTCTCAGACGAAACGAGAGTGTGCCTTTTCTGCAACGATAGACGCAGAAGAGTGTACAGAAAACAGGGGGAACGTTTCGCCCAAGCCTGCATCCAAGAGACGGTAGAATACGGGGGTGGTTCCTGTATGTTCTGGGGCGGCATGTCGACCGACGGCAAAACCGAACTTATTTGCGTCTCCCGGACTGGAGGTGCACGCGGGCAAGGGTCGATGACTGCTCACCGGTACATCACGGAGATCCTGGAAGAGCATGTGGTCCCCTATGCTGGTTTTATTGGCGAGGGGTTCACATTAATGCACGATAACGCACGCGCTCACACTGCCGGAATTGTGCGCGACTACCTTCAAGAGGTTGGGATCCCTGTCATGCAGTGGCCAGCGAGAAGTCCAGATCTGAACCCGATAGAGCACCTATGGGACCATTTGAAACGTAAGGTTAGGTCCCGTGATCCTGCTCCCACGACTCTCCAGGAGCTCGAAGAGGCCGTTATTGAGGAATGGGCCAGTATCCCTCAAGAAGAGCTCATAAAATTGGTGAGATCCATGAGAGAGCGCATGGAAGCCGTCATCAGGGCAAGGGGGGGTAACACTAGATTTTAGGTTAGTTTTAAGTAACGTTTTGTAACTTTTTTTTGAATAATTAATCTGTTTTAAGTAGGGCTTAATTAAGGATTTTTATTGTTTTGTAAACATTTTTATTTTTCTCGGTTCCAATAAAAAATAATAATAATGAAGAATTGTTTTTGTATACTCCTTTTTCTTACCTTTCAAATGATACCAAACATTACCCATATCCCATATTTCAAATTAGATTTAAAGTTGTTTGAAGTAGATTTTTCAAAAGGTGCGATTTTTTTGACGCCGAGTGTATGATAGATGTGCCGACAGAAGCGTGACCATCGTAGACTCATATATAGAAGACAACACCAAATGCGGAAGCACTCAAGATCCTGTGGATATTCAGACCTTTACTGAAGTCACAGAACCAGCAAACGAGTTACCAATGACGTTACCAGAAAATATGGACAACATAGAAGAGCAGATCGCAGCAATCAATAGACCCGTCTTAACCTCTGATAAGATCAAAGACATAGGGATCCTGACCTACATAACGATAGTAACCATAATCTTGTTAACTATCGTCTTTTTAACTCATCGAATCATAAAAACCCGACAGAGTACAAAAAGACTAGGAGGGGAGAGTCAAGATAACGAGGTCAGACAGTCAACAGTAGAGATAACACTACTACCCGATAACAACGGGATAACCGGAATCGATTATAAATAAAGTGATAATTATAAATATGAACTGGTCAAGATAACGAGACCAGACAGGAGAAATACCGCCACCGCCCGATAAACAACGGCAATAAACGGAAGCGATTAGATAAATGAATTGTGGTGACAACCATCCTGTCCCCACCACTGTATTAGCTGATAAGACTTAGTATATAAACTAACCCAAATATAATTTAAGGACATTATTGTATTGACTCTGCAACATACCACTGTACTACTAACACATTTTGAGAATAAAATTATTTTTATCTCTATCACGAGTCTCAGTCTTTTAACTAGCGCTTACCTCAAAATTCGGGAACGCACACAAACACCATGCACTACGCCCGGCGCCCCCTCCCTCACACCCCGCACCCCTCCCTCACACCCCGCACCCCGCACCCCGCACAGCCCCCGCTCGGCCATGCGCCCGCGCCGGCGGCTTTTTGTTTAGTTGACCGTGACCTAATTACGTGCGAACGTGTGCCATTTTTTGTCGCTCTCGCTGCATTTTCGATTTCGAATTCCGGTCGGTTATCATCGCACGACATGGCGACTTCTTATTCTAATGCAGAGTATTATGAAATGGTCAGGTGCTACATTTTAAGTGGCGAAAGTTTAAATGGTGCGCAAAGAATGTACCGTGCAGAAAGTTTACCGCGTTTACAAAGAAGAGGTATTAATTCGCGAGTGCCTAATAGACAAACAATTTTAGCAGCAAATCAAAGGTTGTTAGATTATGGGCAGTTTACCACACCAGCCCATGGATCAAGTCATGGCGCTCATAACGCAATAACACCAGCAGTCGAAAATTCTGTACTCGAGTTTTTCGAACGTGACTCCTGCGCTAGCACTAACGACGCTGCTCGGCGCTTCGGTGTCAGTCAGTATTACGTGTGGAAGCTGCTGAAATCTTCTGGTTATCACCCATACCATTACCAACCAGTGCAATCTCTTCACGATAACGACGGACCCGCTAGAATCGAGTTTTGTGAATGGCTGTTAAGAAACATTAATTGTAACATTTTGTGGACAGATGAAGCATTATTTACGCGAATCGGAATTTATAACAGCCGAAACGAACATTATTGGGCGTTAAGCAACCCCCACGTTATTAGAAATAACTACCATCAAGTGCGTTTTAGTGTGAATGTTTGAGCAGGTATTATCGGAAATGTTATCGTGGGACCGATTTTTATTGAAGGACGCTTGACGGGTACGAATTATTTAAACATGTTATGTGGTGTTATTGAAGACTTACTAGACGAGGTGCCACTTTCATACTACAACAATCATTATTATCAGCATGACGGTGCACCACCTCATTACACAAGTGCAGTGCGTGACTTTTTAAATTACGTTATTCTATTGACAAACTTACTTTTCTTTCTGTTGTTATTTCCTTACGTGTGTTTGTGTGTGTGATTAAGTGTAAACAATTTGATATTAATATGATTACTGTGTTGTTGCAGAAATCATTCAACTTCGATGAAAATACCTATAAACAGTATTACTACTCGCCACTCTCCCCTCAGCACGAAGAAGAGAGTGACGACATCGTCATTAAGAACACATGCGATGGAGGAAAAAGGAAATCGCAGTCGATTGATCAATTTTTTGAAGTAGAATCAAAAACGAAAAAGAGCAAGAAGCTGTTATCGTCAACTGTCGCACGAGCCGCTAGAGATGGTATATCATACATTTCTACTAATTCTGACGACGGAGACCAAGCGACGCATCCCATAAAAATTGAAATGTACGATATGAAGAAGCTATGCAAGATTCCAACTACTGATCATTGGAAACATGCTACCACGAGAATTAAATATTATGTAAAGAATAATAACGATTGCATTTACGACAACACAAACGCCCTCGTATACAATATTACAAAGACAATAGCAGAAAGTGAAAAAGTTAAAAAATACTTTTTTAACAATGACACTCATTAGTGGATTAGTGAATGTGATTCTGTTTACTTAAAGTACTTCTGTGTACTCATTAGATTTTACCTGACTTTCCTAATCCTTTGCTAAGAAGAGAGTGACGACATCGTCATTAAGAACACATGCGATGGAGGAAAAAGGAAATCGCAGTCGATTGATCAATTTTTTGAAGTAGAATCAAAAACGAAAAAGAGCGAGAAGCTGTTATCGTCAACTGTCGCACGAGCCGCTAGAGATGGTATATCATACATTTCTACTAATTCTGACGACGGAGACCAAGCGACGCATCTCATAAAAATTGAAATGTACGATATGAAGAAGCTATGCAAGATTCCAACTACTGATCATTGGAAACATGCTACCACGAGAATTAAATATTATGTAAAGAATAATAACGATTGCATTTACGACAACACAAACGCCCTCGTATACAATATTACAAAGACAATAGCAGAAAGTGAAAAAGTTAAAAAATACTTTTTTAACAATGACACTCATTAGTGGATTAGTGAATGTGATTCTGTTTACTTAAAGTACTTCTGTGTACTCATTAGATTTTACCTGACTTTCCTAATCCTTTGCTAAGAAGAGAGTGACGACATCGTCATTAAGAACACATGCGATGGAGGAAAAAGGAAATCGCAGTCGATTGATCAATTTTTTGAAGTAGAATCAAAAACGAAAAAGAGCAAGAAGCTGTTATCGTCAACTGTCGCACGAGCCGCTAGAGATGGTATATCATACATTTCTACTAATTCTGACGACGGAGACCAAGCGACGCATCTCATAAAAATTGAAATGTACGATATGAAGAAGCTATGCAAGATTCCAACTACTGATCATTGGAAACATGCTACCACGAGAATTAAATATTATGTAAAGAATAATAACGATTGCATTTACGACAACACAAACGCCCTCGTATACAATATTACAAAGACAATAGCAGAAAGTGAAAAAGTTAAAAAATACTTTTTTAACAATGACACTCATTAGTGGATTAGTTAATGTGATTCTGTTTACTTAAAGTACTTCTGTGTACTCATTAGATTTTACCTGACTTTCCTAATCCTTTGCTAGACTATAAATATTGGACATTATTTGAAATTGGGTATCAGTTTCTAGACGGGGATGAATCTTTTTCATGTTTTTGTAATTCTAGTGTATCCATGATATTACTGTTATTAGCAGATTATTACAGTACCAATCTATTCAATGGTTGTCATAGGAATGTTCAATTATAGTGATTTGTAAATATTAAATCGCATTCTTTTGTGAATATTTTGTAGGAAGCTACTGTCCTCATCACGAAACAATGCAAGATAAGTCTGTTGACTCATAAAGCGATACAAGCTTGTCGACTTGAAAGTTACTATCAGTTTCACTGCGGAAATGCCTTAGATTAAATATAACTTACTGGTGTGTATAAGCCGGGCAGCTGCAGTCATAGAATCAGTGTATGGTCGTCTCGTTAGACCGCAGTGGATCTTCCAATACTACGTGTGTGTTACTTCAACGCATCAATGGCCATGGACGTAAGTGTTTATTTATTCTATTGACAAACTTACTTTTCTTTCTGTTGTTATTTCCTTACGTGTGTTTGTGTGTGTGATTAAGTGTAAACAATTTGATACCTCTCGAGCGCTTTACGAACACCGTTTGTACATAAGCAAAAACGCCTCGAGCGCCTTACGTACACCATCTGTACACAACAGACGTCGCTCATTGGACGTTGACTTTTATCATTTTTATGCAATGGAAACCCTGTCCGCTAGTATTATTTGACAGATTAGTTCATTCTTTATCGATTTTAGTAATATTAGACTAATGGAACAGTGAAAAGGAACGAAAAAAAAAAAAAATAATTATGTCTGTGGTGACGTGAAGTGCCGACGCCATATTGACGTAATACGAGTATAAACGAGAGGAGAGATTTTTATTGCTAAAATGAATTCAAGGAGAAAACGGTAAGTAATCTTATTAGAATTTTACCTAATTACTGAGAAATAAATGTAGATTCTGTATTGAGTTATAGTTTATCAAAAAGTGAACAATAATACAGTGAAAAAGTAACGAAACTTTTGTAATGTACTAAAATTGACCTTGGCGTCTGCCGTAAACTGTAATGTTTTTACGATAAATATTCTTGTTTGTTATTTGAAACATACATAAGTGTCCAGTTTATTTATCTACGAACATAATAAGGCTAATAGCTACAGATAATATTCAGAATTATGGTCGTTAGTGTAAATACAAAACTAAAAGGCGGGAATTCCTTCGTCCGCCATGTCAGTTAGACGAAAAGGTACCGACTGACAAAAAAGTTCTCAATTATTATTTTTATACTTCGAATTTTTTTATGATTATTTCATGTAATTATTTTTTATGGAATAATGAATACTTGGTCAGTGGGTCATCTTATACTTAATGTCGAAAATGTTTTAACGAATTTAAAAAAAAGTGGATATAATCTATTTTTTAGGAGCATACCAAGGGCTATTAATTAATACATAACTTATTGTTTTAGCATGGCCAGACTGAGGTCTCTTTCGTCGTCCAGCTCACGGAGCGTGACCCCAGCTCCGTCCGAGCGGGGTCCGCCCAGGCAGCCCTCTGCCCGTCGCGCCCTGATAATGGGCATTATTAGTGGCGAGCCCCGCGACATTAATTTGTCCCCTTCCCCACCGCCGCGGTAAGTACTTTTTGTAAATTACCTATATTTCATTATTTATAAATATAGTTTCAGTGAAGCAATTTGTATTTTTTATTTTTTTAGCCAACTCCCTGCGTACCCGGTTTCGGCGACTCCAGGTGGTTCCATGCACGTGCAAAACGTGGCTGTGCCTGTGGAGCAGACCCCTGGAGGACGCGTCCGACGTATCCAAAACCAGCTCCCGTTGCCTCCCCGGTAAGTTAATATTATTTATATTAGACTTTTTAGTACCTACGTGTTTATTTAGGTTATATTTTTTAAATTAATTAATTTTTCTTGCTTGCAGTTTCGATGTAATTGAACGGGTGGACGCACTGGATATGTCGGAGGGAGAAACCGAGGAGCTGATGGAGGAGGCGCCTTTGCATCTTACACGGTGGGTAGAAGATTTGGTGCCCGAGCTGCAGGAGGAGCACGAGCAACCGCTATCTAATGCGCTTCCTCTATCATTCACGCCTAGCGTCACATCTGACGTAACCGTCACCATCTCCGAAGCTGATGTTCGCCCATCAACTTCGGGATTGGCGGCAACGTCTGGAAGGACGGCTAGGCGTAATGATATCGGGAGCGACTTAGATAGCGACTACGATGACGAGTTCGACCCTGTAGGTAAGGACATCATTATGGAAGAGTTAGAAGAACCCATTAGGCAACTTGTTGCTGATGTGGATACCGGTATGGACGACGCAGCTGATCTCCTACTAGGTACGTCGCCTGACTTCCAGTGGGTTTCGGACTTTGAGTCGTTTAGGGGTGTTCGTGAGGAGTTCTCAGGACCTACCCCTGGACCACTCAAAGATTACGATACGCCTTATGATGCCTTTATCGACATATGGGATAAAGACATCATAAGGTTGATTGTTCTCGAAACCAACCGGTACGCCAAGCAGACGATTGAGGCCAAGCGATTGGATGGGACTTTGAAAACATCATCTCGCCTTCATTCGTGGACTGACACGGATGAAGACGAGATAATGGTTCTTTTCGCGGTGTTCATGTATATGGCCATCGACCAGCGAACGTCACTAAAAGATTATTGGACATCAAACGACATTCTCCAACTATCGGGGTTTAAGCGTTTGATGTCCTATAATCGGTATTTGTTACTGAATAAGTTTCTTCATTTTGTTGACAATGCCGCTGAGGCGAATCAGCCATTGTCGCAAGATGGAGATTCTTCTTCAGTAACAAAACTGTCGGCTAAGCTGGGGAAGGTGGCGCCTATAATTGAACACCTCGGCAAGAAATTCGAGTCCCTCTACAACCTAGGTCCTAATATTTCCATCGATGAGTCTTTGACCTTATTCAAGGGCCGCTTGTCGTGGATCCAAGCAATAAGGTCAAAGGCGGCCCGATTTGGAATCAAGTCATATGAACTGTGCGAGTCCAGCACCGGTTATATGGCTCGATTCCAAATCTATACGGGGAAATGTGACGGGCCTGGTTGTGATCCTTCACTTGGAGTCAACCTAGGGGGGAAAAGCACCAAAGTAGTTCTTGAGCTTCTTCAAGGCCTTGAACATCGGGGGCATTGTGTTGTGATGGACAATTTTTACAATTGTCCATCACTAGCACGATATCTCAAGAGTTTGGGCTTTGATTGCTTAGGAACTCTTCGTGTATGCCGTCGAAACGTCCCTAGTGACATAAGTAAAGTATCGAAGAAGGTGAGTAAGGGGACTATAATATCTCGCCATTGTGGAGACGTATCCATCATAGCATGGATGGACTCCAAAATGGTGAATATTATATCCACCTATCACCACCCCGATACTTACCGTGGAACTAAGGCCGGTAAAATGCTAGTGAAGCCTGTGTGTGTGCATGATTATAACAAATCCATGGGGGGGGTTGATCTCAAAGATCAAAAACTCTCCATGTATCTGTTGGAGAGAAAGAGAGGCTTGAAATGGTATCACAAGATTTTTAAAAGGTTGATGAATGTGAGTATACGCAACGCACTTGTGATGTATGTGAGTTGTCAGGCACGGCGCGGTATCCAGCCTGTGGGGCATCGTGAGTTTCGTTTTGAGCTTGCTGATTCTCTGCTTAGACGGCATCGCTCCCGTCTACCAGAGATCAGTCGGCCAATATCGGGACTCATGAGGCTAAGGCGGGATATCCTCCATGACCCTGAAATATTGAAAGGTTCCCAGTGTAGAAGTAGATGCGTGATTTGCTATCGCATGAAGAAAACCAAATTAGTTTACTCTAAGTGCGTCCAGTGTGACGTATATGTTTGCTTTCCGGATTGCTGGAGAATCTGGCATACTGCAGCAGAACTCCCAGGTGAACATATACGTGGGCGAAAACGGAGACGTGCTTATGAGTGAATTTTTTTGTTGTGTGAAAGTGGACTTTGAAAGGAACCGGGACCCTCGCATGAGGGCCGCGTTTCGATAGTATGGCGTCGTCCTTCTTGTGTCAGACCTCACACAATTTCCCTCATGGGTTCTTCTACAGATCCACATCGAGCTCAGTAGCGACGGGAGATGCCTATGTCCATCAGTGGGAATGATAATAGCTGATGATGATGAGATCCTTCTACATGCAACCACTTGTTACTGCAAACATTGTGATTGTTTTAAACTACACTTTTTACTTTGTACTTCTAAAAATTATGTCCTGTTCTATAGCACAAACTTTCAAAATCAAGGCTGCATTATTTTTTATAAATTAACATTTCATACAACCTTCTGTAACGATGTCCTGTTCTATAGCACAAACTTTCAAAATCAAGGCTGCATTATTTTTTATAAATTAACATTTCATACAACCTTCTGTAATGATGTCCAATTCTGGGTTAAGCTCGCCGTTGTACCTAAGCTATATATTGTAATATTGTGTGTATTTTTTTGTTTTATATTATGTGCAATAAAGAATAAGAATAAGATGTCCTGTTCTATAGCACAAACTTTCAAAATCAAGGCTGCATTATTTTTTATAAATTAACATTTCATACAACCTTCTGTAATCACGTAACTCACACATTCAAAATAGTTATGTATGAAGATGTTTGTGTTTTTTAGCACCATGTATCTACCAAAATAATATTCAAAATGTTACTTTATGTTTATTTATGTTACTGCCATGTTTTAAGTACTTACAGTCTAGTTATAAAAAAAGAATATGTTTTGTTATTTATTTTATATGTTACTAGCAGTCACCCGCAGTTACGCCTGCGTAGTATGTTGATATTGTATGTTCATAAACCTTCTTCATGACCCGCTCCATATGCTAGTGAAAACTACATGAAAATCCATTCAATAGCTTTTGATTTCATCGTGCATTTTTGTTTTGTATACTCACTACATAGACACAAATATTATGTTTTATAAAGGTTTTTGTAAATATATTACTTGAAAACAATAATAATAATAATAATATAATATTTTTTTATATTTTTAAATGTTATTTTTTTTTTTTTTTTATATACTAATATTTAAAAATGTAATAAAATAAGATAAGAAAATAAATAAACGACATAATAATAATAACGTTTATTTATGAAAATGGATGGAACAATGAAGTGACGCCCTGTAATTTAAGTTTTAATTTGGTTCTTTTTGTAAATATTTTAGTTTATCAGTAACAAAACTGTCGGCGTGATAGGTATATGATGTATGTAAATATTTTTTTATTTAAAATAAACAATATCTCCTTATTTGAAAACAATGTGTTTTATTTAATTTTTTTCCAAACACTGTCTCATACAGGAACTATGATAAGTAAATAAGGATTGAAGATACACACTTTCCACTTGATTGGCATATCTACTGGCTCTGAGTAAATATACCTCTTCCATACCTCCTACCAAGATAGCTAGATGAAGCCCCGCTTCGCGCCCCCTATTTCTGTCGAGGTGCCCCAAGTCCGGAGCTCGCTTCGCTCGCTCTTGTATCCTAAGTCAAATGACCGATTTCCACCTATCACGTTAGCTCGATGGAGCCCCGCTATACATTACATTTACCAAAAGTAAGTTGTAATTATTACTAACTAGCTGTTGCCAGCGGCGTCGCCCGCTGCAACACGAAAATTATCCCACGGGGACATAAAATCGGGATAAAAACTATCCTATGTGTTAATCCAGGTTATAAACTATCTGTGTACCTAATTTCATCCAAATCCGTTCAGTAGTTTTTTCGTGAAAGGGTATCAAACATACACACATCCTCACAAAGTTTCGCATTTATACTAATAACCGGTAAAAGTAATTCATTACTTTTATCTTCAATATTGGTAATTATTAATAATTTTCAAATAATCACACCGTAACAGATACATGGCAAAGTATGAATTCAAACAGACAAGTGCATCATGATGAAGAATGCAATAATTATCTTCATACATTTTGTTATAATCCGATTATGTCGTACTTAGTCATCATCATAGTACTATCATCATACTACTGAATCGATTTACTTATTTAAAATTTGGTAAGGGAATAGTAAACAATATAATAACATTTATCATAAAATAACAACACAAAATAGTACTTGAAAATTATAACATAAAAATTGTTCGTTAAATTTTTTTGCGTTGACGCGCTAACGGTACATGGCGCCATTCACCGCCATTGTGTAGACAGTCCCCGGTACGGATTCGGTGCGCGCGCGTGGCCTGCGCGATCGTATTACAATAACAAACAGTTTTTATGGTATAGTTTAAGTTTTAAGTGGTTTCAGGGTTGTTGATATGTGTTATCGTTGTTTACAGTTATTATATTATCGTATTCAAGTGTTTTATTCGTGTAAAAGTGAGTGAAAAGTGTGTGAATTCGATAAAATTTCAAGGTTATAATAGTGAAATTGATCAAAATGAAAAGTTATTGCATCACTGCGAGTTCAGGTCAGTTTATTTATATAAACAAATCGTTTCATTGTGTAGTACAGTTCATAAGGAAGCTAGAAAGGTATAATTTATGCGTGTTGATTGCTTCTTGTTGACAAATTATCGAATTATTTGAGACGCTAACCTAAAAATCTAATCAAGTCCTAAATGCCTAGATCGCTGTGGGCATTCCAGCGTTTCCGCGGACCGCGTTCAAGAGGTTAATATGATAACTGTGTTGTTGCAGAAATCATTCAACTTCGACGAAAATACCTATAAACAGTATTACTACTCGCCACTCTCCCCTCAGCACGAAGAAGAGAGTGACGACATCGTCATTAAGAACACATGCGATGGAGGAAAAAGGAAATCGCAGTCGATTGATCAATTTTTTGAAGTAGAATCAAAAACGAAAAAGAGCAAGAAGCTGTTTTCGTCAACTGTCGCACGAGCCGCTAGAGATGGTATATCATACATTTCTACTAATTCTGACGACGGAGACCAAGCGACGCATCTCATAAAAATTGAAATGTACGATATGAAGAAGCTATGCAAGATTCCAACTACTGATCATTGGAAACATGCTACCACGAGAATTAAATATTATGTAAAGAATAATAACGATTGCATTTACGACAACACAAACGCCCTCGTATACAATATTACAAAGACAATAGCAGAAAGTGAAAAAGTTAAAAAATACTTTTTTAACAATGACACTCATTAGTGGATTAGTGAATGTGATTCTGTTTACTTAAAGTACTTCTGTGTACTCATTAGATTTTACCTGACTTTCCTAATCCTTTGCTAAGAAGAGAGTGACGACATCGTCATTAAGAACACATGCGATGGAGGAAAAAGGAAATCGCAGTCGATTGATCAATTTTTTGAAGTAGAATCAAAAACGAAAAAGAGCAAGAAGCTGTTTTCGTCAACTGTCGCACGAGCCGCTAGAGATGGTATATCATACATTTCTACTAATTCTGACGACGGAGACCAAGCGACGCATCTCATAAAAATTGAAATGTACGATATGAAGAAGCTATGCAAGATTCCAACTACTGATCATTGGAAACATGCTACCACGAGAATTAAATTTTATGTAAAGAATAATAACGATTGCATTTACGACAACACAAACGCCCTCGTATACAATATTACAAAGACAATAGCAGAAAGTGAAAAAGTTAAAAAATACTTTTTTAACAATGACACTCATTAGTGGATTAGTGAATGTGATTCTGTTTACTTAAAGTACTTCTGTGTACTCATTAGATTTTACCTGACTTTCCTAATCCTTTGCTAAGAAGAGAGTGACGACATCGTCATTAAGAACACATGCGATGGAGGAAAAAGGAAATCGCAGTCGATTGATCAATTTTTTGAAGTAGAATCAAAAACGAAAAAGAGCAAGAAGCTGTTTTCGTCAACTGTCGCACGAGCCGCTAGAGATGGTATATCATACATTTCTACTAATTCTGACGACGGAGACCAAGCGACGCATCTCATAAAAATTGAAATGTACGATATGAAGAAGCTATGCAAGATTCCAACTACTGATCATTGGAAACATGCTACCACGAGAATTAAATATTATGTAAAGAATAATAACGATTGCATTTACGACAACACAAACGCCCTCGTATACAATATTACAAAGACAATAGCAGAAAGTGAAAAAGTTAAAAAATACTTTTTTAACAATGACACTCATTAGTGGATTAGTGAATGTGATTCTGTTTACTTAAAGTACTTCTGTGTACTCAATAGATTTTACCTGACTTTCCTAATCCTTTGCTAAGAAGAGAGTGACGACATCGTCATTAAGAACACATGCGATGGAGGAAAAAGGAAATCGCAGTCGATTGATCAATTTTTTGAAGTAGAATCAAAAACGAAAAAGAGCGAGAAGCTGTTATCGTCAACTGTCGCACGAGCCGCTAGAGATGGTATATCATACATTTCTACTAATTCTGACGACGGAGACCAAGCGACGCATCTCATAAAAATTGAAATGTACGATATGAAGAAGCTATGCAAGATTCCAACTACTGATCATTGGAAACATGCTACCACGAGAATTAAATATTATGTAAAGAATAATAACGATTGCATTTACGACAACACAAACGCCCTCGTATACAATATTACAAAGACAATAGCAGAAAGTGAAAAAGTTAAAAAATACTTTTTTAACAATGACACTCATTAGTGGATTACACTATTTGCGCTGTAGCATGGTGCGGGTGACAGTTGCCCGTATGACGTTGACATTTATCAGTACCACATGACTAGGGATGTGAGGTTATGCAATTCATTTTTATCGCTAACGATACTCGCAGCGTGAATCTAGTTCTCTTTAATATTGTTATGAAAATTAGTGTATTATTCAGTTGTGCAGTGTAACTACGTGTGTGCTACGTGTATAAACTTGTCAATATAAATGTTTTATGGCTACATAATTATCTTTGTACTTATATAAAATAATCAAAATCGGGTTTATGTTTTTTTTTTCGTGACAACATTTTTGCTCTATGGTGCATCGGCGCGGCGGCCATGTTGTTTACCCGTGCGATGCTGTGAGTGCGAGTACGAGTGCAAGCGCGTTATATTGTGACTTAATGTGACACGTATTACGATTTCATTGTTTGTTTTCATTTTTGTTAAATTGTTATTTGTTATAAGTTTGTTGAGTTTGTTGTTATTACCATGCCTAAGCATACAAAAAAAACTGTTTTGGGTAGTCAGGCCAGGGAGCTTGTTGTTCGCCTCCGAGACTACTTTGAAAGAGAACAACAAAATAATGGACCGTTGTTACCATTGAATCATATTGTAGAACGAGTAGCCGAAGCTCTTGATATTGGCCGCAATACTGTTTCGCGTATAACACGTGAGAAAATTGGCCAAGATGGGATGTTTGAAAATAAATTATCGACACCCAACAAAAAGCGGACCAAGGTGAAGCCAATCACAGATTTGGATGATTTTGCTAAGGTTGCTATTAGAAATCATATTTATGATTATTATAGAAGAATGGAGCTACCCACATTGCTCAAGCTTCTAAAATCATTAAAAGAAGCTGACTTGTTCAAAGGAGGTATTACTTCGCTACGGCAAGTTATAAAAGATATTGGCTTTGTTTACAAAAAAGTTAACAAAAGAAAGATTATTATGGATAGGACTGACATTGCCCTAGCAAGATGTAGATTTTTAAGGAAGGCCAAAAACATAAGTGATTGAAGCAAAGTTGTCTTTTTGGATGAAACGTGGCTAAACGCCAACCACACAGTGGGTAAAAGTTGGACCGACGATACGGCACAATCGTGTACCAAAGTGCCGGAAGGCAAAGGCGAACGCCTTATTATTTGTCACGCAGGTACAGCAAGTGGATTCGTCCCTGATTGTTTGCTGGCTTTTAAGTCAAAAAAAACTACGGAGTATCATGAGGAGATGAATTACGAAAAATTTAAAGATTGGTTCATAGGTCTATTAAACAATTTAAAAGAGCCTATGACCATAATAATGGACAACGCACCCTACCATTCGGTGCAAGTTAATAAACCCCCAAACCAATCCAACCGCAAAAGCGAGTTGGTGAAGTGGCTGAGTGAAAACGGAGTTACAGCAGATATAAAAATGTTAAAGACGGAGCTTATTGCCTTAGTCCGACGCCATAAGCCACCAACTCCTACCTATGCTCTGGACGAGATGGCAAAAGAAAAAGGCCACCAGGTCCTTCGACTACCACCCTACCATTGCCAGTATAACGCTATTGAGCTGATTTGGGCCCAAATAAAAGGTATGCTTTTAATTTCAATTCCCATTTTGAAGCTTTATAAAAAAATCAGCTTTCCGATCGTAGCATGTACCTAGTTTAAAAACATTACCAGATACTAGATTAGGCTGATTGATGATTATTTGAATACTTTTTTTTTATAAGTTCGTTTATTTTTAGGTTACGCCGCAAGAAATAATACTTCGCCGCCATTTACGGCAAATAAGATGTTGGCCCTATTACAAGAGGCCATCAACAATGTTCAACCTGAAGACTGGTCGAAGATCGTGAATAAAACAAAAAGGGACATTATGTCTGATTGGGATCGTGACATACATATTGACAACATAATTGAGTCATCGTTAATAATATCCGTCACAGATTCAGATGATGAATTGAGTGACAATTCAGATGTTCCTGACTCTGATATGAGTTTAGACGAATAACATGTATTTTTTTTTAGCAACCTTTTAAGCAACCTTACCCTATAAATGTTCTGTTGTATAATTAGACCTTTTAAAAATAAAAATTGACCTACGCACAATATACGTTTTTTATTATAAAAAATATCGACTATCCATCGTAGCAGTACATCCCATCACTAAATACGTCTATGGCGTTACGTTATACGCATAACACTTTGCTTAATTTTTCATTCAATTTGATTTTATTTCTTGATTAGAACATTCTGGTTGGGTTTAATTTAATTTACTACAGTTATTAATTATTTAATATATTACGAATGTGGTACAACTGAAATACTAAGTCATAAATTGTAAATCGCGGCAACTTTCAAGAGTGAAACGAAATGTTACTGAAACTGTCACCCGCACCATGCTACAGCGCAAATAGTGTAGTGAATGTGATTCTGTTTACTTAAAGTACTTCTGTGTACTCATTAGATTTTACCTGACTTTCCTAATCCTTTGCTAAGAAGAGAGTGACGACATCGTCATTAAGAACACATGCGATGGAGGAAAAAGGAAATCGCAGTCGATTGATCAATTTTTTGAAGTAGAATCAAAAACGAAAAAGAGCAAGAAGCTGTTATCGTCAACTGTCGCACGAGCCGCTAGAGATGGTATATCATACATTTCTACTAATTCTGACGACGGAGACCAAGCGACGCATCTCATAAAAATTGAAATGTACGATATGAAGAAGCTATGCAAGATTCCAACTACTGATCATTGGAAACATGCTACCACGAGAATTAAATATTATGTAAAGAATAATAACGATTGCATTTACGACAACACAAACGCCCTCATATACAATATTACAAAGACAATAGCAGAAAGTGAAAAAGTTAAAAAATACTTTTTTAACAATGACACTCATTAGTGGATTAGTGAATGTGATTCTGTTTACTTAAAGTACTTCTGTGTACTCATTAGATTTTACCTGACTTTCCTAATCCTTTGCTAAGAAGAGAGTGACGACATCGTCATTAAGAACACATGCGATGGAGGAAAAAGGAAATCGCAGTCGATTGATCAATTTTTTGAAGTAGAATCAAAAACGAAAAAGAGCAAGAAGCTGTTATCGTCAACTGTCGCACGAGCCGCTAGAGATGGTATATCATACATTTCTACTAATTCTGACGACGGAGACCAAGCGACGCATCTCATAAAAATTGAAATGTACGATATGAAGAAGCTATGCAAGATTCCAACTACTGATCATTGGAAACATGCTACCACGAGAATTAAATATTATGTAAAGAATAATAACGATTGCATTTACGACAACACAAACGCCCTCGTATACAATATTACAAAGACAATAGCAGAAAGTGAAAAAGTTAAAAAATACTTTTTTAACAATGACACTCATTAGTGGATTAGTGAATGTGATTCTGTTTACTTAAAGTACTTCTGTGTACTCATTAGATTTTACCTGACTTTCCTAATCCTTTGCTAAGAAGAGAGTGACGACATCGTCATTAAGAACACATGCGATGGAGGAAAAAGGAAATCGCAGTCGATTGATCAATTTTTTGAAGTAGAATCAAAAACGAAAAAGAGCAAGAAGCTGTTTTCGTCAACTGTCGCACGAGCCGCTAGAGATGGTATATCATACATTTCTACTAATTCTGACGACGGAGACCAAGCGAAGCATGAACGCATCTCATAAAAATTGAAATGTACGATATGAAGAAGCTATGCAAGATTCCAACTACTGATCATTGGAAACATGCTACCACGAGAATTAAATATTATGTAAAGAATAATAACGATTGCATTTACGACAACACAAACGCCCTCGTATACAATATTACAAAGACAATAGCAGAAAGTGAAAAAGTTAAAAAATACTTTTTTAACAATGACACTCATTAGTGGATTAGTGAATGTGATTCTGTTTACTTAAAGTACTTCTGTGTACTCATTAGATTTTACCTGACTTTCCTAATCCTTTGCTAAGAAGAGAGTGACGACATCGTCATTAAGAACACATGCGATGGAGGAAAAAGGAAATCGCAGTCGATTGATCAATTTTTTGAAGTAGAATCAAAAACGAAAAAGAGCAAGAAGCTGTTATCGTCAACTGTCGCACGAGCCGCTAGAGATGGTATATCATACATTTCTACTAATTCTGACGACGGAGACCAAGCGACGCATCTCATAAAAATTGAAATGTACGATATGAAGAAGCTATGCAAGATTCCAACTACTGATCATTGGAAACATGCTACCACGAGAATTAAATATTATGTAAAGAATAATAACGATTGCATTTACGACAACACAAACGCCCTCATATACAATATTACAAAGACAATAGCAGAAAGTGAAAAAGTTAAAAAATACTTTTTTAACAATGACACTCATTAGTGGATTAGTGAATGTGATTCTGTTTACTTAAAGTACTTCTGTGTACTCATTAGATTTTACCTGACTTTCCTAATCCTTTGCTAAGAAGAGAGTGACGACATCGTCATTAAGAACACATGCGATGGAGGAAAAAGGAAATCGCAGTCGATTGATCAATTTTTTGAAGTAGAATCAAAAACGAAAAAGAGCAAGAAGCTGTTATCGTCAACTGTCGCACGAGCCGCTAGAGATGGTATATCATACATTTCTACTAATTCTGACGACGGAGACCAAGCGACGCATCTCATAAAAATTGAAATGTACGATATGAAGAAGCTATGCAAGATTCCAACTACTGATCATTGGAAACATGCTACCACGAGAATTAAATATTATGTAAAGAATAATAACGATTGCATTTACGACAACACAAACGCCCTCGTATACAATATTACAAAGACAATAGCAGAAAGTGAAAAAGTTAAAAAATACTTTTTTAACAATGACACTCATTAGTGGATTAGTGAATGTGATTCTGTTTACTTAAAGTACTTCTGTGTACTCATTAGATTTTACCTGACTTTCCTAATCCTTTGCTAAGAAGAGAGTGACGACATCGTCATTAAGAACACATGCGATGGAGGAAAAAGGAAATCGCAGTCGATTGATCAATTTTTTGAAGTAGAATCAAAAACGAAAAAGAGCAAGAAGCTGTTTTCGTCAACTGTCGCACGAGCCGCTAGAGATGGTATATCATACATTTCTACTAATTCTGACGACGGAGACCAAGCGAAGCATGAACGCATCTCATAAAAATTGAAATGTACGATATGAAGAAGCTATGCAAGATTCCAACTACTGATCATTGGAAACATGCTACCACGAGAATTAAATATTATGTAAAGAATAATAACGATTGCATTTACGACAACACAAACGCCCTCGTATACAATATTACAAAGACAATAGCAGAAAGTGAAAAAGTTAAAAAATACTTTTTTAACAATGACACTCATTAGTGGATTAGTGAATGTGATTCTGTTTACTTAAAGTACTTCTGTGTACTCATTAGATTTTACCTGACTTTCCTAATCCTTTGCTAAGAAGAGAGTGACGACATCGTCATTAAGAACACATGCGATGGAGGAAAAAGGAAATCGCAGTCGATTGATCAATTTTTTGAAGTAGAATCAAAAACGAAAAAGAGCAAGAAGCTGTTATCGTCAACTGTCGCACGAGCCGCTAGAGATGGTATATCATACATTTCTACTAATTCTGACGACGGAGACCAAGCGACGCATCTCATAAAAATTGAAATGTACGATATGAAGAAGCTATGCAAGATTCCAACTACTGATCATTGGAAACATGCTACCACGAGAATTAAATATTATGTAAAGAATAATAACGATTGCATTTACGACAACACAAACGCCCTCGTATACAATATTACAAAGACAATAGCAGAAAGTGAAAAAGTTAAAAAATACTTTTTTAACAATGACACTCATTAGTGGATTAGTTAATGTGATTCTGTTTACTTAAAGTACTTCTGTGTACTCATTAGATTTTACCTGACTTTCCTAATCCTTTGCTAGACTATAAATATTGGACATTATTTGAAATTGGGTATCAGTTTCTAGACTGGGATGAATCTTTTTCATGTTTTTGTAATTCTAGTGTATCCATGATATTACTGTTATTAGCAGATTATTACAGTACCAATCTATTCAATGGTTGTCATAGGAATGTTCAATTATAGTGATTTGTAAATATTAAATCGCATTCTTTTGTGAATATTTTGTAGGAAGCTACTGTCCTCATCACGAAACAATGCAAGATAAGTCTGTTGACTCATAAAGCGATACAAGCTTGTCGACTTGAAAGTTACTATCAGTTTCACTGCGGAAATGCCTTAGATTAAATATAACTTACTGGTGCTATACAGGGTGTTTGGTGCATCGTGTGCCAAATTGAAATGGTCGACTGGGGGGGTCACCTTCTATCCTTTCAGACCCCTAAACACTTCTCATGCCCTGTGGCTTTTTTTTCATCGACTTTTTATTTTTTTATAAAAAAAATACCCAAATTTTGCATTCAATTACGCCGGGCAGCTGCAGTCATAGAATCAGTGTATGGTCGTCTCGTTAGACCGCAGTGGATCTTCCAATACTACGTGTGTGTTCAACGCATCAATGGCCATGGACGTAAGTGTTTATTTATTCTATTGACAAACTTACTTTTCTTTCTGTTGTTATTTCCTTACGTGTGTTTGTGTATGTGATTAAGTGTAAACAATTTGATATTAATATGATAACTGTGTTGTTGCAGAAATCATTCAACTTCGACGAAAATACCTATAAACAGTATTACTACTCGCCACTCTCCCCTCAGCACGAAGAAGAGAGTGACGACATCGTCATTAAGAACACATGCGATGGAGGAAAAAGGAAATCGCAGTCGATTGATCAATTTTTTGAAGTAGAATCAAAAACGAAAAAGAGCAAGAAGCTGTTATCGTCAACTGTCGCACGAGCCGCTAGAGATGGTATATCATACATTTCTACTAATTCTGACGACGGAGACCAAGCGACGCATCTCATAAAAATTGAAATGTACGATATGAAGAAGCTATGCAAGATTCACATACTGATCATTGGAAACATGCTACCACGAGAATTAAATATTATGTAAAGAATAATAACGATTGCATTTACGACAACACAAACGCCCTCGTATACAATATTACAAAGACAATAGCAGAAAGTGAAAAAGTTAAAAAATACTTTTTTAACAATGACACTCATTAGTGGATTAGTGAATGTGATTCTGTTTACTTAAAGTACTTCTGTGTACTCATTAGATTTTACCTGACTTTCCTAATCCTTTGCTAAGAAGAGAGTGACGACATCGTCATTAAGAACACATGCGATGGAGGAAAAAGGAAATCGCAGTCGATTGATCAATTTTTTGAAGTAGAATCAAAAACGAAAAAGAGCAAGAAGCTGTTTTCGTCAACTGTCGCACGAGCCGCTAGAGATGGTATATCATACATTTCTACTAATTCTGACGACGGAGACCAAGCGACGCATCTCATAAAAATTGAAATGTACGATATGAAGAAGCTATGCAAGATTCCAACTACTGATCATTGGAAACATGCTACCACGAGAATTAAATATTATGTAAAGAATAATAACGATTGCATTTACGACAACACAAACGCCCTCGTATACAATATTACAAAGACAATAGCAGAAAGTGAAAAAGTTAAAAAATACTTTTTTAACAATGACACTCATTAGTGGATTAGTGAATGTGATTCTGTTTACTTACGGCCGGTCTCAATACTCTACTGTAAGTTAAACTCGGTTAGCTACCAGAGCTTTACTGTTACTTCTGATCTATCGATAACTGCCGTCTCAATAACAACATTTCCGTAATGATACCTGCAGTTAAAGACGGATAGGTCCTTTCCCTCGCAAAAAATGCGTTACGTTTTGTTTCTCGTGAAAAATATTGTTTTTGTTTAAACGATATTAGCTTCAGTAAAATTGTACTTAAAAAAACCTCCTTTTATAATTTATACAAAAACGGTGGACTTATTAAAATAAAATAATGATAAAATGCTTTCTAACATGATGCAATAAAACGCATTTTTGACATTTCCCAGCAAACGACGCTACCACAGACGCTACGCTGTCAACCTTCGTACTCCCGCGCTTGCTCGCATCTGTTTTGAAGTGTTTCGACTTGTGATTTGTTTGGAAATTAATAACATAATTGTATTTATAAAGTATTGTGCAACGATTTCTTAAAATGGCTGAACAACAATATGTAAGTATTGCCTGAGTACCTACCCATTGATTACATTTAGTTAAAAACACTAATGTCTGGGACAGATAAACAAAAGGCTTCCCTTGCCACCAATTCGCGCCTAAATTATAATTTACTTTCAGATTAAGGCTAAGCCGCTTGTAAAGGACAGCATAATTCTGCTTCTTGATATGATTACGAAACATCAAGTGATAACAACCAAAGCGACGAACGCAACAAACAATAAACTTAAAGAAGA
The DNA here is from genome assembly GCA_911387795.2 of Apamea monoglypha. NCBI lineage: Eukaryota > Metazoa > Arthropoda > Insecta > Lepidoptera > Noctuidae > Apamea > Apamea monoglypha. The sequence continues at coordinate 5,446,603 of OU426935.1, read as the reverse complement.
AGCTTGGAAATCGATTGCACAGGAGTTCATTGCTGTTACGGGAGATATGCGGCGTCCTGAGCAAATTCGACTCAAGTGGGAGAATTTAAAGAAGTCTGCAAGGAAGCGTAGTGCATTCATAAGACAAAATAACCTTAAGGTCAGTATTTAAGGACTTTATATTATTATTATTATGTAGTCAAGCATTTTATTGTGGTTGCTCTAAACTTTGTTTTTAATTTACAGACTTGAGGGGGGAAGACTTACATCCCTCCTGATGAAGTTTTAGACCGAGTAGCATCTATTTTAGGTGCTACATGCAATGGCCTTGCTGCGGAGTTTGGTGGTGATGGGGCGGAAGAAGCTAATGCTAGCAAAGCCTGTGAAGCAATTGTGGAAGTTTTAGACTTCCAACCATTGCCAGAATTAGCTCAGGGCAGTAGCGTTGAGATATTGGGTGGTGATTGTGGTGGTAATGGTGGTGGTGGTGGTGGTGGTGGTGGTGGTAGTAGTAGTTACACACCAAAGAACTTTATTTTTAACACTCCAAAAAGTGCCTGTAAGTTTCATATTTTTAACTTAATTCGCTAAAAATAATTTACAATGTTAGCCACATAGTTCAGTGATATGGGTTCCCGTTTTGAGATAAATATTAAAGTACTGGTTAAAGGTTGTAAGGTGTAAACATTGCATTCATTAGTATAAGCAGTGGTGAAGGAATTTTGTGTAAATACTATTTAAATTTAATAAAACCCTTTTTTTTTACAGTGAATAAACGGAGGAAGCTCTCTGAAGAAGTACAGAGAGCTCAGAGAGACAAGGATCTGGGGTTGGCAGCTTACTTTCAAGCTAAGGCACAAAAAGTTGTGTTAGAAAATAAAAAATTAGAATTAGAGACTCTAAAACTAGAATTAGAAATAAAATTAATGAAAGAGAAAATGAACTGTAATGATTAGTAATGTAAGTTCCCAATATTTATAAGTTAGTATTGATTTATTACATTTTGTCATATTGATTAGTTATTATGTTTTGTAATATGGTGTATATAAATAAGGGGTGTAATCGTGTATTGTGTTGTTTAATTAAAAATATTGTGTCATTATATTCTCTTTGTTTTTCTTAATTATATTTTATCAAAAAGATTCTAAAGATTAAGGATATAAAAATTAAACATTTGAATATTCTTTTTCATTTAGATATAATCAGAATTAATGATATTTTTTTACAATATTCCTTTGTTGAATCTAGCCACAAATATTCTGTGTAGATATCTGAAAAAAAAAACCATTTATACCCTTGATCATTTTCATATTATTTTCTAGAACCATAAGACTGACATCAAATTGTATGAAGTAGGTACACACCAACTAAAATAATTATCTATTAGATGTTGTCTAACACGATGATGTTGGTGACCCACTCCCTCAACCAGGATAATATCAGCTTGCTCAAGCGGTATCTCAACTTCAGGTTCCACATCACTTATATTATTCAACCTACAAATGTTGTGTAACACAGATGTGGCAATAATAACTGCTTGTGTTGTTTGTAATGCGAGACGGATTTTCAATGAAAGCACTGGAAAGCGTCTTTTCCATACACCAAAACACCTGAAAAATATTAACAATATTTAACTATTTATACTGAACACAACCTATACATAATAATATGAAAACAAATAGGCAAGTTATCAATGATAATGGGTATCAACCTTTCTATGGTGTTCCTGGTCTTAATATGTGATTCATTGTAGCGAATTTCTGCAAGAGATACCGGGTTGAGCAATGGCGTCAATAGGTATGAATTACAAGGATATGCACTATCACCAATGAGCCATCTATTTTCAATGATCCCATCTTCACATTGCACTGAAAATAATTATAAAAATGTTATTTAATGTAGGTGATGTTATCAGATAGGTACATATATACATACATTATACACATATATTATTTAATAAACTTTTCAAGCATATACCTTGCTTGAAAAGTTTATTAAATAATAGAAAATATTAAAATATTTTATTTATACTCACTTTTAATAATGGAATTGTTAAATATAGTAGCATCATGAGCAGACCCTGGCCACCGAGCAACTACATTCATAAATAGCAAGTCTGCATTACAGACTCCTTGGACATTCATTGAAAATATTCCTTTCCTATTCCTGTACTCTTCTCCTATATTAGAATCTAAAAATAAAAATCTCTTATTTATCACTTTAGATTTGAGTAAGTACAAGCTTTGTAATAAGGAATCAAAGCATGTGACTTATATCTGAAACATTTTAACAGTAAAAATGCCTACTCACTGGGTGATTGTATGGGTATATGTGTACAGTCAATTGCCCCAAGTACTTTAGGGAATCCTGCAATGGCATGGAAGGCATGCTGGGTGTTTTCCAAAACTTTAACATATTCATGATACAGTCCAGCTATTGCACGAGATACATCAGACACAATTCTGCCAGCTGTTGCTTTTGAAACTCCAACGAAGTCCGCAACAGATACAAGCATTGTGCCCAATGCATAAAATCTAAGTGTGAGCAACAACTGGTGTAGTGGAGATACACCATAGTTCCTGAAATATAATGTTAAATTAGTTGTCATAAATAAATAAAAATATCTTATGTTTAGCCACACTAGTTGGTATACCTATTACTTTTGTTGGTTCTACTTGATAAGTTAAGGTTAAGTACTAGAAATAATTTACTCACCGGGAGGATTTTACTCTCAAATTTGGTAAAATTTTTACTAATAATTCATTTACACTAGTTTTATTTAATCTAAATCTAAATGTAAATTCCGAGTCAGAAAATTCACTTTCGTAGTTAATGCGACTGTACACTCTGCGTTCACCTGATTCTGTAGTTGTCGCAGAATCAAATACACCGGCCTCATACATCTCATTATCACTTTCATCACTGAACAAATCCATTTTATTATGAAATAAGTTGTAAATTACTATGTAAACCAGCAGTAAATCGCCCAATTTCGGGAGATTACAAATTTTGGACTGACAGTAACGAAAACAAACTAAAGTTAGCTGTCAAAATGTTATTGAGACGCTCAACGTTTTTTTCTATTGATCTAACTTAACTATGGTAGCGGTAGCCCTCCCAAAGATAGTTCAAAGGTAAAGGTAGATATTCCTATCTACCTTTAGTTTATTGAGACGCACAAATGCAGCTACAACTACAAAAGATAGGTAATTTAACAGATTGTTAAAGGTAAGTACCGTAAAATGTTCCTACTTTGCTCCTATAGGGTTAATTATGCTCCAATTCTTTTAAATGTTTTATGGCTTAATATGTCCAAATTAGTGCAACATTTCATTTAACTGTGAACGCGCCCGAAATATCTTATTTATAAGTGGCAACACTGAACTGTCAAATTTTTCATCCGCCATTTTTTTCATAAGTCAGGTGCAGCTGTAGTGCAAGACCTTAAAAGTTATTTTTTTTTATATCCGAAAAAGCCACTTTCATCTTGAAATCTGCATAGTGAATTAAGGTAATTATGTTTTAATGTAATTATCTATTTATTCAGGTAAGCGAATACGTAAATATTTCATTGGATTGCTGAGTTGGTCATTATCTAACCTCACATTTTTGGCGTGCTCATATTTTCTTCGGTACGATGGGGTAACTTTGCGCCTGGAGCAAACTAAACCCAAACATAAGCCGTTCAAAAGTAAACATTTTTATTAATTGTAAGTGGTTATTACTACAGTTTTTATAAAGAAAATTGTTATTTATTTTCAGAAAAGATGCCAAGAAATTATAAAAAACGTGTAGGGTCGAGAAATTATAAAAATTACAGCTGCGAAACTCTAAGACAATGTTTGGCTTCCATAGAAAATAAAGAATTAACGCAAAGAAAAGCCAGTGAAAAGTATGGCATCCCACGCAGAACCATTATTAATCAGCTAAGACTCCAACGATCTAAAATGCCATCTAGACCTCCAGGCGCTCCAATAACATTTTCAAGTGAAGAAGAAGCCTTGTTTGTCGACTGCATTTTAAGGCTGAGCGAGTACGGCTTTCCTCTCACAGTTTTTGATCTTCGCATCGTTATTAGAACATATTTGGAGAAAATTGGTAGGAGAGTTTCAAAATTTAAAGATAATTGCCCAGGTACTGAGTGGGTGTCAAGTTTCCTAAAAAGGAATTCATGTTTATCACAACGATTTGCGACCAACATCAAACGCAGTAGAGCAGCCATTGACAAGGAAACCATCACTGCATACATAGAAAACTTGAAAGAGGTGGTTAGAGACATACCGCCCGAAAATATATGGAATTTTGATGAGACCAATTTATCTGACGACCCTGGTCAAAAAAAAGTAATAGCGAAGCGAGGCGCAAAATACCCCGAACTTATAAGTAATACCTCTAAAAGCGCAACTTCTATCATGTTTTGTGGCAGTGCTAAGGGAGAATTACTACCGCCGTATGTTGTCTATAAATCCAAGCAACTATGGAGTACATGGACGGAACAAGGACCAAAAGATGCTAGATATAATAATAGCCCATCAGGGTGGTTTGATATGAATATATTTAACGATTGGTTTTTTACACAAATTTTGCCAATCTTAAAGAAACAAGAGGGTCCGAAAGTTATAATCGGAGATAATTTGTCATCTCACATTTCCGTAGATGTTCTGAATGCTTGCGATAAAAATAATATAAGATTTGTTTGTTTGCCGCCTAACAGCACTCACCTAACGCAGCCATTAGATGTGGCTTTTTTCCACCCAATGAAGGTAGCATGGCGAAAAATCCTGACTGAGTGGAAGGCAAGTGTACAAGGTAGTCGAGAGCAAGTACTCCAAAAAAGCAGTTTCCCAGTTCTGTTAAACCGACTCACCGATATTTTGGAACTGACGCGGGAGGTAAACCTGGTTTCAGGTTTTCGAAAATGCGGAATTTATCCGCTTGATGCCAATCCATTATTAGAGAGGTTGCCTTCAACTGTTGACAAGACTGCTTTGCAAGACTCTTTTCTACAGAGTCTTGAAGCTAAGAGGCTAGAATGGACGACAAATGGAACTAAAACAGGACGTCGCAGGAAATTAAACATCACTCCTGGAAAAAGTGTAACTGAAGAATTAAGCACACTTTTGGATGATAAAGAAAACGAAGAGTTGGCTCAGCCGTCAACTTCAAAGCAACCATGTCGCCGTAGAGCCAGTAGCGAAAACTCTTACGTAGAAAGTGTCAACATGTCAGTTCATGATTCTTCTGATCTTAGTTCTCTTGGAGATTTAGAAAATCTTGTAGCTAACACTGATACAGCAGCCGAAACTTACAATAAAACTTGTAATTTCAAACCAATTGTGAAGGCGGTTGGGCAATATGTAGTTTTCATATATGAGGGGGAAATGTTTCCTGGTAAAATTACAAAAATAACTAAAGAAGGGCCATATATCTCTTCAATGAAGAAGTCGCTCAAATCCTGGACGTGGCCTAAACCCGTCGACGAAATTCAATACAATTGGCAGGATATATTGGGATGTATTGATGTCCCTAAAAAACTTAGCACCCGCCGTGAAATATATTCCGTTCCTGAACTGACCGCTTGGAATGTTTAGTTAAATATGTCAAGTTTATGAATGTTACATTTTCATAAATATTTAGATGTAAGTTTTAATTTTTGAGAAGTTTATCTTGTTATCTCTTTAGTTTATTTTCGACTGATTTTTGTCCAGCATTTGTAACCAAAGCTACTAATTAAGATAGCAGTGTCTATTAGAATTTAAGAATATAAAAAACCAATGAAACAAAGTGATTTTGTAACTGAATTTAAGAATATACCATTTTTTCTTTCAAAAAACACGGTTTATTTTAATTTTTACCCATTTGTCGACTATTGATACTATCAAAAAAGGTAAAACGAAATGTCACTGGAGCATAGTTTGAATAATGAAAGCATAACTTTGCTCAAAAAGCTTTTACAATGGAGATTGTTTGTGAAATATCCCAGGAGCAAAGTTACCCATGAACATGGGTAACTTTGCTCCTTATTTATAGTTTTATATATATTATGAAATACTTCATTACGTTGATTTAACTTTAAAAATATGTTAGTTAACATATTATTCTTTAAATTAATACATCTCAGTATATTTCATAATTAATAGTGTAAACTATATTCATAATTCCCTTTTTTTGGAGCAAATATTGGAGCAAAGTAGGACAATTTTACGGTACGTTATTGAGACCGGCCGTAAGTCCAACCTGGAAGATTTTGATATGGGAGTGCTTCGAAGAACGATAGCTTCATTCCATACAGAATTTAATGAAGTACCAACATTAAAAAAGCTTAAACAGATATTGGTAGAAAGAATTGGTTTTACTGGCTGTATAGAAACACTGCGTACTATTTTGAAAGAATCAGGCTACGAGTGGTCAAAAATAGATGACAACCGTAAAGCTCTAGTTGAAAAGCACGACATACAAATGCTGCGGTTCCAATACTTGAGGCAATTAAAAAAATATCGTGATGAGGGCCGATATATCGTTTTCACAGATGAAAGTTACGTTCACACAACACATATTCAAAACATGTGCTGGAAACTAGCGAAAGGAGTATCACCAGTACAAAAAAAAATATCTAAAGGTATGCGGGTCATTATTGTTCACGCTGGTGGGTGTGAAGGATTTGTTCCAAATGCTAGCTTAGTGTATAAAGCAAACTCAACATGTGGAGATTATCACGATAATATGAATCTTAATAATTATAAAAAGTGGCTTAGCACGCAATTGCTGCCCAATATCCCAGAAAACTCTGTCATCGTTGTGGATAACGCTTCTTACCACAATGCTTTAACAGAAAAAGCTCCAAACTCCAATTCAAACAAGAAAGACATGCAAATATGGCTTACTGAAAAAAATATTCCGTTTGATGAAACGATGAAAAAAATAGAGTTGTACGATTTAATTTTGAAAAACAAAGATAGATTCAAAAGATTTGCTATCGACGAACTGATTCAATCAAAAGGGTTTGAAATTTTACGATTACCCCCTTACCACCCAGAACTTAATCCCATTGAAAAAATATGGGGGATATTAAAAAACTACGTGGCTAATAAAAACATTGCACAAAATTTAACATCCATTATGGCACTAATAAATGAACGACTCGAAATGATTGACCGTACAATGTGGGCAAATACATGTCGGCATGTTGAAAACATAGAAAAACAATATTCACAACACTTTGATATGGATAGAGAATTTATTATTCATGTTGATGACTCTGATTCAGACGAAAGCGACTCTTTTGAGACGAGTGAATAGTGATATTTTAGAACCCTAAACATAATATAGTCCAGTTACTGTAAATATATTTAATTGTAAAATAAACCATTAAACATTTTTTATTAGTTTATTTTAATATACCTAAACTGAAACTCATAAATCACTTAATAATTGTTATTGTGTATCACCATGAATACACAATAATAATTATTGTGAAAAACATAAAACATAAAAACATAAAACCTTAAAGCATCAAAATACGTAAATAAATTATTTTGCTTAAGTACTTAGAATTTCTTTGTAGACCGTACTTGCTAAGAACCGTTGTGCTCGGATTTGTTGTCCAACTAGTTTAGTTTGACAATAACGCGCGAGAGGAACGGACGTCTTGTTTCATACAATGTGACGGCGCTGCTCCATAGAGCAAGCATTGTCGGATTTATCACTCGACTAGTCGACCGTCTTGTACACGTACTGATCGTAGTTCACTGAACAATCGACGATCCCACACAGATGCAGTGTCGTTATTGATATTTGCACTCACACATATAAATGAACGAATTATGTAGTGGGGCGCGTCATTTTAGATTAGACGATCTCTACCTACCTAGTTTTATTTTATTTTCTTTTCAGATATGTGAGACATTTATAATGCGCAAGTCATAATGACTTGCGCATTATAAATGTGAACTCTAAAGAAGAATGGCACTCTCCGTGTCGCTCTATTTGAGAAACGAGCATAAACTAAATTATATGCATTTTATAGATCAAGTAGAGTTGTTTATTTTCCTGTTTAAAGTTTTATTTTATTTGATGGGAATAGAGAAAATACATAAAAATAAATATTTTGTTAAATCAGAAGTAAAAGTAGCAATAACTAAACGGACAACAGTGGCGTTGAAGAAATCATTGCCATTTTTAGTAGAATAATATTTATTAGTAGAATACGAATGTTGGCTGGATGGCTAAAAACTAACAATCGTTTTATAATAACATTAATAACACATTTTTCTTTCTATAGTAATAGACACTAATGCAATTGCAATATTCCAATCTTAACTAAAAACTATATTCTTTAATAATTAAAGAAAGTATAACATAATTGTTAGTTTTTACAGTTTATACCTGGCAACATTAACCCACTTATTACTATCGTCCTTTTAAAAGGACGGCGCATAAACAAAAATCTTGTGATTAATGAGGGTAAAGTAAACAAATATTGTTGGTCACATTTGAAAGTTTCATTGTGTGGCAGTACAATATAAGTATTGTGAGTGGTATAACGCATTATTATTAATCAGTTTTGGAGCTTTTGTTTTACGGTAAATTTATCATGACTGATATGAGGTGAGTTATTTTATTATTATTAAAAAATCGTTTTTTTTGACAATGAATAATAAAACTTTCACATCTCTTCTAAGTGAATTAGATTAAATATAAGCACCAACTGTAATTTTTGATACATTTTTATGGTGCAACATTTGGTGTTCTTTATAAAGCCCAATAGTAATATCTACTACTACTTGATAACAAAAATGTTTTGTTTTGTTAGGAGAGTTTTTGGAAGAGGATGGGAGTCGCAACTTCATGAAATCATGGAAGAATTGGAATTTGATGAGGAGGCTCCTATTCCTGACAGCATCACATTTTTTCCACCAGAAAATTGTAATGCTGATGTCACCGACGAAGATTCTGGTGACGAAAATCAAGTCCGCATTCAAAATTTACCTGGCACTCAACTAAGGACTCCAGCGCAAGTTCATTATATGAATTTGACAGACGATAGTGACAGTGAAGACGAAATAAGTCTAGCTCAAGTATCGAAAAGAATGCGCATCAGAATTTCCAATCCTCCGATTGAAAATCAGTTACCTGACGACGAACCAACACCCTCAACTTCCACAAGCATAACAATTCCAAAAACTAAACAGTATAACTGGATTTCAAGAGATATACGTCCAATATTTAGACCATGGGCCGGAATGCAGCTAGTTGCAAGACAGCAAAATGCATTTTATTATTTTGAGCAACTTTTTAGCGACAGAATTACAGTTTTGCTGACAAATTACACCAATAATTATATAAATCAAAAAAATAAAATTGGAAACATAACGTGTGAAGAGATGAAATGCTTTATCGGAATACCTACTTCTCTTCAGTGGGTATGTGGTAGTACCCAGAAGATATATGTATTGGGAAAATGCTGCAGACTGTGGGAACCCAATAGTTTATAATGCATTGTCGAGAGATAGGTTTACTTTTATAATGTCTCATATTCATTGCTGTGATAATACAAATTTACCATCTAATGACAAATATGCGAAATTGAGACCACTCTTTGATGCGTTGAATGAGAACTTCCTAAACTATGCCCCATTCGAAGAAAACTACAGCATTGATGAAGCGATGATTCCGTATTATGGTGGTCACCCTTGTAAACAATTTATAAGAGGTAAACCTATCAGATGGGGTTACAAATTTTGGGTAGGATCGACACGCCTTGGGTACATATTATGGTTTGATCCGTATCAAGGGCAAACGGGAGACGACTTCAATGATTATAAAAAAATGGGACTTGGAGCAAGTGTTATTTTACGTTTCGCAGATGTTCTTCGTACAATCGATGCAAAGGCACCTTTCCACCTATTTTTTGATAATTTCTTCACATCGATTCCATTACTAGATGAACTACGTGAAAGGGGGTTGAAGGCCACCGGAACAATCAGAGAAAATCGCGTATCGAAATGTCCGCTTCCAACAAACAAAGAATTCAAGAAAACTGCTCGTGGTTCTGTGAAATACAAAGCAACAAGAGCTGAAGAAATTATTGTGTGTAAGTGGAATGATAATAGTGTTGTAACAGTGGCTTCAAATGCTGCTAAAGTTTTACCACTGAGCAAAGTAAAACGCTTTTCACAACATGAGAAAAGATATGTACAAGTCGACCAGCCAGCCTTGATAAAGGTGTATAATGAAAACATGGGAGGTGTAGACAGGTCAGACCAAAATATTGGTTTATACCGAACATCGATACGAGGAAAAAAATGGTATTTCCCATTGATATGTCACGCACTAGACATGGCAGTTCAAAATGCTTGGCAACTATACCACATCGATGGCGGAGATTGTGATCATTTGCAATTTCGTAGAAATATTGCGACTTCCCTTCTAGAAACATATCGTAGAACGGAAAACAGAAAATCAGGTCGCACTTCACAAAACTATCACCAAAATTCTCGGTATGATAATAAGAAGCACCTTGTAAAATATAACGGAACGCAGTTGAGGTGCGTGATTTGCCACAAAAAAGCCAATTTCTCGTGTAAAACGTGTGAAGTTACATTACATCCAAAAGAATGTTTTGAAACGTACCATACGAAATAATGTTTTTTTTTTTCAAGTCTACATTTTTTTTCATTATCTTTACTTTTTTCATGATTTTATGTAATAAATAAACGACACTAAAGACACTTCGTATTTTCTTTTGATTTACTTGAACAAGTAGTACATATTACTAATGTCCTTTTAAAAGGACACCGATTTCCCGATTTCCCAACAGGTTTTAATTTTTTTTTGCATTTTTCCTAATCATCTGATTATACAAAGATACATATATCTGAATTTCATTGCAATCGGATACAAAAAGTCTATTCAGTAATAAGTGGGTTAAACATTTCGCATTTCTAACTGCTGTCATCCTGTGATCTGTCACACTGACACTACGCAGTCGTCACGCGTATCCTTGTGATTTGTTTGGCGTCTGTTATTGTTTACTTTCCAACTTATTAGTGTTTACTTGCATTGTTTATTCCGCGTTCAGTTGAGCTTTCGAGTTCCTGCGTGTTGAGTACTAGTGATAGTGAACACTTTTTTTGAGACAGGACTCTTTTTGTTATTATAAACATGTCTCGTGCTAACGTTCGGTGTGTTAACTGCGAACTTCGGCTGACGAGACCTCGTCATCGTCTTTCTAACGAAAACGAAGACCTTCTTAATATTATAAGGTTGTGGACTTATCCAAGGGAGGTGAGTAAAAATATTCAGGTCATTTTTACAATAATGTCTAGTTACTGAAGATTTATAATAGTTGATGAGGCAGTATTTTTTACTTTTGCACCACTTCAACTTCCCTCAAACTTCATATAAGTAAACGCAAGTGGGAAAACAATGATACACAAGTCCTTTTTTGTAAAAGTGTGATTAAACCTTTGTCACCCATGAGGTCAAAAGATTTCCTCAAGATGTTTTCCTACTCTGTTAGCAAATGATGATTATAGTAAAACATTGTTATTAATCTGCTTATATCGAGGCCATGCATTATAATCTATTTTTCGAAGACTAGATTTTCTCTACTATACTAATATTATATACCTAACATACTTAAATGTTTAATTGTTTATACTATAAGAAGATGGTTTGTATTATTTCCACTGAGTGTGACATATATGTTTTCTTTTTTATATTTCGCTGTCATTATAACTGAACCGGTAATTATGGCGACACTTGGAGAGGCTTATGTCCAACAGGAGCATTCGCATGTAAGGGCGCGTACACATAGAACATCCGTTTTACAGGTCCGTTTAAACGTATATGTTATTAGCGTATGTAGTTGTATGAGCGAGTTCATACAGAATACAGTATTCCGGATCCAGTAAAAAATACTGATCCGACAAAATAAGCAGCAATCCGTTTTACAGGTCCGTTTAAACGTATATGTTATTAGCGTATGTAGTTGTATGAGCCAGTTCACACAGTATTCCGGATCCAGTAATACTATACTAATCCGTTTTATCGGATTGAAACCGCACGAGGCTTTGCACGGGGGTGCGCGGGGTGCGATGTGCTACACACAGCCGCCATTTGCCGGTTTCATTCCTAGAGTAGTGCACGTGTCCAGTGCTATCATAATCATGGCAAGCAAGGCGTTTGAAAAATATGTTGAGCAAGAAGTTTTGATAAATTGTGTTGAAAGTAGACCAGTTCTTTGGGACAAAACACTGGAGATTTATAAAGATAAAATTGCAAAAACCGCAGCTTGGCGCGAAATATGCGGTATTCTAAAGGAGGATTTTGAAGCTATGGAACAAAAAGAAAGACAAGAATTTGGTAAGTATTTATTTTATATTGTAATGGAGACATTGTTTTTTATTTTAAATAGCTTCATTCTGCCAAGAAACTGACCCAGATTCGGACACGAAATAGTTTTCGAATTCCGTTCGAACTGAATTTGCAGTTCGACCACCTCGTAGCGTTTCATCATCAGGTAGGCTATTGAAATGAAATGCTTCAGATTCGGATGTGTTGCCATCCTTTAAGCCCTCTTTTTCCCTTACAAAGTTGTGTAGAACGGTACATGCCTTAACTATCCATATAGCTGTTGTTTTGTTGACGTCTAGAGGCCGGTGGAATACTCTCCACTTATTAGCAAGAATACCAAATGCACATTCAACGTATCGTCTAGCTCTGGTCAAACGATAGTTATATATTCGCTTATTTACGTCTAAATGCGTCCCGCTAAATGGCCTCATTAAATTTTCGTGTAAACCGAAACCTTCATCGCCGATTATGACGTAGGGAACTCTCGTTTCTGAGCCTGTTATTAATGGGCAAGGTTCTGGTATTTGTAAACTGCCATCTAGCATCATTTTCCAAAATGTCGACTCCTTGAATATTGATGAATCGCATTCTTTTCCATACGACCCAATACTAACATATAGAAAACGATAGTCAGAGTCTACGATCGCTAATAATATGATGGAAAAAAAGTCTTTGTAATTTAGGTACATTGAGCCACTTTTTGCTGGTTTTCGAAGTCTGATGTGTTTACCGTTCACTGCTCCTAAACAGTGGGGAAAATTTGCTTTTGTGTCGAATCCATTTGATATATGCTCCCATTCACTCACTGTTGTAGGAAGTCGCATAAACTCGTCATTCAAGTTGTTCCATATGCATCGTGTAACTTCCTTAATAATGTTGCTTATAGTTGACACACCGACACGAAAGACGTAATAAAGTTCTTGAAATGTACACCCAGACGCTGCATACCTAAAAAAAATAAATTAATCAATTACTATATTATTACACATATATTGACTTCCCATACAAAGTAACGTTAGTGACTGTAAGGGTTTAGTTTTAGTTAATTTTGTCTATTACTGATTATGTATATGTCTATGTTTCGTAGAGGTACTTCTCTATGGTCAGACTATTAAAGATGGCTTGATGAATAAGTCTTGTTTTATTATAAAACTATAAAATATTATAGTGACCAACAAATTTTGTATGGAAAGTCGAAATTTTTATGAGTTTTTAGCAAAGTCGTAAATCAAAACTCATACTTATATATATAGTACATAAATAAAATAAAATTAAACTGAACTGAACTAAATTATAAAATTACCTAATTAAAATAAATTGATTTAGACATTAGTAATACTTTTTTGCTTCCCATTATTTACTGACCGATTAGTTCTTGCACTGTCAATTTGACTTATCCACTGACCAATATGGTAATTAATTACTGACAAGTCTATTCTACCTTCTTATTCGCCTTTCACTTACTAAGCTATTGACAACCATCTTATATTATTATTTACTTGCTTCAGGAAAATATGTTATAAAAAAATGGAATTCGACTAGAGATGCCTGGATACGAACATTGAGTGAGAAAAAGAAATTGAAGAAATCTGGAGCTGCTGCCTCAAATACCAAGCCTTACAAATATCACAATCAAATGTTATTTTTGAAAAAAGTTGTCACCCCAGGTGATACACACGAGAACGTCCCTGCTAATGACAACATCACGGAAACAGTAGAAAGTAATAAAGACAACGAAGATGAACCTGTTCAGATTACGGAACAAAGTGGTAGTGACAGACAAAAGGAAAGACAAAATTTAGCCCCGCCGCAACGCAAGGCAATCAAAAGAAATGTGAATGAAGTAGACGCCAAAATGATTGAATACATGAATGATCAGTTAAAAAAAAGTAAAAATGAGTTTGAAGATCCCAATTTATCGTTCTTCAAAGGTATTTTGCCGCAACTGGCTTCACTTAATGGCGATCAAATTTTAGAATTTCAGTCTGGAGTGATAAACCTTTTACAAAATATTAAAAGTAGAAGATATGGTCAGTCAAACTACGAGTGGCCTCCATATTCACAAAGTTCTAGCACTCCTCACTACCACACCCAAGGTTATTTTAGTAGGCCACATCATCTTGACTCTACACCATCAGTAGAAGGTTCGCCATCAGTAGAATCTACATTCAGCCAGGAGTCAGACTTGCCAGATCTGTCTATGTTTTGAAATAAATCTTCATTTTTGTAAACCTTTTTGTCATTTTAAATTTTAATTGATAATAACAAAAATTAAAGTTCTTACCTTAAAAATATCGCTAGTTTTACTTCAGGGCACAAGCTTTTCCTCCAGTTTGTGTCTTTCTTTTTTAAATCCTTTTCTAATCGTTTAAGAAGGTCATCAAAAGTAGACGTCGTCATTCGGAAATAAGTAAAAAATTTAGATTCGTCTTCTTTCAGCTGACGCACAACAGCACCACGACAAAATCTTTGCCTTAATAGTGGATGTATCCAATAACGCCGGGGCTTCCTCCGCCGCAGACGACGATAGTACCAATACAACACGACAACGTCCATTCTCGTAGAAAGTAGGCGATACACTGAAGAACGAAAGTCCAGTAGCGTCGGATCTGTTAAAATCGGTCCTGTAAATGCTGTGTGAATATTACCTCCAGTAGCGTCGGATCTGTTAAAATCGGTCCTGTAAATGCTGTGTGAATATTACCTCCAGTAGCGACGGATCAGTTAAAAAGGATCCTGTAAAACGGATGTTCTATGTGTACGCGCCGTCATGTAACATTCCTGATGAGAAGAGCCGAGCATTACCTTGTAATGATATAATGTGTAATGTCTTGATACAACTTGTGAATACCATACAAAGTCGAATCTTTATTGTTTACATTACATTACATGCAAATGCTCGATAGTCAGGGAAGTAGTAAGTATTGTAATGTAATGCGTTGAGTCTATAATGTTACAGTACACATGAATGCTTCTGATGAGGGTTTAAATTATGATAACTGGATACTATTGTAATAAAAATACCCAAATGAGTAACACAAAGACAGTCATGTGTGTCAACCTTAAGTGTGTGGTTGACGAGGCTATTTAGAGTATTACAGAGGCTAACAGTTTTTTTATTATTATGTTACTTACAGACAACTGATGCTGACTTCGTGTGCCAGGCTTGTTGGGAATTAGCAAATCATGCAACTAACCAAGTTGCACCTGAAAGACAAGTTGGGCATCAGAATGTTTGCGTTGGATGTGGCCGTTCCATTCTAAGAAGCAGAAGTCGTTTAGTACTGAGAGAAAACAGTACTGATGAAGAACAACAACTTGCTGCAATTATTTCACAGTGGATACAGCACCGCCAAGTAAATATATATTTTTTGTCTTTATAAAAATATTTTCTAATTATTTCTGTTGTTATAAATATTGATTGTATTAATTATTGTTTTAGCTTACTCCTACTGATGAAGCATGTGGGTCATGTTGGCTACGAGCTCAAAGAATATTGCGTCGTAGCACCAACACCCAAAACACCCAGTTTAACAGTGGTGCTTTAGAGGATATGGCTATATCCCCTCACCAAAGTCCTCAACATGAGGAAATTGGAGACAGCTGTGTAAACTGTCACATACGGCTGCTGTCTGCAGAAAACAGGCATTGTCTGTCTTCAGAAAGCGAACACTTTATAAGAGTTATAAGGCTGTGGACATATCCTAGAAACGTAAGTTACAGGCTGTCATAATCATATTTTTTTTACTGTTTTATTAAGTTCAATGAGAAATTAAAGTAAAAACTTTATTTTTAGATTGTGGACACCGATTATGTATGCCACACTTGTTGGGAGCTTGCGAACCACCAGGTTTTGTCTGAAATTCCAGAACAAAATACTGTTCAACAATCTGGAAATCAGGTAATACCACAGCAGCAGTATATTACACTGCCAAACATTAGACGAGCTGCTGACACAAGAAGGCACTGCTTGTTTCCTGACTGCAGGAATCCTGAGCGATACCATATTCCGGATGCAATACGTAGACGTGTGCTGAGTGACTGCAACTAGAGGTGCAAGGATATGCGGTTACCACATGGGTAGAAACATATTTGGTGAACTATACACATCTGAAAATACACTAGACCATTTTAATCATTTCCAAATAGAAGATATGATTTTTATACTATCAGAACCTGTAAGTGTTTTTAATTTTGAAGACATCCAGAGTCTGCCAGAATATTTAGCACATTATTTTCTGGGGATTTCGTTATCCCAACATCAACAAATAATGAACGAAACAAGAGGACTTCGTGAAATGCACAGAGGAAGTTTTGCATTAACTGCATTATTATGCAAATTAAGGACGGGAGACTCAGGAGACAGGCTAGCGAGCTTGTTTCAAACGCCAAGGCGCACTGTAGAAACCCTGATGAACAAGGCTAGGGACATATTAGCTCAGGAGTATGTGCCTCAACATTTAGGTCTGCATCATATAAACCGGAGTAATGTCATCAGTAAAAACTCATATATAGCTAACAGTTTATTTGGCAGACCTGATCTCCCACTGGAAAGACAAAATGCAATTGTTATCTGTGATGGCACCTATGTTTATGCCCAAAAAAGCTCGAATTATTTATTTCAAAAAGACACGTATTCTCTTCATAAGTATCGAAATCTCATAAAGCCATTTATGATTGTGTGTTGCAATGGATACATCCTAGATGTTACAGGGCCATATCCCGCCACTACTAACGACGCGTCGATAATGATGGATTTATTAAATAAAGACAGTTTTTTGAATTTTTTCAGAGAAGACGATATTTTTATTCTCGATAGAGGCTTTAGGGATAGTGTAGACGCTATACATCAGCGTGGCTTCCTCGCCCATCTACCAGAAACTCTGTCACCAGGTCAGTTCCAGTTAACTACACTAGAAGGGAACCGGTCTCGCTGTGTGACAATAAATAGATGGGTTGTGGAAGCTGTGAATGGCAGGATTAAAAGAGACTTTAAAATATTCAGGCATGAATATTTCAATCGTGCATGCCCTCATATGATGAAGGACTTCTCCATTGCAGCAGCTCTGCATAATGCATTTGCCACAATGTGGATCCTAGTAATGCGGAACAAATAGTCAATATTAATGAAAGGCTTTTTGCAGACAATATTTTAGCAGAAATAGTACAAGAAGAGAATCTCAATAGAAGAAACTCTTTATTTACAACAATAACAAACACAAATATTGTGTTCCCCAACCTGTCTATAGAAGAATTGGTACTCTTTGCTTGTGGCACTTACCAAATTCGACAAGCTAGGTCATACATAGGGGAACAATTACGTTTTCATGGCCTTTACACAATAGAAGTTTGCAGAGAGGACCATGTCGATTTAAGCAGGTTAGGCGGAATAAATTCTTATTTGATTCGAGCAAAAGTAAAGTCCCGGCATGTGTCACGAAAATCATATTTTGTTTTTATATCCATAGATCAGCAACAAGTGGGTAGGAATGCCATCACCGGTTATTGTTGCAATTGTATTGTTGGTTTGCGTACTGTGGGATGTTGCTCTCACGTAATGAGTATTGTATGGTACCTGGGCTACGCGCGTCACCAGGATAACATAACTCCACCTGCACAGTTTCTTGACCAAGTTTTACTCAGGCTAGATACATAGTTATTAAATAAAAATAGGTACCTATTAAATGTTTGTTAAAAAAGTATTTGTTTCATTTTATAAAATAATATATAATAATAGGTAACCTTGCTTACCTTTTTTTAGGTGGGAAAGTCATCTAAATGACATTTCTCGCTCCTGGACGGCGCGGGAGGGCGTGTCAGACTTTTACTGACTAAAATGCACTCCTGTTCCTTGTTTGCCATTGTTCCAGGGCCCTAGAATCTCTTTCACATCACCTATGGCCCCAGAAGGCTTCGAGCCGCCGGGGCCCCTACGGTTGCTAACATTTCCTTGACGACTTGGGCTCGGTCCGGACGGTTATTGCTCGCCGTTGGCAAGCCCGCGCCTACGCTGGCCGGAAATCGGGATCGTAATTCCGGCAGCTGGGGCGCAAAGGCCATTGCCTTGCGCGTGAGTTACTGCTTCGCAAGAGGCAACCGCCTGCCACTCCTCCTAGCTCCGGACCGTGATCTGTATCAAGGCCCGGCGCGAGAGATCGCTGCCACCGAGTGCCCTCACGAGGACGCAGCGGTGCTCTACCCAGGCGGTGCAATCCTCTATATCGTACCTATGCTCCACCGTGTCCTCCGGGCTGTCCACACAATGGTGACACCGTTACATCTTATATTTTTCGCCTCAAAGGAAAAGCTTTAGATATTATAGGTACTATTATTATACTTATTACATGTAAATATGTGGATTATATTCTAAATGCATTAATCTGTTCAATATCAATCTATAATCAAAGAATCAATCATAACAATACACATATTTCACAACACATAACCTAACCTAAAAGGTAAATCTTGAAAACGATTTCCTGTTAACCCTTTTTAAGGTGGTGGCAACTATGTTGCCACCATATTTTTTCTCGTTTATCTCAGTAACATTAAAATTTTAGTCGATTTTATTTTGGCTGTATCAATCCCTATAAACCACAGACTCATGTCAAAGTGACATATAACTCAAACTCAAACTATTTATTTCAATTAAACCAATTACAGGCACTTTTGAATTGTCAAGGGGTCGGTCAGTCAGAGAAATGAAGCTAGTTGCCCATTCCAAAGCGTAGTAGGTACCTATGGAGAAAAACGGGCAAGAAACTCCATGGACACTCTTTTAAATCAAAATATGGTTACAAAGTATATTAGTTACATCATTCATGTTAAAAATTATGCATGTGAGAACGATGCAGAACGTTAAAAGCATCCGTAATGAAAAGCCTAAAACAATCCAAATATTAAATTAAATTAAAATAAGCCATGGCAGCAAAGAGATGACCAGTCCCCACTGACGGCGCCCGTTCACGAACATGACGCACGGATTAGCACCATTCAGCTCAACCATTTTGAAGGGAGCTAAATGATCCAACACATGTGCCACCATCAGCGAGACATTTGAGTGAGCATGACATACTCTCAGCCGCCAGGGCACATTCAAGTCAATGAAAGACGTACCCAGTAAATGGTAGCTTTATAGTATGTACCTACATAGTACTCACACATGAGCTATACAATTCTGTGCCTCCTGTGATAAGTGATATAACTCGAGTTGTACCCTTTTTGAGATTTTCACGAGCATTATCAAAAAAAAAATACGTCTTTTTTGGTCTAACTCACGTTCTTCTATCTGCTATAGTTTCGGAGGTAATTTTGTGCAAAGTGATACAACTATAGGGATTTTGGCAAAAAATTCGTTACTATCGATATTTGTCAAGATGTAACCCCAAAACCGGTCACTTAACACACAATTTTTCGTGCTTCGTGATTTAAATGCTATTGTATTTAACTTCACATTTTATTTTTCAGTTCATTTATCGTGAATTTTGATGTGACTAGAGTAATATCCCTTTAAACTAATTCTTTCGATATGCCTCTAGGATACAAATCGACATGTATCTACAAATCTGAATGTAAGGTATGCTCTTTTTTGTGAAAAGTGATACAACTTGACATAAATCATTCTACACAAATCTGTTTTTATGTGTAAACAGATATAAATGTAGTTGTATCTAAAATTCCAACCAATTGTAAAAACATGGTACAAAATAATAAATGTGCTAAGTGATACAAGTGCAGGTGGCGGGGGTTCGAGGGGGTAATCGGAGGTGCGCGGGACGTAGAGCCGTATTAGCTCACTCGTGCGCTCCGCAGTGTCGCTGCGACTGTAATGGAGTGTGTTCACGTCCGAATGCGCCATGGATCGATGCGTAAGTTGATAGATGTATCATTTTACACGAAATTCAATAATATTGAGATTTTTGTTATTGTATTGAATTAAATCACCTTACACCAAATAACGAAAAGTTGACACAATAAAATATTATGTTGCTAAGTTGTAAGTATTGTTTTTAAGTAGGAGGTCAAAGTAATTTTCCCTCGTTGTAATAAATCTAGACATTTAATTTTATTATATGATATTATTTAAAGAATACCTATGGTTTTCTTACTCTTTATTTTTTTTTCAGCTTAAATCTCGAATTGATAAAATAATGAAATTGGCTACTAAATCGGATATTGAAGAAAAACATTTTGATACCCAGGAAAATGGCTGCGAATCAAGAGAGGAGCAAGAAACAAGCAAAACGGTTGACGGGTCATGGCACCGAGGTCCAGTAGTTGCAGAAACGGTCACTGAAAAAGAAGAACCTAATGATATCCAGGAAGAAGGTAACGAGTCAATAGAGACGCAAGAAGGAAAAGAACCAGTTGAAGAATCGCGGAACCCTACAATTGTTGCGGAAACAGTTTTCAATAATAATAAGACGAACAAGACTCAAGAAAATTCTTCAAAAAATCTACTCGATGATTTGAGAATTTCAGAATCATCTGATGATGGCGATTTTGGATCTTCTAGCAGTGATGAATATATTTGCAATACTGATGAATTGTGTTCATCCACTGATGATGAAAGAGTACCGGTTAAAAAAAAAGAACTGCTACGTCGTCATTGATGAGACAAACCTCCAATATTACGATTCCAGAAACACCACCGTCACCCATGAGCACATCAGAGAATTCCGTTCCTGGTTGCTCTTTCTGGGAACGCAACGTATTTAACAGTGCCGGAAAAAAGAAAAAAACGAGAAAAAGTGACAAAGAGAGAAGACAGGATAGAGCAAAGAGAAAACTATTTCGTAATACTGGCTTAGAATATACAACTTTATCAGGGAAAACAAAGGAACGTCGGCAACTTCGTGAACTTCAAGACTGTCGTCAAAAATGCAAAGATAGACTACCACAGGATTTGAGGAAGAAACTTTTTGAACAGTACTGGAGTCTAGGCAATTACGAAAATAGAACGAATTATATTTCGAAATGTATTGAAATATGCCAAAAAAAATCCTCGAAGACTTCCCCAAAGAAAAAACGCAGCGTCAGCTTTCGTTACTTTGTTTATAGTTTTGATCATACAAAACATACAATTTGCAAACAATGTTTTTTGAAGACTTTCGATGAAAGTAGTAAATATCTGCAAACGGTATGCGAGAAACTACGAGACAATTGCGGTCATCTTCCACAGCGCAAAAGTCGAGTTGGTAAGTCAATTCCTGATTTTAAACTAGAGGAAATAAAAGCTCATATTGCTAGTTTCCCTTGCACAGAAAGCCACTACGGCCGCAATCAAACCACTAAAAAGTTTTTGAATTCTGAGCTAAACCTTCAAGTTCTTTATACCTTATACAAGCTGAAGACTGATGGTCCGGTAAGCAAAACTATCTTTAAAAAGGTCTTTGAAAGCATGAATTTGTCCTTCAAAAAGCCTTCGGTTGACACTTGTTCAAAATGTGACAGCATAAATATGAAACTCAAGTACGCATCCGGAGATCAGGTTGAAATTCTAAAACAGACGCTCCGGGAACATCAAGAGGCTTTTATGGCCGCTTACGAAGAGAAAAAAGCAGATAAACAACTAGCTCAGTCTTGCGAAGATATAGCTGTCATAACATTCGATTTGCAACAATGTCTGCCAACCCCGTACTTGCAAACAAATGTTTCATTTTATAAGCGACAATTGTGGACATTTAATTTGACCATACATGATTTGAAAACAAACAAGGCTTTTTGCTACATGTGGCCGGAGTGCGAGGGAAATAGAGGTGCTAGTGATATTGCTTCTTGTCTCTACGATTTTATCATCAATCAACTACCAAACTTACACCCAAACGCTAAGAAGCTGATTATGTACTCGGACTCTTGTCCTGGGCAAAACAAGAATTCAATTGTAGTAACAATGTTAATGCTAGTTGCTAAACTGTCTCCACAATTGATATCTATTGAACATAAATTTCTCGTACCCGGACATACACACATGGAGGCTGACACCGACCACGCATTGATTGAGCGCAAAAAGAAGCACACGAATATGGATATACACTTGCCCCGAGATTGGTACCAATTAGTGCGTACAGCATCAAACAAAATAGCTAAGTTTAATGTTATCGAAATGATATGTGAAATGTTTTATGATTTCAACATTTTTGCAAAGCAATGTTTTACCTTTCGGAAAACGGATACAGCCAATGAAAAGTTTTTGTGGTCGAACGTTAGATCTGTTCTTTTTACCAAAGAAAGCATGTCTCGTTTTTTTTACAAAAAAGCGTTCAGTGATGTTGAGTACATGACCATGGATTGTTCTAAACGTGGAAAAAGTTATGATATGATCACGATTAATACGGTACCGAAAGCTTACCACTCCAAACTTCCTATTTCAACTGAGAAGAGGAAGGATCTATTAAGTTTATTATGTTTTATTCATGAGAGTACCCATGAGTTTTACAGAGGTCTGAGCTGCAAAAGTGATGTCAAAGACAGTCCACCAGATAATGATAATGATTCCGATGATGAATAGTTTCACATTCAATATTTTTTTTCTTTACAATGTTAGTCTACCTACAGGTGGACATTTAAAAGGTTTTTAGGTTTTATTAGAGGTTTTTGATTTAATTATTGTACTTTTAAAAACTATGTGAGATTATCTACCTCTAAAGAAAGTTTAAAGTTTTGTTTTTTTTTTTTGTTATTTTTATAGATTAAAACTTTATTGTGATACTTTGTATTACACTGAGTAGGTCAATTGCTTGCTGTGATAGCTCATCAAAACTGATCTGTGCCATTACTTAGTTTTAAGTTTCAAACTTTTGTTTATGATATGTTCCTTTTGAGAATACCTAGTTACAATCGTATTGTCAGATTGTGATGATTTGATCTCCATTTAGTTGTATAAGAATTTTGATAAAAATGTGCCTTAACGACTGTATTTTTAGATTAATAAACGTTGATTTTTATTTTTCTAAAACTTGTATTTATTTACACATATCACTATCTTTTTTTTTGAGGGGTACATCTTGACTTACATCATTTAACATATCTTCTGAAAGACTAGGATATTAGTAAATTGATACAGTTCAACTAAAATATGTAAAGAGGTGACTGATAAGTAAAAAAAATAAATCTTAAGGGTTATATCTTCATCTTTTGTTTTAGCACATTTTGCTAGAATCATTATTCTAATGAGTTATTAGACGTTTTAACTTGATGTATATCAGTTTACACTAAGACAATTTATTGGTGCAAGCTTGGTGCAACGTAATATAACTGTACAAGTATCATTAATAACTTAATTTTAGCACATAAAAACTAAGTAAAAGTTACAAGTCGCAGGTTTTTCATGAATTACTTCCAAAATTAAATATCTATCAAAAAATCTAAATTATATAGAGAAAGAAAATGTTTTGTTCTACAAAAGAGTGCACTGATATTTTACCTAGCCCACTTAATTAACGAACTAGATTTTTTTAAAATCTTGTTTTTGCTGTCCTGTAAAATGACGTTTTTTGACTTGTATCACTTATCACAGGAGGCACAGAATTATACAATACTAGGAGATTGAATTTATATAATGCAAAAATAGTATTTTACAATCTTCAGCGGCTCCAACAGTACTTTCAAATGCTAATCAATTTATTTATGCGTCCTGTGGAGCAGGACCAGCGTTTAGCCAAGCATTTTTATCAGCGATGTAATCTCCCAATTTATAATATGCCTGGCTGCATAGTGTGCGTTTTATACAAGATTTAAAGGAGATCGGCGATTCATGGCCCTGATAGACAAAGTATTAGACCATTCGAAAAAATATTTAAATAATTATAAGACCTATTTTAATTTATCATTTCCTAAAAAAACGTAGGAAAAAGGAATTCAAAAAAAAAGAAAAGTCAGTTGATGTATTCCTCGCGTTGCAGTTGTTTTAACAACAACTGATTTTGCCATATTAAAAAAAAAATGTTTTTCCCATCAAAAGATTTGTATTATAATGTTCGATTTATATTTCTTTTCACTTAAAAGAGTATTTTATGAGTTTATTGCGAAACAATGATTAAAGATAAAGTATTTTTTTTTTGTTATGTTATTTTAATGATTTTATAGCAAAATCGATTTGCATTTTTGCGAACTGCAATACTCGATACGGCTGTCACTTGAAATCAATCGGTTGTCAACAACAGATTGCCGGAGAACGTCATAACGTTTCTCGCTCGTGTTGTGGACTTGCGTTATATGTTTATTTTGTGTGCTACCTTTAATTACCGACCCTTGCTGTGTTTTTGGACAATTGTAACTGCCTTTGTGACGAACTTTCACCTCATTTTAAAATCACTCATATCCTAAAGATAGAGCGGGAACAAATGTTAATGGGATTTATTGAATACTGTCTGAAGTAATTTTTTTTTTTAATTTCCATATCCCATGTTATATCAAAAAACTAATTACCCAGGGCTATAGACTAATATTACTCCTTGAAAACCCAAATTATTTCATTTTTGTTTATTGAGGCCTAATTTATAAGGGCTGTTTGCGGATCTCCTTTCGTTTCATTCTGTTCAATTATGTGGGGAGGTATTTTATTGTAACATTTTAAACAGTACCCCATGAAAGATGAGTCTACCTTAGCCAGCCTGAAACCTGGTTGAACTAATTGGTCCCTATTTCTAGTGATATAATTGTGTCTTTCACCTCTTTTACTAAAAATATGTAGATTTTTCCTTTCGTACATAATGTTTTCATATATATATTGACAAGGTACCGTCATGATGTTAATATCTGTAAACAGTTCTCTTAGAGAGTCACGCCTGCGGAGGCTATATATGGCTCTGATGGCTCTTTTCTGCAGAATAAAAATAGACTCGATGTCTGCAGCCCGTCCCCATAGTAAAATACCGTACGACATGATACTATGAAAGTAACTAAAATAGACCAGTCTCGCGGTATCGACATCAGCAAGTTGACGGATTTTTCTCACAGCATACGCTGCTGAACTTAGTCGTCCTGCAAGGGATGTTAAATGAGGACCCCATTGAAGCCTTGAGTCGAGCGTGAACCCCAGGAAAACAGTTTCATCGACGAATTCTAGTTTCTCTTGATTCAATTTTATCTCACAATGACTACCTTTGACATTTGGTAAAGAAAATCTTATACACTTCGTTTTTTTCCCATTTAATACTAAATTATTAGCAGTGAACCAATTTTGGATCTGCAGTAGGGCGTTATTTACGTCGTCAAGATTTGATGCACGTCTATTAATTTTAAAAATCAAGGAAGTATCGTCAGCAAATAACACCATCTGTGGTTGGGTTTTTAACAAATGGGGTAGATCATTTATATAAACTAAAAAGAGGAAAGGACCTAATATCGAGCCTTGCGGAACACCCATTTTTACTTTTAAACCGAGTGAATTGACACCATTTATTTGAACTTGCTGTTGTCTATCATTTAACCCTTTAACCGCGCGTGTCGCATATATGCGACAAATATTTCCGTGTCCCTACCGCGCGTGTCGTATTTCTGCGACAGAGAACATGCATGATTTTTTCGTTCTATTTTCGTCCTATTAATTGCGTGGTACAACTAAAACTATTATTAAATAGAGCTATTATTTACAACAATTACTTAAAATTATGTGTCATAACTCTAAGCATTCAAAAAACTTAAACAAAAATAAGTAATTGGCAGCTTGAAATTTTCTTCGGCGTCTATCGCGCGCGTCGCATAAATATGACCATAGGGATGGGATACAATGCAATGCGCATTTTAAAAACGAAATAACAAACAGTTAAATAATCAGAGGGGCAATTCTCGTAATTTTAAGAACGTTCACAGTATGATCTCAGTCTCAATCTGTAAAAAATACCTCTAATTTCCTTACATTTTGACATTTCTTTGTCGCCGAGATGAGACTGCGACTAGATTTTGATCGTTTAAAATTACGAGAATTGACCTTCTGGTATAATGCATCATTCAGCATAAAATAAACGGTGTCATACCAAATAAAGTTAAATTTAACATATTGCCTTGTGTTATTAATTCTTTTCCTTATTATTCATAAGAAAAATATCCCTCACGATCTTTGTATAATGCCAACATTTGACGTTAGTTCCCATCCCTTGACTCCTATGCTTGCAACATATTTCTCTAGTTAGTCTAGCGCGGCTGTCACATTAATACGACCACTGCCTACGTCACAAGCGGATCAAACGAATGGAAAGTTCCATTAATGTTGTTCGTTGGTATTTGTGCATTGTCGATAAAATAGTCACATTTCAATTTTCAATAATGACGACTACTGAGGAATTATTAAGAATATTAGAAGGTGACGACGACGAGTGTGACGACGAATTGGAATTATCCGATTCGATAGAATTTAGAAGTGATGGAGAGGTAAGTACCTATTTCAATTTCTTCTTAGGTTATTTGCACATTATTCAGTAGGTACCTATAGGTATAAATAAGACTTGCGTTGGGTTTAGGTAACTCCTTGATGAATCGAAATAGTATTTTAAATATTGTGATGTAATTCTGTTATTACCTATATTACCTACTTAACTACCTACATATCCTATTGATTGTTCAAATTTGGAACCGTGTTGTATGTTGTCCTTACCATTATTAAGGTACTGTGACAGTACCTACCAAGCCGGACAGGCACTCGCACTCGCGTTTGTCTCTTTTTCTCTCTCTCTCTCTCTCTTTCATAAATCATTATTCGAGTTTGGGTGTAGCTGTTTTGTGTCCGTGACTTGTGTGTTTGTGAAGTCCCAAGCTACACAGGAATTATTCCTAGTGCATGAGTTATCTTTAAAAAAAAGATAACTTTAATAAGCGTTCTGCACACGATGCCGTCACCGCGCCGTCGCCGCGCCGACGCCCGCCGCACAGTTACACTGTAGAATACGAGTCGCGCGAAGCCCGCCACCGCGCCGCCACCGCGCGCGTTCCCGTCCCTGTCTGTTTGATTCATTCCATTAGGTACCGGCTGCGTGCGATCTCGCGGCGTGCACGTTCGTACGCGGTCGGTAATGGAATCAATGGAATGAATCAAACGAGACAGGGACGGGAACGCGCGCGGTGGCGGCGCGGTGGCGGGCTTCGCGCGACTCGTATTCTACAGTGTAACTGTGCGGCGGGCGTCGGCGCGGCGACGGCGCGGTGACGGCATCGTGTGCAGGAACGCTAACTAGGTTCCTTTTTGTTAAAGTTATATACCTACCTAATGAATATAAAAAATAATATACTTACGTAATAAATTTTAATTTGTCATTTCAGGATCATGACGACAATGAAGGCATTAATTGGACGTTAGACATAACTGTACCTGATAAAGAAAACTTTGACGAATTTATTTCGGGGGTATCACCTTCAGTACCTTTGAGCAGCGACTCCTCGGAACTGGATATTTTTGAACATTTTTGTGGCAATGATTTAGTAGAAAAAATATGTTATTTTACTAACAAATATCACCAATTCTATGTCAGGCATACGGATCTAAGGGTGTACGCTCGTTTAAAAAGGTGGCAAGATGTGACTGTTCATGACATTTATATCTTTTTAGCCCTTACGATGCTCTTTACAAGGAATAAAAGGCTCACTATTGAAGAACATTGGTCTGTAGACCCCCTTTTAAATAGTCCCATATTTCATAGTATTATGTGTAGAGATAGATATTGCGCAATACTGGCAATGCTTTCATTTTCTGAAGTACACGATGTAAGTAATTTATCAAGATTATATAAAATTGAAATGATGATTGACCACGCACGACAAAAATTTCGACACACATTGGTCCCCGGAGGCAAACTATGCATTGATGAAAGCATTGTGCCTTTCAAAGGTCGTCTGGTAATCAAACAATATTTGCCAAAAAAGCGAAACAGATTTGGAATAAAACTTTTTGTTTTGTGTGATGTCGAATCAGGGTTTATAATTGATTTCATTGTTTACTGTGGTTCACAAACACAAATAGAGCATGTACCAAATTTAGGTATTACAGGATCAGTAGTCACTGAACTGGTACAAGGTTATTATCATAGTAATCGAGAGCTATATGTCGACAATTGGTATTCTAGTCCGCGACTTTTTCTTTATTTAAAACAAAGAGGCATTTATGCATGCGGTACGGTCAAAAGTAATAGGAAACATATGCCAAAATTCAAAAAACTTAAGCGTGGAGAAATAGAAGCATTTTCATCTCCTCCTCTTTTAGCGTTAAAATGGCAAGACAAAAAAGCTGTTACCATGCTGTCTACCATACATGATGACAAAATTGTTCCGTCAGACAATTTGGATCATTTTTCTGGTCTGCCTAAATTAAAGCCGCAATGTGTAATAGATTACAATAAAAATATGGGTTCGGTGGACATCACCGACATGATGATGAGTAGCATAGGTTGTATAAGGAAAACTAGGAAGTGGTATAAAAAATTAGGCTTCCACATCATCGATTTGTTTATGCTTAATGCTTTTTATTTGTTCAGAGTCTTAAAAAATAACAAAAAACATAGTTTTGCAGATTTTCAATTAAATGTGATACGGCAACTTTTAGAAAAAAATAAAAGATTAATTGCAAATACTAGCCCAGCGTTCACTTCTGGTACTCAGTCCAATCCTCCTCGCAGTCTACATATCGATGCTTTGGCACATTTTCCTGTACGAATTCCCAGTGGCAAAAGTCAGCGTTGTAAAGTATGCGCGACTAAGAATAAAAGATCACACACACGGTATATGTGTAAAACGTGTAATGTTTATCTTTGCGTTGACACATGTGCTGCGGAATACCATAGATAGAAGCTATCGACTAAATATCGATAGTTTAAGTAAGTAGGTAGATCATCCTGTCACTAATTTCTTTTCTTGCGTTGCTCTATTTAGTCTGTGTTCAACTTCACTTTGTCCATGTCAAACACACCGAGCCCACGTCTTTTTTTACGGTTCAGTGCAAGTGTTATGCGAATTGAACCCTAGTTATATTATACACCTTGAACGTCACAGTTTTGTTGAGCATTAAATTTAAATTTGATAGAAAACGAAATGACATCGAAAAGTAAGTAAATTGTGCCAAATTGATACTTGTAGCCTTTGATTATACACATCCTGTAGCCATTTTTATAGGTACTTATTTATATTTAATTGCTTTTAAGGAAAGTATGACGAGTCTCAGGAATGTAGTCAATCAATTTTGGATCCAACTAGCGATAGTCAAGACGAAATGAATCTTGAAGATGTAGAAGATGTATGTTTGCCTTCGTCGGTAGCACAATCCCAGTTATGTTACTATGTACCACATGACGGTGACTTACGAAGTACAGATAGTACGCCTGATTTATTTGTATCAAGAGGAACACAAACTCTAACAAAAATATCAAGTGTAGGCACACAATACGAAGCGATCAGCACTGACCTAATTTCAAAAACGGCAAAAATATTAGCCGAAAAACATTTCGGTACTAATGTGACTCGCACGAATAAATTTATAGAAACGTACACACATTTTGTGACATCTATAATACTCGTACGTCTGATAAAAACAGACAACGAATAATTTTATGAATCATGTACCTACTACTTGTTACCTACTGTTTGACTGATTAATTGTCCTTTTTTTTGTTTTTAGCTTATGACTGCGTAATTCTAATTATAGTTGTTGCAATTCACGAGCGCACTCAAGCCTTTGCGTGTAGGTTTCGTGTACGTACACGTCACGTAGGTACACATTGCACTTGTGTGTGTGCCCGACGAAGCGAACAGTTGCGCGCGGACGTCATTCATAGGTAGTTACAAATAGGTAACAGTTCAACACACATCTAAATGAAAAGTGCGCTCGTGAATTGTAACAACTATAACCTACTTATTATAAATGCGTAAATCATTGCATTTGATCTAATAGGTAATCAAAACTTATTAGGTATTTTATAGTATACTGAGGAATATGTGTAAATGAATGTGATGTAAAGTATTATACTCCATTTGTTTAGGTAATTAAATAAAGGTAAACAAAAAAACCACGTGCCGTGGTTATCCAACTAAACGTAATACCAGTCTATTCAGTTGTCATGCTACGTCACAGTTGTACTCTTCAATTTAGCAACGTTATAATTCGTTAATAATGTTGCTAAATTGAAGAGTACAACTGTGACATAGCATGACAAGTGAAGTGAGTGATATTACGTTTAGTCGGCTAACTAAGTCACGTGGTTTTTTTGTTTACCTTTATTTAATTACCTAAACAAATGGAGTATAGTAACTGGTAAGCAAAAACAAAAAAAACAATTGTGATTCAAAGATTTATTATACAGGGTGTCCGGTGGCAATTTTCACATTTGAAAGTTTTGTTACTTAAGAACGCGAATAGCTAGAGGGGCGCGAGGTGGGGGGTTAGCTTCGTCAGCGTCGTGAGTTTTTTAGTCGCCATGCCGCGTTGGTCAGGAGAGGAGCGTGCTTTCGTGATCGAGGCATTCTTAACAAGCAATTTTTCGCTAATTGCGGCGCAGCGAAAATTCCGTAATCATTTTAATCTTCCACGAATAAGTGATGTGCCTTCAAAAACTTTAATTCGTTATTGGGTAGCAAGATTTCGTGCTTCAGGCTCAGCTGTAAACACACGTCACCAAGGTCCAGTTGCATCTGTATCGACCGAAGAAAACATTCGACGTGTGAGTGATTTAGTTTTGCAAAATCCACGGATGTCACTAAGAGCACGTTCGGCAGCTTTAGGGATCGCTAGATCAACATTGCACGAAATAATGAAAAAGAAGCTCAAGTTCCATCCGTATAAAATTCAAATAACGCAAAAACTCAATGAAAATGATTACCAAGCAAGATTATCTTATGCCGAACGGATGTTAACAACTTTTTCTACGGAAACACGACTGCGGAACGTTTTTTACAGTGATGAAGCACATTTTCATTTAGGAGGTTATGTAAACAAACAAAATTTCCGTTACTGGAGTACAGAGAATCCAAAAGAATTGCATCAAGAACCATTGCATATGGATAAGGTAACAGTTTGGTGCGCTATATCGGGGAAAGGAATTATTGGTCCTTATTTTTTTGAGGACAATCGTGGTCGGGCAATAACCGTTAATTCAGAAAGATATTGTGAGATGATCAACAGTTTTTTAAGAGAAGAACTACGCAACAGTTCTATTGCTAACAGAAACAGCTGGTTTCAACAAGATGGCGCAACTGCTCATACAGCACGAGTGTCCATGAATGTTGTAAGGGAATTGTTCCCAGGAAAAATTATCTCTCGGCACGGTGACATCCCCTGGCCAGCACGATCGCCCGATTTGAGCCCATGTGACTTTTTTTTATGGGGCTACTTAAAGAGCATCGTTTACCGAAACCAGCCGACCACCACTGCTCAACTGAAAGAAAATATCCGGACCGAAGTTTCGAGGATTTCCAGCGATCTCTGCAAACGTGTTTTTGAAAATATGCGTGTGAGATGGGAAGAGTGCTTGCGTCAAGAAGGCCGACATTTAGAAAACGTTATTTTTAAAAAATGAAACTCACATTAATGTACCGTAAATAATAATAAAAATAATTCAGGAAACTTTTGTATTTATTTTATTATCAACCTTTGAAATGTGAAAATTGCCACCGGACACCCTGTACTTAGTTTGATTTGAAAAGGAAAAAGTCGAATAATAAGAGATTATTTTGATGTAAGTAATTAAAATTTAGATAGTAAGATTAAACAATTGTGATACAAAGATTTAGCCATTGCTGTTGTAGGTAGATTTATAAGAAAAGAAAAAAAGTACCTAGTCGATTAATAAGAGATTATTGTGATGTAAACAATTCGAATTTAGTAAGGTTAAACAATTAGTAACTGTTAAAAACATTTACTTATTAGCTTAAAGATGAACGATTGTGATACGAAGAAAGTGATTAGGGTGGTTAATTTAAAGCCATGTATTCACTGAGAAACAATTGTTTATAAACACTGTTTCAGAAACAAAATCTACGTGTTTCTGAAACAAATAATTTTGTTTCTGAAACAAATAATTTTGTTTCAGAAACATATAATTTTGTTTCTGTAAACACTACGTGTTTATCGAATGTTTCGGTGCTCCCCACCTGCGGCGGGGAGCACAGAAACAAATCAGTTGCGCAACAGGTGTATACAAGTGTGGACGCGTGTTTCATTTGTTTATAAACATGGCTGTAGTGTGGGACGACGAAACTGTTTTTAAATTATTAGAACTGTTTGAGAAAAAACGAATATTATGGGATTGCTCGACAAAGGATTACAAAAATAAAATCAAAAAGAATGACGCCTGGGAAGAAATTTCGAACGCTTTGGCAATTCCAAAAACAGATGTCGAGAGTAAAATGCATATATTGCGGTCGCAATTTGCAAGAGAGCGAAAGAAAATGTTGTCTACAAAAACCACAGGTGCTGGGACTGCAGATATTACGAAATCAAAATGGAAATTTTATGAAGAACTAATTTTTTTACAAAGTACGACGACAAGAGGTGGTGGTGCGGATACTTTAAATAAAACAGTGAGTGTATTATCCATATTTTATTTTTATGTAAACAGCTGTAGGCAGGTAACATATTCTATCTAACATATACGAAAACACTTCCGCCATAGCATCACCTTAAGCTACATTGTTTTGCCACGGTAGGCTTCCTCTTTCGCTCATGAAATATTCACCAAATTGATCCCTTATGATTGTAGCAGTACGTACTGAATTTCTAGGTCGCCTTTCCAATTCCAACATTGAAGTCCCTTCACCTGTATACTCTCTACGCCAAGCACCTTCTACAACATTATGTTCAGTGTCTTCAAAATCAAAAGTCATCGGGGGCGTATACAAGGCTCTACATTGTTTATTCCTTCTTAAAAAGTTATGCAAATAAAGACAGGCCATTGCAATAAGTTCACAATTCTCAGGCTTGAGAGGAATTGGTTTACGAAATACACGAAAAACCACGCATAAAATTCCAAAAACATTTTCTACAACCCTCCTGGCCCTACAGAGTCTATAGTTGAAAATGCGTTTCATTGTGCCACGGTTATGAATACCCGGGTACGGCCTCATCAAGTTTTCCGATAATGGGAATGCACTATCGCCCAGCATTACATAAGGAACGTCAGGTCCGTCTGGTGATATTGGTTCTTGGTTTGGAAGATTAAGACGGTCTTCCACCATTCTTTGATAGAAACTCGTTTCTTGAAAGATGCCACTGTCAGATGCTCTTCCTTTCGCACCACAGTTTGCATATATAACATTATAAGATGCATCTACAATAGCCAGTAGTACAATACTAAACTGATCTTTGTAGTTGTAGTAATCACTGTTACTATTGCTAGGCGCTTCAATAACCACATGCTTCCCATCTATAGCTCCGATACAGTGTGGAAAATTCCATAACTCATTCCACTCACGGGCCTTTTCTTTCCAGCGCGCAGTGGTACTCGGAACCTTAAAGAATAAATGTGTTTAAAATTGCAGGCAAACCGTGAAGACCTGGCAACTGAGGAGCCAGAACAGCAATCTGAGCAGCAGAAGGGACCACAATCTCCACTACCATCTACAAGTAGCAAAAAAACAGCCAAAAGAAAAGTGGATGACAATCTAAATGAAGTATTTGAAATAGTTAAATCTGCAAAACGCAAATTGGATGAATCTAAGGATGAATATGATATTTATGGGCAATACGTCGCTTCAGAATTAAGAGCAGTACAAAACGAGACTGCCGTAATACAGGCCAAGGGTTATATTAATAATATTTTAATTGATATGCGAATGGGCAAGTACAATTATGGTTACGGATATCAAAGCCATCCCGGATATGAAAGTACGTCGACACCAGCAAGTTCAGCCTCACAAAAAGAGCTTGAAACCATTGAAGACATCGTTTCACAAATCGCATCAGTAGAAGACACCGATAGTAGTACCCAGTAGATAGAATGCCTAATTTTGTGAAATTAATAAAAAAAATGATTCATAACTTTTAGTTTCTCTTACCTGGATGTAGTTCTTCAACACACATATACACACACACAAACAAACTTCTGGTACGATCCGGCTGATTAATTGTTTGGAAACTCTAAAAGTGTATGAGAGTGAAGAATATGAATCTCCAGTAGCTAAGTATCTTAAAGTAATGGCTAGTCTTGTTTCAGCGGTAACTGCACTTCGTAAGTTTGTATCTTGTTTCCCTATAAATGGTCCAACATTTTGCAAAAGATATTCAAAATCTGATTTTGACATTCGTAGAAAGTTTATAAATGATCCATCAAACATGCATAAATCACTTAATACGTCTTGTCTTCTTAGCAAGTAATTTCTGACCCACCATCTTTTTCTTTTCTTTTTACTAGAAATGGACTTATGCAAATAAATGTAGGCACCACACAACAACACTACTTCCTCGGGCGACATATTGTAAACATCTGACGATGTGGACGGCAGAGTTTCCGAAACATTGTTGCTGAACATCTACGTGATGTTTCAGAAACTGTGTATCTGAAACATTGTTTCTCAGTGAATACATGGCTTAAAGGTCCTACAAACAGGCGCGACACGCGACACAAAAACATGAGCGGTTTCTTTGTGTCGCGCCTGTTTGTAGAAGCCATAAGGCTGATTTAAAATAAAAACATAAAAAAATCTTTGACTTTTTTTTATCGATACAACGATTGCCCCTCCTTATTTATTGTAGGTATTATTTTGTCGATTTGTAGCCTCGCGCTAGGGGCACGACAATTGATATTTAGCCAAGCGGTTAAAGGGTTAAATAAGATTTTACTAAACTGAGCGCAAGTTTTCCTATTCCGTAATGCTCAAGTTTTAAAAGTAAGGTTTCGTGGTCGACGCAATCAAAAGCCTTGGAGGTCACAAAACATTCCTATGGCGTCTTGGGACTCTTCCCACGCTGTAGAAATGTGTTTTAATAAGGTGATACCGGCATCAGTCGTACAACGTCCCTTGGTGAAACCATACTGTTGGTCGTGTAATATTCTGTTGGTGTTAAAATGATTGAGCATTTGGTTCAGCATCACCTTTTCAAACACCTTGCTGAAGACCGGTAACACGGATACGGGTCTATAATTATTGGTAAGTTTACTGTCCCCCGATTTTAAAAGGGGTATCACCTTGCTGCATTTCATTAGATCTGGGAAGACTCCTTGATCCACACACAAATTAAATATTAAGGCTAAGTACGGCGCTATAGTCTCAATAATGGAGGTACAAACTTTGATAGACATTCCCCATAGATCTTCGGTTAGTTTGATCTTGATTTGCTTGAAAGCTTTTATTACTATTATGGGGTTTATATGCTTGAATTTAAATTCAATCTGGCAGGATGAGACGTTTGCTCTTAATAAATTAATAGAACGCAAGGGCGAGGAATTTAAGATTTCAGTGGTTGTATGTGGGATACTGGTAAAGAAATTTACAAATTCTTGAGCAACTTCTTTGTTATTGCTTATGAGACCACGCGAAGTCTCTATTGTGAAATCATTATTATGTCTTTTATTCCGGTTAGTTTCGTCATTGATAATTTTCCAAACCGTCTTTATTTTATTATCGGCTGATTTGATCTTGTTGCTAATATACAAGGCTTTAGCTACCTTGCAAATATGTTTAAAAGTTTTAGAGTAGGTAGCTACGTATTTATTAAAAGTTTCAGAGTTAATATAAGGCTTAAGACCATACAGCTCAAACAATTTTTCCCTACTTTTTCTAATACCCTTAGTTGCCCAGTTACTGAACAAAAAACTTGGACAAATAGTTTTAGTTTTCTTTTTTAAAGTATTATTGAACTCGGTGCGTACTACCGAAAACAACCTCTCATATAATTCATTTACATTGTTTTTCATATGGCCTGGTACACTTAACTTACTAATTAAGTGATTATTAAATCTATTTAGACTGCTTGGTGTTATTTGTCTAGTTATACAACATGTCCCAAAATTCAACGATAAGCCGGCACCAGAGGATGGACCTACTAATGAAAACTCGAGAAAAAAAAAGAAAAAAAAATACCTCTACTTTTTTTAAAATTACTTAAAAAAAGGAAATTCTTCGAAAATGTATACCCCTTATGACACTTTTAACTACCATGACCACAATTTTTCAAATATTTCAGTTTTTTTGTTTGTATCGGCAACCTAAGTAGTACTACTATTCACCATAATCTTTGAAAATTACAGAATTTTCGTAGT
This sequence comes from Apamea monoglypha, assembly GCA_911387795.2. Classification (NCBI taxonomy): domain Eukaryota; kingdom Metazoa; phylum Arthropoda; class Insecta; order Lepidoptera; family Noctuidae; genus Apamea; species Apamea monoglypha. The sequence goes on along the minus strand of OU426935.1, from coordinate 5,410,091 downwards.
TTTATACAAAAAAACAACCAAAAAAAATTATTTCCCTAAAATTTTGAAAGATTTTTACGTTCAGTACACTTTAACTCATCGTAGTGTAAAAAAAAAATATGGACACTACTATGGCAAGTTTTTTTAAAAATTAGCGCAACTAACCTACTTTTTAAAATGGTATAATACTTTAGGAAAACTAGCCACAAAAAAAAAATAATGACACTTTTTCTAATCAAGAACCAAATTTCATAAGTTGTTGTTAATTGTGCCCAAAATAGATTTCTTTCGCAAATTCTTAGAATTTGGAAGGGACATGTGCGTAGTCAGTGAAGTTCAGGATGCCTACCATGATCTAATTAAAAACGATTCAAAAGCAAGACATTTCAGTTTATGTTCCTAAACTGCATCGCTTCAAAGTCGTACCATGACATCCAATACGCTCAGCGGCATTTGGATCGTTATAAGTGAATGAAAGATCGCAATTTGTGGCTGAGCCGCGTTTGAAACGTTTTTGGTGAAAAAGAGACAACGCTATTATTATCAAATAAGTTTGTTTCGCGCACATTTTAGTGTCAGACACGTTCAGAAGCAAGTAACATTTTATTTGTTCTTAACTCAGTATCATTACTTTAAAGTAAAACAGACACTTAACAGTTGTTTTTAAGATTCCACATTAATTTGGTAACTATTGTTACAATAATTCTTTGTCATTGTAGATATTTATTTACGTTTTGCTATTTATTTATGCGAAAAAATATTACTATTTCGAAGTAATAAAACAATGTTTCTGTTTCGAACGTACCAGAGTAAAAAAAGTTGAAGTTTGAGTTGTCATGTCACTGTCAGTTTAACTAGATTAGATAGGACGTAGTCTGTGGAGTTGTGATTCCATAGTTATATTATTGTACTCTGTGGTTGTGATTACGGTGGGAAATTAAAGTGAAGTGTAGTTTTGAAAAAGTTTAACATTATTTCAAGGAATGTCGTAAGTATTAAACATTGTATAAGTACTGAAACTAAATAATTCCTTCGAGAAGTCTCTAAATAAATCTATTATGAAAGTGAATAAATGTACAACTTGCCTCGAGAAGCCACTTAATCTGCGACAAGAATTTCAAGTGCTTTTTTTGTTGCATTCTAGTCGAAAAAGGAGAGTAACATTTAACCAGCTCGAGACCTTGTGGGAGATTTTAAATGAAAACAAAGCTCTCGCAACTGGTTACAACAAATCTTCCCAGGCCCGAGAATATTCCAAAAGAATGTGGCAAATCGCGGCCGACACTTTGAACTCCCAGGGTGATGGTGCAGAAAAGGATTGGAAGGGCTGGTGTAAGGTAAGTAAATTTCATATTACGCAACTGAAATTGCTTCTCATTATTTTTAAATACATTTACTAACTTATGCAATCTTTTCAGTACTGGAATGACTATAAAAGTAAACTAAAATCTAAAGTAGCCAGTGCACGAGCCTCTCTGCACAGAACTGGAGGTGGGCCATCTAACGAAGGAAGATTGTCCGATTTAGATTTAAAATTTCTCCAAATATTGGGTGAGGATTTTGGAACGGGTCTTCCTGGAGTTAGAGTGGAACCATCATTTAATATTGTAAGTATGTGTACCTACTAAACTTTATAAGGATGTGCTTGGTTTTGATGTTTCTCTATTCAACATATATGTACAGAGAGTAATGCATTTGTGTCCTTTAAACACTATACAGTACCTATCTGATAGACATTGCTTAACATCTTTCAATTATTACATCCATTTTAGGACCTAAACTGAACTGTTCGTCTAATTCGTACCATGACGTCAGTTTAATGATTCAATTTAGGCCACGCCATCTGACAGCGATTATCCCAAACTGAGTCGCAAGTTTTGGTTTCATTCATTCAATTTTGTACTGTGTTTGGTACCATGACGTCCATAGAGCAGCCCAAACTGAAACGCTAACTGTCAAAATAAGCGATTCAATAAAAGTTACTATTTCTCTAACATAAACTGAAACGTTTGGTGAATTATTGACGAAAACGAAGTTTTTTAGTGCTATTTTAGTGGAATTTTACAGAAACCAATGTAAGTGTACTTTAATCTTTATTTTAAAGTCTAAAATACCTATTTTACATGCATTTTTTAACTGCATTTGTTTTTCTTTAACAGATGTCTGATGAACTACTTTTATTTGAGTTTTTTGAAGAAGATTCTGCCTCACACTATGCCCAAAAACGTAAGAGGCTCCAGACACGCCGCCAGTTGGACCCCTTCAATAACTTTGAGGATGCCGAATTCATTAGGCGCTACAGGCTATCCAAAGAATTAGTGCTCGATTTGTGCGCTGAGTTGAGCCCAATGTTCAAAGAGCCTGTCAAGTCAACGGATTTATCCTTAGAGAACAAGGTAAATAACCTAACTTCTTATCTCTTTAGTTTACTTAATTCATATAATTCATATTAATTGTATACATTGTCAAACGTCAAAACTGTCATTTGAAGTCGACGTAAGATTAAAAGTGTGGCGGTTTTTGGTCCTATCATTAAATCTAGTTCGATCTCGAAATCGAAGTTTTGTACTGGTAAGTTTTTATTATTTTTTCAATATATTGTAGTAATAACAACATTATTTAGCTATATTTTTGAGGTTTGGGTTGACTACTTGTAAAAAAAATCATGTTTTTAAGGTGGCAATATACACTCAGGGGCACATTTAACCGTCCACTCATCTCGAACTGCTTAACGTTTGTTTATGTTAACTTACGCTTTGCGTACTAGGCGTTACTTCTTAAGTGGGTATATCTGAAATAAATAAATCAATCATACCCGCGTTTTGTTTACTTTTGTGGTTTTTATTCAACAATAATCAGTTTAATCGTAATTTGACAGTCTCGCCCCATGTTTTATGTGACGGATACATTTGATTTAAAACGTTGTGATACCATTTCTTCGAATAAAACCTAGGTATTGGCCTGCCGTGATTTCATTTACACCAAAAAAATGCCACTGGACGCAGCTGGGGCAGCTAGGGCTGTAGCACTTGCAGACGCTGGGTTTAGCCAGCGTCGGATTGGACGGATGCTTGGATATCCACGATCCACAATTCAAGATGCTATCCGGCGTTACAGAGAGACTGGTTCCTACACAAGAAGGCCAGGGCAAGGTCGTAGAAGGTGTACATCAGAGAGAGATGATCGTTACATCGTCTCGAACGTTCTTCGGAATCGGTTTACAACTGCTCCTGAGGCTCGTAACCGCTTGTTTGAGGTACGAAATGTAAGTGTGAGCCTAAGAACAATAAGAAGAAGGTTAGCTGAGAGGGATCTGAGAGCATTTCGACCAGTTCGAGTCCCAGCGCTGACCGCAACTCACAGAAGAGCGAGGCTTGCATTTGCTCGAGAACATTTAAATTGGACTTCGGAACAATGGAAGGCAGTTCTCTTCTCGGATGAATCAAGAATAGCTTTACGAGGTCCTGATGGACGTCAGCGCGTGTATAGACGCCGTGGTGAAAGGTTTGCTGAATGTGCTGTGGTTGAAACAGTAGGCTACGAGGGAGGCTCTATAATGGTGTGGGGTGGCATTTGTTATGACGCCCGTACAGAATTGGTCATCTTCGATAGAGGCAGCGTTAATGCTCACAGGTACGTGACAGAAGTTTTAGAACCACACGTGATGCCTTTTGCCCCATTCATTGGCGATAATTTTGTTTTAATGCACGATAATGCTCGTGCACACACCGCGAGAATTTTCAGCGATTACTTGGACGCCGTCGATATTCAGCGATTACCATGGCCAGCTCGCAGCCCTGACCTGAACCCAATAGAGCATGTATGGGACAACCTAAAAAGACGAATTCGGGGTCGTACACCAGCTCCTACCACCATCAGTGAGCTAAAAACTGCAGCTGTTGAGGAGTGGCAGAACATTCCCCAAAGCGACATCCAAGACATAATTGACGGGCTTTCTAATCGATTGCAGGAGGTCATTAGGGCCAGAGGAGGAAATACACATTATTAATCCGGTAAGGGAAATGCCCGTTTTCGGCCACGGAACGCCCAACAATTTGCTTTTGTTAGAAAAAAACGTCTTTTTTTATGGTTATTAATCGTGGTATTCATTTATCCAAACAAGATAGCAACATTTTTGCACAAATAAAAAGTAACGAAATGATAATTAGTGAAACAAGGTAAATCCGTATGTTATGGAAAAAATAAAAGTGTTGCCAATTACTAATCACGTTAAAAAAGAATCGATTCTCTTTTTGTTAATCGGTTTTTATGGTGTTATTATTTTAATTAAAGCTTTTATTATTTTTCGGTAATTGATATTGATAATTGATGTTATGATAATAATAAAACAAGTGAATTGCTAGTTGATTTACCATGAATTCTTTAGATCATAACAGAAATGCACAATTATCTGTTTTTTGTTGCGTTTGATTCTAATCTGTTCTTTAAAACATCTAAACTACATTTTAAATAAGTAAAAGAAAATACATTTTACAAGGCGTGCAGAACTTAAAGCGGTTCAAAGACTTTATTTATTGAAATTAAAAATCAAATAAAAAATCGATATCGATTAATCGATTTTATGTCTGTTAAGTGGCAACATTGAATCTGACAGTTGTCAAGCGAATTACAAGTAATCACAAGTTCACAACTAAATAATAACCACAGGTCGAAATCGTTTGCCTTTGTGTTATTTTGTTTGTTTTCTTGCGGATTTGTTATTAGCAACGACTAAGCTTCCTAAATGGACTCCGACAATTCGTCTCACCCTACTGACCACGGCCTGAACATGGATTCCGCTCCCGCCTCTCACGACAACCCCTGCACTAACTTGGACTCGATATCCGCTGATTACGATGACCCCAGCATTCACACCGGCCAGAGTTCTTCTCAGACCCCAGTTGCTCATTCAAGAGGACGTTTATGCTGTGTCAATTGTGGTTTAAATGTCACGAAAATACGAAGACATTTGTTGGAAATTGCAGAAGTGCGAAATCTTATACAACAATGGGTTCGACCACAGCAGGTAATTAGTTGATCCATGACACCATGTCATGTGTCTTTTAACTCTGAGAAATTATTTTTAACTGAGTTGACAAATAATAATATCAATATAATTATTATGGCATCTTTTAGGTACAAGTTTCGAGTGACAGTGTAGTGTGCCACTCGTGTTGGACTGCAGCCTGGAATCAAATACGACATCCAACAAGTGAACAGCAGAATGCACCAACTGTTGGTCATGGACATGTGTGCATCAGCTGTGGCAAGTCACTTTTAAGAATAAGATCACACACATTGTTCGGGTCCAATTCTCCACGTGAGGAACTCATAAGGAATGAAATTGCCCATCAGATTGCACCACGTGAGGTAAGTTCGCAACAGTTTTTAATTTATTAAGTGTGGTGCTGATATCTGATAGTGATTCCAGAACTATTACGTTTACTATCACGTTTTTACTATGTTTGTATATCAACCCAAGAAGTTATTTTATTTTTTCACATCTGTAAAAGCTATATTTAACATACATACTAGCTTATTATTACCATGCTGATAAGATAAACTGGCCAGCACCAGGTAGTTGCAAGGTTGCTTCGATTTTTAACTTATCAACTACCGAGAAATGTTTTACTTGATAAGCATTTTATTTACATTCGAATTTAAGCTAAACAAATCTATTTTATTTTTATTTTGTTCACTTGGCCTTCATTTTAATTTTTAATATTGTTTCAGTTGCCTTCATCATCTCGTGTGTGTCATAATTGCTGGCGAAGGACTGATAGAGCTGTATCACGTTCAACTGCAGAACGGGAACCATCTAGTCTGAATGACTCATCTAGTCTGTCCTCGTTGCAATCGGATGTGAGCAGTGTATTGCATCCAGAGCAAAGCTTAGATACACCAGACAGTATACTGCTACCTAATTATATAAGAGCACCAATAACACAAAATCAATGTTTTTTTCCTGGTTGTAATGATTCCAATCGACTCACTGTTCCATCAGCATTGCGGGTACGTCTTTTTTGCGAGTATAACTATTATGTACCGGCAGAATGTAGAATCTGTAGCTACCATTTAAATAGTAACTCTTGGGATTTACTTTTAGCATCAACATATAATCCTATAAAAACATTTAGTGCAGCTCACATTGAAGAGTTTGCTACATTGTTGAAAGATAATATGCACCATCATATAGACTTTGAAAATATTCACAGTATGCCTGATCATACTGTACATTATTATCTAGGCTTAACAAAGGCACAATATCAACAAATACTCTCTGAAGTTCCAAGACTGTCAGGTAAACATAGGGGTTCTTTTGCACTTGCTGCATATTTAATGAAGTTGAGAACAGGAGATAGTGACGAACGCATGTCGGCATTATTGCAAGTGCCTAGAAGCACGTTAGAGCGGCTCATGAATATGGCCCGCGAAATATTACATCAGGATTTTGTTCCTTTAAATGTGGGCATAAGGCATATATCCCGAGCAGAAATAGCTCAAAGAAATCTCCTCATTCCAAATGGACTTTATGGGGGAGAAGATAGGAGGCCCATCATAATTGCCGATGGTACTTATATATACATAGAAAAAAGTTCCAATTACTTATATCAGAAAAAATCTTACTCATTACACAAATATCGTAATCTTGTAAAGCCTTTCCTTTTTGTGTGTAGTGATGGTTACATCATAGATATTCTGGGCCCTTATCCTGCAACAACTTCAGATGCGGATATAATAAATAATGAATTCGGTGATGAATCCAGTTCATTGAGGCAATTTTTTGAATCTGGAGATGTATTCATCCTAGATAGAGGCTTTAGGGATTCATTGCCTCTATTAGAACGTTGTGGTTATCAGGTTCATGTCCCTTTGTCTCCAGCTGATGGTGAATCTCAGTTAACCACAAGAGAAGCTAATAAGTCCAGAGCCGTGACTATGTGTCGATGGGTAGTAGAGGTGGTGAATGGCATATTTAAAACCAGATTTAAAATATTTCGCCAAAATTATTTTAACAGGGCTTCTACCCATTTAATGATAGACTTTTCTGTGGCTGCTGCTCTAATTAATAAATTCCACACAAAAATAAGGGATAGGGATGATGCGGCTCAAATACTAGAAATAGTTCATCAAAATATGGAAACAAATAACAATTTATCTGAGTATGTTAGGGAACGCAATCTAAATAGAGCTAGGGCAGACTTCAGAAACATAAATGTAGACTCAGAAAACGTTAGGGAATTTCCTGTTTTAACTTATAGCGACTTAATATTAATTGCTTGTGGCACATACCAGTTAAAGCAAGCTCGCTCCTATTATGGTGAGCATATAAGATTTAATGGTTGCTACCGGATAGAAATATGTAATGACCACAGGAGCAGCATTATGGAAGGAATTAATTTAAGTCCTAACTGCTCTTTACTTAGGGCTAAAATCGCAAGTCGACACATCAGTCGTAAAGTATATTTTATATATATTTTAATAAGTGGCAATGATTCTGGTAGAAGTGCAATCAAAATGTATTGTTGCAATTGTATTGTCGGCCGTCGAACGGTAGGATGCTGTGCCCATGTTATGACGGTAATATGGTATTTGGGTTGGGCACGGCATCAGACTAATATTTTGCCTCCTGCTCAATTCCTTGATGATGTATTAATTGTGTATGATACAAATGATGTATAAGATCATAAAATACCGTGTTGGTAAAAACTGTATATGTGAAAATAAAAACCTTTATATCTTAAAAATCCGGACTTTTTTTAAACCAATTCCTTAACCAGTTCATTCTTTTTATAGCATATTATCATTTCCATATGCTTTTATAGGTGGGCACCCGTGGCCGAAGTGTCTATGAACGGTGGGCATTCCCCTTTAGAGCACACTTTTTTTTTAAATTGACATTTTGCTAATTTTTATTTTTTGTAAGAAAAGTGCATATTCTATTTTTTTTAAATTTTGTCTTAATTAAACCATTTCACAACATACACATGTTTCATTTATTTTCGTGGAGGTTCACCCAATGTGACATTATAACAAAATTAATTAAATTACCATAGAATTTTGAAGAAATCTACAAAATATAGGTGGCCGGTTAAATGTGCCCTTGAGTGTAGTTGCCACTGCCTTGTGTGTGGTGCATGGGTTGGTGATGGAGTTGGATGTGCTTTTTTCTTTTACAGGTAATAATGTCGCGTTTTTTGAACGACGACAGAATTGAAGAAGAATTACAGCTTTTATTTGGTCTTCCTGATGATCCAGAGGTTTCAGAAGACGAATATGAAACGGAACCAGAAACTGTTACTGATTTAGATATCAGTAATATATTGAATGGTGTTGATGACCCTATGCTTAGTTCTGAAGTCGATGCGCAGCGTCAGAATTATGACTCCGTTCCATTGAACACCCTGAATACTGAAGATCCTTCGACAAGTTCAGCTGGAGATCAGCCATTACCATCCAGTCTTCATTTAGATAGTAACACTGAGTCTTCCTCTCCTGTAGTACTACCGCTTCGCCACGACAGTGTCTTGACGTCTTTACCAACACCTCCAGTAGCGAATGCAGCCACAATGTCGGATACCGATGAGTCTGACACTGAAGAACAGGAATGGAAGAAGGTTCTTTATCCACAGCTTCCCGATATAGACTATTTTGATAGTATACCTTTAGAGCACACAAATTTTATTCCAAGTAGGACCAGACCTGTTACTTATTTCACACATTTTTTTGATACCGATGTAATTGATCTCCTTGTAGAACAAACCAATATTTACGCAGAACAGAGTCGCAGCCATGGCTGGTCACCAGTTGACATCCCTGAAATGAAGGCTTTTCTAGGAATGATAATTTTGATGGGGCTCCATCCGCTGCCAACAATTGATTTATATTGGTCAAGTGACCCATTTTTTCGTGTTGCTGAGATAGCATCGGTAATGACGTGCAAAAGGTTCAAGAAAGTTTTGGAAAACCTACATTTGAACGACAACTCTAAGATGCCTCCGAGAGGAGCGCCTCAGTTCGACAAATTATATAAAGTTCGTCCGCTTCTCGAGCTGCTCAACACGGCCTGCCAACGTTCTGCAAAAACTACAACATCTCAATCAATAGATGAGTCGATGATTCAGTTCAAAGGTATCTCATCACTCAAACAATATATGCCACTAAAACCGGTGAAAAGAGGCTACAAAGTGTGGACTAGAGCTGACAGCGAGACAGGCTATGTTTTCGAATTCCAAAGAAGAATGAGCAAAATGGTACCCGGCTCCAATAGATATGATTGTAGTGTCGTTTAAAAGGTCTTACCAAGAGGAACAATTTTTACTATAGCCGCCACTCTCAAATCTGATTGCGTTTGAAGATAAACGACAGTCTTACTAACTAATAAAAACCCTGTTCCTTCAGTTTCCCTTTGCTTTCCAGGGCCACAGTAACCTGTTTAGACAGTCTCGTGGCCCCGGCGATAAACATACATTACGAGTATATTAGTTACCACTTATTTATGTAAGAAAATGAGTACCAAGGTAATATTTTCGGCATTTCCGTTCATGTTTTCTATTAATAACGTTTTTACGTAAGACTTTGCCATGCACTCCTCATTTTAACTCGAGTCCCGTTGCTCCTGAGCGCGGGGTGTGCGCAAGAGCAGCGGGGGAGGGAGAGGAGGGGATCGACTGACACCAGACGTGTTCGCGTCCTGCGTCAGTCGCTCGTTCGTTTTGCGCTCGTGACGACGTTTAGCTGCTGTTTGAGTTTCTTTTGTGCTTTCATAACTCGGTTTTATTAACTACTGACCCCTGCGCTCCTACTGGACTTGTTACCCGCTCTAATTAACACTGACCTGTGCTAGTGTTGTGGACTATACTGATTTGCTTTTCGAACTGGAATATCGCAATGGAACGTCTCAACTGTGTAATGTGTCGGCGAGCTTTATATACCAGAAGATACCAACAACATGTTTTGACAACTAATCTGTCAAGAACGCGCCCTGAGTTCGCTGCGTTTATTCATGAACATGCTGTTCTGGAGGTAAGCACTTCCATTATTATAATCAAGGTGTGGTTTTATTTCATCATCCCTTCGTCCGTGCCGTTTATACTCTTAATCTAAGTATAGCACAGGTGCTGCCACTTAAGACGGTCATTACCAATAACAATAGATAATGGTTAGCAGTACAAAGAAAAGGGCTTATCCTTTCTAACTCGATATTAGCTACCTGGACACTGTGCGCACGTGTGGAGTCATCGGACCTTCGAAAGTCACTTTTATTATTCCAATGCCCTATTATTTTGCATTAGCGTTCCATAAGCTTTATAAGTGCAAGCAAGATGGACATAGAGAAATGATTTATGGCCCGACGACTTTGTTGAATCTGCGCTTACTATAACAAAAGTGTTGTTAGGTTACGATCGACACTTTAATATTTTGTATTTACGTGACGTTGTTTTCTCAGTTTTTTAGCTTAGTTCCAAAAAAATATATATTAAATCATATTTTTACTACTTTCAGGTGGTATTCGATGGCACACGACGTGTGTGTCACCGATGTTGGCAGTCCGCTGATAATGCAGTGAGAAGACATGCGAACCCTGCCGTGCCCGTAGCAATGCCTGAAGCAATGCCAGATGCAGTGCCAGAAGCAATGCCGGATGCAATGCCGGAAGCAGTGCCGGATGCAATGCCGGAAGCAGTGCCGGAAGCAGTGCCGGAAGCTGTGCCGGAAGCTGTGCAAAATGTTCAGGAATTTCAAGTTTCAGAGTATACACGTGCTCCAAACACACCACGGCATTGTATATTTAACAACTGTCCAAACGCAACTCGCCATCGAATCCCAATAACAATTAAAACTCACATCTTTTGTGAATATAAGCTTTATATTCCAAATGGTGCAAGAGTGTGTACACAGCACTTAGAGAACAACGTTTGGGATGAGCTACCTCAAACATGTAATGTCACTCATGATTTTAATACAGAACAGTTTACTGACATTTGTGACATGTTAAGAATGGCCTTACAACGTGGACCTCGGCTAGACTTCAACACGAGAGGCGCTTTAACCAACGAAGAAATGCACTTTTGGACAGGACGCAAGTGCGAAGAGTTTGATAATATATTGGTACAAACACCTGCACTAAATGAAAGATGTAGAGAGCCGAGAACTGCATTAGGTATTTATCTAACAAAACTGCGTTCTGGGGAGCCAAATGAAAGACTTGCGACATTATTTAACATGTCACGACGAAAGCTCGAACGTTTATTGGTTATTGTAAGGGAGTGTCTCAGTAACAATTATGTCGGGCTGCATTTGGGAGTGGATCACATTGACAGACAACAATTATTGGAAAAAAATCTAACTATACCAAAAGCATTATTTGGAAATGAAAATAATGATAAGTTATTATTGATTGGTGATGGTACTTACATTTACATAAATAAAAGCTCGAACTTTTTATTCCAAAGATTATCCTACAGTTTACACAAGTTTCAGAATCTACTGAAACCTTTCCTACTTGTATGTACTGATGGATATATATTGGATGTAATGGGTCCATACGCTGCAACAAAAACAGATGCGCAAATAATGGGCGATATTATGAATGATGGACAACATCCATTACATTGGTTACTCCGAACAAACGATGCTTTTATATTAGATCGAGGTTTTAGGGACAGCTTGGACCTCATTGATGAATGTGGGTATGAATCCTATGTCCCACCAACAAAGAACCGCCAAGAGACACAGCTGACCACTGAACAATCCAACGAAGCTCGATCGGTAACGCTATGCCGGTGTGTTGTGGAAGTGGCAAATGGCCGGTTTAAACGTGATTTTAAGCTCTTGCGGCAAAAATATTTTAATAAGTCACTGCCCAATATGTTCACTGATTTTAAGATTGCCGCAGCTATCACGAATCACTTCCACCAACCCATCGTGGATAGCGTACACGCAGACGAATTCGTCCATATAATAAGGCAGAAAATAGATACCCCGAATCTTCTGCATATGTATGTAGAGAGAAAACGGCTTAACCACAGAAGAGTAGATTTTCAGAGGATGGAAGCGAGCCAGATTGAAAACTTCCCTTCAATGACGGAGGATATAATTCTATTAGCGCTAGGTACATACCAACTCAAGCTGGCAAGATCTTACTGTGCCGAGCATTTATCAAATGGTCTATATATAATTGAAACGTACAGAGAGGGAGCACTTGATGATCTGCCAGACTATGGCATACACGAAGATGCCTGGCTTTTGCGTGGACGAATCCAGTCGCGACATGTCCGTGTAAAAACATATTTTTGTTATATATTAATCAGCAGTGCAAATAATATTGTCCAACAGTATTGCACATGTTTAACCGGGCGACGTACGATCGGCACTTGTGCACATATAGTGTCCATCGTATGGTACTTAGGCTATGCGAGGCATACGGGATTTACTGCTCCGGCATCTTTCCTCAATGCTGTTATAGTTGATACCGATATGTAATGTTTTAAATCTACTCACTTATTGATAAAATATATGTTTTGTATTTAAAGAATGCTTGTTTTCTTACTTCTTTTAATAATAGAATCCTAAATGTGTTATATCATGTTATTCTAGCTTTATTTTACTTATATAAGTAGTTTGTAATAAATTCTTCATCATTTATAAAACACAAGCTGTTCCCCGTGGTTTCACCCCTGCTGCTCGGCTCCTTTTAGTCGTAGCGTAGCGATGATATATAGCTTATAGCCTTCCTCAATAAATGGGCTATCTAACACTGAAAGAATTTTTTAAATCGGACTAGCAGTTCCTGAGATTAAAGCTTTATAATAATAAGTATAGATAGTGAGATTACTGCTTTCCAAACGTGAATAGGGACAGGCGCCATGGTAGACGTTTTTCTGCATCAAAATGTCTATTCAATGATATATTAATGAGGACTATTGGAGCGGGTACCACGTTCCATACATTTTTGCCCATTGTCCTTTATACAGGGAAACGGGACGATCAGTCTACAGAATTCGGATTAGGAGCTAACGTTGTAAAATCCCTTACACAGAAGCTGGTAGATGAAGGATACCGTGGACACGTAACCTTCGATAATTTTTTCGCATCGTATGACATACTACAATATTTATACAATAATGGTATATATGCCACATCAACAGTCAATAGTAACAGAGCAGATCTACCTCTCGTTGTAAAACATGCCAAAAAGAAGAATATACCAAGGAGCCAAAAAATAAACTTAGCAAGAGGCGAATTCCGATGGCGCACTAAAAACAACGTGGCGTTTGTAATGTGGCAGGACACTAAACTCGTCACACTTTTGACCACTGCCTTCCACCCAAAAGTAAATAAGACTTTTTGCGATCGAACACAGAAAGATGGTTTGAAACGGGCTTTTCTGTGTCCATCAACTGTACTTCAATACACAGAGCGCATGGGCGGTGTAGACCGATTTGACCAGAAGCGGACCACCTACGAAGTTGGCAGACGAAGCAAGAGGTGGTGGCTTCGTATTTTCTATTTTTGCGTAGATTTAGCCATCACAAACTCCTTTTTACTCTACTCTAGCAACACAAGAGTACACAACCCACTTTCACAATTACACTTTCGGTTGTGCCTGGCTCGTGGTCTCATCAGCAATTATTCATCAAGGAAAAGAAGTCTGGACAGAAAGCCACAATACTCCGCAAAACGGCCAAAGCTCTCCACAAACAGACAAAAAGAAGTAGGAGTAGTTGATGAGATACGTTTGAGTAACGTGGGTATTCATCAGCATGAGCAACTGAACTCCTGGCGACGCTGTCGTATGTGTAGCACGAAAACTCGCAATAAACGATCAAAGATTCAGTGTTTTACATGTAAAGTGCCACTTTATGTAGTTCCCTGTTTTGATTTATTTCACAGCCAGCAAGTATAAATAAAGGGTGTCTCAGAATGTTTTTCGTTTTTGAATTGACCAATTCGCGCCAACCGCAGGTAGCAGGGGGAGGGGAGTGGACTCAAATGTTTGGCCGGCTTGTTAAGTTTAGTAGCCATGAATCGTTTCACGGGACCACAGCGCGCGTTTTGCGTGCGAGCGTTTTATAAAAACAACGATTCTTACACTGTTGTTCGTCGTCTCTACAGGACACATTTTAATTTAACAAGCTTAAGACATGTGCCAAGTGCCAATTTAATTAAGCATTGGGTGTGCAAGTTTGAAGAGACTGGGAATACAATGCCGGACAAATCGACTGGGCGCAAAAGGACATCAAGAACGAGCTTGAACGTCGACCGCGTTCGCCAGTCTGTTATGGACGACCCACGACAGTCGTTGAGATTGCGCGCAGCTTCTCTTAATCTGAACAAATCTACGGTTCATCGCATTATTTCGAAAGATTTACATTTTCACCCCTATAAAATTGTAATTGTTCAAGAAATGAAGCCTGATGATCCTGTTAAACGAGTCGAATTCTGCAGGACAATGAAAAACCGTTTTAGGAGTTTCAATAACATCTGGTTCTCCGACGAATCGAATTTTCACATCAACGGTCACGTTAATAAACAAAACTGCAGATACTGGGCTCCCGAGCAGCCGTTAGAACTGCATCAGAAACCCTTGCACTCGCCAAAAGTGGTTGTTTGGGCTGCCATATCAAGTCAAGGAATAATCGGTCCTTATTTTTTTGAGGATGGCCGAGGTCGAACTCAGACCGTTAATTCTGATCGATATTGCCATATGATCCGGACTTTTTTGGCTACAGAAATGCAAAACCAGAACGGCTACAACCGTAACACCTTTTTCCAGCAAGATGGAGCCACTTCTCATGTTACAAATGACTCATTAGCTGCTCTTCACGATTTATTCCCTGGAAGAGTGATAAGTCGCCGAGGAGACATCAACTGGCCACCGAGGAGCCCTGATTTAACGCCTGCTGATTTCTTCCTATGGGGCTACCTAAAAAGTAAAGTTTACAATCCATTGCCACCCAACCTGAATGTTTTGAAGCAAAGAATCACTGAAGAAATCAACTCTATTCCAAGAGCGATGCTCCAGCGAGTGATTGAAAATTTTAGCTCCAGGTTAAATGAGTGTGAACAAGGGAATGGTGCGCATTTGAAAACGGTAGTTTTTCATAAATAAACTTCAAGAGTTGCTCTTTAATAAACCATAAATAAAACAAGTTTTAATTGATATTGTTGTTTTTTATTTAACATCTAAAAACGAAAAACTTTCTGAGACACCCTTTATAATATGCGTTTGATAGAAATCAAAACAGGAAACAACAGATGAATCTACATTTTTCTTTGCTATGTTTTTGTTTCTTTTTAATAAACTGAGTACAAAAAAGTCGCTTTATTGACAGGCGGTGGCAACTATATTGCCACCGCGTTTTCCATAAATTTCCCATTAATTTTCATAAAAATTTATAACGTTAGGGTCATCCTAATGGTAATACTATTCACTATCCATTTGATATACATAGCTGTGATCTTTATTTTTCTCTGCCTTATAAAGGGTTAAAATCCCATTACAAAAAAATATGCTACCACTTTATGTTATTAGGCCTTAGATCTATCTCTTTTGGGTGTTTTCATTAATGTACGCGAAGTATAAAGGCGACACTCAAAGTACATGGGGTCTTGCCAATCTTCTTTGGTGGAGCAACACATGACTCGCACATATGGTCTGCGAGTCACGTGAGCACATACATGAAAGGACTTCATGAAATTGGTGAACATGTTTGGTTATTAGGTAAGTTGTTCCGTATAGGTATTGTAAATAGTGAGACATCTGAAATAGGCCTATACGCCAAGCAGTAATTGCACTATATTTAAGTGAGCATGACTACAAATAAACAACGATTATTCAATTCTTTATTAGAACTGGAGTAGACTATTAACAAAAATATATTTCCTTTTCTTTAGGAGATTCTGGCTATCCACTGCGGCCGTGGTTGATGACGCCTATATTAAATGCTGAACCAGGATCCCAGGCAGAGGTGTACACACGACGTCATGTCCAAGCGTTCGACTCTCAAACAGAAGCCTGTGGGACGCCCAAGGTCAACAAGAACGGAAGACACAATTGAACAAGTTAAGGTGGATCCACACATTGCGAGCATGCGCTCCGCACGGCGCACAACGCATGCCTCGGCTTGAGGCGTGCGTGTTGACAAATTATACCAACATATGCTCGGGTCGAGCCATCGCGTGCGAAGCAAATGCTCGAGGCAAGTAGGCGCGCAGACTTGGCAAGGCATGCGCTCCGCACGGCGCACAACGCACAGCGCGTGTGCGCCGCACACGCGCTATTCGCTGTGCGCCGTGTGGCGGCCGGCTCATTGCGAGCAGTGCGTTGCGTTTGGATGGTTGTGTCCGCCTCGCTGCGGATGTACGCGCGCATTATGAACAACAAAGAAATGTTAAGAAAAGCAGTTTTATTTTACGAAAGTAATAGATTATTATGGGATCCTAAACATAATCATTATTTTAATAAAAATAAAAGAGAAGACGTATGGTAATAATTATAAAAGCAGCAGCGGATACGCGCGATGCAAAGGCGCCATCTTGACTGCTGCTGTGTGGGTTGGATCGGCCCGAGCATGCGCTGCGTGCTGTTTGGCCCGAGCAAACGCAGTTTCATTTTCGCAGTCGAGGCGTGCGTTGATATTGTACGCGGCGCACGCCTCGAACGTGCATGCGCGGCTACGTCCACACCTAACGTAATGCTCGCACTGAGGCACTTTGATCTTGAAGCATTTGCCGACATACGTTGACTCGCCCTCGCGCGTGCGGAGCGCATGCCTCGCCACGAATATACAGGTCCACACTTGGCGAGGCATGCGTTGTGCGCCGTGCGGAGCGCTTGCCTCGCAATATGTGGATCCACCTTTAGAGCTTCAGTTCAACGTAATCCTGCTCTATCGACTCGAAAGCGTTCAGCCAAACTTGTGCTATCCAGAACATCTTTGCGTCGCATTTTGTTGAAAGATCTGAAATTGCACCCGTATAAAATTCAACTTGTGCAGGAATTACAGCCAAATGATCCAATTTTACGACGAGCTTTTGTTGAAACAATGTTGGAACGCTTTCGGAGTTTCAACAATATTTTGTTCTCCGACGAAGCCCATTTTCACATAAATGGGCATGTGAATAAACAGAATTGCCGTTACTGGGCTGCAGAGAACCCACGTGCAAAACATCAAAAGCCTCTGCATTCGCCGAAAGTAACCGTTTGGGCGGCCATGTCAGCGCACGGAATTATCGGACCCTACTTCTTCGAA
Source organism: Apamea monoglypha (assembly GCA_911387795.2). Lineage (NCBI taxonomy): Eukaryota > Metazoa > Arthropoda > Insecta > Lepidoptera > Noctuidae > Apamea > Apamea monoglypha. The sequence continues at coordinate 5,392,854 of OU426935.1, read as the reverse complement.
AATCGACAAGGCCAATCTGTCACTGTAAATTCTGACCGATACATAGCCATGTTAAGGGATTTTTTCTTTCCACAACTGCAACAATTTGAAGCCTATAATCGTGCGACATGGTTTCAACAAGATGGCGCGACATGCCATACAGCTAATGCCTCTTTGGCGGTCGTAAACGAGATGTTTGCTGGGAAACTGATATCGCGCCGAGGTGACATTGCATGGCCTCCTAGAAGTCCGGATCTAACGCCACCGGACTTTTTTTTGCGGGGATACCTAAAAAGTAGAGTCTACTCCAATAACCCAGCCACGATTAACCAGTTGAAGACCAATATCCGGGAAGAAATGGCAGCTATTCCCCGTGCAATGTGCCAGCGAGTTTTTACCAATTTGAGGTTCAGATTCGAAGAATGTTTGCAGCGGGATGGTGCACACCTGGATGACGTTATTTTTAAGAAATGAATTTCCCAGATGTAAATTTTTATAGAAATTAAAATTTGTATGTGAATTGTACTGTTTTTTTTTAATATTTTTTTCAAATTCGCAATTCTTTCTGGCCCACCCTGTATAAGTCAACGCCAAATATCCCGTAATCTCGGGATTCCACGATCGACGGTGCAACGTGTCATTAACAGAAACAAATATCACGCCTACCACGTGCAAAGGGTGCAAGCTTTGCTGCCCGGTGACTATGAACCTAGAGTGCGGTTTTGCAGAGAGATGCTAAGATACCACAGAGAGGATCCGCAGTTCTTCAACAAGGTTTTATGGACGGATGAGTCAACTTTTAGAAGAATGGGAGTATTCAATATCCACAATCTACATTTTTACTCCAGAGTGAACCCCCATATCATAAGAAATGATCGATTCCAGCATCTGTTTGGTATTAACATGTGGGCGGGTATAATTGGTCAGCAGTTAGTGCTGCATGAAATGCCAGCAAGGCTGAATGGTGCTCAGTATTTAAATTTTTTGCAAAATAATTTAAACCATATTCTTAACGAAGCTGAAGTTCCAGAAGAAAGAATAGCAGAAATGTGGCTGCAACATGATGGCGCCCCGCCTCACTACGCTCGAGCAGTTAGAGATCATTTGAATAAGCGCTTCCCCAACCGGTGGATTGGTCAAGGCGGACATATTGCGTGGCCACCCCGGTCGCCCGATTTAAATCCATTAGATTTTTTTCTTTGGGGCTATTTTAAAGAAATAGTTTACCAAGGAGAGAACAATAGCGAACAAGACCTACGACAAAAGCTCGAATTTGCTAGGGTACAAGTTACTAACAACAGAGGTGCATTCCGTAGGTTACGTAGGAATTTTATTAGACGGTGCAGATTATACAACGTGTCCCAGAAATCAACGTCAAGCCGAAAACGGGCAATAGGCCAAGTTGTGACAGCTATTAGAAAAATATAAAAAAAAATCTTGGTCATGTACTTTTCGAATTATAAGCATTCAAAAATAAATCTCAAAAAGTGACCTGTTTAGCCAGTGTAGCGTCTCTATCTGTTTCACTCACACATATGAAATGATGTGTCAATCCGTCTCCCTCTTAGTTAGATAAAAGTAGCGTCACTATCTATCTCGCTCCCACTTGTCAAAGTAGCGTCACCTCACATTAGTTAAAATAAATCTTTCTCGCTCACACTAGTCAAAATAACGTCACTCTTCGTCTCAATCGAACTTTTATGAAATACGGCTTCATAAAAAAAAATGTTTTTTCTCAATTAAGAAGTAGCAATTAGTATGTGTTATACCATTTTGGAATCCTGACTAAACGCGCCATCTTTTAAAGTTACTTGCCAAAATAGTGTAGTAGATTTTTTTTTCAGTACAGTCGGTTAAAGTTGGGTGATGTCATTATTTTGAATTCAATATTGGGCAAAAATCTAACATTTAATTTAAAACTGAGGCAGTTACGTTTTAACTTTTAACTGTAATTTACAGAAGGGTTATTGATGGTTAGATCACAGAGAAAAAAACTACCGAAATGTTAATAATGTAGTCACAGGACTTGAAAAATCATCACAGGGTGTCACTTTTTGAGATTTATTTTTGAATGCTTATAATTCGAAAAGTACAGGGTGTCCGCCGGCAGATTTTAAACTTTAAATTGCGTTTACTGTGACTAGCAAGGCGGTGGAGCGGGGAGGGAGGTATCATTCGACGCGGCATTGATGCGGGTTTTTAGTAGCCATGAGTCAGTGGACGGGAGCGCACCGCGCTTTTGCGGTTGAGGCGTATTTTGCGAACAATAATTCGATTAGTGTGGCGAGGCGACGGTTTTGTTCTCACTTTGAAATCCGACGATTAAACGATGGCCCGTCAAACCAATTAATATGGACGTGGGTAAAGAAGTTTAGAGTAACTGGATCAGTGATAAATGAGCCTCGGCCTGGACCTTCAACGTCTGTTACTACTCCTGAAAACGCAGAACTTGTGAGAAGGGAAATTTTGCAAAATCCGCGTAAGTCTGTCCGAAAGATTGCAGCATCAACGGGTGTGAAAAAGACGTCAGTTCATAAAATTATTCGAAAACAATTGAAGTTTCATCCATACAAGCTCCAAATCACCCAGCAGTTGAAAGAAAATGACTTCATAATAAGGCAGAATTATGCTAGAGTTGTTCTGGAACGATTTTCTACGCCTACCCGCTTATGTAACATTTTTTTTAGTGACGAAGCGCATTTTCACATTGGCGGCTACGTAAATAAACAGAATATGCGATATTGGAGTGCAAACAATCCAAAAGAAGTTCATGAAAAGCCTCTTCACAGCCCAAAGACAACAGTTTGGTGCGCAATTTCTGGAAATGGCATAATTGGACCTTATTTTTTCGGTAGAGATGAAACTGTCAACGCTGAACGTTACCGCGCAATGCTGGACAACTTTTTTATACCGAAGCTGCACCGCCATGTTGGTTACAACAACAGAACCCATTTTCAACAGGACGGGGCCACGGCACACACTGCTAGGGACTCAATGACAAAAGTGCGAGAGCTTTTTCCTGGAAAATTAATAAGTCGTTTTGGCGATATAGCCTGGCCCCCTAGATCACCAGATCTGACTCCTTGCGACTTTTTCCTATGGGGATATTTAAAGTCTCGCGTGTACAGTAATTCGCCATCAACAATACAGGCCCTACAAACAAATATCCAACGCGAGATTGCGAATATTCAACCAGAACTTTGTAAGCGAGTTTTCGCCAACATGAAGGAAAGGTTGCAAGAATGTTTGCAGCTAGAAGGACGCCATTTGAGTGGAGTTATTTTTAAAAAATGAAATCCGCGTTATTCTTGTATACGATAATCAATAAACGACTTTAATTGTATACTTGGTTTAATTTATTTAAATTTTTAAAGTGTAAAATCTGCCGGCGGACACCCTGTACATGACCAAGATTTTTTTTTATATTTTTCTAATAGCTGTCACGACTTGGCCTATTGCCCGTTTTCGGCTTGACGTTGATTTCTGGGACACGTTGTATATTTACGTAATTACGTAATTACGGAATTGGAGAAAAAAGTTCCGTAATTAGTTACGTAATTGACATTTCCGTAATTTTGGAAGCCCTAATTGCCACCGACAATTGATATACCAATTTGGACTTGGCAAATCAACTACTGAACCACGACACCCACCTAATTGGAACAATTAGACAGAATAGAAGGGGTTTGCCAATGGCAGTAGTCGACGCCAAACTGGAAAAAGGCGAATCCATAGCTATGGAGAATCAACGGGGTATAACTGTTCTCAAATGGAAGGATAAGCGCGACGTCTTAGTGCTTTCGACGAAACACTCAAATGGCAAACGAACGGTTCTAAAGAAAGGTAGAGCTATTAAAAAACCAAAAATTATACTTGCCTACAATGAAGCAAAAAGTTCAGTCGATATGAGTGATCAAATGACTTCATATTCATCACCACTCAGAAAAACTGTGAAGTGGTACAAAAAGCTGGCCATTGGGCTTATTTTAAACACAGCGCTGGTGAATGCTTGGATAATGTATAAAGAGAACAAAAACACTAATCAGGGTATAGTGCAATTCAGGCGTCAGTTAGTCGAGTATCTTGTGGATTCAGGAGTCGATAAAGAAAATTGTGAACAGCAGCAGGAGAGACCTAAAAGAATGAAACACGAATTGCTGAAAAGAGAGGGACCTGTTGCTAAATTGAGACGTTTCTGCGTCGGTTGCTACAAAGAAAATGTTAAAAATCATGGGTCAAAAGTCGCTCGGAATAAAACTAAAAAAAGTAGTTACATACTGTAAGAACTGTCCTGGTACAATATATTATTGCCTACAATGCTTCAATAAATCTCACCGTTATTTGTAAAGGTTTTTTTTAATAATGTAGTAGCTAACTGTTCAATAGTTATTACAAATAAACACAATTCATAATGGATGCCTTTGTTTTTTCTTAATTGCTTGGCAATTTCACCCACATTTTTAACAAATTTACGATTACTCAGAAACCATACTGAAGGATTGGTCTACAGCGCCATTCCGGTCACCTGCTATAGAGAAATGTTCGGTAATAATGGCCTACGGCTCACAAATCAGTTTCAAACTTAGGTCTACCTTGAGGTCACTGATGCCCTACGCGGCGCACAGTGGACGGAAAAACAAGCTTCCCTTTCGTAGGATTTTTGAAAAATAAAATGTTTTATTTGATAGTTTCAAGTATACAGTTTTGTCGAGTACATTAAAACATTGAATAAATTAGTAATTACGGGTTTATTTTTTAAATCTATACCATAAAAAAATGACTTTTTAGTTTTCAAATGTATGAAAATGGAATTTGTTTTCCTCATAACTTTTTTCTGTCTTGAATTGTAAAGCTGAAACTTTTAGGTATTGTTGCCGAGCCTATACCAAAGCCACCTGACCTTTGACCTTGACCCCGAACTTCCCCGTTCAAAAGATATGAATGAATTTAAAATGCATATTTGGACGATGTTGTAATACGCGGTTATGTACCTCAAATATATGTATATATATTTTTTTTTTACCCAGTATTGATACCTGAAAGACAACAAACCTATATGACTATCGATCTTGGCGGAAAGCGTACTTATTCATAACGTATGAATAGATTAATAATTGAATTTATACAACAAATAATAATAATAATTTATTTCAGATTCATTACATCCATATTTGTTAGTACAATTAGGAGCTTACAAAATAGTGTTAGTAATAATTCGTAAAAATTGATTGACCTATAATAATAATTTAATTAAATAAGTAATAGTAATATTTTTATAATAAAAGTAATTATAATAAGATGGAGAAATTTTAGACGTGGAAAAGTTCCGGCAATATTGTGCTACAACGGCTCATAGATATGTTGAGCTCTATGCATGGTATTATATGCCCCCAAGTGTGCATAAATTACTCATGCATGGTGCCGACATAGTTGAGCACAATAACTTTATTCCAATCGGTAAACTTTCTGAAGCATCTGAAGCTCGCAACAAAGATTTAAAAAAAAATCAGAACCTTCGCGCTAAACTAGCAGAATTGCAACAAATGAGGATATCATCCATAATTTGCTGAAATCCTCAGACCCATATCTCTCTAGTTTTAGACCTAAGATAAGGCAACTTCGTAGTAAACCTCTATCAGATGAAGCCGAATTGTTATTAACTTCTAGTTCAGACATAGAAAATGTAGACATTGTAGACGTAGGAAACCTGCCCGACTGTGACATTGACTAATTTAATTGTGATTGGGTCTTCTCCTGAATCATTGAATTCATATCGCATATTTATTTTATTTTTATATAAATCGGTATTTTAATTTAATTTATGTGATGGAAAAAAAGATTACTTTTATTATAATTACTTTAATCACTTTTATTATAAAAATATTACTATTACTTATTTAATTAAATTATTATTATAGGTCAATCAATTATTATTAATTATTACTAACACTTTTTTGTAATCTCCTAATTGTACTAACAAATATGGATGTGTGGCACTCTTCATGGTCAAGGGACGCACCTGTTTCGAGCGCACGTAGCTCGCACCTTCGTCGGCCGCGCGATGTGTGTACCTCGTCGCCTTGCGCCCGCGCTCCGGCTACGTCCGCGCGCCCCACGCAGCCGCCGGCGCCGGGTCTTTATACCGCGATCGCTCGGTCATCCGCGCCAGTCGATAGCCCGCTCCGACGGCGGATGCACACGCAAATCTTCCTAACCGCTAATTACGTTTCGCGATCTAGTGCACCTAAATTCTCAATCTTTCCTTCTAATTCTTGATTCTGTACTTTTCTACGCTTGTTTCTTCTTGTTCTGTAAGCTGTAACTCTGTTATTAAACTTCCGTCTTCGACTCTAATAACGCCTGTCATTTCTCCACACACCCTCCGAGCGACCACAAATTGGTGACCCCGACGTGATCAAGATGACGGACTCGAAAGGCGATGGGTGTGGCCCTGAAACCCTACGTGTGGGAGTACGCGCACCCCCTTTTTGGCCTGAAGAACCCGGATTGTGGTTTGCGCAGATGGAGGGCCAGTTCGCGCTCGCCAATGTAACCGCCGACGCAACGAAGTTTTACCATGTCATCGGCGTGTTGGATCATCGCTTCGTGGCAGAGGTGAAGGACATCATCACCAACCCGCCGGCGCACATACGGCAAAATTACCAGTTTAGACGGTCAGAAATAGATTTTACTACTTTAATATAAGGTCTAAAATTGCTTGTATTCTTTGAGTCAAGTACCTGGGCCATCGTGCTGGCCAAAAACATCCTTTGTTATGCTTATAACAAAGGCGCAAAGGGTCCGACAGATAAGGGTTTTGCAGCGTACGGCTAGTTGCATTCGAAACCAGAAGGCATTATAACGTGTTATTTTTGTTCAACTCGTGCAAAAATCTAAATATTCATTATGGACATTGAGGTTACAGGTATGTTTATTAATTAATTATTTTTCCACCCTAGTTATAATACAATATATGTAATAATAAATGACGGTTTCATCCCACTCCTACTTTTCATAAAAAATATAGTTCCTTAGACTTTCAAAAAAAGTTCCGCTTAGTACCGCTTTCTGTCCTAAATATTTACACTTCTGTGTTTGTTGACTACTAATACTGTGAATTTTAGGAACTCAAACCAACTCATTGTGACACTAGACCCTTTTTTTCACAGGTAGTCGGAGTGGTCCAAGTCACTCGGAATTCAATATTAAAAAAATGGATCTGGTTTTAGTGTTAAAAAGCGAAAACTTTTATAAACAATCATCGTCTCAGTGTATAGAACGATTAACTAGTTACATAATGAACAAGTTTAATGAATATAAACTGTCAAAAGACTGTGTAAATAAAATCAAGTGTGTTTTGAAAGTGTTCGTTTCAAAATTGTTACAAAAGTGGAAAAAATCGAATTGGAACATGGAAAGATTTATGAAATCCAATTCAAAATGGTTAATAAATGATTTGGTCTTGCCAGCAGTAGGCACTATAAGCTCGATCAATGATTTGCAAGTGAAAAAGACCAGAGGCAGACCTGCAAAATCTTTTGAAGAAAGCTCTTTACGAACAAAACGAAGGGTGATGAAACCACTTGTTTCTGAGTCAAGCCCAGAGTTATTATGTTCTGCTGCTCAAGCCAGCCTTACTAAGAGTGGAAAAAGGACAGCTGCCAAATTAGTGAGTTTAGCCTTAACTACAAGCCCTAGGAGATACAAACGCATGAAAAAAATTTACGATACGCCATCATATTCGGCTTTAAAGCCTTACTCTCCTGAGGAAGCTTTAGCGCTCATAATCGACTCAGACATGGGAAAAGAAGATTACATTTATTGGCAAAAAGGAGCGAAATCCCGAGGCGCCAACATATATCCAGCTTACAACGTCATAGCACAATCAAAAAGGCAGTGTTATCCGAATAACATAAAAATCACGGAGACTGAAGTGCAAATTCCAGTTAAAGATATTTTGGACCACACAATAAAAAGACTTGCTCATGTGCAGCAGGATGTACTTCTATTACACCACGATCACGAGAAAAACTCACCGATCAAAGTCGTTTACAAGTGGGGTCTTGATGGGAGTGGTGGACATTCGATTTACAAGCAATGTTTTGCCAACAATTCATTGTATGGAGATACTAACATAATTCTATGTACCATCGTTCCATTGCAAATGTCAGAGGACACCACGAATGGAAAACAGATTTTCTGGCAAAACCCAAGTCCGTCTTCATCGAGATATAACCGCATCATTCGCCTGCAGATTGAGAAGGAGACAAAGGAATCCGTTAAACACCATTACGAAGTAATAAAGGAACAAATATCAAATTTGTTGCCTACTGAAGTCACTCTTGGGGATAAATCTTACACATTCGAACATCATCCTGTGTGTACAATGATGGATGGAAAGACATGCAACGTACTCACAGATACTTCGTCGTCACAAGCGTGTAATGTGTGCAAGGCAACACCCAAGGATCTCAACAACCTTGACTTACTTTTACAGAAACAATATCCTACAAATTCATTTAAGTTTGGAATATCCATACTGCACTCATACCTTAGATGTTACGAGTACTTATTACATATCTCCTATAAGCTAGAATTACGACAATGGCAAGCGAGGGGCAGAGAAGCCAAAGAAAATATAAAAAAGAGGAAAGAAGAAATAACGACTAAATTTTACCAGCAAATGGGATTAGTGGTAGACCAACCGAAGCAAGGTGGGGGCAACTCAAATGATGGGAATACGGCAAGGAAGTTTTTTGCTGAACCTACAAAATCTGGGGCAATCACAGGCTTAGATCCTGAAATTATAGAAAGATTTGCCAACATCCTCAGTGTTTTATCATGTGGATTTAGCGTGAACTACGTTAATTTTAAAAACTACTGCATCGAAACTGCAAAAATGTGCTTAGAACTTTATAATTGGTACAAAATGAGTGCATCTGTGCACAAACTATTAATACACGGTGCAGACATAATAAAGGAGCTACCTTTGCCTGTGGGGTTGTTTTCAGAAGATGTGCTGGAAACCAGTCAAAAAGAATACAAAGGTTTACGACTTTTCCATGCTAGAAAAACCTCCAGAATCCACACCAATACCGACATTGTGCACTGGATGCTAATAGCTTCCGATCCAATCATTGCATCCAAGAGGAGGAGCCATCACAAGAAAAGGAGACCTTTTTCTAAGGAGGTGTTGGAAATGTTGGACGTGCCACTTGTAGAAACAATTGAAGACAAGGATAGTAATGACGAAGAATCAACGGATGATCATGATGATAGTGACAGTAATTAACTCCATTGTTTACAACATAATTGATGCATAATTTATAATTATGTGTACTTTAATTAAAATATACAAATTTTATTTTCAGTTCTATTTTATTTTTATAATCTATAAATACACCTTTTAGGTAGGTAGGTACTTAGAAATCTTCTCAAATCTCGACACAAAGTAACCTTGTAGGTAAGAAACATATATAAACATAAATGCACATACTATTTCACATATTTTATTTTTGACCCTCTAAAGTGGTCATTTTGCCGTATGTGCGGCGGTGAATAAATATGATAAGCTTAAGGCGGAGTTGATCAAGCGATTATCGGCCTCGCAGGAGCGGCGAGTGAAGCAGTTACTTATGCATGAAGAGTTGGGGGACCGGAAGCCGTCCCAGTTTTTTAGGCACCTACAACATTTGGCTGGACCGGCGGTACCCGAAGAATTTTTGAAAACGCTGTGGTCTAGCCGGTTACCGAATAATGTTCAGACTATCGTGGCCTCTCAAGCGGATTTACCCATAGAGAAGATGGCGGACTTGGCGGACAAGGTCCATGAAATCGCGCCGACCGGTGTACAACACGTGGCGAGTGCGGCGGTTCCGGTGGCACCTACCCTCATGGAGGGTATGGAAACGCGAATCAGCGAGTTAACCAGGCAAGTAACCTTGCTCGGTCAGCAGGTGAGTGCAATGCATATACAGCGTCGTGAACGCTCCCGCCAGCGATCTAGGAGTAGAAATGCTAGGCATAGGTCCGCATCGCGGTCAAGTCAGCCGCCTGTAAACCACCCTCATTGCTGGTATCATTATGTTTATGGTTCACGAGCAAAGAAATGCCGACAGCCCTGTCAGTGGTCGTCGGAAAACTCCATGGGCAGTCGGAAGTAGCGGCCTACCACTGCGGAACCCATCCAGGCCGTATTTTTGTAACGGACCGACATTCGAAGATGATGTTTCTGATCGACACTGGGTCTGATTTATGTGTTTTCCCACGCTCAGCGGTTAGAATGCCCTGCACGAGCACGAAATACGGCCTAACAGCTGCGAACGGTACAGTCATCAATACGTATGGCCCGATACAATTACATCTGGATTTAGGACTGCGCCGAGCGTTTGTATGGCGATTCACCGTTGCGGACATATCGAAACCGATTATAGGAATTGATTTCTTAAAATTTTATAATCTGATTATAGATTGCCGCAACCATAGGCTGATAGATGGGATCACATCTCTCTCCGTACCCGCATCGCATCAGAGGATACCGGATGACGTGGCGTCTGTCAAGACTGTCGCCGGCGAGTCAGAATTTCACCAGCTGCTCCGTGAGTTCCCGGAGGTGACCCGACCTGCAGGTACTGTGCGTGAGCCCAAACACAATACGGTGCACTATATTAATACCGCCCCTGGACCACCAGTGTCAAGCAAGCCTAGGCGACTAGATCCAGACCGCTTAAAAATTGCCAAAAAGGAGTTTGAGGGCATGTTGGCCAACGGCACGACCAGGCGATCAGACAGCCCCTGGTCTTCAGCCCTACATTTGGTCAAGAAGAAGGACGATGGATGGAGGCCGTGCGGCGACTACCGTGCACTTAACGCACGCACAATTCCTGATAGATACCCGGTGAGACATATTCAGGATTTCTCGCATCAGCTCTCTGGCAGCACTATATTTTCAAAAATCGATATGGTCAAAGCTTATAACCAGGTACCTATCTATGGACCCCACATACCAAAGACTGCGATAACCACACCATTCGGTTTATTCGAATTCCCCTATATGACCTTCGGTCTGAGGAACGCGGCGCAGACATTTCAGAGGTTTATGGACGAGGTACTTGCTGGGTTAGACGAGTTCTGCTTCTGTTATTTGGACGATGTTTTGTGTTTTTCCCCCACTCCAGAGCTGCACAAAATCCACCTGCGACGGCTACTTGATCGCCTGAGAGAGTATGGTGTATTAGTGAACTCGGCGAAGTGTGTCTGGGGACAGCCAGAGGTAACATTTCTTGGCTTCAATGTTTCAGCTTCCGGTACCTACCCACTCGACACTAAGGTACAAGCTATTCAGGATTTTCCGATACCACAAACTGTGAAGGAGCTACGAAGATTTCTGGGTATGCTCAATTTTTATAGACGCTTTATACCAAACGCAGCTAAGGCGCAGGCACCGCTTAACGCTATACTCGCTGGAGGTAAAACCACAAAGAATCAACCTGTACAAATGACGCAGATGCAGCTAGAAGCATTTTTTGAATGCAAGAAAGCACTCTCCAATGCTACGCTTTTGGTACATCCGCTAACCAACGCTGAGCTTTCTATGACAACGGATGCTTCAGATGTATCAATAGGAGCCGTGCTACAGCAACGAAATGGTGAGCAATGGGAACCACTGGGCTTCTTTTCCAAGAAACTAAGCCCAGCTCAAAAGAAGTACAGCACGTACGACCGCGAGCTGCTGGCAGTGTACGAAGCTATCAGGTATTTTCGTCACATGGTGGAGGCCCGGCACTTTGTTGTCTTCACAGATCATCGCCCACTGACGTACGCATTTACAACACCACGTGATAACTGCACGCCAAGGCAGTACAGGTATTATGACTACATAGCTCAGTACACAACGGACATACGCTATATACCTGGTCCCGAGAACGTGGTCGCTGATACATTGTCCCGTGTAGAGGAGTTACGAGTTCCAAAAGGAATCGATTATCAGGCACTTGCACGATGTCAGAACACTGATCCAGAACTACAAAGTCTCCTAAAAAGTGGATCCTCGCTTAGGCTCGAAAGGGTTAGAATACCCGATACAGACATCGAGGTTTACTGTGACGTTACTGTTACGCCGCCGCGACCGTATATTACGCAGAAATTCCGTCGTCAGGCGTTTGAATCGCTACACAACTTGAGCCATCCCGGAAACACAGCTACAGTGCGACTGGTGGCACAGAGATTCGTTTGGCCAGGGATGCGCAAACAATGTAGAGAGTGGTCTCGAAGATGCCTAAAGTGTCAAGGCTGTAAAGTGACACGACATACCTTTGCCCCTCTTTCCCAATTTCCTGTCACAACATCAAGGTTCTCCCATATCCACCTTGATATCGTCGGCCCTTTACCTATTTCTTATGATTACAGGTATTGCCTCACTGTCATCGACAGATTCACCAGATGGCCTGAGGCGTACCCCATCAAAGACATCACGGCTGAGACCTGCGCAACAGCGCTGGTGTCCGGCTGGATCGCCAGATTTGGTTGCCCGCTCAAAATAACAACTGATCGCGGCACTCAGTTCCAGTCACACCTCTTCCGAGCTGTCGCAGCCATGGTTGGCGCGCACCACTACAGCACAACCGCCTACCACCCTGCCTCGAATGGCATGATCGAACGACTGCACCGACACATGAAAGCAGCCATCATGTGTCACGCTACTCCGCAATGGACCGAAGTTCTGCCGCTAGTACTTCTGGGGATACGAAGTGCATGGAAGCCGGACATCAAAGCATCACCAGCGGAGTTGGTCTACGGCGAACAACTTCGATTACCAGGGCAATTCATCGCACCAACCGACGACTACAAGTCATCTGACGTCACCGACCTTGCAACGCGCTTACGAAGTCGCATGGCCAACCTCACACCAAGGCCTGCGTCCTGTCACAGAAAAGGTCCGTTTTACTTACCGCATAGTCTCAGCGAATCATCCCATGTGTTCTTGCGGCAGGACTTCGTTCGAAGACCGCTAGAACCACCGTATTCCGGCCCGTACAGGGTTAAGCAGCGCCAACCCAAATATTACAAGCTGGACGTACGGGGTAAAGATGTTACTGTCAGCATCGATCGGCTGAAGCCGGCCTACGTCATACAGGAAGCAGACGATCAGCCACCATCGGTTCCTGAGACACCAGCTCCACTCCCTGTTCCAGCAAAGGAAGAGGAGAGGAGGACGAGGTCCGGGCGTCGGGTGCACTTCCCGGATTATTACCGCCCGCAGTAGCGGTCTAAGCGGGGGAGTACTGTGGCACTCTTCATGGTCAAGGGACGCACCTGTTTCGAGCGCACGTAGCTCGCACCTTCGTCGGCCGCGCGATGTGTGTACCTCGTCGCCTTGCGCCCGCGCTCCGGCTACGTCCGCGCGCCCCACGCAGCCGCCGGCGCCGGGTCTTTATACCGCGATCGCTCGGTCATCCGCGCCAGTCGATAGCCCGCTCCGACGGCGGATGCACACGCAAATCTTCCTAACCGCTAATTACGTTTCGCGATCTAGTGCACCTAAATTCTCAATCTTTCCTTCTAATTCTTGATTCTGTACTTTTCTACGCTTGTTTCTTCTTGTTCTGTAAGCTGTAACTCTGTTATTAAACTTCCGTCTTCGACTCTAATAACGCCTGTCATTTCTCCACACACCCTCCGAGCGACCACAGATGTAATGAATCTGAAATAAATTATTATTATTTTTGTTGTATAAATTCAATTATTAATCTATTCATACGTTATGAATAAGTACGCTTTCCGCCAAGATCGATAGTCATATAGGTTTGTTGTCATTCAGGTATCAATACTGGGTAAAAAAATATATATATACATATATTTGAGGTACATAACCGCGTATTACAACATCGTCCAAATATGCATTTTAAATTCATTCATATCTTTTGAACGGGGAAGTTCGGGGTCAAGGTCAAAGGTCAGGTGGCTTTGGTACAGGCTCGGCAACAATACCTAAAAGTTTCAGCTTTACAATTCAAGACAGAAAAAAGTTATGAGGAAAACAAATTCCATTTTCATACATTTGAAAACTAAAAAGTCATTTTTTTATGGTATAGATTTAAAAAATAAACCCGTAATTACTAATTTATTCAATGTTTTAATGTACTCGACAAAACTGTATACTTGAAACTATCAAATAAAACATTTTATTTTTCAAAAATCCTACGAAAGGGAAGCTTGTTTTTCCGTCCACTGTGCGGCGTCTCGATCTAGTTCAGGTGAGGTCACCGATGACCTACGCGGCAGAGAACGTGTTAAAGATAATTATAGAGTACATACATACTAATACATATTAATAATAAAAAATAATCTGTTTATCTTATGGATATACCACAATATTTTAAGTTAAAAACTTTAATCGCTTCTCCTGAAAAAGTACGTTTTTAGAGTTAATACAGTATTCTTGCGGGCAAGCGATATGTAGTTTCAATCGTGTGGTATCTAGGATATGCCAGACATGAAGGTTTCACTGCTCCTGCAGCGTTCCTCAACGATGTCATTATTGATAATAATGTTTAAAAAAATAAATCGACGGTTAAGAACCAATAGTGTCTATCTCAGTTTTTTACGTTTTTCACTTTTTAATGCAGGTAGATTTAAAGTTTAATTTGGCTTGGCCTACTGAGGCACTAATCTCAAAATTCACAAAATTGTTGTAGTTATTCGCTATAGAAATTCCATCTAAGTTAAGAGCGCGTGTATTTTTCTGCCAACACTGTTTATCTCTTCTCTATTGTGGCTGTATCTCGACGCATCTAGCGTGAGACTGACAAATTGGCAAATGGCAGGGCAGTGCGTGCGGTTCGAGGATGCGACAGTGATAGATTAGAAAGAGACAGTTTATTGTATTCAAAAGTCGCAAGGGAGTAGTGTCAGTTGTTCGCTAGATGTTCTGTGGTCAGTTGTTTCTGTGCGAGTTTCGACAAGTTTGGTAGGTAAGTAATTTTGCAACTATAATATTAGTAAAAACCCATTTTAAATGATTCTATTGATACAATTTTTGTTTGAGAAGAAAGTTTTGTGTTTGATTACATATTTAGCCGAAAATTATTCAAAATGTATCTATGTTTTAAGTGCAATTGTTGATAAACAAACAACTAGTGTTGAGATAGATATTATTTCCAGAATTTATTTCGAAGAATCATATTTGTAATTGTGATTATGTCATTTTTATTCCAGTAAAATGGCTAATCGGTTAAAGGGATTTAGATCAAACAAGATCTTGAGTCTACTGAAGGCTGAATATGAACCTAATAATGTTGGACCTGACGGTGAGTTACTTTTTATTATCACAAGCTTTTATTTTATTTGCAACGTTCGTATGCAAGTATGTATGTTCGTAGGAGATTTCATTTAATGAATTGATATACTTTAAACTGATGAACCTGTGTATTTTACAGATAATACAACAAAAAACATAAAACCTGGATCCTCTGCACTAACACATAATAAAAACTTTGATCCACCTATGAAACAAATTGTTATAGATAAGCATGAGCGCATTCTTCTGGAAAAACAAAATATTTTCAGAATCTGTTTAAAAAATCCGAAATCTTTATCATTAAGTGATTTAACTCAAGATGACCAGAAACAGTCTACCAAAAGACCACTGTCTGCACCTCCGGAAGATATAATATTAGACTATTCCTGTGTAAGCCCTTCAATTGCATTTGGCTTTTATTTTAATGATTACCCACAAGTTAATGAAGAACCACAGGTGCAAAATATAAATGAAAGTACAACAGACTGTGAAACAAGTGAAGATGATTACGGAAATGTTAATGAAGGCCGAAAACGTCGTAATATAGCGAAAAAAGATGAATGGAAAAAACTTGCAGCCCAAAGAAAAAGAATGCGCGGCGAAGAATATTTAGGGTATTCAAAGCCTCAAAACGAGAAAATGCGGCAAGACCAGATACGACCAGCTAAGCAAATGGGTGATGCATGCACTTCGGACTTTTGCAGAAGAAGCAAATTCAGAGGTTGTAATAATTTTGAAGAAGACACACGCAAATCCATTCATAGTTACTTCTGGAAACATCCTAATTGGGGCGAAAGGAAAATGTATGTCAGAGGACATGTAAACCGTACTAGGACTACTCAGAAAACGAAAGGTGAAGAACCTTCTCGCCGAGAGGGCACATTAAGTTATTTTTTGCCTAAACCAGGGAATGAAGGTAAAATTCAAGTTTGTAAGCAAATGTTCTTGAATACTCTGTCACTGAAGCCTACCACTGTTCAGCTGTGGGTAAAAGACGCTAGTTTCAATGTGGACACAGCAAATCAGGAGAATAGCCAGGTAAATAGACAAAATGCAAAGATGGTAGCCTTAAATGACTATTTTAAAAGTATCCCAAAAATGCCATCACATTATGCTCGTAAGGATACTAGAAAACTATACTTGGAGCCTGTATATCGTACTATATCTGATGTATTTAACGCCTATAAACAACATTGCAATGACATAAATACACCTGCTGTATCTAGATACACATTTGATAAAAGTTTTAAACATAATAATTTGGCAATATATACTTTGAAAAAAGATATGTGTGATATTTGTGTTGGCCATAATGAAGGTAATATCGATGAGCATATTTATCAAGAGCATCTTATAAAAAAAAATAGAGCCAGGGAAGAGAAGGCAAAGGATAAAGATGATGCAGCAATGGGGCATTGCATTTTATTAACGATGGACCTAGAATCGGTTAAAGTTTGCCCTTACTCCACGGCTAGCGCTTTATACTTTAAAACGAAACTGACATGCCATAATTTTACACTCTTTGATTTGACTTCACGCCATTGCACATGTTACTGGTTCACAGAAACGGCAGCAGACCTTACTGCGAGTACTTTCGCGTCATTTGTGATAGACTACTTAGAGCGCCATTGCCTGCCGAAGAAAATGCCAATAATTATTTATTCCGATGGTTGCACGTACCAAAATCGGAACGTTATAATGGCAAATGCGCTTTTGAACTTAAGTATAAAGCACAAAATCACCATCACCCAAAAGTTCCTCGAACGTGGTCACACTCAAATGGAGTGTGATTCGGTTCACAGTGCGATTGAACGGAAGCTCTCAAATCGTGTAATTCATTTGTCATGTGATTATGTTTCGGTTACTAAAGTAGCAAGGGCATCAAATCCCTACGAAGTCATTCAGATTGACCATGGTTTCGTGAAAAATTATGCCGATACATCTACTTGGCTTTACAAAACTATAAGGCCAGGACGCAAAGCTGGTGACCCTACTGTAACAGACTTAAGAGCTATTCTTTACAACCAAGAAGACACTATTCAAGTAAAACTACATTTCGACCAGGATTGGTTTGCCTTGCCACAAAGACCAAAAAGATATAACCCCGACGTGGCTTATTCGACCTTAAATGAAAGTATGATTCCCATAACTGCCTCGAAGTACCAGCACCTCCAAGAGCTCAAACAAGTTCTACCAAGTGAATGTCATAATTTTTATGATACACTGCCCCATTTGTAGTATGAATGTGTCAGTGTATTTGTTGTTTGTTTCTGTTTTTACTAAAAATAATTTTGAAGATTCGTTTCAGTTATTTTGAAGATTTTTTTAGTTATTTTAAAGTATTTTTTTAGTTATTTAGAAGTCTTTTTCAGTTATTTTAAAGGTTTTTTGCTTATTTCGAATATAATATTTCATCTTCCATTGTGATCATTATTAAAAAATGTGATTTTTTCATTGTGTTGTTTTACTTCAAAAACGGCTAACTACTACTTATTTAAAAAATATTTACACTAATAAAACCAATACCACCTAACTCACGTTAATTGTAAATTGGCCAATCTTAACCCAATGCTAGGATATATATCGCATTTCAGCCTATTTTTTCTATTTTTACATATATAAACATTTCAAGTAGCTTTCTATTCAAAGCCGAGAAATGTTTTTTTTATCTCCTGTAAAGTTAACTTTATTTAGATAGACACTATTGATTCTTATTTTTGAGTATTATAGATTGAGTGTTTATTCATTTTAGTACCTATTAATCAACACACACATGATTCTGAACAAGACAACGATATAATATCACCATTACCTTAACAAAATCAAACAAAAACTCAAAAAAAATGATTAAATACTTAACACAAAATAACTCCGTTCTGACAGCAAATGGAGACAAGCGACTCGGTTAACATTAACCCTTGTAAAAACACCTTTCCAATGATATACAGGGAGTCCCGTAAATAATGGATCAAACGTAACGAGTAGGTAGCTTACCTCATTTCCAACAACTAATTTGAACAGTAAAAAAAAAACCGATAAGGTAACCAAGATATTTTTTTTTTTCGATTTTTACTATTTTCTGTACCAGCCTTCAGTGTTTTTAATGCTGTTGCTGCAAATGGTATCATATTTAGGTGTGATTTTTGTCAAACATTTCTGAATAGTTTACTAATGTTATAAGATACCATTTTTTTAAATAACATTTTATTTGCCTTAGAAAAAAAATCTTGAATTGAAAAGTTTTGTTTTTACGATGAAAAGACCAGAATTGGAAAAATTCTCCTGTAAAAAAAATGTATGACACCAAAGTGTACCATTATTTTAAAAACTTGTAAAATTACTAAGGTTTGCAAATTGGTATAAAACTTACGTCTAGTCCTTGCGGTTACAAAGATATTGCTAGAGTCTGGCCAACGAAAGCTGACCACGAATTAATTTCTAAAGTTTTGATATGGCAATAATTTAGCACTGTCAAAATTGTCACATTGACGTTTCGTAATTAAGTCATCTTGTGTTATCGTGCATCTAATTTTCATTGGTTCTGTTTAAAATAATGCCGAAAACATTCAAAAGTTCGACGAGAAAGCTTCTCTTTACAATGATTGACAAATATAAAGACGTAAAAAGTGATTTGAATCAGAAATCTACAGAGAAAATACGACTATTGGATTCAATCGTGTCACTTATAGGTTAGTTTCTGAAATTTCTATTGAAACATCTTGATACATTTCGCAGTATTTAAAAGGTTTTATTTAGCTTGCCCTGTTTGTTTGTTTGTTTTCACGGTGTATCTACTTTTCAGGTAGTATTAACAACGAGGACGAAGAAACAAAACTTAAAATTGTGAAAACAGTCAAGAAATTGAAGAATCTTGAAAATAATGAATTGTCGTCTTGTGAAACACATTATTTAGAAAAGATATCTTCAATGACAGGTATCTATTCTACATTAATTTAGAAATTATAGACTTAACAGTCACGTTTAAAGGTTTTATACATGGTATAATGACGAACATACTTTTCTTGCATTTTATTCATTATAATTTTTGAATTGCATGACTGAGTGCACTAACCAAAGATTTTACAGTCTGGTTAGTTTTATAATATTGTTACATAATTTGTTGAATTTGTTCTCTTCAGATGTAAGTTTGAAAACTCTAAGAAGAATTAAAACTGAAGGGTCTAAAAATCAAGGACAGTGGAATACTCCAGGGAAAAAACGTCCACATGCAGAAACAGTTTCCAATTTGGATAATTTTGACATTTCGGCTATAAGAAACAAAATAAACTCATTTTATGCAGTGAAAAAACAAGTTCCAACACTGAGAAGCCTGCACAATGAGCTGAAGGAAGCAATTGGATTCATGGGATGTCGTGAAACTCTTAGAAAAATTTTACACAAGAACGGCTTTCACTTCCAAAACAATAAAAACGAACGGACTTTACTTACAGAAAAATATGAAATTGCGGCATGGAGACACAGATTTTTGAGAGCAATACATCAAAAGAGACTAGAAGGTAAACAAATTGTATACATTGATGAGACATATATACATCAGAACTATAAAGTTAAAAAATCATGGCAAGGACCTTCAACAAGTGGTGTCACTACTAACATATCGTCAGGAAAAAGACATATCATTGTGCATGCAGGATCGGAAGAAGGGTTTGTGCTTGGTGCATTATTGGTATTTAGTACAAAATCCAAATCGGCTGACTACCATGATGATATGAATGCTACCAACTTCATAAAGTGGTTTGAAGAAATGTTGATACCTAATCTAACTAAACCTAGTGTACTTGTGATGGACAATGCAAGTTATCATGTAAAACAAGTAAACAAACCCCCTACTATGTCTGATACTAAAGCTAATCTCCAAAAATGGCTTCAAGAGAATAATATTCATTTTGAAGAATATCATACCAAATCTGAATTAATGTGTTTGGTGAAAGATAATAAACCTGCAGCTGTCTACGAAGCAGAAGAAGTTCTAAAAAAATACAGTCATATGAATCACGAAATTTTGTTGCTGCCACCGTATCATTGCGACCTCAATGCGATTGAGCTTGTATGGAGTCAGGCGAAGAGAAAAGTAGCAAGCAAAAATATAGGAATACCAGGGTCTGAAATGCAAAATTTAATAAAAGAATGTTTCCTATCCATAACTGGTGATGATTGGAAGACGTACACTGATCACGTACTTCATGTTGAAGAGCAGTACAAAATAAGGGACAGTCTTATTGAAAACGAACTTGAACCCTTTATAATACATGTTGGGAACAGTAGCAGTAGCAGCGAAGAAAGCAATGAAGCTGATTCAATTTTATCAGGTGTCGAATTCTTGGAATCCGATTTCGACTATGATTCCTAGCCCCTATGTTTGTGTTATGAAATAAACTTTTAGTTATAACTTTTTCTTTAATTCAACCTTTTCGATATAATGTCGTGCCAGGAAGTCGAGCTGTGAACTACAATGCACGCAGAAGTTAAAAAAAATGCCATAATTATATGTATACTAATATTATAAAAAGGAAAGATGGCATGGCAAGTCCCATGTAATACGCACGCCTATTGCTCTATTTGCGCCTATTTGCGGGAACAAATCCTGACTCCGTGACTGTTACTGAGAAATTCGAAGCAGTGTAAATATCGCTTATTAGTCTTGAATAATAAAAATATCAAGTCTGTTTAAGCAGCGTATAACCAGTGTTGGCAGCTCTTGATTTTTTAAAATTGCCGCCTTTTTTCTTGGACAGCTTTCGTTGGCCAGACTCTATGAATGTGATGAAGAAGACAGAACAGAAATTAAAATGGTACAATCTAACTTTTCTTTCTCGTAATGGCTTATTCTTGTAATGTAAGCATGTGGTTAAGCGTGTAGCGTAATTCCGAGCCGATGACGTCATCTGTTCGGAATTTGGGACCGCTACCTGCGGACTTGCACCTCACTCAGTGTGAAAGGGATAGATAGCGCCGCTTTTGTATTTTCACTCATACAGGGCTTCATTGTTGCATGATTTTATTTGTTTAGTTGACACTAGTGATGCAACGAATACGAATACGAATATTCGTATTCGCAGAATACTAGACATTTACCGAATATTCGTATTCGGTGAATACCAATACGAATATTTAAAACCAATATGTTTGTTTTGTACGCAACTCTAATTACTGGCAGACTTGAAAAACGCGCGTTGTCGGCACGTAAAAATACGACATGTGCAGGGGGCCTTAACTGCAACGACGACGCGACGGGGGACTCCCCGGCCATAGTTTATACAGTGCCGCGGCTCCGGGAGTTTCCCTATCATAACGAATCATGGATTGATTCGTTCATTCATTCATTCCTTTCATTTCATTTGTCAGTCGAAAGCACAAGTCAAGCAAGAGAGTATCCTCTCGCGCCCGGACCTGGTGCAAGCCATGGTCCGGAGCGAGAGGGAGTGGGAGGCAGTCGCCTCCTTCTGCGAAGCAGTCATGCTAGCGAAGGAGGTGGCGGGACGGATGAGGGAGAGAGCCTCCCGTCCAAGCCGCCGCGGGAGACGCCCCGGGCGTCGGGAGTCGAGAGACGACTACCGGCCACCGTAGGCGCGGGCCTGCGGGCGGAGAGCAATGGGTAGCTCACCGCCCGATCAGGACCAGGCCCGTGCCGGACGGCGCGTAAGTGTTCCACGCGCGCCTCAAAGAGATGTCAGCATAACGAGGGGCCCCTCAGGGCCGAAGCCTGCCGGGGCAGCGGGATTGTCCGAAAGGGTTACCGCTGCCCCGGAACATAAAGGGCGAAGGAAGGAACATGGGTGGGTTTTAGTCAGTAAGAGTCTGACACTCCCTTCCGCTCCACCCAGAGCGGGAGGAGTCATTTGATGATTTCCCATCCCAAAAAAAAAAAAAAAAAGCAAGAGAGTATTGTTTTTATTTATTTTCTGAGGTTGTTGCGAAGTGAAAGAAGTTGAAGTTGAATTGAAAATGTCTTCTCGTAAACGAGATCAAAGTGACATATGGAAACACTTCGATAAATTACCAAGTAAGTAGTTAAATGGTCTGTATTTCTTTTGTATCAACAAAAGGTAGGATAGCAAGTGAGTAACTTAGACGAACGTTAGTAATGGATGCGTCTATGTAGTATACTAGACATTGCCCGCGACTTCGTCCGCGCAGACTTTGGTTTTAGTAACTTTTCCCTTCCCACGGGAATATTGTTTTATTTTTCTGGATAAAAAGTAAAGTAGAATTTTAATCTGGTGTAAGAATTAGTTTTATTTTCAATTTTTCATCCATTCCAAACAGTCAAATCCGTCATACACAATCACAAACTTTCGCCTGTAATATTGTAGTAGGATAGGATTTTAAATTGTATTGTTTTTATTTTAGATAATGAAAGCAAAGCTAGATGCAGATATTGTACTTGTGAACTGTCTCGGGGAGGGAAAAATGCATCTATTAAAGGATATACTACGACCGCACTGTGGACTCATGTGAAGAGATTTCACGAGAAGGAGCTTGCTACCAGTATAAGTACTGTAGATGAAACAAGCACTGAAGTTGAAGTAACACCAGCGAAGAAACAAGCGTCCCTAAAGGAAATATGGGAAAAACGTACTACGTATGAAACTGATGATCCTCGGGCTGTCAAAATCACATATTTGATTGCTGAACAAGTTTGTTTAGACATGGAGCCCCTGGATTTGGTAAATAAAAAGGGATACCGTCGTTTGCTCAGTGAACTAGCTCCAAGGTTTGTTTGCTTTTATTAAAATGCTAAACTTCTTTTCATACATATTAGTGGAGTACTCTTTCAACTTTAACAAAACTCTTTTTAATTCCTGTTATTTTTTTACAGATATAATATTATATCTAGAACCCACCTTACAGAAACAATTCTGCC
This sequence comes from Apamea monoglypha, assembly GCA_911387795.2. NCBI lineage: Eukaryota > Metazoa > Arthropoda > Insecta > Lepidoptera > Noctuidae > Apamea > Apamea monoglypha. Next base: position 5,369,692 of record OU426935.1, on the reverse strand, counting down.
TGATATTAATGAACGTGTAAAAATAAAATTAAAGGAGCAGTTAACAAAGACTCCATATCTCTCTGTCACAGCAGACATGTGGACCAGTGACGCTTCCTCACAAGTCAATGATTTTATAAGTCTTACTGGACATGGTGTCAATGAAGATTTCCAGCTCAAATCTTACTGTCTGGAAGTGTTTCCTTTTAAAGGCGACTCACATTCAGGAGAAAATATTGCCCGCAATATGCATATGATGTTTCTGGAATGGCAGCTATTGGGTAAAGTTGCAGCAGTTGTCACAGACAACGCACGGAATATGGTTAGAGCAATTGATGAGCTTGACCTTAGCCTTAAACATATTCCTTGTTTGGTACACAGTATCCAATTAGCGCTGAAAAAAAGTTTGTTTTATCAAGAACGCATAACCGAAATGCTAACCACATGCAGGGGAGTTATTACTCATTTTAATCACTCAACCTCCGCTCTCAAACAACTGAAAGATTCTCAACAAGCTAACAATATACCGAAACATGTTTTATTTCAAGATGTTGAGACTAGATGGGACTCAACATATCAGATGTTGAAGAGATTACATGAACAACGCATAGCGATTCAAGATGTTTTACCATCTCTACCAAATTGTCGTCACGAAATCACAGCAAGGCAATGGGCTCTTATGAGCCAAATCATTGATATTCTGGCCAATTTTGAAGAAGCTACTAAAGAGCTAAGCAAAGAATCAATCACGTTATCTCAAGCAATCCCAATTATACGAAGTCTTAAATCTTGCCTCAATAAAATTTCTAATGATCCTTCTTCTCATCCTGATGTAAAAAATCTGGCAAACTCCCTATTCAGTGGACTTTCTAATAGATTTGCGTTTATGGAAAGTGATGAAACTTATCTATTAGCAACGATTCTTGACCCACGATTCAAAACAAGGATTTTCAGCTCAACATTGGTCGTTGAAACCGCTCGATCAGTTCTTAACGCTGCTGTTGGTGACAGAGAGGCCGTAAGACCGACAAGACCTCCAGAAGAACCTCAACCGTCTACAAGTAGAGGAATTTGGCAAGTATGCCAAGAAATAATTGAAGATGCTGAAATGGAAGAGCCAATTTCAATATTTTCTGGTGAGTAAAAGTTATTTATAGGTAATCTAGGTACTCTTTGTCATCTACATAGTAAAAGTAAAATTTAATATCAAAATGTTTTTTTTTCACAGGAGATTCGCAAACTAAAAACGAGATAGAAGCTTATTTAAAGCTCCCAAATTTATCGCCGACTGCTGATCCACTGGCCTTTTGGCGAGAAGATGTCCATTTTCCAAGCCTGAAAAAACTCGCTCAAAAATATTTTTCACTGAAGCCATGTACAGTCGCCTCAGAAAGACTTTTTTCAACGGCTGGGAACATCCAGACCGAAAAAAGAAATCGGCTTAAACCAGAAAACCTACAAATTTTATGTTTTTTAAATAAAAATTTGCCTGTTGTAAATTTCAATTATTAGAAGAATAGAAATTCGTCAAATAAATTAATCTTTTATTACCATGGCGAGATATTCGTATTCGTATTCGTATTCGCCGAATATTAGGTTTGATATTCGTATTCGTATTCGTATTCGTAAAAGTAGTATTCGTTGCATCACTAGTTGACACGAATCTCTCTTCGAGACGATACGTACGTCAGACTACTTTCGCTCCCGCTGTGCCTAACTGTTGTGTTCCTTAAAATTAAACTTGTGCTGTGTATTTGGACTTTGCTTTGCCTAACGATTTGGAACTGTTTGTGTTTTGGACGAATGACTTGGCAATCCTACGGACTTCGAAAACAATCGTTTGTGTGAGGTTGTACGTGTGTGCAGTAGTACGATGCCTCGTTACGAGTACACGCCACGGGAGTATGCCGAAATGCATTTTATCTACGGAGAAGCAAGAGGTAATGCCAGGGCGGCCGCAAGATTGTATCGTGAAAGATACCCGAACCGGGATCGACATCCCGACTATCGCGTATTCATTAGAGTGCATAACGCGCTTCTTGAGGGAAGAATTCTTGGCACCGGAGTTGGGGGTGCCAGTGAAGGGCGACCGTCACAAGTCAATGACGAAATTATTATTCGAGAAATCGAGGAAGATTCGACGGTCTCAATTCGCGTCATAGCGCAACGCACAGGTATTCCAAGATCGACGGTACATCGAGTTCTAAAAAGGCACCGGTTGCACCCATATCACGTGCAACGAGTTCAAACGCTGACGTCACGTGATTACCCGCAAAGAGTAGCATTTTGCCAAAGGATGCTTAGAATGATACGGGCGGACCCACAGTTTTTTAATAAAATTTTATGGAGTGACGAGTCTTCATGCCGGCGAGATGGATATCTCAATTTGCATAATTTGCACAGTTGGCAGCTGGTAAACCCACATTTGATGCGAGAGGACAGGAGCCAACATCAATTTAAAATAAATTTATGGGCAGGAATAATAAATGGGCAAATAATAGGGCCCTTTGAACTACCAGCAACTCTAAACGCCGAATACTATCTGCATTTTTTAAGGAATGAGTTGCCAACGTTATTAGAAAATATTCCAGAAGACGTGCGGCAAGCAATGTGGTTACAAAATGATGGTTGCCCCGCTCACTATGCGACGGCAGTAAGGGCGCAACTCAATGAAACTTACCCTGACAGATGGATCGGCCGATTAGGACCAATTTTGTGGCCTCCGCGATCTCCGGATTTAAATCCCTTAGATTTTTTTTATTGGGGATGTTTAAAAGACAAAGTTTACAAACAACGAATAACGTCGGAAGAAGAATTACGTCAGCGCATCCAATCTGCTGTATCCGAAATAAACAACAGCCATTTTGTCCGTCGGATAAGAGCTTCCTTTATTAGGAGGTGCAGACTTTGCATTCTCGTAGGGGGACGTCAGTTTGAACATTTACTGTAAAAACAAAATAAACGATTTATTTGTATTTTTTTTTTAATTTAACCTCCTAATTTTTTTCATACGCTGAGATACCTAAACATTTTTAAGAAAATAGTTGAATTGTGCACACTTTTTCAAATTTTATTTTATTTCGTAATTTGGCACCTCTGTCAGATTCATAGCAATATCTTTGTAACGACAAAGACTAGGCGTAAGTTTTATACCAATTTGCAAACCTTAGTAATTTTACAAGTTTTTAAAATAATGGTACACTTTGGTGTCATACATTTTTTTTACAGGAGAATTTTTCCAATTCTGGTCTTTTCATCGTAAAAACAAAACTTTTCAATTCAAGATTTTTTTTCTAAGGCAAATAAAATGTTATTTAAAAAAATGGTATCTTATAACCTTAGTAAACTATTCAGAAATGTTTGACAAAAATCACACCTAAATATGATACCATTTGCAGCAACAGCATTAAAAACACTGAAGGCTGGTACAGAAAATAGTAAAAATCGAAAAAAAAAAATATCTTGGTTACCTTATCGGTTTTTTTTTTACTGTTCAAATTAGTTGTTGGAAATGAGGTAAGCTACCTACCCGTTACGTTTGATCCATTATTTACGGGACTCCCTGTATATAATAATATTATGGCTATTGGACCGAGTACCAGGCTTCATATATGTCGGGTCGGCGGACTAAAGCACATAAGTCAAAAAAATGCTTTATTTTTTCTTTGTACCAAAATTATTAATTTACATCAATACATCGGCAGACTAAAGCACATAAGTCATATTCGCTTGTTCGCGCTTGAATCTAAGTGGCGTCCTTTTTCAACCTCTTGAATCGCATTAATCTTGCGGCGTTATAAAAAACATAAGTTGAGTTATGTTAAAAGGAACACTTGAAGCTCTCGGACTTCATGGACACAGAAAGTGACTTATGTTATTAGGAACGTCAAGTGCGTCGTGTTATCTCGATTTTTAATTCGAGTGTAGGTACTCAAATTATTAGTTATTTATTGCTTACAAAAAACTGAAGTGGTAACTGTAGTGATTTGGGTCACACTAGTCGAGTTAGTTTTGCTCTGATTTGTTAACAGAACAGTTGTGGTGTGTGACATTTTATTTAAAAATATTCCCAATTACTATGGATTGTCAGCGAGGAAAGAAATTAGTTGAGATGGTGATGAGGAGAAACACAAATGTTGAAGGTAAGTTTGCCATGTTTGATTTAAATCAGAAAGTATTATATTTATCTTTCATTGTAGTTTTAGCAGAAATCATCAGTGATTTGTTCATTTTAGCATCAATCATAAATAAATGATTAAAAATAATTATTTTTTTAGCCTCTACAGTATGTTTTTATTTTTAGATGAACGAAATGAACAGCAATCTACAGGCACAATAGCGGAAGAAGAACCAATGCCTTCCACATCATCAGGCCACACTGGCGTCATGTTTATTAATCGAGAAATGGATTTCTCAAGTGATGATTCTGTTCTGGATCCACATTTCGAACTCCCTGAAACAGCAGTAGATTCGTCGACATCCACCGATACTGACCGAAGAGCCGACACGCCACATGCGGTCGAAACATCTCCAAAAAAAAGTATTCGCATTACGAAACAAGAAAAGAAAATAAAACGCAACACAGGTCAATCATATAAAACATTAAAAGGTAAAGTTGTTTCCAGCAGAACAATGAAAGAGCTAGGGACGTGTCGAATGAAATGCAAGGAGCGTATATCATTGAACGATAGACAAGCCATTTTCAAAGAATATTGGCAAATGGGAACATATCTCAAGAGAACAACTTATATGGCATCTTTAATTGAAATACACGTCAAGGCCACTCAAAGACAACGCACACTAGATCCTGACCAACAAAAGAATCGCATGAAAACATACAAATATTTTTTATTAATTCACGGGAAGCGTGAACCCATTTGTCGGGGATGCCTTTTAAAGACGTTAGGCGAAAGTGATAATTTTATAAAAACAGTTGCCACGAAAAAACGGTCGTCGATAGGTGGCACTCAAACAGATGATAACCGTGGGAAGAGTATACCCAAACAAGATTTCTGATGAAAAAAGACAAGAAATTAAGGAACATATTTTATCATTTCCATCCTATGAGAGCCATTACACAAGAAAAACTACATCAAAAAAGTACTTGCCTTCTCATCTAACTATTACGAAAATGTATGATTTATTTTGTGAAAACCGCGACAGTCCACCTTCAGTAAAAATTTATAGTCAAGAATTCCACAAATTAGGATTATCGTTCAAAAAGCCCCGTGCCGACACATGTTATACTTGTGATAAATTCAAGATGCAAATTCAACTATGTCAGGAAGATCAGGTGAAAACTGAACTAATTGCTCAACATGAACATCACAAGACTGCCGCAGATCAAGCATACGAAATGAAAAAATGTGATACTCAAGTAAATAAAAGTGACAGTACTGTGCAAGTTTACACATTTGACTTACAACAGTGTTTACCCACTCCAGCCCTCAGCTCTTCTGTAGCTTTCTACAAACGCCAGTTGTGGACGTTCAACCTGACTGTCCATGACAACAAAACTGGAAAAGCTGTGTGTTACATATGGTATGAAACCATAGCTGCTAGAGGAGCTAATCAAATAGCATCATGTCTTTTCAAACATCTTCAAACATACGTACCTGAGAATACAAAACATGTAATATTTTATTCTGATACTTGTGGCGGTCAGAACCGAAATTCTCATGTCAGTTCAATGTTGACTTGGGCTTTGCAGAAATTAGACATAGATGTCATAGACCACAAGTTCATGGTTCCGGGTCATAGCCACTTGGAAGTGGACACGGATCATAGCATCATTGAAAAAAAGAAAAAGAAAACGGATTTGCACATTTATCACCCGCATGATTGGATTCAACTCATCAGATCGAGCAGTAAAAAATTTGAAGTTGTCGAAATGCGCAGTTCTGACTTTTTGGATTTTTCTTCATTGTTAAAGGGTCCTTTAGTATTAAGAAACAAAGATGTAGAAGGGCGACAATTTAAATGGCTCGATAAAAAGTGGTTGCGCTATGATTCTGAATTTGGCGTAATCTCCTACAAAGACACATTGGACACGGAATGTAATTTTTACAAATTTAACTTGAAACGTCGAGTTTCTGCCATACCTGACACTATTCCTGTTATATCGGTACAGCCCTTACCGATATCAAAAGAAAAGAAAGATGATCTGATTTCTTTACTCTCCTTAATACCCGACGTTTTTCATAGATTTTATTTAGATTTGCCTTCTGTGAACAATGTATGTAATACTGACCCTGATATTTTAGATAGTGAAGAAGATGAATAAATAGTTGAATATAAATTATAAATATAGGCTAGTATATAAATGATGCATGCTAAATTAATTTTAAGTTCATAGAAGTAACTTTTGAATGTCAACTAAAACATAGTTTATAATTAAATTTACTGTTCTCATACACTTAAGTCACAAGTACCTACTAGGTACACAGTGTTATTTCTAACATAAGTCACTAAAATCGCTTTTTATTATATTTATATCAAATTATATTTACGTGCATGTTAGTATTAATTAAAAACATCTCAATATTCCAATAAAGTTGAATTTATAGTTTAACGCTATTTTTTTATACAGTTTTTAGTTGTTCCTGAAAAGTTTCACTTTTGGACTTATGTTTTTTAGTCTGCCAGCCCTAGATATTTTTGTCCATGACCCTTTCATGCATAATTTATTATACCAACCCATCAACTACATCATAACAGCCCCCTAACCGTTAAGTTCCCCTTTTGACGCAGTGTGACATTTCTGTCACACTAGGTTTTTTATTTTTTTTTTTTAATATGTAAAAGAATTCAGATTTTTCCAGAAACATGTGTAGTTTTTTACTTCTTTCAAATAACATTTTTCACTACTTATTTATAAAATTTTATATCTTGCAGAAGGTTGTTTACCAGAATTGGCCTTCTAATATTATTTCAAAAGCAACAGAACGCTGAACGACTCAAGAGCTAGCACGGATTCGATTCCGAATCATGGTGAATCACCACAAAAACACCATACTTTTCCAATTTTTTCGAAAAACGACAGTTTCGGGTTGCAAAAAAAAAATGGAATCCTGAACTGACATTTAGTTTTATATTTCCAGAGCACAGGAATATTTAAATGGCATGGCCTTCTGTATGCAAGAAGGTTGTTTACCAGAATTGGCCTTCTAATATTATTTCAAAAGCAACAGAACGCTGAACGACTCAAGAGCTAGCACGGATTCGATTCCGAATCATGGTGAATCACCACAAAAACACCATACTTTTCCAATTTTTTCGAAAAACGACAGTTTCGGGTTGCAAAAAAAAATGGAAACATGAACTGACATTTAGTTTTATATTTCCAGAGCACAGGAATATTTAAATGGCATAGCCTTCTGTATGCAATCAGTTACAAAAACCAACGAACAATACAATTCGATACAGCGAAACCAAGACACCTTCGAGAAAATGACAAGCCAACAAGACAATGCAGGAATTTTACACGGCGATGCTAAATCACTCGCAGATAACTTTATGATGAATAAAAATTATCTGCGATCTACAAGACAATTCAGAAATTATGATTTCGACACTTCTCGTAACGAGTTTGAGACTGGCATTTTTGAGGTTACAAATCTCAGTAGAAACCACAAGCAGCCACAAACTTACAAAAACCACCACATTTTAAGCACAAAGAAAATTATAACAACAATATAACTAACGTGAGGGTGACATGACAGCAGTTGCAACCTTCGCTCGCTTTCAATGCAACAAACTATTGAAATGATGAATTTGTTCAATGACTAACGAAAGGAACTGATGAAGATGCCAAGTGATGCACTGCACGCTTGCACAGATCAAGTACAAGATAACCCATGATGACTGAATACCGGAATATTGCCGGAATACGAATAATACAAAGACAAATCACAAATGCTAGTTTAAAATTTAAAATAGTAGTCTATGATGCCAACCAAGCCTGACGCCCCTCCCGTATTAATAATAATCTCTTTGTGACGCCCTGCCCTGACCAAGCCAACTATCCATAGACACCATAGCGCACAGAGTACACAGTAATATACTGAAACCATAGCGCGCACAATAGCTGTAGCAGTGTTGCCAACACTACTAACCTAAAAATCAGCAAATCAACCAAAACACTGAAAAATAACTTTAATTTCAGAAGACGTCTCTTGTTTTTTCTATTTTCGTTTTTTCCACCAACTTCCGAAATCCAAGTTATTTGTCACTTTATAGGGTTTTATTTGGAAGTTGGTTGTTTTCTTTTGTAAAAAAGTTTTAATTTTTCACTTTTCAGGTTTAGTACAGAACACAAATTCGTATACCAATTAAGCTATAATCTGTAAATAACAGTGACAGGAAGTTATTTTAACTTGATCAACATAAACTAAGTGGTAAAATAATAAAGTATCATTTAAAGCTAACTATAAAACTAGCAAAGTTCATAAAATTTAAATGAGACCCTTGCGCAAACTTTCTCTACAAAACGAATTTTTTTTTTTAAATCGGTTCATAATTGACGAAAATATTGATGAAGATATAACATAAATATACAGAGCAATTGAAAACCTCCAACTTTCCTAAGATATCAGTTATTTTAAAAAAATCAGTAGAAAGCAGTAAATACTAATTCCAGAACAGTAGTTCTAAAGTTTAGCTTGATAAGATAAAGAATAAAAAGTTTGAAAATCCATTTGTTTATTAATTAGAAAATATTATTTGAGTAAAATAATGAAACATAATTATTCTATCTACAGATTTTTTAAGGAAAATTATTTCAAAGTAACGTTAACAAATAAAACTAAAAACTTGTAAGGGATCATTTTTTATTTGAATATTTAGAAAACTTTAAGAGAGAAAAATTCAGAATACAATTTTTCATGTTTGGGTTAAACACCAAAATCAGTAGACGGTAAACTATGTTTGCACCCACACGAAAAGCATGACACAAGCATTTTAGATTTGTTGCTTCAGATGGTGGCGCCTCAAGTACAAAAAACAGTAGAAATACACAGTCGGTCGGGCCGTCGAGAGAATGCGTTCCTGACACCTGTCAGTGCGACAATTCTATTATCTAATAAAGATCAAATTCGCAAAAGACGTAATTGTTTGTATGTAACTGACAGGTGACAAGATCGCATTCTCTCGTTGGCTGCACTGTTAACCAGAGACCGCTTCGCAGCAATTTGCCGCGGGAGCGGACTTTCCCCCCGGCGTAATGCGTCCGCGCGCCACTCATACAGGCGCGCGAGGACTATCGCCTCCAGATCCCATGGCGGCAGTCCGGCAAGGAGGCTTGCCGCCTCGCGCGAGATCGTGCAGTAGCCCCGGATGAGCCTTACGGCTACCACCTTCTAGGGCGCGTTCAGGTAGTGGGCGGCTCGCCGCTGCAGTGAACGCGCCCACACCGGGGCCCCGTATAGGGCCATGGACCGCACGACCCCCGCGTAAAGCCTCCGGCAGGAGGCGATTGGCCCCCTAAGGTTGGGCAAGAGCCGCTTGAAGGCGGCCCCAGCCCGTTCCAGTTTAGGGGCCAAACGTCGGAAGTGCTCGACGAAGTTCCACCGGCTGTCGAGGACGAGACCCAAGTACTTCATCGTCGTCTCGACGCCGATGTGAACCCCTCCTACCGTTAGTTGGGATCCCGGTGGTGGCGCGTTCCGGGGCCCATATTATATAGGTACGTCTTAGATTATAATAATTCCATGGGGTATAATCATAGATATAGTTTACATTTCTCTGGACCGTATAATCATACGAGGCGTTTCCAGACTCTCAGAGAGTATGTTAAAATCTGATTTCCTAGTGTGCCCATTCGAGGGATTCGACTAAAGAACCAGAACAGGCATTAAAAAAACTTAAATTTATGTCTATGTCATTTATTATTGTCATGTGTCATCACATCAGTCAAGCAAGTTATTTTCGTGTCACAATTTCTGCCAAAAGAAAATTATCAGTTTCCACCGTAGGCTTCCACGATGAACTAGGATTCATACCACATAAAATACAACAAATACCTCAAAATTAACCCATACGTCGTTTATCTTTGAACGCAGACGCACGGAAACAGTTTATTCCAAGTTGTTTAGTTAAATTGTTCTCGTAGTATTCGTTTCGTGATACAATAATTTTTATAAAATGTCTCAAGCTCGTTTTCCATCGTGTATTCCGCTGCCGATAGACCATAAGAACTTGGTGAACGTAATAGAGAAGGCTAGAGACTGGGCCTTAATGCATGGAGTCGCCATGAGAGATAAGAAACACTTCAACAAAGATGTTATTCAGGTTATTTTATTTATTTATTTAATTACTTACCTTTTATTAGTAGGGAGGCCTTTGCCCAGCAGTGGGCAATTAATAACTAATACTAAAATACATTGTTTGGAGGTTCCTCTCTCTCTGGAGCCCTGACCGCCAGTAGCTTGAACCCTGTATTGGGAAATACCGGTGGGGAAAAACATAAAAAATATTAATAATGGTAATTTTTAATATATTTTTAGGTTTATAAAAATATTTAAAAATGTAATTTATAAGCATTAAAATTAAAAGAAAGGAAATAATTAAATTAATTACTTTTGAAAGAAAAGAAAGAAAGAAAATACATTTATTTACATGTTTATTGCCTGAACTAACAACTGTTTTCATGAACATAGTTTGATGGAGTTTACCCACCTCAAACAACCTGACTATACATATTCAAAACCTAGTAATTTTTATTCTTTTGTTTGACGACAACAAACTAAATGAGCATAACTCATGCAATGCTATAAATTAATATATGCCAATCTGCAAGGTGATAGAGGGGCAGTTGTTTATTTAGTTAAAGAATTATATTTATGCAATACTAGCTCTTGCCCATGACTTTGTATGTGATCAAGGATGAAGCATGTAGCCTGTGTCCTAACACAGGTCATGGTCTACCCATGTATCGAATTTCATCCAAAGCCATTCAGCCGTTTTAGCATCTAAGTGTAACACAAAAAAACAAACTCACTTTTGCATTTATAGTGTTAGTTAGGGTTATAATTTAACCTAACTAAAATGACCCTAGCTATATTTGCATACAATAGGACAGTTTTAGTTATAAATAAATTCAACTTAATGTGATATTACTTTTTTATGTGACTTCTGTAGTTTAATTGTCTGCACTAGCTACCTTAAAAGTAGTATGTTTGGGAATTAACAGACTAAGGGCAGATTTTTCAATCTACTTTATCTACTTATTATACAACCTTTATTATATCCCCAATTAAACACGCTTAATAATTTATAATAATATTGAATAGTTGCTTAGCCCTCTTCCTCTCCCCTAATTTGTACTGACGCCAGCACGTCAAGTTACTACAATCTGTCAAATTTCTTTAATAGATTTTCAACTTTATCGCTAAAGCACTAAGGTTCAAGGTTGATTGGGAAAATTTGACAGTTTCGGGTAGCTTGACCTGCTGGTGTCTGTACCATCTATCTAATAAATATGGAATGCAATAAAGTATTGAGTATTCCTAAGAGCGATTTTTTAAAAACAAACTTTGAATGGATTTAAAAGGGGAAGGAGACAAATTCTGTCGGTAGTCTGTGGCGTACCATTGTTTTTTAGTATTAATTATAATATATAATATATTAATTATAATATATAATTAATACATACAGAAACTATATTATACTAATCTAAATAAATATAAATATGAAACAGGAGCAAAAAAATATACAGATGATGTTTAAGGAGAGCGGAAGTGCTTTTTTATCATAATTTTAAAAGATTGAACACTCCTTTCCGTCAGGGCAAGTCATTCCATAAATATAGTGCTTGAACAGTTAAAGATTTATCATGGAAACTGGTGGAATGCATCAGCATCTCTAGTCTTATAAATTCTCAATTGAAACCTTACAGGGTGATATCCCTACCACCCTGTAAGTTTGACACACAACCTGTAACCATGAATTCGGAACATGATTCTAGACCCCAAGCATAGATATTTTTCGTTGGTTATCAAAAACGAAATCAGCTGTTTCAAAGAAAAGTGCAGTACCTATGCGATCAAAATGGCACAGCATTTCTTTTTTTAATAACCCATGGAAAATTTCAATGCCCTCTGCATTCCAGAACATATGGTAACAGGTTGCACGAGGTAACAGGGCGGGTGGTATTTAGGCTGCAAATTGCAGGTTGCCAATATACAGGGTTGCATTGGGGGGCTTTTCGTTTGTTTATTTTAAAAAACAGTTTTTGACTGACTGACAAAAAATTATCTGCTTGACAGACAATGAATGTATGAATGTATGTATGTATGTATGTATGTATGTATGTATGTATGTGTTTAGTATCCTGCCCTACTAATATTATAAACGCGAAAGTTTGTGAGGATGGATGGATGTTTGTTACTCTTTCACGTAAAAACTACTGAATGGATTTGAATGAAATTTGGCACACAGATGGTTTATAACCAAGATTAACATATAGGATACTTTTTATCCTGATATTCCCACGGAATCGAAACTTATGCGGGTAAAACCGCGGGGCGCAGCTAGTAATCTATATAAATAAAAATGAAATCCTATTTGTTGGTACTCATCACTTCAGACAATCTGGATTGGAAATTTGACTATTTTTAGATTTAAAATGTTTCTAATAATATAAATAATAGAGATACGCCGTATATTCGTTTTATATACGGTATTCGACAGAATTTGAGGTATTCGTATTCGGCCGAATCATTCGGTTGAAATACCGAATGTATTCGGTTTAATTGATAATTTTAAATCAGCCTTTAGGGCAAAATAAATTAAAGGAAGGAATAAACAATTTCTATTAAATATGATTGTTAGAATATGGATTCTAACAATCATATTTAATAGAAATTATTTATTGTAAGGTTTGAGTACCTTACCCACAAATATATAATTAAACACAGGTAATCAAATACAAGTTAGCGTTAATAGTTACAAAAAATCAAGTATCTTAAAAGAACAGTAATTTTAATTGCAATAATCCCACTAGCAAATTACAACTGTTACTATACTGTAATAGGAAAGGTCTACTTATGCATAATGAATGAACTATGTTATGTTCTCAACTATGGCACTAATAAATTTAAACATAGATAAATCAAGAATATTTGTAATTAAAATTTAATATGTATAACCAAGCAGCAGTAGATTATGATGCAAGAAGACCAAGCTTTCAGCTCTATCTGGCAAAAGCTAAACTATGGAATGGGGAACCGAACTGCCGGATGGCAGTATATTCGGTTCGTTAAGAACTTAACCGAATATTATTCGGTATTCGGTTATTCGGTGAAACCACTATTCGGCGCATCTCTAATAAATAAGGTTTTTAGGAAAAGAAAAATTTGGAAAAGTTTCCCAGAAAATAAGAAAAAATCGGAAAAAGTCCTTTTCTTTATGGGATTTTTGTGTGAACTATTGTTTGGTCAGGACAACATCTATCAGGACAGATACCCCTTTATTCATAAACGTTGATTACAGTTAAGTAATGATTAGCAACTGTTTAACTATACATTTTTGACGTTTAAACGTCTCTTAACTTTAATCATCGTTTATAAACCATCCCCCTTTTTTTTGGTTTCGCGGTGGAAATCCTCATGGACTTCCTCCATCGTGGGGGTGGCAGAGGGGCATGCCGGACTCTTATCGGCTAAAACCACCGCGGTGTTCCACCTCTGCCTATGGATAAATTAACCCCCTAGTGTATAATAATAAACGAAGAGTTTTTTTGCAGGTGGCACCTTTTGTGTTATTGCCGTCACCATTTCCAAGAACAGAGTTTGAAAAAGCTGTGGAGCTACAACCGGTATTAAATGAACTGATGCATAAGGTTAGTCAATAAAATATAAAATTATATTATATAATATTCAATTATTTCGTCACGTCACCACTGCTCTCAAAACGGTGAAGGAAAACATATTGAGAAAACTGTCATTTCCTAGAACCAAAAAATTCGAAGACGTGACATCTACCAAGCCGCACTAGGCCCGCGTGGTGGATTAAGGCCCACTCCCTCTGTGAGAGGGAGTGGGCCTTAATCCACCACGGACGGGCCTGTGTTCCAGCAGTGGGTTATTATAGGCTGATTATGTATAAGGTTAGTCTCGTTTTAATAATAATCTGTTTATTTATTGATTATGTCTCGTTTTAATAATAATCTGTTTATTTATTTTTACGTCTTTGATATTTCCCGGGACACTGGGGTCCCGGACCTTTGGAAGGCGTACGAGGGCCTTTGTTTTTTGTCGCTGAGAAATGCATTACGCATCTCCGCTTGCGGGGGACGAGACGTGGTATGTGGGACTCCTGTCGAAACGGCACCGACAGTATACCCACTAAAACTCAGCGGTGTTCCCGCATCGCTGTGATGGGAGGGCCATGGGAAACCGGCTCAGCCTTTACTTCCACAACCTTCCCGGCGCATGCCCGCCTAGCTGGCGGGCCCCGCATGCCCCCCCTGGCTGGGGGGGCTATGGCCGGGAACACCTGGCCATTCCCGTCCGACACTGGTGGAGGTCTGTGCAATACAGGCAAGGGTGCCCCCGCACCCGTTGCCTGCTGGCCTCCACCTGGGAGGAGTCGGAGATGACTGTCAAACTGACGTCTTCTTCGACCCCTCCTCCGCCTTCGGAGCGCCGCCGCGTGAGGATCGTCCTCCCGCGCGTGCTCCGCTGCCTCCTTCTGGGACATGACGTGTTCGCAGAAAGAGATTTGATGAAAACTTCCTCGGTCCCTAGCCCTCTGTGTCGTGCGATGCGATGCGACGCGAGCGCTTATAATTTGTTTTCGCTTAGCTTTCTTTCTGACTTTCTTCTTTTTACTAGGATCCTAAGGGTCGTAGCGTGATGTTAAATAGCCCCCTCCCCCTCTGTTACGGACGCCGAATTAGTTATAAGTTAATAGTAGTTACTTGTTAGTATTATAAACGTGTTTTCTTTCTTTCACGTATAAGATCATGTAATAAGTAGCATTATGTACAATGTTTGTAATTGATCGCGGAATCTCGGCTCCGACAAGTTTAGACAGGTCGGCGCCTGACGGGACCAGGTGCGGGTCAGAATAACTGGATTGGTGGGGCGCAAGAATTTTTATGTATCTTCGGTAGCGGTACACCCACTACTTGCGCCCACGTACCGACGGTATATTAATGGGCACTGAAGTTAGTCGTTACGATTATTATTGGAAATTATATTGATAAATAATACAGCTGATAAATATAAAGTCTGACCATTACACCCTCAAGCCTGTCTCCAGAATTGGGCTATCAAATATAATAAGATTTTTCAAATCTTACGGGTAGTTCCAGAGATTATGACGAGTTCAAAGAGAACGTTCAGCTTTATTATACAGGGTGGCAGCGACATCGAAGCGCGAAATGTAACCATGAATTCAGCCCATGATTTTTTTTTTTACACAGCCAGACCCGGAACAACTACTTGTAGGTCATACAAATATTTGTTCCGTGCGGGGACCGAACCCGCGACACGCAGCGCAGTAGTCAATAGCTTAACCCCTTCGAACCCCCCCCCCCCCCCTCTACACCCCTTAGAATTTTTTCTTCAGTTATCATAAGGAAATATCACCTGTTTTATAGAAAAGTGTAATACAGACCCTACGCGTTCAAAATGTATGGACCAGCAATTTTTTTCTTTTAATAACTGACGATAACATTCAACGCAGGGGTTCAGAATCATGTACTGAATATATGGTAACAGGTTGAGCGTCGATGTCCCTGCCACCCTGTATAGATAGATAGTGTTGTGATTAAAAACGCTCAGTTTCTCTTCGCGGAGGCACTACGCCGGGGGGAAAGTCCGCTCCCGCGGCAAATTGCGGCGGAGCGGACGGATCTCCAGCTCGATCTCATGGTGACATGGAAAGAGCGACTGTCGCAACCCAGCGCAGGGCACGCCGCGGTAGCGGCGATAAGACCCCTCTTTGAGGAGTGGCTAGAGAGGCGCCACGGTGCCCTCACCTACCGCCTGACGCAGGTCCTCACCGGACACGGAAGTTTCGGGAGGTTCCTGCACAACATAAGGCGGGAAGAAACGCCCGGGTGTCACCATTGCTAGGATCGCCCAGTGGACACGGTGGAGCACACGGTGGAGGTCTGCCCAGCTTGGGCGGAGCACCGCCGTGTCCTCGTAGAGGCGATCGGCAGCGGCGGCGGCATCTCGCGCCCGGCTCTGGTGCAAGCCATGGTCCGGGGCAAGAGGGAGTGGGAGGCAGTCGCCTCCTTTTGCGAAGCAGTCATGCTAGCGAAGGAGGTGGCGGGACGGATGAGGGAGAGAGCCTTCCGTCCCAGCCGCCGCGGGAGACGCTCCGGGCGTCGGGAGCCGCGTGACGACTCCCGGCCACCGTAGGCGCAGGCCTGCGGGCGGAGAGCAATGGGTAGCTCACCGCCCGATCAGGACCAGGCCCGTGCCGGACGGCGCGTAAGTGTTCCACGCGCACCTCAAAGAGTTGTCAGCATAATTTGAGGGGCCCCTTAGGGCCGAAGCCTGCCGGGTCAGCGGGATTGTCCGAAAGGGTTACCGCTACCCCGGAACATAAAGGGCAAAGGAAGGAACATGGGTGGGTTTTAGTCAGTAAGAGTCTGATACTCCCTTCCGCTCCACCCAGAGCGGGAGGGGTCATTTGATGATTTCCCCTCAGAAAAAAAAAAACCCTGTGTTAATATACCTAGATAGATATAATATAGCAGTGTTAATAATCTCAGATAATTTACATTCCATCGCAACTAAATCACTTATCTACTTTAGTGAAATGTATTGTAAGTTGATTTTTGAGTGAATGTTGTAACAAAAAGGTCCTAACATAAGTTTTTGGTAACAATGGAATTTGAACTTTGTTAAGTATGACATTCAGTTTGTGGTTCCATAACTTGAATTCAAATATCTGCCAAGCCTTTCCCAACTATGTTGGCGTCGGCTACCTGTCTAACCGGATGCAGCTGAGTGCCAGTATTTCACATGGAGCGACTGCCTATCTCACCTCCACAACCCAGATACTGGGTAATACGATATCACTTGGTAACACTCGTTGTCAGACTTTCGGGCTTCTGACAACCAGCAACGACTGTCAAAGATCTACGAATGACAGCCAGGACCAACGGCTTTACGTGCTTTCTGAGGCACGGAGGAGGTCTGGTTATGTAAAGATGCTCACCCGTCCACGGACCAACCGCGGCAAGCGTAGCTTAACCTAATCGCTCGAACCGGGCGGCTGTTTTTACTTAACCACAAGCCAAGTTACTCTTAATTCAAATGTAGTGTAGGTGTAAATTTGTTCTTTTGTACAGGTGGCGCATAATGATGAATTTCTGGAGCATACGCTGCAGAATGCGTTACAAGTAGACGAGTTCACAAAGAGCCTGTACGACATATGGGTGAAAGTTCGCAACGAGGGCATCACTCAGGTACTCGTCATTACCAATATTTATATGAACAGAATGCGAGTGTGTTTGACACGGCTTATTCCTATTAAGAAAACGCTTCTTACCTTAAATTTTGATAAAACAATAGGTTTAAAAAGGGGTAAATTGATGTTATTTCAAGTTAAAAATAAATGTCAACTTTATTTTTGTGGAAATTAAGTTGATTTCAGAGTTACTAGCATTATTGAAAAAGTTATAAAAATGTTTGTTTGTAGCGTAAACTGAACTTTATTGTATAGGAATAATTTTTTCAAAAACTCAGATTTGTTTACATGTTTGGCAACTAAATTGCGAACGCAGATTAAATAAATTATAGTGTTTCACTTTAGAACATTATTTGCAATCAGTAAAGTAACAACATTAGTTTTGAAATTAAACTTTTTAGGCGGCCATTCGATAAGTAATTGGACAAGAATTGAGCGTGAAATTTTAGGGACGCGTCACGCTTACGCACATTTCGTTACATGAGAGATAAGAAAGATATAACTCTCTCTGAATCTGAATCTCACACTGAATCTCTCTTATTCTTCATTTTTTAGGAAGTTACACTTCTGTCACGTGTGCTCGCAACTTTTTTTAAAATACAATTATGAAATTAGATGCTTTGTACCTATCAAAAAACAATTTCAATACCATTCGGTCCTGAAGAATTAAGGTTTTATTTATAACTAGCTTCTGCCCGCGACTTCGTCCGCGTGTAATTTCTTATTCCCCCAACCCATTGCATCGCCCGACCGCGCTCTAACTTCGTCAGCGTTCTTTCAGACTTTTTTTCGTTTTGCTCGGCTCCTAAGGATCATAAGAATAGAATAGAATACTCTTTATTGTACAGACGCCAGCAGGTCAAGCTACCCGAAACTGTCAAATTGTCCCAAATAGCCTTCCCCAAGAATTGGGCTATCAAATTCAAAAAGAGTTTTTCAAATCCCACCGGTAGTTCCAGAGCTTAGGGCGTTCAAACAAACAAACCCTTTATCTTTATTCAGCTATATTATAATATAATATATTAATCAATTAAATTGAACACCACACAGCAGCACAAAGATTATTTTGTGTACCGCACCCACATTCTGTTCATTTTTTCCACTTGCACAAACGATTAATCTATCCAAAGACTGACATTTAAAAAAAAACTTTAAAAGGTTGTTGTTTGTTAATCGTATTTGCATGTGACGTGACTGTATCACATCTCATATTCATGCTAACTGATGGCGTTCGAATATCGTGTAACATGTGCTATGTGGCGTAGCCGATATCACTAGGAATGCTGCGTTCGGACATCATGTTGGAATCCCGCTGCCCACATACCGAGAACCAGTGTACTAAACACTCGCCTTTCTGCTCGTGGAAGCAAGTGGAAATCAACAGCATCGCATCAGGATTCGGACACCTGGGACCGGTTTCCAGAGAAATACAGAGGTAGAAGATTGTAGAGGTCGTTCTTTTACAGCCGCATTCACACATTTCTAATTGTAGCGTTCTATGGGCCGTACTGGGGCCGTATTACGAACTATAAATCATGGTTCCAGTGCGAAAAAGGGATGGTGCTATCGGTCATGTATAGCTCCGTCTCTCTCTTCATGATATCATTAACCCGTCATAATAAGGCACCTGACGTGTTAAAGCCATCGTTGTTCGAGTGTGAGAGGAAGGTGGAGCTATACAGTGCGACTAGCGGTATCCCTTTTTCTCAACTGAACAATTGTAGCTTTCACAGTCACAGTACGTCCTATGTCTTTTAAAAAGTACAAAAATGTTTACCGATTCGTTGAAAAATTCTTCTCTACTTTGGTTCAAGACTGAGTCTCGATTTTTTTTAATGCCTGTTTGTTCATCTGCACCTGTAGCATAGTCTTGGGTCAGTTTTCTTGGCGCCTTATTAATATTATACCTTAGTAGTTTCTGCCCGGGACTACGTCCGCTTGAAATTTCTTGTTCCCCCACCCCGTCGCATCGCATCACCTGCCCGCGCTATCACTTCGTTTCCGCTTAGCGTTCTTTCTGACTTTTTTTCTTTTTACACGGCTCCTAAGGGTCATAGCCTGATGTTAAATAGCCTATTACCATCCTCAAGAATTGGGCTATCGAATGCAAAAATATTTTTTCAAATCCGACTAGTAGTTCCAGAGATTATCCCCTACATACAAACAAATTTTACTTGTTTATAATAAAGTATATTTAGATGTTACCACGAAATCGGTTGTTTTTGCTTTGTCTCCTAGAGCAAAAAGTCTTTGCACTTACCTGGCGGAGAATAAGTATTTGTTCAATCAGTTAATATTTTGTAGTATAGCATTACTGTATTGGTCTAGAAAATCATCGTAGCTAAACAAAACATAATCATTTTATTCCGTTGTGGTCACTCATACTGATGTTTTTTTCCACTGACATAATATATTAATATATCTTTTCTGTCTTACATTTCGTCCTTCTTCGAGGACATAACATTATTCTTTTTAAAGGCATCTCAATAAACCTCAATTGAAAACAATTCGATTTGGTAATATAGTTGTTCGAGTTCTCATAAACATAGTACTAGGACCTGACCTTTGTATAGAACATCACTTGGCTAAAATAAAAGAAAGTGTAACTATTTTATGAATGTGTGAGTGAGGCTACTGAACTATCTCTGCTTGAATAACACAGCGGGCGATTCGTTCAATTGTGCCTGTCGTTTTATGTTTAATACATGCTTTACTAGAAATTTTTCAAATGGACAGCCTTATAACTACAGACAAATCTGAGCGAAAAATCTATGATAAACGAAAATTTGCAGAGTTTTGTCGCTCAGATTTGTACTTAGCCTATGACACTGAGTATTTTTTTTTTGGGAATTGTTTCTCGCAGTTCAACCTGCCAGGAGGTAGTCGCCTGCTTAACCGGACTTGTATCTGGGTATCTAATAAATTAAGGCCTCCAGCCAGGGCTTAAAAACTAAGCGACTAAACGCTCAGGGCACCCTCTGTGGGGTACGGACCTCGGCTTAGAGCGTCGCTGGGAGAGGGTGGCAAGGGACAGGCTGGATCGGATTATTGACACTGAGTAACAAGTGTTGAATATTTTATACTACACGCGAGCATCGTTAGTTGTAGTTGCCTCAGCGTGGTACCTGCACCCTTATTGCGTAACACACAATCACAATTTATTTATTTTCTGGTGGGAAATCATCAAATGACCCCTTCCGCTCTGGGTGGAGCGGAAGGGAGTGTCAGACTCTTACTGACTAAAACCCACCCATGTTCCTTCCTTCGCCCTTTATGTTCCGGGGTAGCGGTAACCCTTTCGGACAATCCCGCTAAGCACAATCACAATCTGAATGATCTTGAAGGATATTGTTAATCCATTGCTTCATATGTTCGAAAAATTTGTCTGCTCAACAACGTAAATAACGCAATGAATGTCGTTGAACTGTCAAAATTAAAGCCATTGCTAGTGTTAGTGTGTTACTCTGGGCGTTGATTTCCTTTTTGGAAGGCGTCCCCATAAATGACGAAGGGCCTTGAACGTAGAGTTGCCAAATCGTCGATCGCCTATGGCAAAAGTATCGTGTTCTATGGTCCTTTGGTTTCGAAGGAAAGCCGTTCCGTTATACAGGGTTGCAGGGACACGCAAACTGGAACCGTGAACACAATCTAAACCGAGTTCAAGAGCTATCAGTGTCAGTTGACATTTCTTGGGATCCTGGGGTCCTTTGGAAGGCGTACGAGGGGCCGAAGCCAACTCGCAGAGGCCCGTTAGACGTTTTTAATTAAATGCGGCACTAATTTACGATTATCCCTGTTCGCACTATGTAAGTGTACCCAAGGACAACCATCGGTTGGTGTAGGACTATTGCAGGATATCTCGTCCACTCACCCGGCCCACATCAGGCGCACCGGGCGTCGGCGGAGGGCGGACAACGCCCTCTTCCAGCCCCCCTAAATGGGTCCAGACGGACGTCCCCGAGTCCGTCGCCCCCCCACACATCAGGACCCGAGGTGGCGGCGCGTAGTGTTCCACGCGCCCCTCTTAGACGTCGCGGGGGGAGTCAAACACCTCACTCCCCCCCCTGACCCGAGGAGGCCCGCGGTGGCGGGCCGGCACCAGTCGGGGGTTGCGGAAGGATCGTACGTTCCCGCGACCCCCGGCGTAGGTGTGAGATGGAACACTGGGGTGGTATTTAGTCAGTAAGAGTGACAGACCCCGCCGCCCGCCGCCCACCCACGCCCTATAAAAATATATTGGATTAGGGGTTTGTGTGGCTAAAGACAATTCACTATTTAGGACTATGGAAAGACTATAGCCCTTGCCTGACCAATGTTTTATATAAATTACACAGATAAAATGCCAGGGGGTGACTTACACATTCAGTAATGAGCCCCCGTAAACGGTCGCTAGCACATAGTGTCGTAGCGACGAGGGGGCAACATGTCGTCATTGTTATGGAATATTGACACTGACAGATCTTGAACTTGGTTTAAATTTGCTGATCGCGTTCAGTTTTATTGGTAAGACCAGCCCTTGGACACATAATGGCGAAAGTTGTCTGGCTCGCGCTCGATGGAGTATTTATAAAAATAATTAAAGGTTATCCTAAGTATGACAATTTCTAGTAAAGTAATTTACTGTGACTAACAGACTAACTGCCTCTTACAAGTTCTGTTTGAAAACTTAAATATTTTAAGCTTTTAGAACTTTGATGAAAATAGGTCTGTACCCAATTTTCACGCTACTTACGAAATTTTTAACCCATCGCTCAAATGGTCAAGTTTAGTAGACTTAAAAAGATCTGCACCCTAATTGCGTAACACACTATCAACCACAATTTGAATCATTTTGAAGCATATTGCTAATCCATTGCTTCTTATGTTCTAAAACTTTGTCTGCTCAACAACGTAAATAACGCAATGAATGTTTTTGAAGTGTCAAAATGAAAACCATTGCTATTATCAATGTGTTACGCAATTACGCCGCTGAGGGTATCTAAAATGTAATTTTTAAAACGTGAAACATTAGGTACAAGCCTATTTCAAAAAAGGATGAAAACATCTTGATTTGATGTTGTCTATGTCAATTAACATTGTGCTAATCTATAACAGAGTTGAGTTTATTTGCAAGTGTATTTCGAATATGACAACACTGAATATTATAAATAAAGTTAATAAAAAATAAATATAAATATCAATGTTGGCATTCAAAAAATACAGCGTAACATTGAAATGTGTATCGTAATTGCATGTTAAACCTTTGTAAATCACGGACAACTGAACGTGTTGCTCGCATAAATAAAACGAACAATGCAATTTATTTTACTTTTATAAATACAACTATTAAATCGCGACGACCTAAATAGACCTGACCTTAATGTCAGCTACAAAATAATATACACTTGCAGCAGACACCTAAATCGAGCCACCCTGTATTTTTTTGTACAAAGGTCTGTAACTTTTTAGATGTTCGTGAATTCAAATATGGAATAAAAAACGTTATGTCGGCTTCAAACTGCATAATTTTTTTTTTGATTCAGAACTATTTATTTTTGACATTTTAGTTAGACTTTTATATCTACATGTAAAAATGCACGGCTCGATTTAGGAAACGGGAGTGTATTTATGTTATGGTTGCTTAGACAAAGTAATGGTTACTCAGACTAAAATGGTAACAGTAAAATATTAAGTTCAAAAAGGTTTAAAAAATGTTTGCTAGTGTCATAATATAGGTTCGCAAATAAAAAGATTACAAGTTTATTTTTGTACCTATTGCATTGTTCGTTAGTGTATGATAGATATAGTTAGCAAGCTTATGGCCGGTTATTTGAAATAAAAACGATTGCAATAAAAACTAATACTTAGGTATTTAACAACTCTGTTCTATCATGAGGACAAAGAACAGTATTAACAGCCAAGTATGCTTCATTAAATTAATATGTACAACTAGCTATCGGGAAAGAACCTTTTCACACTGAGTAAGCAAAATGTATTGATCATCAGTCTTGAAAAACTTGATTGCCATTTTTCTGTATTCAAAAAATGGTTGTGAAATACAAAGGACTTTGAAGGTCCGTGACATACCTACCTATCCGCCATTTTTTTTTTCAAAATTGCTGCTACGCATGGATCCTATATAGATCGATAACTAACATCAATGTAAACAGACGATTTGTATAGGTTTCAAGCGTGGCCATCATTTTGAAAAAAAAACAACAAAATGCTTCAATCCCCTTTGGAACAATGATGAAAACTGCATGAAACCTTTTTCTTTGAGTCATTATTTTAATGTTTTAGACCTTTATACATGGAAATCTATGTTGGTTGATTTAGAGGACTGTATTTTAATGACTAAATAGCAATATTCTTATTCCTATGCTTCTTACTGAAAAGGTTATACCGATTTGAGTGTTGCTTAAAAATAACAATCCCAAAGCCACAGGTAAAAAAAAAACCGAGTATGCTTATGACCACACGACTGAAGTGAAACTTCTTTCTCAAAATATTAATTCATTAAATTGTTCAAAACGAAATAGAATTACGAAAAATAACCAAAGAATCACCGTTCGCGTAACGCTAGTAAACTCGCAAACGAACTACTTACTGAGATATATACATATTTCACTTACTAGCTATAAGAGAAAGAGAGAATGAAAATGTGCGCACGCACTGCTCTCTCTTGCTCCTACACTGTGATACAGACAATAGGCCTGCACTGTGCTTAGATATACGGAACATATTTGGCTATGAGAGGCAGAGAGAAAAAAAATGTGCGCGCGCACTGCTTTCTCTTGCTTATATCCCCCACTCAACTCCCGTTCGCCTCGCCCGATCACACTTTTCGTAACGCTTACGTCACGCGTTCGCCAGCTTACTCCCCAAGTCAAGCGTGCGTAAAGAAGTTTCACTTCAAAAATCGTATACGAGAATCTTGCTTACCCAGTGTACTTTGTACCATTTATATTTTTTCAAATAAAATTGTGTAACCTTATTCGAAAATTTCGAATAAAAAATATGTTAAGAATAATGCCGGGTACAGATTGGTGAAACGTAACCTGAAATGTAACACAAGAGCCGTCCATAGGGCTTTGAAGATCTTATGATGCTGTACGGGGATGCTTTACGGGGTTTGGTCCTATTATGTTTTCTGTTTGCATTAATGTTGGCTATCGATTTATATAGGTAGTTTACACGAGTGACCGTCGTTTTGAAAAAAAATATGGCGCCATATTTTTTTTTTTCAAAGGGATTGAAGATTTTTATATGGAGCATGCTTCATATAAAAATCTTTAATCCCCTACAAATCCTACAATGCAACATGAAATGTTAACAAACAACTAGGCGAATTTGTTTCAATGTGTGTTACGTTTCACCAATCTGTACTCGGCATAACACCAGACAAGTATTATTCCGCGATTTAAAAAAATGGTAAAATAAATTACAAAACTTTTTTGTGTAACCAAAAATATTGCAATGTTTTTTTTTTCAAGTAACCGTCTGTAGTTAGATTATAGATAGTTGATACCTTGTATTTGTAAATCTAGCTGTACATAATGCTACATTGGGAAGCTAAACAACTGCCGTATAGTGGACGTAGATCATACAGTACCTACCTATAATTGTCAATATTTCTCCATTTATACCAACATTCGACTATTGTCTTCGAAAGATAATTAAACAACGGAAGCAATGGAACTTAAATTGTGGCTTTAGCCGCGAAACACGAACTGTTTGGAATTTGGCTGGAAAACAACTGTCATTAGTGTCAATTTTTCCACGATTTTTTTTAAGTATCTTTTTCGATTCATTCTATTAAAGTACTTTTAATATATGTTCATAGTTTAGTAAAAAATAATACTTACATAAATATAACTAAATAATATTCTTTTGCAAAACATTACCAGGCAAAGGGGAAATACAACGCCTAGATGTTCTTAGTGTAAATTAAGTTTATATGAACAAGGACAATAATAATAAAATTAATGGAATTTACTCAAGAGAATATACTCATTCATGAATTGAATCACTACGATTTTGTTATGAAATAAAACCCAGATGTTACCGTTGAATCATGCCATTGTATTAATATGTTATTTCGTCAATAAGGAAGAATTATTATAATAATACAGGGTCAAACTAAATTAGCTAGCGAAACTCTGCAAACGTGATGGGTCATCATCTGCCAAGCCTTTTCCCAACTATGTTGGGGTCGGCTTCCAGTCTAACCGGATGCAGCTGAATACCAGTATTTAGTATATTTAGGGCTGATATTTTTTTTCGTGGAAAAATTGACGACTGACAGATTTTGTATGGAAGAACTGTAAAAATTCAAAATTATTCTTCGAATAAAATTATCTGGCGTTGGAAAAATCAGCCATTAGTCAAATTAGGCTAAGAATTAGCAATGTCAAAATCCCATAAGACAGTCCCCCAAAACACCCGTCCTTCACCACTTCCTAGTGCTTTAACTGGGGAGAAGAAATTGCGCAACAAACTCCCCAGCAGCTGTCTGTTAAGTCAGAAAATGGTCCATTTCCTCTGGAGGTGGAGGACTGAGTGCCAGTGGGAACATTATAGGCTGATTAATTATTTATGTATTAATAGTAACTGGGTTGTGGAGGTCAGATAGTCAGTCGCTCCATGTAAAATACTGGTATTCAGCTGCATCCGGTTAGACTGGAAGCCGACCCCAACATAGTTGTGAAAAGACTAGGCAGATGATGAATTAGTTATTCATCATCATCATTGTTTCAGCCGAAAGACGTCCACTGTTGGACATAAGCCTCAAACTCAAATTTTCAGGTCGGTTTCCAGTCTAACCGGATGCAGCCGAATACCAGTATTTTACATGGAGCGACTGCCTAACTAACCTTCACAACCCAGTTACTGGGTAATACGAAACCTCTTGGTAAGACTGGTTGTCAGACTTTCGGGCTTCTGACGACCCGTAACGACTGTCAAAGATCCACGAATAACAGATGGGTATCAATATCTAAACATAATAAAACAAAGTAATTTGATTTTTTTTTTGTAGGTTCATCGACCGCAGTTAGTGTATTCACTTGAAATATCAAAGATTCAAGAAATCAGTATTTTATGTTAACTTCACAGACGTGATTGGTGGTCTAAATACGATAAAACACATTTTCTCAACTCATACTTCAAGTAACAACACTACCAGCGGTCGTTGACCCCTAAAAAACCATCAAATCTTTTTAGGGTGAGGAGAACTCGGAAGGAAAAACGAGACCCTTATAAGATCACTTTGTTGTCCGTCTGTCTGCCCGTCCGTCTGTCAAGACCCTTTTTCTCAGGAACGCGTGGATTTATCAAGTTGAAATTAATATCAAATACTCAATCCCTTGAAGGAGTGAAAAAATCAAAGTTCTAAGTAAACGCAATCAGAAGGTACGGACGTTTATGTTCCGTTTATGCCACATATTTTGACACTCACAAGGGAATCAAAACCTATAGAATACTTCCCGTTGAACTAGAATCATGAAATTTGGCAAGAAACAATGTCTTGTAGCACCAACAAAGTACGGGACCCTCGGTGCGCGAGTCCG
This sequence comes from Apamea monoglypha, assembly GCA_911387795.2. Taxonomy (NCBI): domain Eukaryota; kingdom Metazoa; phylum Arthropoda; class Insecta; order Lepidoptera; family Noctuidae; genus Apamea; species Apamea monoglypha. The sequence goes on along the minus strand of OU426935.1, from coordinate 5,342,738 downwards.
ACTCGCATATGACCAGTTTTTTTTTTTTATCGTATCCAGATATCGATACCAATCACGTCTGCAGAGTATCGCTAGTTAATTTAATTTGACCCTGTAGTTAGTATAGTTTTTGTTTCAATAACGAACAAGTTAAGGTCATAATAAAAACAGGACATTTTCGACGGGAAATATGACCATAATAATATTATTGTTACATATTGTGGGTTCTGCATTAGAGGTTTGATCCGCGGCTTTCCGTCATCCAATGAGCTCATGGGAATTTTCATTGATTTCACAGCCTTAGGAATGAAGCGAGCGATGAGTAGTATAAATGAGGAAAATGTATTAATGTGTACGCAAAATTATGACAAAAACGTGATAAGCTTGAACATGTTTTTTTTATAATGGATTTTTTCAACGTTGGAGGAAACGCGGTCACGTGGTCACACACGTCGTTGGCGTGCATTCCATACAAACGTATTCATTTATTTTCTCCTTAGTTAGTGATACTATATTCAAATTTTATTTGTTTCAAATTGACGTTATTTCAAGTTATAAATATCAACTTTATTTTAGTTGATTTCAGAGTGACTAGCACTATTCAAAAAGTTATAAAAATGTTTGAAGTTGTAGCGTAAATTGAACTTTATTGTGTAGGAATTAAAGTATTTTTCCATAAACTCATATTTGTTTACATTTTTGATGAATATGTCGCGATTATTTATGTTAGAGCAAATATTATATTACGATAATTAAATTAGCTAGCAAAACAAAGAAAAAACAAAAAATATTGAGTTTTTTTTTGTTTTTTTTAATTTCGTTTCATCATATTTAGAATATGTATACCCACTGCGGAGTTTTGGTAGGTAATTTAATGTTACCCTGTATTTATAAAGAAACCGAAACGAACATGGGCTTGGTAAATATACAAGGTCAAATTGAATTAGCTAGCGAAACTCGCCGTGATTGGTATCGATATCAGCAGTGCGATTCTGTAACCATCTCACCGTGAAAACTTATGTGAAGTGAGTGTAGAGTGAGCTGTCATTCCAACTAATATTAAGGATTGACACTATTGACAGCTCACTTCCCTAACTTTTCACGGTGAGATTTTTACAGAATCGATCGGCTGAACAGGATTAAACAAAAGAAAAAGAACGGTTTCGCTAACTAACATAATTTAATCCTGTAAATTGTCCGTAAAAAAATATTTACTCTGTCATTATCATTAGCATTACCCAGAGAGAAAACAGAGAATATGTTTGTATGAAATAAACCGTGATCTTCTTAAGTTGTTAGCTCCAACATATTGCTGTAGGTCCTTTTAGATAGTCCGTATTTTTTATTAAAAGTAGGGGGTAGATAGATAGTTATGTTGCCACACGACACTATGCAATCATCCGACAAAATTGCTCAACCCCTTTATCAAAGTTCGATAGACCGTATCTTTTTATGACTGCTTAATAGCAATCATTACATAGCTTTCTATACACAGATATATTTTATTCGTGGAATAAAATTGGCGTCTGACAGTTTTTGTAAGGAAGAACTATCAAAAATTAAAAATTCCTCTGATTAAATTATCTGGCGTTGGAAAAATCTGCCCTAGCATGGTTATTTTTAAATGCAAATGTTTTATTTTTTATTTTAGTCACTTAAATATACATAATTATCTGCTATTAGGTACGTGATGATCATGATTTCCTATTATTGAAGCGCCTGTCACCTTTTCGAACTGTCATTTGCTTTCAAAATGGTGGCAATGACGTAGTTGGAAAAATATATAGGAAAAATACGAGGTTAATTTTTACCTACAACAGCTCAGGAAAGTAGTAAAAATTTACCTTGAAAGTGTTTTAACATATTTGTTTCATGACTGTACAAAATAAGGTTGCCACCAACCACTTCTTGATTTAAGGGTTACTAGCATCAAAACTTCGATTTTAGTTTTTTTTTTTTACGGGAAACAATTGCAACAAGCGTTGTTTAATGACGATATCTTTATATTTTAAATAAAATGGATTTCAAAAGCTCTTCATTTTGTGAAGGAAATGTATACATTTGCTTCAATGTTTATATTTTAAATTAAAGTTACAGCCTTGTTTACCCCATAAGTTATTTAAAAAAATACGGGTTCCTATTTTAATACCTAAAGCCGGAACAAAAGGGGCAACCCGTAAAATACGGGGTATTTGGCTAATCTAGTACAGACGCCAGCACATCTAGCTACTACAATCTGTCAAATTTCTTTAATAGATTTTCAACTTTATCGCTAAAGCATTCAGGTTCAAGGTTAATTGGGAAAATTTGACAGTTCGGGTAACCTGCTGGCGTCTGTACAAAAGTATGAAAAATATAGAGAACTATCATAGTTACAGTTTTTGGATGTAGGTTAACTTTAATTTCCACTGGCAAGGTGTGATCGTCATCTATATCTAATAACGATTTAAAAAAAAGAAAATTGATAAGTTATCGATACCCACAAAGTCTGTGAAGTTTCACCACGTAATTTTTAACCCTGTATAAGGTGCATTTAAGGTGTTTATTCCTATGCACACAAAGATTTTCCTCATTTGTTTTTTATTAACAAACCCACATGATTGAGGTCAAGGCAAAAAGTACCGGAACGAATTTTGTTTTTTTTATTATAGTCTGTTCATTTTATTGTGCTTGATATGACATATCATACAATCTTTTTCGTTTTCTTTTTACAAAGGTTTTAAAATTAATTCGAAATCGGCACGGAGGTAATGATAGTAAAATAATTTTAAAACGACATCAAACCTGTGGGTCTTTTTAAAACTAAGAAAAGAAATCAAAACACGTCGTAATTACAAAAGTGTAAATAGTAAAAACTTTTCAATAATACGTTAACGTTTTATTTATAAGTATAACTCACAATGTATACAGGGTGGCAGGGGCATCGGCGGGCAAACTGTAACCTGTGAATTCAGCACATGAATATAGACCCCCCTTTTTAAAATTTTTTCCGGATGGGGAAATCATCAAATGACCCCTCCCGCTCTGGGTGGAGTAGAAGGGAGTGTCAGACTCTTACTGACTAAAACCCACCCATGTTCCTTCCTTTGCCCTTTATGTTCCGGGGTAGCGGTAACCCTTTCGGACAATCCCGCTGAATTCTAGACCCCCTCGCGTAGACATTTTTCGTTGGTAATTTAAAAAAAAAAAACGGCTGTTTCATAGAAAACTGCAAAACCTATGCGGTCAAAATGCATGGAAAAGCAATTTTTTTTAATAACCGGCGATGAATTTCAACGCAGAATCATGTACCAGGCCCTAATAACATGTTGCGCATCGATGACTCTGCCAGCCTGTATTTAGTTTTTAAATAAAAAAATATGTAACTCACGATGTATATAAAGATGTATACGTACACTTTACAAATGTTGTTAAGATAAGAAATTGTTACTTATATAGTTCAGCTGAATGTTTTCATACTCACTAACACTAGTACTTTTATTATGTAACTCGGAAAAAAAACTGCAATTATCTTGCAAATATTGTTTTCTGACAATAAAGAAAATGTTGTATATTTTTGTAAATAATATATGGAAGGTGGCGGTGCAAATGGCGGGCCGAAGATATCAACATCACCTATTTATAAAACATAATAACAGATTGGACAGAATTTCACAGAATTAAATTTTACAGTCGGTCAGCCTCGGGCTCTTCCGCTCGGATTACCTGATGCACAACGAGGAGAAAAATAAAATCAAGCAAGTGGAGTTTAACACTGTAGCCTCAAGTTTCGGAGCCATCACGTCGTATCTACCTACTATGTCTCGGTACCGACATCGCTGAACGGTGCGAATACGATACCTGGATAATTCTGTTACAAAAAAAACGATACATTTAATGACGTCATTTTTGCCTAATAAAGTTTCTGGGGAGAAAGTATCCAGGTATATATCCGCACCGATCAGTTCAACATCTCTCATGTGACTGCTGTTCTTCCAATCTGTTTGCACGCTACATCTATCTCCTATCCTCGTTTACTAGTGCTTCGTGTATCTTCGTATTTGTTCGTAATTTTCCGTTGTTTGTTGCACTGTTTGCTTTGCTTCACACTTTACACTCTGGTGGCAGTTCCGACTTCCAGGCATGGTATATATAGATTTTTTTTTCTGCTTCCTAGTTAAGTTTGTATGTCGCATTTAAATTAATTTCCAGATTTCAAATCGTATCCTTAGAATTAGGTAAGCAGTATTTTATTTTAGTATTTTTTTATCATCAGCATCACGTGCATGTATTTATTTGGATTGATAGCATTAGATCGCTTTATCCTGGCACGTTCGCTTGAGAGATGTTACCTGTCCACGCCTGCATTGTCGGTTCAATAACAGTTCCGTTTATTTTCCAAATTTGGTACGGACAACTGAAAAATAATGGTGTATTCTTATAATTTATGAAATGTGTATTTCTGTCCAATCTTTGCTGGGTATGGCTTAGGGTACACATCTTTCAAAATGTTATTTGGCGCTTGTGTTTCATCCATACACACATGCACAGATTTTCACTCAGTACCTCATGATGTAATTCAACTACGTTTTCCAAGATCTCGTCATGAGCTTTTTTTCTTTGGAAGTGTGTGGTCTAACATTATATTCAATAGCCAATGTAAACCCTAGAACGTAAGATCATAAGGTATATTGTTCACTGTCATCACTTTGTCATGCTTAGCTTTGATGTTGCAAGAATCATATTTTCACGTATATATGTCGCAGCCAACTGGTTTAATTAGCCGTTTAGTTAACCACCTAGCCTTTTAACTAAACGGCGGCCGTTCAACTAACAGCCTGAATGATATTCAATAAATTATAGTTTAGGTTGGAACTGTAACCAATCACGCGCGAGCCAAATTGTTCGCAGTAACTAAGCCAGGGCACCCCGACCAAATGGGTTAGGTTAGAACTGTGATCAACCGCGTGGGAGCCGAGAGAGCGAAGCGAGGCGAGCACTACTTCCAAAGGCCATGCGGTTGTTAAACGGCTAATTTAACCAGTTGGCTGCGACATATACACGGTTATTTTAAATCAATCAAGCGAAACTTCAGATAGGTGATGAGTATCGGTATCTATAGAATAGCAAAACAAAACAAAAAAAAGGAAATTGTAAAAACGACTGATTACAGGGTCAAAGTCCTGTCGCTCGTGAATATGATTTTATTAAATAATTGTGTTTTGTTTTTATTGCTATCAGTGGTAGTGACGATCACATGTGTGGAGTTTTGTTAGTTAATTTAAAAGGCCCTGCATACAGAGTTTTTATGACGATATTTCACCAGCACCCTAATTGCGTAGCACACTTTCAACCAAAAACCGAAAGATTTTATGGGAAATTGCTAAACCATTTCTTCATATGTTTGAAAAAATCGTCTGTTCAATACTATAAGTAAAGCAATGAATGTTGTTGAACTGTCAAAATGAAAGGCATTGCCGTTGTAAGTGTGTTACGCAATTACCCCGCAGGTCACAAATGTGCCCAGACCATGTGAGGCAGTAAAACGGGTAAACATTTAATGAATTTGGTAATTGTTCCCAAGCACCAATGAAAAGACAGAACAGTAAATCTGGGGGCAAAAGTACTTAAGCGTAAAAACGTCGCAGATGTGCCCTTTTCGCCCAGATATGACACTTTCGGATCATTTTAACGTGTTATTTAGAGCGGAACTATAATAATACAAGCGGGAAATCTCTACATAGCTATTCACAACCATCCGACAGGCTATTGTATCGAAAATGACATATTTCGATAACCTGATTTGCCCTGCCCCCGACAGCAAACAGCTGTCAGAATAGCGGTGGTCTATCTGATTTAAACTGACAAAATTTTCCGGTTTTGTACTCATGCACAGCATTTAAAGGACTCTTACTATAACAGTGATAAATGGTCGATTTGGTACGTAAGCGTATCGAGTGGTTGTAAATAACTATGCTGCATTGCTATTCTGTAAAAATCTCACCGTGAAAACTAAGGTGAAGTGTGCTGTCATTCCACCTGCTAGTGTATTCTGTAAAAATCTCACCGTGAAAACTAAGGGGAAGTGAGCTTGAAGTGAGTTGTCATTCCACCTAATACCCCTAGTATTAGGTGGAATTGACACTATTGACAGCTCACACATTGCTCACTTCAACTAAGTTTTCACGGTGAGATATTTACAGAATATATCGGCAGGTCTGACCCGTCCCTAGCCCAAAGCGCAATATTTGCGTATTCGATTCAGTCCTGTTCAATTCTGGGCGTCATTATAATGAAGGTATTCCACGACGCTATTAAATAAAACAGCTTGAATTTATCGCCAAAGTATAGAAACAATGTCTTACCAAGATAAGAGTTTATTTACAAGTGTTTTATCATATTTACTTATACTCATAGGTATCTACTACTTACACGTTAACAGTCATTAAATATGCTGAATCATGCTAGAATTTGCGTAAATCATCTTACAGCTATCGTGAGGCATAGGCCCCCAATGGTTTATATTAAAACGATACCCAATTTTGCTCAAGGTTTACCTTAATTGGGTAACACACTATCAATTTCAATCTGAATCATTTTGTAGGATATTGCGAATCCATTGCTTCGTATGTTCGAAAAATGTGTCTACACAACAACGTAAATGACGCAATGAATGTTGTTAAATTGTTTAAATGAAAGCCATTGCTCTTGATAGTGTGTTACGCAATTACCACGCGGGTTGGTCACTGCGAGTTCTTTCGCCGCCCGATGTCTATACGCGGCTTAAGAATAACCGGGGTCTCTAGATTTGCGTTAAATACCAGTATTTCTTAACATGAATATATTGCCAGGTCACATCGTAGGAGCTCGTGGCTAAATGACTACAGCTACACGGGTCCATCGAAGGTTGTCGCGATCCGTTCGTTGATCCGTGACCATCCATTACATATCGAGACCCCTCCGTGCCTCGGAAAACACGTTAAGCCGTTGGTCCCGGCTGTCATTTGTAAATCTTTGGCAGTCGTTATGGCTAGTCAGAAGCCCAAGTCTGACAACCAGTCTTGCCAAGGGATATCGTATTGTCCAGTAACTGGGTTGTGGAGGTCAGATAGGCAGTCGTTCCATGTAAACCGAAAGAAATAAAACATATTTAGAGATCTAGCCTTTTCTCAAATATGTTAGTGGCTTTCAGTCTTACCAAATGCAGTTGAATACCAGTATTTTACATGGAACGACTGCCTATCTGAGCTTCACAACCCAGTTATTGGGTAACACGATAAGGTTGTCACAACTTTCGGGCTTCTGACTACTTGTAAAAACTCCCCCCAAACCCGACCCCACTTCACCACTTCCTAGTGCTTCGCCGGGAAAAAGTGGCGCAACAAACTCCCCAGCAGCACAGTTCATCCATACAGACCATTAAAAAATCCATTTTAATAACAAAATTTCAAATAACTCGTATTATTTATGTACAGATGTCAGTACATCAAACTACTACGATCTGTCAAATTTCTTTAATAGAATTTCAACTTTATTGCTAAAGTATTAAGGTTCAAGGTTGATTGGGGAAATTTGACAGTTTCGGGTAGCTTGACCTGCTGTCGTCTTTACATATTATCATGTCATTGATACAAATTAAAGTTGAATCTTAACCCAAATTCCAGGTCACGAAGTAAGTTCTTGTTGCTTCAGAAACTCGTATTAATTAAAACAACCTATCAAGTACAATAGCATAGAAAAAAAAAATCAAATTTCAATCAAAAATACATTCCAAGAAAAAATATGGTTGGTCTCTATACACCGTGTTCCGGACGATATACATACACTTCGACCATATGTTCAGACCATGGAAATAAGCATTTTTCATTATGGACACATTAATTAATTCTTTTTTTCTGTTAATTTTCATACAAACTAAAAATTATCGTCCTTCTTTGCTAACTCTCGGGTTCCTCTCGTACAAATGAAATGCAAATAGCATTTGATAGATTTATCATTTTAATTGCGGCACTAAGCGGCAACATAGGCCAAATTATGACCCTTTCTTACTGCATAGCTCAATTCAGTTTCATTAAATGAAATTACAAATATCTTTGTAACGAAGCCTTTTTAAGTACTAGATACTTCCTTTGTTAGATTTGATTTGTAAAAGCTATAGAAGCGTTTGCCAAAGTTTATGGATAACGTGAAGAACACGGTGTATAGAATCCTTCTGTACCTACCTACGGGCAAGCAGAGTTAGACATGCAGAAAAAAAGAACTTTCCACCTCGCAAGAGTACGTGCTATTGCTACCCTAATACAACGCCATAAGGTTCTTTTGGCGCGTGGCCAAAATAGAAACTAACACCGCCATCTTCTTTTGTTAAAAAAATGACTGTCAATTCCACAAATGTTTACCAACAACGCCCCCCTGTCAATGTCATTTAGCACCCTAATTGCATAACGCACTATCAATCTCAATCTAAATCATTTTGAAGGATATTGCTAATCCATTGATTCATATGTTCGAAAAAAATGTCTGCTCAACAACGTAAATAACGCAATGAATGTCTTTGAACTGTCAAAACGAAAGCCATTGCTACTGGTAGTGTGTTACGCAATTATCCCGCAGACGCGTAAAGATCATTGTAGCACTATAATTATGTCAACAATTCTTATACATGGTTCATTTGTTCATGGTTCATGTAAAATGTGGGTTGAAAAGTAACTGAAGTAAAACTGCCATTATGTCTGTTCTTCTTAGCCTACAGTGTTGGTATTGGGCTCACTGATCGGGTACCGTAGTGTGCCTCACTCTTGGAGCCAATTTTAATAAATATTGATAATAATCATGCATCTAAGGGTTTAATAAACGAATACACGTTACTCATATACTTAGCTACTTAGAAAAATGCATGCTAGACAAAGCTAAGCTTCATTTTCACTTGTTTAGCTGTAAGGAAAATAGTTTTTTTCTATAGTAAAAGTGATTTAATCTACAAATTAACAAAAAAATGTGTTATGTCTAATGAATCCATTTCACCATTTCTAAAAAAGTACTTAAGTAGTAAGCGAAAAGAAATCATATTATAACTTAATTTTTTTTAACTTAATATTGTTATAATATCTGTTTTTTTTTTCGCTTACTCATAAATAATTAATTTAACTTGATTTCTCACGAAACAGAAATCACTAAAGCAACCTTTAATACAGTTTAGTTATTTCTAAATTATTCATACAAAAAGTTTTAAGCAATCATATTTTTTACCTGAAATGAGTGAAATCGTCTCTACAGTGATTTTTTTGTAGATTAACCTACTTTTTCGCCTTTGTATTCAGCACTATTAGGGAACCTGCAAACGATCGTGTTTTATTTTTATATAATAGTCATGACTTTCTCATAAACAGTAATATTAATATAAAGGAATATTTTGATGTATCTAGTTAAAATATATTGATAGTTTGCCTGAGCCCTTATTTTAGAAATAGTTGCCTGTATGTGAATGTGTGTTGTCTATGTCTATTACTTATGTATTTAGCTTATTTAGTACTTATTTAAATTGCCTGTAGGTTTTAGATTTAAAAAAGATGGGCATTATTTTACAAGCAAATGTAACACGCCTGTTTTCCTGATGTAATATGTTATTAGCTTATAAATAAAGTCGTTTTTCACTCGCACCTTATGTCATTGGTTTTCAACTTTTTTTCCATCATATTAATGCTTGTAAAATATATGTAGTTCGTTGTTAGGCGTTCAACGCACGAACAATTTATGCTGCGATCTGTGGTCTCAATCTTTTTTTTCAACGCAACTTTACATTCGTGAGTATACTGCGATCGCGATCTAAATTGTTCGCCTCTACACCGCCTTATATGTATTATACATCTATGACGTAATTTGCTTTTTTTTTAAATGACGGTTTTTCCTTTTCGAAAGGGCTTTGAAGGACCGTGGCAAACCTACTGTCCGCCATTTTGAAAAAAATCTAAATGGCGGTTCTGGTAAATATTTTCCGTTTACGTCAAAGATGTCTGCAATTTATATTAATCAGCATGACTTTTAGATTTTAAAGTATTCTTTTCATCACATTACAAACATATGCATTGACTTTAACTGCCATGATGACGTCATTTTTGTGTTAAATTAAAATGTTAGCAGAGGCCTCAAATTCTTAGTAAGATGTAATTTTATTTTTTTTATCTACCATGTTAATTTTGTGAAGGTTGAAAATTTGACAGTTTCGAGTAGCTTGACCTGCTGGCGTCTGTACAAATTAGATCCAAAAATAACGTTGTATACAGGGATAGCAGGAAACATCGACGCGCAAACTGCAACCATGACTTCAGCGCATGATTCTAGACTAGCGTAGAAATTTTACGTAGGTTATCAAAAAAAAAAAATCTGTTGTTTCATAGAAAAATGCAACACCTACTCAGTCACAATGTACTGAACAGCATTTTTTTTTTAAATAACCGGCTAAAAATGTCAACGCAGGGGTTCAGAATGAGGGAGAGAGCCTCCCGTCCAAGCCACCGCGGGAGACGCCCCAGGCGTCGGGAGTCGAGAGACGACTACCGGCCACCGTAGGCGCGGGCCTGCGGGCGGAGAGCAATGGGTAGCTCACCGCCCGATCAGGACCAGGCCCGTGCCGGACGGCGCGTAAGTGTTCCACGCGCGCCTCAAAGAGATGTCAGCATAACGAGGGGCCCCTCAGGGCCGAAGCCTGCCGGGGCAGCGGGATTGTCCGAAAGGGTTACCGCTGCCCCGGAACATAAAGGGCGAAGGAAGGAACATGGGTGGGTTTTAGTCAGTAAGAGTCTGACACTCCCTTCCGCTCCACCCAGAGCGGGAGGAGTCATTTGATGATTTCCCATCCCAAAAAAAAAAAAAAAAAAAGGGGTTCAGAATCATGCACTGAATCCATGGTAACAGGTTGCGCGTCGATGTCCCTGCTACCCTGTATTTACGAGTAGGTACAGACGCCAGCAGGTCAAGCTACCCGAAACTGTCAAATTTTCCCAATCAACCTTGAACCTTAATGCTTTAGCGATAAAGTTGAAAATCTATTAAAGAAATTTGACAGATTGTAGTAACTTGATGTGCTGCCGTCCGTACACAATACTTTGCGAATGAACGGTCAAAGAAAAATTTATAGACTACGAAAAATGTAAAATAAAATGATGTCATCGTGGAGTTTTGCTTGAACGTAAAATGACGTTATTTTTATTTTTCAGCTACATTCTGCGTCAGTTGGGTCATCCTGATTTAATAAAAAATGTAAGTACTTAACTCATTTAATTTTAGACGCAGATTTAGGGACCAACCACACTTATTCAGCTCTGTTCAGATTTTGTCCATAGAAAACAACGTATTTGTTTGGAATGCGTACGCATCTGTAAAGCGGAACGGATGCGGACGCATTCCCGCAACATTATAAGACGAGCGCTAATCCTGCCGACAAACTCACGCAGTTTGGCAGGTTTATGAAATGTGTGTTTGGTCCAAAATAAACGATTTACTTATTTAGACAAAAAACAATGCATTACGAGCGCGACACTGAAAGTTTTTAGAACTGGCCACTTGTAAACGATATAATAAAAAAATAAGTTCAAATTTTGAAAATGGAACTCTTTGCCAATATTATTGTGTATGTATTTTATTGATTTGTCATTTGTTTACGATTTGGCGGCAAATTGAAAATTGTCTGCGTCACGTCAGCATGAATTTAACGCGAGAAAATTTTCGTACAATTATTTTTTATGACTTTCGATGTCAGTTAAGTCAACAAAATAGTTATGATAGACTTCGATTGGCCTTTCACGTAGAAGCCCCATCTCGTGCCACTATTTACAACTGGTTTAATGAATTTAAACATAGTCGCACTAATCTCACCGATGATCTGCGTGAGGGACGGCCTTCTATAGCGACGACTGAAGATAGCATCAGTGTTGTGCGGCGTATGATAGAGACTGACAAAAGAGTGACTTATCAGCAGATTCGGACAAGCTTAGGCATCGGTATGAGTCAAGTGCACAAAATCCTCCATGAACATTTAGCGGTCAGGAAGCTTTGTGCCCGGTGGATACCTTATAATTTGACAGAGGCCCAAAAGCTCCATCGTGCTGATTGGTGTCGTGAAATGGTTCAAAGATTTAACGGAGGACAGGTAATGACCATTACACAACAATGTTTTAGAGTATCGAAAAACAGTTACTGCAGAGTGGTACACTAACAATTGTTTGCCATTTGCCTTGAAAACTTTGAAAAAAGTTCGGGAGAAACGACCTCGCAGTAGGATCCTCCTTCACCACAACAACGCCTCGTCGCACACCGCCAAGCAAACAATCGACTACTTGGCGACGTCAGACGTGTAATAACTGGCGGGTTTTTATTTATTTCCGAAAATAAAAGAAAAACTTCGAGGAAACCGTTTTATGGACGCCGAGGAAGCAGTGGTTGCGTTTCAAAATGCCGTCGAAGAGACCCCGAAGGACGAGTGGGCAAAGTCCTTTTCTCAGTGGTTCCATCGGTTGCAGCGATGTATTGATGTAAATGATGTACGTTTGCCCAGCACGGCCCCTCAGAATTTGCATTTATGGTGTACACCATTGCAATGTACTCGCCTCTAGCAGTATATGTACCGATTTCTTTTTCAATGTACCTCTATACTTTTGAAGAAATATGCAAAAAAAGGTGGCCGTGCCAGCCAAACGCTTTCAGCACGGCCCCCCATGTAACTTGAATAATACATACCGTATTAACAAATGTCTATAACTCAAGAAATGTACTCTATTAATACGTTATATGTGCCGCAACAGTTATTGTGAATTCATAATAACAAATAATATATAGATGTGGATAAGGGGCCGTGCTGGAAAAAATCATTTTAAGAAATATCTAAAAAAGACAAAACATACTTAGCCAAAAACTATTAAAAAATAATTGAAGTTTAGCAAGTAACATATGTACCGCATTGATTTCTCATACAACTTGTTATATTGTGAAAAATAAATCTATTTAAGTTCATTCAGCACGGCCCTCTATAGTTGCCTATATCTTTTTAAATAAGCCGTGTATGTTTACAAAATTCGACTTCCTGAATAATATATAGAAGTACATTCCTTTCAACTAAATTGCAATTCTGCTGTATCAATACTTTAGAAGATAAATTCAATCTAAAATATACATACATTAAAACTGATGGGGTGACCATGATTTCATATATTTGGTAGGTAGGTACATAAATGTTCTATATTTATGTACTTATATTAATTAAATTATGTGACTACATTGAAATAAACATTCTTTTTACCCGACTGTACCAGAAGGACGGTAAGGTTTTTCGAGTGAATGAATGTAGATATGTAGCAACCTTCATTTCTTTGGCACGCTTTGTAGTCTAAACGGCTTTATTAATTTCAACTTGAGAGATGTCGTTATATTCGTCTTAATTGTGAGAATGACACAGGGTAGGTATAGGTACCCATCAAAAACATTAAAAATAAAAATAACTGATTCTTGGCGTCAAGTAATTAATCGTTTTCTTTTCCTCAAAGCCTATCTAGTGGGATAATATATTAAATAAACGAATTTCTAAGTGGACTAGCTTTAACTTACGGTTCGGCTCGCGTGGTAGAAATAAAAAATATATAAAGCGTGCTTATAACCTTCCCCTAGAAAAAACACAACTTATAATATGTTTAAATAAATGTTATTCAGAATGAGAAATGCTAAAAAAAACAAAATATTCAATGTTTCTCAAAGTTTAAAATTTGTCCGCTATTGGGTAATTTATTAGTTATATATTTTACCATATTGTTGATTTGTTTATTTTAATAAAGATTTACTCAATTTAAGCAGTATTTTTTATCCTATTTTCATGTAGAATCATGGTCACCCCATCAGTTTTAATGTATGTATATTTTAGATTGAATTTATCTTCTAAAGTATTGATACAGCAGAATTGCAATTTAGTTGAAAGGAATGTACTCCTATATATTATTCAGGAAGTCGAATTTTGTAAACATACACGGCTTATTTAAAAAGATATAGGCAACTATAGAGGGCCGTGCTGAATGAACTTAAATAGATTTATTTTTCACAATATAACAAGTTGTATGAGAAATCAATGCGGTACATATGTTACTTGCTAAACTTCAATTATTTTTTAATAGTTTTTGGCTAAGTATGTTTTGTCTTTTTTAGATATTTCTTAAAATGATTTTTTCCAGCACGGCCCCTTATCCACATCTATATATTATTTGTTATTATGAATTCACAATAACTGTTGCGGCACATATAACGTATTAATAGAGTACATTTCTTGAGTTATAGACATTTGTTAATACGGTATGTATTATTCAAGTTACATGGGGGGCCGTGCTGAAAGCGTTTGGCTGGCACGGCCACCTTTTTTTGCATATTTCTTCAAAAGTATAGAGGTACATTGAAAAAGAAATCGGTACATATACTGCTAGAGGCGAGTACATTGCAATGGTGTACACCATAAATGCAAATTCTGAGGGGCCGTGCTGGGCAAACGTACATTGTAAATGGACACTAATTTGAGAAGATATAATAAAACTAATAACTTGCTAGTTGGTTCAGTTGTTGATTTTCTAAGAACGTTCAGTGTCACCCTTGTAAATTAGTTATATTAAAAAATAAAAAATAAATAAAAACAAAACAGAAGGCCAATTCTCTTAATTTAAAACGTTCAGAATCTAGAGAAGATATTTTTGACAGATTGAGAGTGAGATCAGACTGTGAACGTTCTTAAAATTATGAGAATTGCCACTCTGATTTTCTCAACTCGTACTTCAAGTACGTAACAAAACTACCTTAACCCCCAAAAAAAAACTTCAAATCTTTTTTTAATTTTTATTATATCGTGTTATCGATATCGATCGATACCTATCACGTCTGGAGAGTTTCGCTAGCTAATTTCATTTCACCCTGTATTTAATGTTTTTGTAATATTTATTTTTTAATCCTGTAATTTTTTTTTCAGATGCCTGAAAATAAGGCTCTGTCAGGCTTATGTTCGGGCATCACTGACGCGTATGACCTGTTCGGCGTGCCCAGCGCCATCATTCTCTTCGTCGTCGAAGAGGTCTCCTACAATATCTGTGACCAAAGGTTCCATGAGTTTGAAATCGCTGAGAAGAGGCCTGATATTATGGTGAGTTTATTTGGTCAAATACTTGTTATGTCTTGAGGAGCTTGTGGTTAAGTGATAACAGCCGCACGGGTGGATTACCATTCCGTGCCTCGGAAAGCACGTTAAGCTGTTGGTCCCGGCTGTTATTCGTGGATCTTTGACTGTCGTTACGAGTCGTCAGTAGCCCGAAAGTCTGACAACCAGTCTTACCAAGGGGTATCGTATTACCCAGTAACTGGGTTGTGGAGGTCAGATAGGCAGTCGCTCCATGTAAAATACAGGTATTCGGCTGCATCCGGTTAGACTGGAAACCGACCTGAAAATTTGAGTTTGAGGCCTATGTCCAGCAGTGGACGTCTTTCGGCTGAAATAATGATGATGAATAAATAATTCATCATCTGCCTAGCCTTTTCCCAACTATATTGGGGTCGGCTTCCAGTCTAACCGGATGCAGCTGAATACCAGTATTTCACATGGAGCGACTGCCTATCTGACCTCCACAACCCAGTTACTATGAATAAATAATTAATCAGCCTATAATGTTCCCACTGGCACTCAGTCCTCCTCCTCCAGAGGAAATGGACCATTTTCTGAATTAACAGACAGCTGCAGGGGAGCTTGTTGCGCCATTTCTACTTCCCAGTTAAAGCACTAGGAAGTGGTGAAGGATAGGTGTTTTGGGGGACTGTCTTATGCAATTTTGACATTGCTAATTCCTAGCCTAATTTGACTAAGGGTTGATTTTTCCAACGCCAGATTTTTTTATCCGAGGAATAATTTTGAATTTTTGACAGTTCTTCCATATAAGATCTGTCAGACGTCAATTTTATTCCACGAATAAAAATTATCTGTCGATTGAAAAAATTTTACTTAGATTTATCAACCACAGCCCAGTGCGGGTTGGTGGAAGTCTTAGTTCTAAGACACGGTTTCCTCAAGATGCTTATAGAGCAATTTTGATAAATAAAATCATTTATTTCATCACCACTGCTCTGCCTTTCCTATCCTATCAGGCGTGATATTATGTTTTTATTTATTATTTTTCAGGTTCATAGAAAAACGTTGAACGAGATTTATGAGGAGACAACCCTTAATGATAAGAAGCAATTGATGCTGTAAGTAGTTATAGCTAGAATTTTAAATCATAATGTGGCTAAGTAATAACAGCCGCACGGGTCGATCGATCAGGTTAAGCTACGCTTGCCGCGGTCGGCCCGTAGATGGGTGACCATCTTTACATACCAAGACCCCTCCGTGCCTCGGAAAGCACATTAAGCCGTTGGTCCCGGCTGTAAGTCGTGGATCTGTGACAGTCATTACGATCGTCAGAAGCCCGAAAGTCTGACAACCAGTCTTACCAAGGGGTTTCGTAGTACTGAGTAACTGGGTTGTGGAGATCAGATAGGCAGTCGCTCTGCGTTAAATATTGGCACTGAGCTGCATCCGGTTAGACTGGAAGAGTCTTTTAATCTTTATACGAAACTGCATCAGTTAGTATCATAATAATAAAACATGAGAATTGGTGTTATCTCGCTGACTGCACATGCTTTCCAAAATCTGAGAATGCAGTTAGCAATTCCTCAAAAAGTTCATGATAGTCTCCTGAGAACGTTTTTCTACGAACGTTTTTAGCTGTTAAGGAGCCTGCCCCTTAATAATGATTTCCACCAAACGGCTCGCATCGCATCGGATCGAAAAGGATACGAACGGATGTGGCGACAGCCGATCGTGTCCGGCAGGATGTCGACGCATACGATCGACTCCGTACCGTCGCTTGCGAACGTATCCGTTTCTGCGCCTAGTCAAATAGTTTCATTCCTACCGTGTTGACATGTTCTAATGCGAAAAGGATTCGATCGGATACGACGACAGGCGAACGGGGCCAATCGCGCGTCGCAGCATACTTTCGACTATGATCGCGTGTCAAGCTGCTGTGCGCGGCTTGGTAATATAGACTTTAAATACTGTGTACATGATTTAATATCGTTTAAAGATTATAAAATCCGATGCGATGCGAGCCGTTTGATGGAAATCATCCTTTACTGACTGGCCTTATAAATCCACCTTGTTTAAACAAGTGAACTTTATTGTGTGTTATTTATTATTCAATGTTGTGTCTTTTAGTGACGAGCGTCCAGTGGCGGTCGTCTACTATCGCTCAGGGTACGAACCAGCGCAGTACCCGTCGCAGAGGGAGTGGGACGCGCGACTGAGGGTCGAGAGGTCCACGTGAGTAACTTTATTAAAATTTATCTATGTCAGGGCGATGCAGCGATGGTCTTCTTCTTCTTAGCGTGTCGTTGGCAACAATAACAACAATTAACACATAAACAAATATCAACTTTATTTTAATAGTAATTAAGTTGATTTCAGAGTGACTAGCACGATTGAAAAAATTATACAAAAAATTGAAGTTGTAGCGTAAACTGAACTTTATTGTGTCGGAATTAATGTTATTTTTCCATAAACTTATATTTGTTTACATTTTTGGCAATTAAATCGCGAATGCAGATTAAGTGGCAGCATAAGGCCTCGCGCCATTTTGTTTTGTTTTAAGTTTGACATTTATTAATATTTATCTATGTCAGGGAGATGCAGCGATGCGCTATGGTATCCCGAAACTTGCAAAGGGCATACATAGAACCTTAGTGGATAAGTACCCTCGCCGTTTTTTATTTTTTCGAAGTTTAAACTTCAAAAAAATAAAAAATGACGGCGTGCGCTTAAGCTCACGATTTACTGGTGATGTGTTACATAACGTAACAATACGCCTGTTGTTCCGATGGGTTAGAGAGAGAACACCCACATTTATTATACCCAGTTATGTTTAAATCCCATGAAATAGGGGGCGAGGCTATTGCCATCAACCGGGCGCTGATTAAGACTTTGTGTTTCAATATTTCTATCTCACGAAGCGACTCACGCCTTACTTGTAGTAACCAAGTGTACAAATACGCTGTGAATGTGTGCGTAACACGTCCAACTGCGCCTGTGTCTCGGACGGTACCGAGAGCTTCTGAGCTTACACACACATTCAGAACGTGTTTGTACACTTGGTAACCACAAGTAAAGTGCGCGTCGGTTCGTGAGATAACTTAACTATATGTTTAAAAGGTATGTGCAGGGGCGTGATAAATGATAATACGTTATATATTTCAGCGCCATAAAATGCCCATCGATCCACTACCAGCTGGCTGGTACGAAGAAGGTCCAGCAAGCGTTGGCTGCCCCCGGCATTTTGGAGAAATTCATGGGTTCAGGAGCCACCACCGCTCGGGTCAGGGATATCTTCACTGGCTTATACTCCTTGGACTTCGATGAGAACGGCGAGAGAGCCGTCGAGATGGGTTTGAAGGATGCTGAGAAGTGAGTATATGGAGCTAAAATTATTTATTTCCATATTCTTTATTTTTAGTCATTTATGTCCCACTGCTGGGGAAAGGGCTCCTTACTCTCTTTTCACCTCTCTCTGTCCAGAGCTGCCAAGGACCAATTTTCATTAAAGGAGTTCAGCTCATCCCAGCTGGGCCTACCGCGATGTCGTTTGCAATTAATAAATGTTCCCAGGATTTTGTAATATCTTGATTTAAAAGATTTTTGAGATTGCCCGTTCTACTCCATAGGGATGTACGTTTTGGAATGGGCAACTAGCTTCAACTTTCTGACTCACTGACCGACTCTTTGACAGTTCAAAAGTGATTTGTGTCCTGTAAATGGTTTTATGGAAATAAATGCTTTAATTTTTTTTTAATTCTCATGGCTTTGTTTCTAATGTTACAGGTACGTACTGAAGCCGCAACGTGAAGGCGGTGGACACAATGTGTACGGCGCGGACATCCGCGAGGCGCTACAGCGCATGCGCCACAGCCGCGAGAGAGCCGCCTACATACTCATGGAGAGAATTGTGCCGCCACTTGTAAGTACCTCTCCCTACGGCTGTTGGAAGGTCAAAGTTGCTTCACTACCACGTAAAATTAATTTACATTGTGTACGACAAGAGTGTGGCCGGCATAAAAGAATAGAATACTCTTAAATATGTAAATTTTACAAAGGGTGACACAATGGGCGTTCTTATCGCTAATCAACTCAAACTATCGCAGTCCACCTCTGGACATAGGCCTCTCCCAGACAGCGCCACAACACCCTGTCCTCCGCCTTCTGCGTCCAGTTCGTCCCAGCAACCTTCTGAAGGTCGTCCGTCCATCCAGCTGGGGGGCGTCCCACACTACGCTTGCCGATACGCGGCCTCCACTCCAGGACTCGTCTGCTCCACCGGCCATCGGTCCGTCTTATCGCTAAGAGCAACCTTTTAAAGACAACCAAATTAATTTAATTAATTTTAATTATCGACACAGAATACTTGTTACTATGGCGTATATCATAGCAAATCATAGTGATTAGTTGTTAGCAAACCGGTATCCTTTCCTCCGTGATTTTCAAATTATCCCCTTTATTTATAAACGTTGCTCTAGGTTATTCATTTAATAAATAAACCCCATTATTTCTAACAGGTGCCAGGATATGTGATTCGGCCGGGTGCGACAGTGCCGCCCCCTATCGTGGAGCTGGTGTCAGAGCTCGGTATCTTCGGCGTTATCATCGGGTGAGTACATTGCTACAAAGATCTTTTGGCGTCCGAATGACGTTGACAGGGGGCCCGTTGGTAAACATTTGTGAAATGTCACTTGAAATGTATGCAAAAAAAGAAGATGAAAAAAATGTAGGGAAATTAGAGGCATTTTTGACAGATTGAGACTGAGATCCGACTGTGAACGTTCTTAAAATTACGAGAATTGCCCTCCTGAAAATTGAAGAAAAAAACGTAAGAAAAAATTATATTCGCGGGCTACATTAGCACCCCCCCTTATGTTTCTACAGCTATAAAATATCACAACTTCTTTTACAGGACAAAAGAAAAAGTTTACCACAATCGTCAGGTCGGTCACATGCTCCGTACGAAGCTAGCGGACGCGAACGAGGGCGGTGTAGCCGCAGGCCTGGGCGCCTTAGACTCGCCATACTTAGTCGACTAGTACGAGAGACGTAACAAACAATAATCTGGGGACTATACTTATTATTTATTTATATACTAGCGGACCCGGCAGACATCGTCCTGCCCGACCGGGTCCAGTTGTGTTTTCAAACCATCCGGGAACCCATTGAACTAAACACACAAAATTACATCCAGATCGGTCCAGCCGTTTATGAGGAATTAGGTGACAAATACACGTACATAAGAATTGTATACAATTATATTAAGAATACTTATAATATAGTAATTGTACACCACAAAGATACATAACAAAAAAAATTTGATCGAACACTAAAAAGGCGGCCTTATCTCTTTCTGCGATCTCTTCCAGGAAACCATGGAATGGGCAGTGATTGGACGTAAAATGGGGTTGTCGTTGGTGCAATAATATACTAAAATAGATACACAGATATATACATATCCTAAATAATAGATACATACATACTAACTAAATAAGCAACGAAAATAAATGAAAACTATAGATATTATTATCACACACCCAAAGATTTCAATCGTAGATTCGCCCTACCGCGTCAAAAGATGGCCGCTTATCTCTTTCGTTTTGACACCTCTGCCACACTTTGGGCCTTACCACACTTCGGCTGAGAAAATAATGATGGGGAAGCTTAAGGAATTCCACTATGAAACATTACTACATTATGTCGCGATTCGAGTAGCAGAAAATCATGAAAGTCAATTGTATTGTTAGCAATCGAAGCAAAATGTCGTCGACTTAGGCAATACAGTATAATCTGCATTCTCGACATATTCACCTAAAATGTAAACAAATATGAGTTTATGGAAAAAGAACTTTACTTCCTACTCAATAAAGTTCAGTTTACACTGCAACTTCAAACAGTTTTATAACTTTTTCAATAGTGCTAGTCACTGTGAAATCAACTTAATTACCGTTAAAAAAAGTTGATATTTGTTTAACTTGAAATAACGTCAATTTGAAACATAAATAAAATTTGAATATAGGTCTACTTCGGACTACTTAGATTAGTTTTTCCCAAAAACCAACACCCATCTTACAAAAAAAAAAAATTGATTTCGCGCGACTTGTACGGTGAGGGCAAATGTAACAACGACTTCAATCTTTGCACACAACAGGGGAATTCTTAAAGACGTTTGTAAAAGCACAGATAAAAAAATTGAAAAATCAAGTGGATTAAAAATATTACAACACTTCAATTTACGCAAAGATTTGTGGCATTTGCGGTCATTAAACGTGTGAACAGGACGGTGAAGTACGGGATTTCAAAAATATATATGTATAAGTCTCGTGTTGTCTCGCTCCCTCGTTTTGTGGCTACGACTGCGGCTTTAGGTTATGGTCCAATTATCGATAAGTATAGTCCCACGGTATTATCAACTATTCCAGGAAAATTTATTTTTATAATAATTAAATTAAACCTGAATTCAGAATCATGTCCATGTCATGTTCATGTTTTGGAAACGCAAAGTCAATGCCAAACAGGACAGAGTTCAAATTCCATTGCAGTAAATATTTAGGACCTTTTTGTTATAAATGGTCACTCAACAATCAACTTAGACTACATAACTCTAAGGTAGATAGTTGAGTAAGCGTCCATTAATGTAAATTATCTAAGATTCTGAATTTAAGTGTCAATCAATCTGCTAAGCCTTTCCCAACTATGTTGGGGTCGGCTTCCAGTCTAACCGGGTGCGGCTGAATACCAGTAATCTACATGGAGCGACAGACTATCTGACCTCCACAACCCAGTTACTGGGTAACACGGTATCCCTTGGTAAGACTGGTATTCTGGTGACTGGTTGTTCTGAATTTAAGTAGGTATATGGATTTCTTATAGCTCGGTTTTATTTGTGTTTGAATTAAATATTGATAAAATCGCAATAAGTAGGTATATCTTTAAGGCTCATAAAAATGTTGTTTCTAAATAATCATAATGAATTAAAAATCAACAGTGCGTATATTCAGATGGATATACATTAATTGTTAGTTTGAAAACACGACCTTTTTTTTTCTTTTTATGATTATACAATTATGATATACAATTTTTATTGAACTACAGACCGTTATTTTACACATTTTGAACGTTTTTTTTACTATCTGGTCTAATAAATTGTCTTTTTCATCGAATGAAACACATAAATTGTAAATACATACATCAACTGACGCCTTCTTTCCATGTAGGTAGGTCGGCAGAAACTACAGAACGCTACCTGGTACTATCATTACGTACAATTTGTATTCCAAATTGTAAATAATCCTACAATAAATACTTATATTTTTATGTAATAATATTTAGGCATATTTGTTAACGAAAACACCATTACACTTCAATGTTTGGTTCAACCATCATAGGAATAAATTAAAAAATGTAAAAATAAGAATACTTTGTGATATCTTGCACTTAGGCTACGTAATTTTATATTGTAATAAAAATAATGTTAACACTTAACATATAAAAACACCAATAAAGTAATTATTTTTTACTGTCATTTCTTTTTTCATTATTAAATGGCGGCTTGGAACATGAGGCGAATCGCTGCGCAGTAACACATTATCGTGTCAGCGGGGGTGGGGGGGGGAGGTACTGCGCAGCGAGTAGCGCGCTTCAGAGCCGCCATAAAGTTACAGCTCCGTTTGTAACAACTGCTCTGCTCTGTTTGTAGTAGTCAGCTGTAAGAAAATTTTGGCCAATCGTTTAACTAAGGGCTGATTTTTTAATCGACAGATGATTTTATTCCTGGAATAAAATTGACGTCTGACAGATTCTGTATGGAAGAACTGTCAAAAATTCAAAATTATTCCTCGGATAATTTTATCTAGCGTTGGAAAAATCAACCCTTATTCGGAGTAATCGACCTCGTTGGTATTTTTAAACTATCAGCATCAAATCAATTATTTTCTGGATTATTCCTGTGTTCTTCTTCTTCTTCTTCTTCATCTTGTGTTAATAATTCAACACTACTATATTTTTGTAAATAATAATATCAACACAAAATAAACTAACAAGTCTAATAACTGGGGATTTACTCTCTAAGCACGAAATCCGTAGTTTCGGCCGAAGTTACCGGCGTTTCTCACTCCGTATCGCCTACGAACCTAAGATACATCGGAGTCCGAACTAAAAATGAATGACAACACCAATTGACAGTTGTCCTTACTTCCGATGTGTTTCTGCCCGTCCGATAAAGTTCATTAGTCGGGAGTAGGATTCAATCCGATGTATCGAATTATTTTCGGTCTGACCCGTATCTTCGTCAACGGAATTGGAGAAAAGGCCCCCTGGCACCGATTTATTCTTGTTTAATTAAACCTAAATGTAATAATTCAATTATAAATTATGTTTATATTGTGGCAAAAAACATGTCGAAATCATTATTAAGTATCTAAGTTGTTTTTGCAATATTTTTGTTGACTAATTGAATATTACTTTAATAAGACATTCCGTCTTCACGGGCACGTGTTAGTATTATGAGAATGAAATCGCTTTATGTAGGTACCTACCTAAAGCTAAAGTCTTCTAGAAGAGCGGTGGTCGCAACATAGCGTCCACCATTTACTACAATTTCTACCATTTTACCAGGCAGGCACTTTGTTTATTTCATTTCTTTACCACTGCTCTCAAAACGGTGAACGAAAACTTCATAAGGAAACCGGCATGTCATAGAACCACAAACTCGAAGACATGTGACATCCACCAACCCGCACTGGACCCGCGTGATGGATTATGTACTACTCCCTCTCACAGAGAGGAGGCCTGTGGCCCAGCAGTGGGAACATTATAGGCTGATTATGCTATGCTATGCGACGCTACCATTTTATACGAATGACGTGATTGAAACGTTATTTCAGAAAGTAAATTGGTGTGTTTTTCTAGACAGCTGTTTATACACCGCAAAGTTAAACCCCGCTGCCATGATTTTTATGACAGCTGTCACTGGCTGTTGTGTAGCGGCCACCGCTGTTTTAAGAAACTGTAGCTAAAGCATTAACCAAACATAATATTATATTGCAAGGATATCAAGTGGTGTCCTTTTACATAGATATCAAACATTAAGCGATTTTATTAAAAGCCAGGAAATCAATTTTATTATAGGACAAATCGACACTTGCAACGAACCTGTAAACTTCAAACTTTACACCTGCTCATTTATCATCATCATCTTCCTGCCCTTGTACCGTGTTACTTGGGGTCGGCGCAACACCTGAAGTCCAAATCCCGCAACTAAAAACGATCAAATTCTAGTCGCAATCTCATCTCAGCGACAATCAATGTCAAAAAGTAGGGAAAAAGTCAGAATGAACGCCAAATGAAAACGAGGTGACATCGCGGGCAAAATATGCGATGCAACAGGGTGGGTCGCGGTTTAGAAGTATTTTTGACAGATTGAGACATCAGACAATGAACGTTCTTAAAATTACGGGAATTGCCCCTCTGTTCCTCTTCCATTCACCCCTGTCAACCGTCACGCTATCATTAACTCCTTTCTCTTTCATATCATTCCTCACACAATCCATCCATCTTTTCTTTCGCCTCTCTCATCAATTTTATTAAATTAAAAATATTCTAAATCACCCATAATTATCAACGCCCAGACAGGAAATTATTATCAAACAATGACAGTTGTGAATTGAATACAGTCAGTTCGCAGGTTATATTTGTCGATCTGTGGTGCTGAGCTAAATGCGTAGTTGTAATATTTTATATTATATGTTTTTAATAATTTATATGAACTAAAAGCAGTTGACTTTATTTATTGAAGGTTTAATTCTATCTTTCTCCTTTCGTGTCAATTATTCAATATCTGCGGGGCAATTCTCGTAATTTTAAGAACGTTCTCAGTCTGACCTGTCTCAATCTGCCAAAAATACGTCTAATTTCCCTACATTTTGACAACAGCCATGGGGGATGCGCTAACGTAGCCCGCGAAATTTAAGATTCATATTTTAGTCAATATACAACCCTACTTTAACTGCAAATCGCAAAGAACTTAAGAATATTTTCGTGGGCTAACCTGACGATTTCACCTTAACTTTGGATCATTCCACTTTGCCAATCCGTCACACCAGTGGGACAAAGTGGAATGTTCACAATTTTATCGTCCACTGTGTCCCACTAATTGATTGATTGGGCAAATTACACCACAGACTCTTGGTTCTACTTTTTACTACTAGGGCTGGCACTCTTCTATAAAACAGTAGCTTAAGCCAGTCAGCGGTACTGAGCGGAGAACGCAAGAAAATAAAAGGAAGCCACCCTATCTTAGTACTTTTTAAGACGAAAATCAAACAACGGGTTTTTTAAAATAATTTTTCAATATAATATTAATTCAACAAACTACATTGTGGCAACATTTACAGATATTCCGTATATTTAGACATCTTGGTCTTGAATAAGTTGCCACCCTTTGTGTATCCCTCCATGTGTGAGAACTGAGGATGCGCATCAATGACCTGAAAAAAAAACCTTTAATAAGACTACAGTATAAAATCACAGGTAAAGAAAACCGGCCCCACGCGCGTTGAACTACGCATAGTCAAGGGTTCCGTAGCTGGGATGAATATTTACACATACAACTCTGCCCAGCCTCTCCCGGTAATTTGGCGCACTGTTATTTCAAGTAATAAAAATATATAGGGGAAAAAATGACAAGCACGACCTCTGATGGGTGTCTAAGGGGTTCCTTAGACCCCATCAGGGGTATAAGGCACCAGTCCTTCCACCGACGAGGATTTGACTAGTTCCCAACGATTTCCTCGCCCAAGGAACGTACAAAAAATTGTAGGCCACATGTAAGTAAAATCCTACTAATATTATAAACGTGAAAGTTTGTATAGATGGATGTTTGTTACTCTTTCACGCAAAAACTACTGAACGGATTTGGATGAAATTTGGCACACACATGGTTTATAACCAGGATTAACATATAGGATACTTTTTATCCCGATATTCCCACGGGATCGAAATTTATGCGGGTGAAACCGCGGGGCGCAGCTAGTAAATGCATATAATTATTAATAGTTGATCGCCGACTGTTCACACCGCAGGCGAGTACTCGTTTGTCGCAGTGACTCGAGGTATCAAATAAAGTACACTGGTTCAGCGAAGCAGGCTCGCAGTCACTGCTCGCAAACTCTTTTTTAGTTACTAGCTCTATGCGCTTCTCGATAATCGCCGGAGGTGGGACAGGTGCCTAAGGCCTGATACAGAACATAGTTTTGTCTCTTGGATATGTTCAAAACCAGAGTTCCTAATCACTGATTGGATTTTGCAATCTCGCCAAAATGATCTGTCCCGTAACTGAGTGAGGGCTTTCTAATATTATTATCAACGAGATATCACGCGGTACTTTTCAACAGGCCCCTCTTCCCTACTGGTCACACTGAGCACGTGCCCAGGGTCCCGCGATGGGTTGGGGCCCCCTAGTCGCTACTCCATTATCAAACGATAACCGATAGCTCACTTTACTCTCGCCTGAAAATCAGGCTTACCGAATGCAGCATGTTTAATAAATTTCAATATATAAAAATTGTACCTATATAATATAATTATATTCCTTTAAAATTAACTGTTTTAAAAGAATCATCAGTCAATCAACAAAATAGTGCTTTATTATGGTCATAGGGGCCCCATTATCCTAATGGGCCCAGGGCCTCTAATAGGTGAAAGACGGCCATGCTTTTCAAATATTTACGGCTGCGTACTGTAGTACTGATAAAATTATGTAATCCATGTTCAAGTACTTGTTTCCAAATGATGTTATTTCCAATAAAAATATATCAACTTGACACTAGTGTAAATTTAGTTCATTTCCGAATTACTACCTACTATTGAAAAACTAAAAAAAAATATGTTGTTGTAGCACAAAATAAACTTTATGTGTACACACGGCTACACATCAACCTAGACTGTTTGGACTTTGGACTACTAGAAGTTGAACGCTGCGAATCGTGCGAGAGGGTGCGATATGTTTTTGTTTTTTCGTCTCGCTCACGCACGTCGCAGGACTGCGCGGGAGCGCGTGGCACCAACATCAACGCATAGATAGATGCGTATCATGTATATTATTTTGTAAACAAGTTGAGCTCAATTATAATACTAACTTCTTTCTTCTTCGTTTCTCGTTTTCGCTTATTTCTCTTTCTGACTGTATTCATTTTGACCTAGAGCGTGATGATGAACCGATCCGAACTTTATAATACCTATTTTGTTGCGGAGTTATTTTAAAATTATGATATTTCCTAAGATGTTGATTGAAATCAAGTGACGTGGTAGTGCAATTTTGTTCATAATTAAATATTTGTGATGAATAACTTATTTATTTGGATAAAGATTAATATCATGTTAATATAACACCTTCGCAAATAATGCATTAATTTCGAACAAATTTGATTATCATAAAAAAGGTTATAGTAAGTCAATCTTAAAAGATAGACATATGCTGTCGCGGACTTTTTTTTAGAACTTTTAAGGAGGGACAATTCCTTCATACATGATTTTTGCGTAACTTAAACCGTTTACGCAGCGCACGCAACGGAAGCTCTCAAAAAGGAATCACTTTTCCCGTTTTTGCAACATTGTCCATTGATGCTCCGCTCCTAGTGGTCGCAGCGTGATGTTATATAGTCTAAAGCCTTCCTCGATAAATGGACTATCCAACAAAAAAATAATTTTTCATTTCGAACCAGTAGTTCCTGAGATTAGCGCGTTCAACCAACCAAACAAACAAACTCTTTAGCTTTTTATTATTAGTTTAGATGAGTTTGCACTAACACATCCATTACCATTAGATATTTATTATTATCATATTATATTTCGAGCTTGCGGTCCGCATACGTGTAGGAAATTCAGAAATCTACATCCTGTCGGATTTTCATACAAACTTTCAACCCCTTTTTTACCACCACTGCTGCTAAAAAATCAAATCAATAAAAAAAAAAAACAAAAAAACCATCCATCAATAACCATCCCACAACCCATCCCATCTATATTTATCATAAATTTAAAACTGTTTGCCCCTTCTTTACGACACAACAAAGCAGTCAATACATCTACGTGATTCTGCACAGACTAGTGGGAAGCCTGGAAAATATTAAAATGTACATATGTTTGTTTGCTTGTAAGCCCACGTTCGCTCGGACGACGTAAAAAATTCGCGGCTGGATTTTATCGCGCAATGGTTTTTAAACTCGGTGTTGAGCCGAGCGAATAGGCCTTTATACATGTTGCCTAAGCTAGCATCACATGCATTGCATAGGTATATCATCAATGTGTCGAAGAAAGCTCAAAATGAATTAACAATTTAAATATACTTCAATTCACAAAGCTCCGTGCGGGCGTCCGCGTCGGCTGACCGCGTAACAATAGTTAATACTTAATGTAATGATTCATTATTAATTTTGTCTAATTACTTAACGCTTGAAAGGCGCGGAATAACTATCATAATCTAAACATAACTACAAATTACCTCAGGAGCCAACGATAGTTAAAAATCTAAATCAACAATGAACATAAAAACAACACAGTTAAAAAAAAATATTCATCCAGTGACAACCGTCTATACTCAACTATGGCAAATAAAACTTGATATGGTTTATTGGTCTATGCTACTAATAGGTATAAGAAATACCCTCCCAGTCGTGAATCCTGGGCGACGTTTAGAAACTGACTGGCATAGAACACTGAATTCAATACGAGCGAAACTAGCGAATGTTTTCGCCAAAAAAAGTGCATCTGTGTGCGTAGGCGCAACGCAGCAAGTGCTGTAATTAGCCGATGCCACAGTCCCTTTCCTACAATTCTCTGTATTGCTGGTAGCGTAGCTATGCATATATAGGGTGTCTAACTTGATGTGTAGCCGTGTATACGTATCAAGCATAGTTATTCTTCCAAATGTTTATATGTTTGGAAACTAAATTATGAACGCAGAATACTGGTAAAAACTTCCCTTACCTTTATTCGTTCATAAGCATCGTCAGCGCTAGTAATAAGTTCTGGGACGTCCAACTTGGGTATACCAAAGAGGTTCATCAGGAAGAACTTCTGATTGGTGTACAGCATACGCTGGTCAGCCCATTCCACCTCGCGCGGAAGACGCCAGTCCTTCATCTTGGGGTTCTCGCGCTCCGTGTACTGGTCGAAGTTCAGACGTTCGATGTCTTCCACGACCTGGAAGGTAATAAAACATCATAACACCACGCCTGTGTTCTCCGAAGGGTTAGGCAGAGGTTGGGCACATTTCGCAAGTTATGTTTAAATTACATGTAGAAGGGGGCGAGCTTATTGCCTTCAACCGGGGTGCTACTGAGAAATTCCAGATGGAAAAACCCAATAACATTACTACCCGATCTGGGAATCATACCCGAGACCTCACACTCTGCAGTAGCGCTTACGACCACTAGACTAACGAGCCAGTAAAATTAAGCGAAGCGTACGTTATAGCCGCGTCGGGCTGCAGCGCACCGCCTTTCAAAAAGCGCCAAAAAATATTAGGATCCGCGTCGGGCTGCAGCGCACCGCATCGCAAAAAGCGCCAAAAAATATTAGGATTCGCGTCGGGCTGCAGCGCACCGCATCGCAAAAAGCGCCAAAAAATATTAGGATCCGCGTCGGGCTGCAGCGCACCGCATCGCAAAAAGCGCCAAAAAATATTAGGATCCGCGTCGAGCTGCAGCGCACCGCATCGCAAAAAGCGCCAAAAAATATTAGGATCCGCGTCGGACTGCAGCGCACCGCATCGCAAAAATGCGCCAAAGAAAATTAGGATCCGCGTCGGGCTGCAGCGCACCGCATCGCGAAAATGCGCCAAAGAACATTAGGATCCGCGTCGGGCTGCAGCGCACCGCATCGCAAAAAGCGCCAAAAAATATTAGGATCCGCGTCGAGCTGCAGCGCACCGCATCGCAAAAAGCGCCAAAAAATATTAGGATCCGCGTCGGACTGCAGCGCACCGCATAGCAAAAATGCGCCAAAGAAAATTAGGATCCGCGTCGGGCTGCAGCGCACCGCATCGCAAGAAGCGCCAAAAAATATTAGGATCCGCGTCGAGCTGCAGCGCACCGCATCGCAAAAAGCGCCAAAAAATATTAGGATCCACGTCGGACTGCAGCGCACCGCATCGCAAAAATGCGCCAAAGAAAATTAGGATCCGCGTCGGGCTGCAGCGCACCGCATCGCAAAAAGCGCCAAAAAATATTAGGATCCGCGTCGGGCTGCAGCGCACCGCATCGCAAAAAGCGCCAAAAAATATTAGGATCCGCGTCGAGCTGCAGCGCACCGCATCGCAAAAAGCGCCAAAAAATATTAGGATCCGCGTCGGACTGCAGCGCACCGCATCGCAAAAATGCGCCAAAGAAAATTAGGATCCGCGTCGGGCTGCAGCGCACCGCATCGCGAAAATGCGCCAAAGAACATTAGGATTCGCGTCGGGCTGCAGCGCACCGCCGTAATTCTTTCAGACAGATTCAAAGGTGATTGAAAATTGTTACATGGAGCCTGGCATACCTAGCCTCATTTTTTTTTTTTTTTAATTTTGATGTCAGCTATCGCTTTATTAGGTATGAACTTCGCAGCCATATTGATAAAAAAAAATGGCTGATAGTTGGCCGCGCGGACGTTCCGGCCTTTGAATTTGAACTGTTTCCACTTCAGAGTCCAGTGCAATGAGGGTCGCGCACATTTTTAGTATATTATAGAGTGCTATTATAGCTCGCCATTTTGCGGCTACTATTCTGCGTTGCGATGCGGGTGAAGTGTGCGATAGTTTGTGCGAGGGTTCCGTGTCTAGAATCGTGTACCGAATTCATGATGTTAACAGTTTGCGCTTCATGTTCCTTCACCCTGTATTAAGAGATGAGGAAAAAATAATATTGATGGATACTGACCACTTCTACCTCACCGCCACCACTCCAGTCGTACACCAGCAACTCAGCATGCGTGGCAATGTCGCGGAGGTACTTGTTCTTGTACTGGCGCTCCATCTCAGTCAGGAACCCGTCGGTCAGGGCTTTGCCGCTCACCTCGTGGTCCAGCTTACGCTTCTTTATAGCTTCTTGAACCTGCAATAGTAGGAGCCGGCGGTGAGAACTTCTTAGACAAAACTCGTAACTGATACAGGCGCGGTCTCAAGGGCGAAAATTGTCAGGCTCGCTCCTCCTCCTTCGACCTTTTCTTCATAAGTCGACAAAGTAAATAATTCCTATTTCTTTTTGTATGGTGAAAAGAAAGTCTAACTTATCCGAGATTGTGCAAAATTTTCGCGTTTGCATTCTACACTCAAATAGTTGCTTGGCCTTTCCTGCATAAGTCGACAATGTAACTCCTATTTCTGTTTGAAAATGTAAATCAAAACCTAATCAATCTGAGACAGGCTGTTAAAATCTTTGAGCTAGCTTCGCTCGCCTTTCTCGCCCTAAATAATCTACTGTTTTAATACCTACTTTTTCTAAAAACTATAGCTGCCTCGTACGTAAGAAAGAGATTGAAAATTTTTAAATGGAGCCTGCCATACCTACTGTCGCGCCATATTGTTTTTTTTTTCAAAATCGCGGCCACGCGTGAAACCTATATAAATCGATAGCTGACATCAATGCAAACAGAAAACATTATGAGACCAAATCCCGTAAAGTTTCACGTTTCCGAGATATTAACATTCAAAGTTCTGTTGCATTGATGCCGTCTATCAATTGATATAGGCTTCATGGATGAACGCCATTTTGAAAAAAAAAATCACAATGGCGGACAGGTAGGTACGCCCATGGACTTAGTTTGTATAATAAGTCCATGGGTACGCCAGGGATCATCAAAGCCCTTGGAATTTCGCGGGCTACCCTGACACATTGGTCTAATAAAATTAGAAATTCGAAGAGGTTCTGAATTCAGATAATAAGGTCCTAAAAAAATTCAGTTGCAATGGAATTTGAACTTAACCATGTCTGTATTTTTTTCTAACACTTGGTAATTAAGAACTGATAGTAGAATACTGTCCGTCATCATCTTTTCTTTTTACACAAACTCACTCACAAACTTTCACCTTTATAATAATAGTGTGATTTATAATACTTTTATCTAAAAAAAAATGTAAAATTTGTATGTATCTATAATTTCTATTTTTAAGGCAGATAATAATATGCAGCCTTATAAACAAATTTAAGCAGAAAGTTACAGTGTGCTACTTAATTTTGCCAAATTATACAAAAAAACAATAGGAGGGCCAAGCCTAAGGGCATTTTATCATTTGTAGCAAGATGTGAAGATTAGCACTTAAAATCCCTAGCACTTTGTGACCTAAACCTGCACTTATATTCGAACGCAATGTGAATTGTTACTGAACACAAATTGCATTTAACATAATTTGCGCTTTTCTGCAACTTAAGTAGTCCATTTTTACACAAAAAAGCATGACATAACTGAGGGTTTAGGTCACAGAAGCTATAAAATAGTATATGATGTGTGACTTAAATGGTCAATGATTGCACGGCGAATAGCACCTTCGAGTACACACCGTGCAATTATGGACTACCTACACACATATTGTAATGGTATTTTACCTTGTTCACTGGTAAGTCCAGATAGACGACGAGATGGGGACGCATCAGCTCTTCAAGGGAGTTTGCACGCAGCTCATAGTACACCGACCTCACCCCTTTGCTGATGTACTTCTGGGAGTACATTGCCTCCAGAAACACAAAGTCAGAGTAAGGAGACCTCTCCAACACAACTCCTTGACCAGTGTTTAACAAATGGACCAAAGCATCAATGTACTGGCTGTATCTAGCAATGTACATCATGATCTGGAAGTTACCAGCCAGGCGGTGGTTCGGAGTCTGGTTGAAGTTGACATGGTCGAAGGTTCTGGTGTCCTCAGGGATCTGGTCATCGAACATACGGAGATCGCAACCATTTGGCCTGATATAGTGGATATCCATGTTTGCTTCTGGGAAATGCTTCATACCCAAGTCCTCGGCGAGGGCGGCCGCGAACTCGGTCTTGCCAGTAGCTACTGGGCCTTCAACCACGACCACTTTCGTATTCTCATCGAACCTATGAGTGGTACGGTCGCGAAGACTCCTCAACCAGGTGTAATCCTTATTCACATAGTCGAAGGGTGCTGGTTTTGGGGGAGGACAGGGCAGCGAGCTCCTAAGTGCCTTGCCAGAGATGTTACGGTTCTGCACAAACGTGCATGCCGCTATTTTACAACCCTGGCCAGGACTGAGCACTTTTACCACACCAAGTTTTAGTAGCGTAGACATTTTGACCCGAGGTATCTTCTGTTGTACGATACCTAAAATAAGAGATCGATATAGGTTTCTGAAGATCTTAAATATTGTTAATCGCACATTTTTAATAGTATAGTGTTGGAATTCTTACCTCAAATCAATTCATAACAAAAATTAAGCCTGTGACATAACCATTCAAAAGGGGAACGTTCAAATTTATCGACGTTCATAATTTTTCTGATTTTCACACAATATTTTGAACGCACCTTTTGTAGTGATGTAATTAAAGTTACTAAACGATAGGATAGACTGGAGATGCACAATATTTTTAACTGGATCGAATGAGGATACATAGAAGAGAATGGGCCCAAATTTTTTTTTGACCAGGCCGCGCCTGATGTACAGACGCCAGCAGGTCAAGCTACCCGAAACAGAAACTGTCAAATTTTCCCAATCAATCTTGAACCTAATGCTTTAGTGATAAAGTTGAAAATCTATAAAAGAAATTTGACAGATTGTAGTAGATTGATGTGCTGGCGTCTGTACATCTCTAACTCAGAGATGGCAAAGTTCGTAAGCGCAGTACTGCCCACGCCAGTGACGGCTTATCACGTCAGTGGACGTCGTTACAAACGAGATTAGTGCTATCTATATTACAGCTTGGCCAAAAAGTCGTGAAAATAATGGTGGCGCCACTGTCGTGCATGTTGTAACCCTAAATAGTACGACTAAAACGGTTTTGATATTAGTTTTTTTTTTAATTAATGTGAATATTGGCGGGTTTTATGAAAACAAGAAAAGCTCTGAAACGCTTGTTTAGCCACTGCCTAGAATGATAACATTTGCAGTTATTTAATTTAATGAATTAAAAATAAAATTATTAGGTATTTCAAAATACTTTGATGTCAACTAATCCTTACTTATGTGACGCAATTTTATGTTTCACAAGACCCCAGATTAATTCAATAGGGTTTAGATCCCAGTGACAAGTTGGAAGCTTTACTACTGTGTGACTGTGTCCCACAAATCCAAGTTCTCCTCTAACCACAGGCAAAATGTTCTATAGTTGGTGTTCTAATCAAAAATTAAAAAAATAATCAGAATATTTTTTTTTAATCAATCAAAAATTTTAATCAGAATAAAAAATGTTTTCTCTACGTATTCCACGCCCGAAAACTCTTCATCCATGTCTTGGTGTGAGCTTTCACCAAAACTCTGCTGGCTATGTTCAGATGTGTCACTGTTGTTGCTTTCATCTTGTAGGTTTATGATATTTTTTTCAATGTCACTATACACAGTTTGCCCCCTTCGAAAATAACCTTTTTCTGTTTTCATGACATGTTGACATGAATTTTTCCAGTCGTCAACTGATATGCTCTGAAACGCTTGTTCAGCCACTGCCTAGAACAATAAAATAAAAAGAACTAAACATTTGCAATAACTTATTGTAATTAATTAAAAATATAGCCTTATAGTACTGATGAATTTACCTAAAAAATACTATAGTTATTTTTGTTGAGTGATTTATTTTATGCAATATTAACAAAAAGTATCAAAATTATACGAACGCGCTGTATTTCGAATGTGTTTTGTAAACATAACCTCATATTCGTGAATGTACATTTCAATAATTGTATGAAAGGTTTATAATAGATATTGCACCTTGAAATACACACATTAGATCTGATTACATGTATAAAATATAATTTTACCTGTCATTTCAGCGGTTCTTTTATACAAATCGTTGAGATCGGATAAAATTTGTCCGGCCTCGAGTTCCGGCAAACATCTCACGTACACTTTATAAATTATTGCTCTTGAGGAGCTGCGAATAACAGATCTGTTCATTATGAACACAATGGGTCACCAGTATCACCACAATAAAGCAAATAAATAAATAATAAACACGAGAAACAGTCACCGATTACAAGAAATAACAGAATATGTACCTTACTCGACGAGGCAGAGCGAGTGTTGCCAATGATTAAATATTTTAGTTCCGTTTCAGGACTTTCTTGCCAAACTGTACTATACTCTTTGGCTGTGACTTTGTTATTTAAAATATTTGAATTACTCTTTTTAATATAAAATCTGCTATTATCTAACTATGTAATTTCTAGTAATGATTACTAAGTAGAGAAAAAGGGTGAAAATTAATACATTCAATGATATGTGGGGCACGACGCCCATACAAGATGGTGCGGGAGAAACTCCGCCCATGGGCTCCCCCGCTGACGCAGAGTCTCCGGCCCCAGCTCGTGGAGGACGTGGTGAGCGCTCTGTTTCCTTTGCGAGGGGAACATACTCCCCCGCCCATGGCTCCGCCTCCTGCGGTGCCAGATGCGGACCACACCACCGACGACGACAACGATGCTCCGGAGGTGACCGAGGTAGAGCTGAGAGTGGCGGTACGTAGGCTGAATGCCAAAAATACCGCCCCAGGACCCGACGGCTTATCTGGAAAAGCCTGGGTTCTGGCCTTGGAGGCTCTCGGGCCTCGACTAAGGGGGCTACTAAGCGCATGCTTGGAGAGGGGCCAGTTCCCACTACGTTGGAAAACGGGGAAACTGGTCCTCATCAAGAAACCGGGGCGCCCTGCGGACTCTCCGTCCGCTTACCGGCCCATCGTGCTGCTCGACGAGGTGGGCAAGCTCTTTGAAAGAGTCATTGCAGACCGCCTTGTCGAGCGGCTGGTGCGGGTGGGGCCGGATTTGGCGGAAAGCCAGTTTGGTTTCCGCAGGGGGCGCTCTACGGTGGACGCCATCATGCGTGTACGAGCCCTCACGACGGGGGATGCCGTGGCCCGGGGTGGGGTTGTCTTGGCGGTGTCTCTAGACATCGCCAATGCCTTCAATACCCTGCCCTGGAGTTGCATCAGGGAGGCACTCCGGTATCACCGGATGCCGACCTACCTCTGTCGCATTGTCGAGGCCTATTTGACGGACAGAGCCGTCATCTACCCCGGTCACCGGGGAGAGTGGAACCGGCGAGAGATGTCGTGCGGTGTCCCACAGGGATCGGTCCTGGGGCCGCATCTGTGGGATATCGGGTACGACTGGGTGCTGCGCGCCGACCTCCCTAGCAGCGTCAGCGTAGTTTGCTACGCTGACGACACGCTGGTCCTAGCGCAGGGGAGGTCGCACCAGGCGGCGGCCGAAATAGCGACACGCGGGGTTGCGACAATCGTTGAGAGGATCCGGCAATTGGGACTCGAGGTGGCCCTGCACAAGTCCGAGGCCATGTGTTTTCATGGTCCTCGGAACGCGCCACCGTCGGGTTCCCAAATAACGGTAGGAGGGGTTCACATCGGCGTCGAGTCGACGATGAAGTACCTGGGACTCGTCCTCGACAGCCGGTGGAACTTCGTGGAGCATTTCCGACGTTTGGCTCCCAGACTGGAGCGGGCCGGGGCTGCCTTGAGGCGGCTCCTGCCCAATCTAGGGGGTCCAAACGCCTCCTGCCGGAGGCTATATGCGGGGGTCGTGCGGTCCATGGCCCTTTACGGGGCACCGGTGTGGGCGCGTTCCTTGAGGCGGCGACCAGTCCGCCGGTTGAACGCGTCCCAAAGGGTCATGGCCGTCCGGCTGATCCGAGGATACCGCACGGTCTCCGCTGAGGCGGCGAGCCTCCTTGCCGGATTGCCGCCATGGGATCTGGAGGCAAAAGCCCTCGCCCACATATGGGAGTGGCGAGAGGAGGCAAAACGCCGGGGCGTAACTCCGCTGCCGCGAGAGATCACGGTACAGCGGACAGAGCTCCGGCGGGATCTCATGGCGACATGGAGAGTGCGATTGTCGCAACCCAGTGCTGGGCACGCCACAATTGCGGCGATAAGTCCCCTCTTTGAGGAGTGGATGGAGAGGCGCCACGGCGCCCTCACCTTCCGCCTGACGCAGGTCCTCACCGGACACGGTTGTTTCGGGAGGTTCCTGTTCAGGATAAGGCGGGAGGAAACGCCAGGGTGTCACCACTGTGTGGATCGCCCGGAGGACACGGTGGAGCATACGGTGGAGGTCTGCCCGGCTTGGGCGGAGCACCGCCGCGTCCTCGTGGTGGCGATCGGCGGCGGCGATCTCTCGCGTCCGGCCCTGGTCCAGGCCATGGTACGGAGCGAGAGTGCATGGGAAGCCGTCACCTCCTTCTGCGAAGCAGTAATGCTCGCAAAGGAGGAGGCGGAACGCGTGAGGGAGAGGCTATCTCTGCGCCCTCACGCCCCTAGTCGCCGCAGGAGACGCCCTGGTCGTCGGGAGTCACCAGCCGACTCCCGGCCACCGTAGGCGCGGGCTTGCGGGTGGCGAGCTATGGGCAGCTCGCCGCCCGGCAGGGACCAGGCCCGGGTCGACGGCGCGTTGTGTTCCACGCGCGCCTCAAAGAGATGTCAGCAAGAAGTGACGGGGTCCGTTAGGGCCGCTGCCTGCCAGGGTCGCGGGTTGTTCGGAAGAGATACCGTGGTCCCTGGCATAGGCAACTGAAGGAACACGGGTGGGTTTTAGTCAGTAAAAGTCTGACACGCCCTCCTGCTCCGCCCAGAGCGGGAGAAGTCATATGATGATTTCCCACCCAGAAAAAAAAAAAAAAAAAAAAAAAAATAGTGCTGGCGTCCGTACTTATAGCAAGTTTTATTCGTAAATCATGCACAAGTAAAATGTATCGATTTTTTATCGATATATGTGTACTTTTGCAGTCAGTGACCAGAGGGCTGGCCTGTTTCTTGGCCAAAGAATTAGCATCGCCATACAACGTGGCAATGCTGCCAGCCTTTTGGGCACTGTTCCTGTTGACAGCGATGCGGACGAATTTTTTGATGCCCTATGATTATTTTGCTTATTTTTTTTTTTTCATGTACATATCATTATTTTAAATTTTAGCTTATATAATGTAAATACTTAATTCCTATTTAAATAAAGCATTTTCTAACAGTTAAAGTTTATCTATGTATTCGACTGAAAGACTTGTATCTATGGTCATGATTATATATTATTAAAAAAAAACTATAGTCATCTGACGTTGATATCTATAAATTCTTTTTAATCTGTGCATCCTAAAAGCCATGTGAGAATTTATTTTGCAACAAAAATATCTTGAGGTTGTTCGTGATAAATAAACTTATCAACATGACTGACCAAACAGAATTAAAGATGGACACAGCAAATATAAGTGTGGACGAGTTTTTGCCTGCCAAGAAGACAGTGAAGCTAAAAAATATAAAGCGAAGGGCTGTGTCAGAATCTGGCGATGTGATGGAAATTGAAGAGCATAATGGTATCCAGGGGAAAGCTAAACACAGTCGGTCGAAGGCGAAGAAGAAGAAAAGTGTGGAGCCTAACGAATCTAAAGAGAATATGAGAAAGATTGCAGTCCCAGCTCACAGGTATATAACCTCAAAATGAAAATAAATAAATAAATAATACCACAACCTAACTTTCAGAAATCGCTGATTTCGATTAGACCACCTATTATCTCACCAATTTAATCAAACTGAATTGTATTTTCTTTCTGTGGTGTACCTTATACAGTAATCCTTCCCATAATCCTCAAATAACCAAAGGTTTTTTTTATCCTCAAGATATATACTTTTATAATTTCTAATATAGTCTTAAAATAATAATAGTTAAAGGTAAAAAAAAGGGAGGGTAAAGTATCATAGGGCACCAAATTGTCTGCATCACTGTCAACAGTAAAAGTTCTCATAAGGCTGGCAGCATTGCCACATTGTATGGCAAACCCTCTTATAATCTTATTTTCATGGTATTTATTATTTTAATCTCAAATTTTGGTTATCTATTTACTAACTTTTACAATACTTAACACATTAAACTATTTACAGTAGATACTAGGTATATTAAAAGACTCACTATACAAATAAATACAAAACAAAAGGACAATTAGGTGTCGAAGTACTCGTCCGCATCACTGTCAAATTTTAATTCTTCATGAATTAATATTAATACATTTTATTACAGATACACACCGCTCAAAGAGAGTTGGTTGAAGATATTCACTCCAATAGTGGAACATTTACTACTACAAGTCAGATTCAACACTAAAACACGCACTGTGGAGATAAAGGTCGGACCAGAAACTAAAGACATTGCCAACCTACAGAAAGCCGCTGATTTTGTCAAGGTAAATAAATTGTCATCATCATTCTCCTGCCCTTATCCCAATTTATTTGGGGTCAGTACAACATGTATCTTACTTCCATACTTCGCTTTTAGTCATCATCTCTGTACTCACCCCCTTTCTAACCATATCATCATTCACACAGACCATCCATTTTTTCTTTAGTCTTCCCCTAGTCTTATTGGCATCAACTATAGTAATTAATATTGACTATGCAATTAAAACTGTATCAAAAACCTATTAGGGGTTAAATCAATCCTTATTATTTGGTCCTTTATTGAAATAAAAGCTAAATTAGGCTGAGAATTGGCACTTTTTGAATGTCAAAATTACATAAGACAGTCCCCCAATTCGCCCACTTATACAAATACCAACCTTGCTTACTTTATAACCAAGGGTAGTGTTTGGCATCTGCTACTGATAACAGCAATCAAAACAAAATAAATAATCCATACTAATATTATAAACATGAAAGTAACTCTGCCTGTTACCTTTTTATACCCTGTCCATTAGGTAAACCGTTTTTTGACAGCTGTCTTAGAACATACATATTCCAGATTACGTAAAAGTTAAAATAAATATATAAACTGTCTTATCTTATTTATGGCTTCTTACAGACATTATAATACTGTACGTGTATCAATCAATGTATTGTGTGTTGCTGCAATCACTAGTTCCATCTGTCAAAAAACGGTTTACCTAATGGACAGGGTATAGAAAGGTAACACTAACAGGCAGTTACTTTCATGTTTAAAATATTAGTATGGATTATTTATTTTGTTATGGTTGCTGTTATCAGTAGCAGATGCCAAACACTACCCTTGGTTATAAAGTAAGCAGGGTTGGTCTTTTCATAGACAGAGGTTCCTCATATTACCTGTAATAATACAAAGTGCCCTCACTTGGGAAGGCAGTCTTGACCACCACCTAAAAGATGGTTGTCTCTTACTGGGATCAGCTTTAAATCTATGACTCATATTCTAAAAACATGGGCAAGCATGAATCTTGACAAAAAAGGCTCCATACAAATCTTGATTCAGTCGAAATCATCTAAAACCGAACTGTTTTCTTGTGTTATAAAATAAATTTTCGACTTTCAGGCTTTCATCTACGGCTTCGAAGTCGACGACGCCCTCGCCCTCCTCCGACTTGATGACTTATTTGTTGAATCTTTTGAAGTCAAAGATGTGAAAACTTTAAATGGCGACCATCTTAGTCGCGCCATTGGCCGTCTCGCCGGAAAAGCTGGTCGAACAAAATTCACCATAGAGAATGTCACCAAAACCAGAATAGTGTTGGCAGACTCAAAAATTCACATCCTTGGTAGTTACCAGAACATAGCGCTGGCAAGAAGAGCGATATGCAACCTTATTATGGGCTCACCTCCTTCGAAAGTGTATGGAAACCTCAGAAATGTTGCAAATAGAGTTGCGGAGAGATTTTAGTTTTAAATAAAAGTTATATTTATAAATAATGTTTTATTAATTTTACAACATAACATCACGCCTGTATTCCCTGAAGGGTTAAGCAGAAGTGTACCTATTATTGCTATAGCACACACACAACACTTAAACATCACACACTGGCGAAATGAGGGTGTACTCCCACATTTCCATTTGACATTGAAGAGCGGGGCACAGGTATATCTTTTACTTAAAAGGACTTTTACAGTAAATCTTACATAGGGGCCCCTATGTAAGATTTACTGTAAAAGTTGTACAAGTTTCTGCAATAAACCTTTTATTTTATTTATTTACTAGCGGACCCGGCAGACGTCGTCCTGCCCGAAAAAGCAGCGCCACCTACCGGGTCCAATTGTATACAAACCTTGTCCTGACAATAACGAACACAAAAAAAAGAATTATCCAATTTGGTGCAGTCGATCGGAAGTTATGTGCGTACATACATTTCGGTGATTCATTTTTATTTATATAGATTATTTCGCCAGTTATGTTTAAGTCCTATGTGATAAGGGGAGAGCCTATTGCCATCAACAGGAAAAATCCAGGCTCCGGGCGGCTACTGAGAAATTCCAGATTGAAAAACCCAATAACACTACCCAACCCAGGAATCGAGCCCAGGACCTCATGCTCCGTAGACCAATGGGATTTACTTCATGTTTTTTGCATCTTACAACTAAAACTTTTTTACACAAAACTTTATGGAATGTGATTAACTAAATTAATTGTATTTGATAAGATAACAGTAAGATTCTGTGTAAGCATAATTAATAAGTACAAACATAACTTACAAATATCAGAAAATATATTATTTCATACATACATACATAAACTCAAGCCTCCTTCCCATGGGGCTAGGCAGAAACTATAGAACGTCACCTGACGATCCTTACATAATCCTTTTGCTTCGTTAACGTACATACATCTTTTTTTTTTTTTTTTTCATCATTTCATCTGCGGGGTAATTGCGTAAAACACATACAATCACAATTGTTGGCAATGGGTTTCATTTAATTCCGATTCACCATGTTCCTTGCTGCCCTCTCCCAGCCCTCAAGCCGAGTTCCGTGCCCCACAGGGAGTGCCCTTAGCTTGTAGTCAAGCTAAGGCTTGTCTCAGTAGTTTTTTAAGCCCTAGCTGGAGGCCTTAATCTATTGAGGCAAGTCCGGATAAGCAGGCAAAAGAAATGGGTTTCATCGACAGTTTAGCAACGTTAATTGCGTTTAAGACGAATTTAAACCTATAAAGCAATAGATTATTCTTCAAAAATCTCGGATTGTGATTGAAGGTGTATTACGCAATTAGGGTGCAGGTCATACACGCACGGTGGTTGCGAGTACTACGCACCTGACCTTTCTGAAGAACATCACCAATAAGATAATAAATATAAGTATATACCAAGACCCCCCCGTGCCTCGGAAAGCGCGTTAAACAGTTGGTCGTTCGTGGATCTTTGGAGGTCAGATAGGCAGTCGCTCCATGTAAAATACTGGTATTCAGCTGCATCCGGTTAGACTGGAAGCCGACCCCAACATAGTTCGGAGAAGGCTATGCAGATGATGACATTGGAACATGAAATGGGATATAAATACAGTCAATTACAGCAGTATCTTGTACTTAAAATGTCGGGGTACTCTCGAGAGCACGAGGCGCGCGTCGTAGCTCAGCGAGGCGAAGGTCCAGGGCTCCGCGGCGCTCCACTCCGCACAGTACACAGAGTCCTCGTGCTGCTCGTACGATTGGAGGACGCCGTCTTCCAAACTAGAAGGTAGAAAAATGAATGTTAATTTAAACCTCAAATAATTCAGCGGGATTGTCCGAAAGTCAGCGGGATTGTCCGAATGGGTTACCGCTACCCCGGAACATAAAGGGCGAAGGAAGGAACGTGGGTTTTAGTCAGTAAGAGTCTGACACTCCCTTCCGCTCCACCCAGAGCGGGAGGGGTCATTTGATGATTTCCCATCCCGAAAAAAAAAAAAAAAACCTCAAATAATGCCCTGTTTGTTGTCCTAAAATTCTATTCTATACTAGTAATAAAGCTGAAGAGTTTGTTTGAACGCGCTAATCTCTGAAAGTCGGATTTGAAAAAAATATTTTTGCACATGATATTGCCCAATCCTTGAGGAAGGCTATCGGCTAACATCACGCTAGGATTATTAGGAGCAGAGAAAAAGAAAAGAAGTCGGAAAGAATGCTAAGTGAAAACGAATTAATAGTGGGGGCAGGCTATGATGCGTTTGTTACTTTGTTTGTCCAGTCATGGGGTCATAACCTGGTCAAAAGGGGGAGAATATAACGCAAACCTATTTGTAACCGCTCCCGCCAAAATCCACGCGCTTTTGGCGGAAACGCTTCCAGTTCCCGCCCGGCCAATAAGAGCGGCGATGCGACGGGGTGGGTCGGGGGAACAAGAAATTTTATGCGGACATAGTCGCGGGCTAGTAGAAAAATGAAGTTTTAACCAAATAATTCCCAATTTGTTGTCCTAAAAAGTCCCACAACTGCGAACAACTAGGTTGAAGCGTTG
This sequence comes from Apamea monoglypha, assembly GCA_911387795.2. NCBI lineage: Eukaryota > Metazoa > Arthropoda > Insecta > Lepidoptera > Noctuidae > Apamea > Apamea monoglypha. The sequence goes on along the minus strand of OU426935.1, from coordinate 5,299,280 downwards.
GCCGTTGTCCTAAAATACTAAATGGCGCCGATGCTCTTGTTCACAAACTAAACTAAATTTAAGTTCAGTGCATCTTTTTCTTTCTATTTCATTGAGAAAAGGACAGAAGTTTAGTCCTGTCAAATTATGATACTCCATAGACATTGAGGGTTGAAAATCCAATGCGCGGTAAAATCCCGCCGCGTTTTTTTCTTCGTCTGTGCGAACGTGGTGTTAGAAGACCAAAAAATATTTTTAGAGGGGTTTTGCCGCCCCGATACGCTTGCATACCGTCATAATCATATCATAAACAGCCTATAATGTTCACAGGCCTCCTCTCAGTGAGAGGGAGTGGGCCGTAATCCACCACGCGGGCCCAGTGTGCGTTGGTAGATGTCACATGTCTTCGAATTTTTGGTTCCAGAACATGCCGGTTCCTCACGATGTTTTCCTTCGCCGTTTTGAGAGCAGTGGTTATGAAATAATTTACACAAAGTAAAGCGCCTGTTAGGGTTCGAACCTACGAACTACAACTCGTAAGTCGTGTCCGTTACCACGGGGCCAACACTGCTCTTGCTTCTGTACCGCATCGAACATTAAATGTACACAAGACGAAAACCCGTAAATTTTGTCAGTTTAAATCAAATAGACGACCGCTATTCTTCCGGCAGCTTTTTGCTTTCGGAGGCAACGCAAATCAGGTTATCGAAATGTGTCATTTTTGATACGATGACCTGTCGGATGGTTGTCGTCGTCGACGTCGCTCGACGCGCTGGCGGCGGTCGTGAGAAGTTATTTTCAACTTTACTCCAACTAGTGCGATCCGATTTTCGTGATATCGCCAAGCGGTTAGTCGACTCTTCACGTGACCAGAGGGCTGGCCTGTTTCTTGGCCAAAGAATTAGCATCGCCATACAACGTGGCAATGCTGCCAGCCTTTTGAGCACTGTTCCTGTTGACCGTGATGCGGACGAATTTTTTGATACCCTATGATTCGTTTGCTTATTTTTTCACATGTACATATTACTATTTTAAATGTTAGCTTATATAGTGCAATGTTGATATTTATTTGCCAGTGCATCTTAGGGGGTGTCTACACTCACACTTGTGTCATCCTCTTGCCGTCATCGTCGACGTCGCAGCACACGCTGGCGGCGGCCGTGAGAAGGGCGCGCGCGTCCGAACTGCCCGTCAGGAGCAGTTGCTCGTGGTATGTGTTGTAGCGTACTGTCCATACCCTAGAATAAGAAATACATAATATAATAAGCAATCGACTTCCAAAAAAAACTACTTTCTAATGGAAAGACCCAATAGCACTATAGAGGTATGAGGAAAAGGGTGTAAAGTTCACTCATCCTCCATAGAAAAGGGAGGATCGTCCGACCAGACGGGTGTTGTGTCCGGCGGGTAACTGCCCAACGATTGATATCGGGACGTTGTATATATGGTAGTTGCGCGGTAAACTCTGCTTGCGCGATGCAGGATTTTGAGTGACGTCAGTATGACGCGTACGCATGTGGCGTTGTGAATACCGCTACAGCATTTTGCTCAACCTAGGAATCACACACTACACCAGTGAGGTACCCCAGGAAAAAAGAAATATGCAAGCTAAACTAAACATGCTGCAGTACATTTCATGTTAGTTATTTATTTATCAACCTTACAACTATTATTACAGGCCTTACCCTAATGCAAGTCTAGTTATCAACTTAAAAAATAACTTAATAACCTTACATACCTAACAACAAATAATATAACTTATCATTTCTAACGTAGCGTTGTTACCGTGGACCTCCAGCACCCTAATTGCGTAACACTGAATAATTTTAAAGGATATTACTAATCTATTGCTTCATCTGTTCGAAAAATTTGTCTACTCAACAACAACTCCGCTGCTTCTTGCGGCCAGCTAGTGATGTGGCTGTGCAGATCAATTAACGTAGGCTATCGAAAACAATGTCGATTACCCAACGAATATATAGTAGAAGTATGTAAAGGGTAATCTCTGGAACTACCAGTCGGATTTGAAAAAATCTTTTTTCATTAGGTAACCTAATTCTTGAGGAAGGTCATAGGCTATTTAACATCACGCTACGATCCTTAGGAGCAGAGCAAAAGGGGTCAGAAAGAACGCTAAGCGAAAACGAAGTAGTAGCACAGGCGAGCGATGGGATGCGACGCGACGGGTGGGGGTGGGGGTTATTTCACGCGAAGTCGCGAGTAGAAGCTAGTGTAAAATATAATATGTAACTGACCAGTGCGAATGATCTGTCCTGCTAAATATAGGTTCCTTCCCATTCCTGTAGTCCCATATGTTGAGTGCGGCGTCGTCGCCCGCGCTTGCCAAGTGAAACTGTCTGCAATCAAATAACGTATGTGTTTAGTAGTATTCAGCTACGAAAAGGTAAGGAGTTTCTAACGGCGAAATTCTCAAACGTTACTCAATCAATTTTACTACAGTAAAACAGAAGAACTATTAAAATCGCAATATACATGACCACTCTATACACATATACACCCACAGATACACACCCTCACACACATTTACACACGCACTCACCACACCTTTTTCACACTAGATTTAAACACATAATTGTTCCTCTAAATACCACGTACTACTAACTTACCTGTAGTCTGTATAATGGACGGATGGATGACCCCCGCCCCCCTATAACACAGGTTCCATCTAGCATGGGGTCATTAATCAAATCTCTGTGCACTTGTAAGTCCTAAGCTGTAAATGCTGCGCATACCTACTTTGTACATTACTTATGGAAATAAATTATTTATTATTATTATCTTAGTAACTGCGGAGTTTCTTGCCGGCTCTTCTCTATAGGTAGCAACTAATTGGAACCGGGAACCTAGCTTCTGACGTTTCATAAGTAGCCGAATTAAAATATTTGAACTTGAATTTGCAAGTCGCTGTAAGTTTCATACACACAGATACAGTTACAGGAGGAGCTTGTGGCTAAGTAATAACAGCCGCACGGGTTGATCGATCTGCTTAAGCTACGCTTGCCGCAGTTGGTCTGTGGATGGGTGACCATCTTCACATACCAATACCCCTCCGTGCCTCGGAAAGCACGTTAAGCCGTTGGTCCCGGCTGTCATTCGTAGATCTTTGACAGTCGTTACGGTTAGTCGTCAGAATACCGAAAGTCGGACAACCAGTCTTACCAAGGGGTATCGTATTACCTAGTAACTGGGTTGTGGAGGTCAGATAGACAGTCGCTCCATGTAAAATACTGGTATTCAGCTGCATCCAGTTAGACTGGAAGGCGAACCCAACATAGTTGGAAAAAGACAAAGCAGATGATGACACACAGATACAGTTACAGCTAAAGTAACATTTAAACTAAAAAAAAAAAAGATATTTCAATGATCTATTTTTAGTTTTTATTAAAATCGGCCCCGGACTCTTTTTTAGAGATTGAGATTATTTTTCGCTATTTGGGAAAATCACCCTCAGTAAGTCTCTGGCTGCGTGTTGTCTATGCTCTACGAGAGCTAGTGTCGTAGCACTATATGCAAGTGATGGCACTATCATAGTGCCCATTATAGTCACCTGTTAGGGTTGAAGTCCTGCGGGACAATTCTCGTAATTTTAAGAACGTGCAGTCTGATCTCAGTCTCAACTCAATTTGTCAAAAATACCTTTAATTTCCCTACTTTAATTAATTGAATAAATATTAATTTTTAACAATTTTGTGATAATGATTCTCGCTGAGATGAGATTGTGACTAGATTTTGAACGTTTTTAATTATTGGAATTGGCCTTCAGGGCTCTGGTTACTTCGGTGGGCGCGTTGCGCTGGTGTGCGCTATACTCCACGTCGGCTTGTGTCGTAACACTATGTGCAATTGATAGCACTACGATAATGCCGTATATGATATTAATAGCTGTGCCCCGCGGTCTCACGCGCATAACTTTCGATCCCGTGGGAATTTCGAGATAAAAAATAGCCCTGGATTTACACATAGGCTACTTTTTATCTCGCTCGTCAGCTACGTCCATACCGACTTTCATCAAACATACACACACACACACACTAACTCACAAACTTTCATGTTTATAATATTAAGTAGGATTATAATAGTGCATATTATAGTCACCTGTTAGGGTTGAAATCCAGGTCCCTGGCTAGTTGGGTGTGCGCGTTGTCTATGCTCCATGAAGGCTTTGTGCAGTCCGAACGTGTGTCGTAGCATTTTATGTGCATGTCTTGTAGTACTGCGAACTGTTGATAGATTAAATATTTTAAGCTGGGGCTAGGAGCTTCAAATGTGTTCAATAGTGTTGGCGGCAGAGGTCATTTGAGGGTTGTTTATTTATTTAATACTTCAAGCACATACATGTACAGGGCGGAATTAATGCCACAGGCATTTTCTACCAGTCGACCTTGTAACATAATGTACATACTCACAGTTATCTTCATTCATTCCTCCAGGTCAGACAAGCATTCCGTTACCGTTAGGCGCTGATCTGACTATTCCTCACGATACCAGGTCACGTTTTATCCACAATCAGTACACAGACACAGTCATCAAACTTTAACATAAGACTACGACGATTTAGTGACATCCAAGGACTGGGAATTTCGCCCACATTGATTGATATCATTTTTCCTATAAACACTATACTTTTAATACGAAATAACTATAGATTTAATTGTATTTTATTGTTTAAATTCCCATTTTTAAGTTATATTAATATTGTATTGTATGTGTGTATATGGGCCTTGATGCCTGAAATAAATGGACAAATAAATAAATAAATAAATAAATAACCGACGAAAAACTTCTACGCTGTTTAGAATCATGTGCTGAATTCATGGTAACAGTTTGAGCGTTGATGGACCTGCCACGCTGTATAGTTTCACACGAAGAATATTTACCTGCGTATGACCCTGGTGCGGGTTCCACTTCCCGCCGGTGAACTTGAGGCGCGCGGAAGCGGCGGCGCGACTGAGGGCGGCGCCGGTCGTGACGTCATGCACGCAGACCCCGCCCTCACACACCACGCCCACACGCGCACTGTCCGTGGGGTGCCACTCCGCACAACGAATCTCTTCTTCAGGCTTCTAAATATTTGTTGGTGTTATATGGGTTGTATAAAAAATGTAACATCGCTAGACAAAATAATAAATATTGATTTGGTGGTGATAAAAAAAAATGGCTTTATGTCTCATATATAGGTACGGACGTCAGCACATCAAGTTACTACAATCTGTCAAATTTCTTTAATAGATTTTCAACTTTATCGCTAAAGCATTAAGGTTCAAGGTTGATTGGGAAAATTTGACAGTTTCGGGTAGCTTGACCTGCTGGCGTCTGTACAATTGCTATTCTTCTGTTATAGCTGTTGGTTCTCCTATAAATAAATGAAAGTATTTTCAAATTGGCAAGGTCTAATGCCCAATTTGCGGTGGACACCATTTACTGCACTTAGGCCCACTTGCACAGTTGCACTAAAAATCACTAATTACATTTACGGTTTAAGACATTTATAACTCAAAAATAATACAATTCACTTCTCATGAGAAATACAAGTTAATCATAATACTTAATACACGAACCTATGAAGAGCGGTAGGTACTCGTAAAAAAACTAGCAAGTAGTAGATGAACCCGCTTTTAAGAGGAACCGGGACCACCCCTATGTGCGGATGGTGATCACCGGGGTGGTTTTAGTGAGGTAAAAATCCCACACTCCCCGACCTCACTCCCCGGAGGTCGGGTGCCTTCTGAAGGTTTCCCCAAGAAAACAAAAAAAAAAGGTACTCGTAAATAAACTAGTAAGTAGTAGATGCACAAATATAATCTTCTTCCAAAAAAACAAAAAATAAAGAGAAAATTTAACGCTTAACATATTATGTTGTATGTTTTTGCCCGTCCGAAAAAGTTAATTAAGCGGGAGTATAGTTCACTCCGAAGAAACGAACTAAATACGGTCGGGCCCGTATTTTCGATGACGGACATAAAATGTAGGCCTGCAGGGCTCATACGAGCTCTACGGGTCTACTTCACTATGCCAAGCTGCATACTGACCTCTGGTTTGATAGTTAGAAGAAGTTCCATATCCTCTGCATTCCTGCCTTGTATGGCGCTCAAGTCATCCAAGTCTTTCGGTATAACCTGCCAAGATATGATGAAAAAGTATTAAAGGCATGTATTTAATCGAACTTCGAATTATTCCTATTTTGAGCTTCGAAAAATATTATTGAACACTAATAGGCGCCGATTCCCTTGTCCACAAACTAAACTAAATTTAAGTTCAGTGCATCTTTTTCTTTCTATTTCATTAAGAAAAGGACAGAAGATAAATATTAGTTTAGTCCTGTCAAATTAGTCAGCGCCTGACGTAAATTGACGTATTTTTAGTCGCCATGGATTTAATCACGTCTAAACTGTTTATGGAGTTTCTTAATTGAGGATAGTTTGTTTACAAGGGAATCGGCGCCAAAGATTGTGAATTATAAACGCGAAAGTTTGGATGGCTGATTAGACGGACGGACGGACGGACGGACGGACGGACGGACGGATGGAAGGAAGGACGGACGGACGGATGGACGGATGGACGGACGGACGGACGGAAGGACGGACGGACGGACGGACGGACGGATGGATGGATGGAACCAGGATTAACACATAGGATAATTTTTATCCCGATATTCCCACGGGATCGAAACCTATGCGGGTGAAATCGCGGGGCGCAGCTAATGTTTACATATTTTAAAAAGCTTAAAATAATAATATGTAAAAGTATATAAAAAGGAGGGGAAATAATCAACGGACATCCAAATATTAAATAATTCGTATTTCCTAAAAATACTAAACAGTTAAGTAACAGCGACCCCCAGTGAATAGGTCATGGAGATCGAATAGCCAGTCGTTACATGTAAAATGATGGTTAAAAAAATGGTCTGGTCGGCTGCATTTGGTTAGACTGGAAACCAACTCCAATGTGAGAGTTGAGCTGCACGATTTCTGACAAATGCGTGCACTGACTGGACAGGTCCTCTCAATCTGTGTGGTTCTTTCCTCAAACACCATCTCAGACATCGATCTACGTGGTCTTCATATGATCTGACCAAGATTATGTCTGGAATTTAAAAGAGACTGTGACCTCTGAGTTTGTTTCGGCCTTTCTTCTCAGACTAGTCAGATAGGAAACGCCGACCTCATCTAGTTTTGAAATATGATTAACATCATGTAAAAGTGTTTGTACAGATGCCAGCGCATCAAGAAATTTTCAACTTTATCGCTAAAGCATTAAGGTTCAAGGTTGATAGGGAAAATTTTACAGTTTCAGGTAGCTTGACCTGCTGGCATCTGTACAAACCTACTTCTAAAATAAAATCATTTATCATTTAGTGATTGAGACTAGACTGCACCAAATTCGGTTATCTCCCTTGCCACTATTGATTGGTAAATGTCTTACCTCAACTGTAGGAAGCTTGAATAAAGAGACTCCCATAGTGCACTGTGACGTAGCAGGGTCGTACGAGTTGTGCGTTGTGAGGAGTGTTGCAGCATCGTGTGGGGAGCATCGCAGGTGCCACACCTCGCCAATGTCATGCTTGAACACCTGGAAATTAATAAACAAAATCATTATTTCTGAAATTAAATTCATATTGTTGTTAGTAACAACATTATTTTGTTTGTCATCTATAACAAACAAAATAATAATATAATATACAGGATAGCAGGCATATCAAAGCGCAACCTGTTACCAACATGACACACAGGACACAGACATGACATGACATACACAGACATCGGGACCCCAAGGCATTGAAATTTTTGTTGCTTATTAAAAAAAAAATGCTGTTCATACATTTTGGCCATATAGGTGTTGCACTTTTATAGTGCAACACCTATATGGTGTTGCACTATACAACAGTTTTTTTTTTTAATAAACAATGAAAAATTTCACTGCAGGGGAGCCGGAATCATACACTGAATCTGGCATGCTATATGGTAACTGGTAACTGGTTATGCATCGATTTCCCTGCCACCCTGTGCCTATCAATCCTAAATAAAATACCAAAATATTTTGACAATACTTCATCAGCTTTAAGTTAACTAGAAAGAGAAGAAATTAGTACAAAAATGACATCTTACTTTAGTATGTAAAGCCCCAGTATCCTCTTCTAACTCCACAACGTGTATCTGATTGGAGTTGGGTTTCAGGCTTTGAGTTCCTATCAGGAATCTGATAGCATCACTCTCTCCATACTGCGGTGATAGAGCTCTGGTCTGGAAAATTAAGAAAATGAGAATAATTTAAGAGGTGTTTTTCAAGTTGTTTTTCAAATTCAAATTGTTTTATTTCACAGTAACAAGGGCACTTATGATTCGTCAGAGCTAGGTGCACAGTTCCAATTGGTAGTTTCCGAGAGGAGCCGAGAAGAAAGTCAACTGTTACTCTTTTAAAAATTATTGACTAAAACAATGTTTTCAAATTACATGATGTCAACAGGTAAACAAATCAAAGCATCAATGAACCTAAAAGTCCTATAACATTCACACATACACAAAAAAGAAAAAGAGGGTCAGTGGGTCATCTTAGGGGCGGAAGAGGGCTGGCCTATTTTTAGCCCAAAAAATCAGCAATGCCATCCAACGTGGTAATGCTACCAGCCTTTTGGGCACGTATCCCTTTGACAGCGATGAGGACGAATTTTTTTATGCACAATGAGGCCTTGCATTTTTCTTTAATTTTTTTATTATATACTTGTATATAATATATACGTATATATATATATATATATATATTAGTGTTAGCTTGTAAAGAGGTTAGACTTTGATTTACTTAAATTCGAGATAGGTGTAGTGTGTATGACACCTCAGATTTTCCTTATGGTTTCTCAGCACTACGAGAAAAGATACTGTGGACTCTAAATATTAATGAAATAAGGATAACAAATAAGCATCTATAAATGTAGGTATTCGATGACCATATCGTCGACATAGGTAATTGTAAATAGGATACCTGGTGCTCTAAGCCATATATTATAGAGTTTCCTTCTTCCATTTCAGCCCTATTATTAGTTTTCTTTTAGATAAAATGTTTATTTACAACAGCACAGCATTTTGGTTTTTCTCAAGCGTGTTCCCATCCAGTATATTATTTTTTTACTGCGGTTTTCTATCTCTTTTCATTTTCAATAATTAATCATCTAAAAAAAAGAGAAAGAGCATATTTACGCTTTAAATTCTAAAAAGGAACGAAAAATGAAAAGATTACGTGTTTACATATCACTTTTTGACAGTGACATTGACAGCAAAGGTTTACTTTCTTATTCTGTCACATTTTAAGTATTAGTCTTTTAACTTTTTCATAGATATTATTACCTTTAAGTCGAGAAACCTCCGCTAGAGTATTTTCCTCGTTCTTCGTAGAATGTAGTAACAAAAAGATACACGAATAATTTTTTTGGCTAGTGCAAACCTCAAAAAAGTTATCAATGGCCCGTCCAAATCCACCGCTTAGTTTACCGCGTTAGGGCCCCAGGTAAAAGGCCATTATTTGCTCATAATCGTTCGATGGGAATACCGACGCAGACCGTTGCTGTTCATCCGAACCTAATAGTGTGATAAGGCAATTAGCCAGTATTGATACTGTGTTAGTATATCTTTGTTTTGACAACACCAATCCGCTGGTGGGAAATATTTTGCATAATCCCATTTTATTTGTCACTACAGTTCAATAGAACTTAAGTACTTACTACTTAAGTTCAATAGTTGTCCCGGGTTATGAATGTTTCTTATAGATGAAATTGATAATATCTACGGTAACACTAGTGTTAATTGTATTTGTTATTCAACACATGAACCCTTTTATTCATAAAAGTTGCTTAAAGTTAAGTAGTGATTAGCGACTGTATAACCATACATTTATGACTATTTAATGTCACTTACCTTTAATCATCGTTTAAAAATAAACCCCTAAATGTGGGTGCACCTGCTATACACCTTGGTCCAACCCTTCGGTACATGCGTGATGTTCTGTTTTATTAAATAAACTAAAAACAGACGCAAAGTATCCGTTACTTATCCGTTATCATGTATTATTTCCGTACGAGCATAAAAGGGTAGGTAATCACAAAATAGCGACAGTTCAACTAGTAAATTGTCTATATTTAACAATCCACTTTACTTGTAGGAAAACAATAGGAAATAAACTAAATAATTATATAATTGCAGTAGAGACGGAATGCTGCACTTAAATAATAGTTATTCGCTTATAATTGACAGGCATTGCATACATCTAATAAATATTATATTACTAGATATTAAATATTATTATATCTATTCTGTTAAACTAAACTTCTGGTAAACTGTTTGCATGCCTTAGTTAAGGTATAAGGATCATTTTAAACTTAACATCTGTAACTGGTACCTACATACTTTCTGTGCAACTATAGAACTATTCTATTCATTCTATTCATCTAATACAAGCTAACACTAATATACATACAGGGTTTCAGGGACATCGACGCGCATACGTCGTGAAAAGGTTACACCTGGTGCTATAAATAAAATTACGAAAGTCATTCATCTCGGAAATGACCGGTTAAAAAAATTGACATTTTTGAGTGCGCAATGTAGGTCTGTATTGCAAACAACGCGATTAAAATGCTCCGCGGACGGCGCGTGCGCGCGCGCTACCTACCGCAATACCGCGCTGCCCTTTCGAGTTTTATTTCCATTGCTATTTTATGTGAAACAAGTGAATTTACTATTGTTTAATTAAAAATCTCATTGGGTTAGATAGAAATAATTATTTTATACAGTTTACGAAATAGCCGACGAAAAGTTTCAACGCAGGGGGGTCCAGAATCATGTAGGTACTGAATCCATGGTAAGCGGTTGCGCGTCGATGTCCCTGCCACCCTGTATATATTTATATTATGTACAACTACCCATATAAAAAAGGGTTGAGCTCATTGGGCATGAAAAAATTTGTCCACATAGAACAGAATACTCATTATTATGTAGGTATACACAATATAAATTACAGACATAAAATAGAAATTTTACAATGGGCGGTCTTGTCGCTAAGAGCGCTTTTTTAAAGACAACCTTTGGATGGATTAAAAAGGGGAATTAGAAACAAATACTGTAGGTAGTCTGTGGTGGTCCGCATCGCTGTCAGTGGCAAATAATGTCTCAGATCTAGCTACAAACAAATCAACCCTACTATCATCACGCCCTCTTACCCCGAATGGTTAAGTAGCTCTGTGTTTACCTGGGTGTCGGCTAGTGTATAGTATTCCAACATCCGCGCGTCGCTACTCGGTCACGGCCTACACGCTCAAGCGACACGCGCATTGCGACAGCGACTGAGGAGAACACAAATGAAAGAAGTCATTATAGGTTCAAGTCCGAGATGGGCTGCAGACCGCAAACTGCAAGCGACACCACTGGTTTCCAAGAATCTCTGGCTGTCCACCAAAGTCAACCTTATGTAGTGCAGGCTGGCTATAATTTAGCGCGGGTTTTATTCGAACATTCAAGCAAGTTTAGAACGGGGTGTCAACATTTTTATTAGGTTTTGCTCTACAGCTTCAAACTTTATGGCGGTTCTGAAGTGAGCTCGTTGCGCAGTACCACACCCCTCATACACGCGGTCACTTGATTTTATTACTGCGCAGTTATTTACCTCGTGTTCAGACTGTTCAAAGCCGCCATAAAGTTTGCATCGGGCTGTACCTAGGACTCTAAAATAAATATTTGGGATGCGCGTGATAGAAGGCTCGCTATACCTCGCGTTTTTGATGTCAGAACACTGGCCCTGACTAGACTATTAGCTGCGAGCAGGGCTTTGACGCCAGGACCATTGGCCTTGGTGTGATACCGGTGCCAAAGTAGTACCCTATAAATTGGTACCGTCTGGACCCAGGTACCGAAATAGCAAGTATCGGTACAGGACCTGTACTTTTGGTACCGATTCCAAGTCCTGGATGCAAATGATCACTCAATTGACAAAAGGTATGCAAATCCAACCTTTTATTGAAGTGAATATTTCTTTAGCACTTAGCGCTCTTTCTGAACAGAGAACGAAAGTGAACGGTCACACTCGGGTCGGTGACGCAGAATCGCGAATACTCGGCGCTGAATCGCGAATACGAGTACCCGGCGCTGAATCTCGAATACTCGGCTCCAGTCGTAAGTTATCATTTTTTATCGTGTGGCCATAAGCATACAACTTGTTTTTTTTTTTTTTAATTACGTTCTTTGTGTTGAGCCGCTGTTAGGCAAAGGTTTACTTTTCCAATTTTCTTTATGTTTTGCCTTCTCCGACCAATCGGTAAATGTAATTAGCATAGAAAGAAGGTAATGACTAATGAGTCACACGAGGCCGTGATGGGGCGGATGTGGATATGGCGTACACACTGACCGGAACTCGTGGACGATAGACGTCGTCGTTACGATGGAGATTAGAAAAAAAAAACTAATTCCCTAGGTTACGAGTAGCTGGCATGTATGACTCATTAGATACAGATATTTTTATGACAGCGCCTGGGCTCATTAAGTTAATAATCTGGTTTAGCTTCTAACCTCATCAGCCTACAGCAGTGCACTGCTGGTCATAAGCTACTCCAATTGCACTCAATTCAGTTCGATTCTCATCCAGCTGATACCAGCCACCCTGCGAAGATCGTCGCTCCACCTAACCTGAGGGCGTCCTACCTTACGTTTGTTGAATCGCGGACTCCACCCAAGAACACGTCTACCCCAACGGTCTTCGGTTCTACGGCTAATATGGCCGGCCCATTACCACGCAAATAGTCTGACTTTTTGGCCCCCCGTCCAAACTTTCCGACCTTGTCATTTGTACAGACTCTTAGAGTTAAGAAAGAAACGAAGAAAGAAAATACATTTATTTACGGAAAACATGACGCATAAAAAAGAACACAAACACACACAAAAAAAGAAAAACTAGATTTTTTTTTTCGGCTTTTAGTCTAACCGGATGCAGCTGAATACTAGTATTTTACATGAAGCGACTGCCTATCTGATCTCCACAACCCAGCAACTAGGTAATACGATACCCCTTGGTAAGACTGGTTGTCCGACTTTCGGTATTCTGACGACTCGTAACGACTGTCAAAGATCCACGAATGACAGCCGGGACCGACGGCTTACGGCTTTTTTTTTTTCTGGTGGGAAATCATCAAATGACCCCTCCCGCTCTGGGTGGAGCGGAAGGGAGTGTCAGACTCTTACTGACTAAAACCCAGCCATGTTCCTTCCTTCGCCCTTTATGTTCCGGGGTAGCGGTAACCCTTTCGGACAATCCCGCTGACCCGGCAGGGTAAATGAACCCTGTGCTACAGTTCTTTAAGTACAGGTTGCTCCAAGATGCTATTATCCGGATGCAGCTGAATAATAGTATTTTACATGAAGCGACTGCCTATCTGATCTCCACAACCCAGCAACTAGGTAATACGATACCCCTTGGTAAGACTGGTTGTCCTACTTTCGGTATTCTGACGACTCGTAACGAATGTCAAAGATCCACGAATGACAGCCGGGACTGACGGCTTACGGCTTACGACGTCATTCGCGGGTAAATTAGACTCAAGCCTGCTCAGCCTGCTGGTAAATCCGCCACTGAGTAAATCCTTAGACAGACCAACATATTTTAAAGTGGTGTATCCTACTTCCTACTATAATATTATAAACGCGAAAGTTTGTATGGATGGATGGATATTCCCACGGGATCGAAACTTATGCGGGTGAAACCGCGGGGCGCAGCTAGTTGTCTTCTAATCTTCATAATACTGTGTCCTATCTTGCTGTACGTCAGGGGCGGGGGAGCCCTACCCTTTGAAAGCAGCGACACACCGACGACAGTCGCACAAAGTGCATAAATGAATTATGCGCAAACGCCGCGACCCTTGACCAATAACAACATGTCGTAACAAAGAGCAGTGACTAATGTTTATCAGTTTTATCACATTTCTAGTAAAGCGATAATAGACAATAATAGCGCTTTCGACACGTGACGCGGCGTAATACGAGTTGGAACAGTTTGAGTAACTGAGTTAGGAGTGCCTATCGATTTGCTAGGTTCCTATATTCTGAGGGTCTACTCCCTGAGCACGAAGTCCGTAGTTCCAGCCGAAGTTACTGGCGGTTCCAAATGCGTATCACCTACGAACATATAATTTGTCCGGGACCCGATACGAGAATGAATAAAAACACGATTTTACAGTTGTTTCTATGTGCTCTCGGTGTGTATATCCCGTTCGAAAAGTTGATTTTTAGACTTTTTGTGACTGTCCAAATACTTCTATGTTCTATGTATATATATATGTATATATGTTCTATAATACTTTCAGACAGGCCCCTATTTTCGTTGACGGGTGTAGAGAGTAGCCTCCCAGAAAACGGACCGTTTACTCTAAACCAGTTCGAAATGTCTTACACCGCTTTAGATAGATTCTGGCAGAAATTACCTAAACCTTTATAAGCAGCGTTTATGGCAGGTCTTAGAAAATTATTAAAAGTTTGTGAGAGTATCTAATTATGCTTATTAGCTTATCTTTAAGGCGTCCAGTAAGGGCGCAGGGAGCTATCCAACTGTCACATTAAATGGTGGTGTCTTGAACCGTGTTCTTCAGTTTAAATATTTAGGGCATATTGTAGGGGAGGATTTGAAGGACAATCTAGATATGGACCGGGAGCGAAGAGCATTAGCAGATCTAGCAATCTGGTCGACCAGTTCAAACTGCCAAAACGAGAGATCACACGGCCCCGAAATTGGTGTTTTAAATTCTCCATCGTTGCATGAGCTGTGTGACTGTGTGTATCGCTCCATTGCATTGTCAACTAATTCTCTATCTGTCTACCTAATATCTAAACCTAATGCCTAATGTCTAACCTAAATATGTATCAAATCACTGACATTATAACGCCATTAGCAAAAATTATGGCACATTCACATTATGACATTACTGTTGCCCCACTTTGCATTTTGGGATCGGCTTTCAGTCTAACAGACGTGTAAAGGAACGGCTGCCAGTCAGACCTCCACAGCCCGTGAGGTAATTGCGTAGCACACTATCAGTAGCAATAAGGCGCGGTCCGAGGGGGTCCGTGGGGATCATGACCCCCCCAAAATCATTCAAGCTGTCGAGAGTCTGCATGATTTACTTTCCTTACTAACGTAAGTTACTAACTTTCTACTTGGAGACCCCCCCCCCCCCAATTTTGGGCTGCGACCGCGCCTGGTAGCAATGGGTTTCATTTTGACAGTTCAACAACATTGTACATACCTACGTCTAACTTTAAGCCTTTACCTTCTACTTTAAGAGAAATAAATGTCTTAAACCATATAAAACTTTGTTGAGCAGACAAATTTTCCGAACATGTGAAGCAATGGATTAACAATATTCTTCAAAATGATTCAGATTGAGATAGATAGTGTGTTACGCAATTAGGGTGCAGATTCCTGCGTAACACTCCCTTGGTGAGACAGGCGGCTTCTGACTACTCGTAACGACTGTCAAATATCTACGAATGACAGCCGGGACCAACGGCTTAACATACTTTCCAAGGCACGGAGGGGTCCCGATATGTAATTGACGGTCACCCATCCACAAACCAATCGCGACAAACATAGCTTAACCTTCGATTAAGCCCGTGCGGCTGTTATAATTTACCTACAAAATGATCAAAACATAATTAATGAATTTAAATACGGAAGCTCTAGTTTCAATGTCCTAGTAACAAAAACACATTACCCTTCATTGCGTCGCGCAGTCGGGTAAAAATATCTTGCGCTGAATATAACATAGCCTAGAGTCAAATTCACGTTTCCAATTGATGTTATTTCAAGTTAAACAAATATCAACTTTAGACAAGTGACAATTAAGTTGATTTCAGAGTGACTAGTACTATTGAAAAAGTTATAAAAATGTTTGAAGTTGTATCGTAAACTGAACTTTATTGTGTAGGTATTAAAGTTATTTTTCCAATAACTCATATTTGTTTACATGTTTGGCAAATAAATTGCAAACGCAGGGTAGATAAGTAATCATATTTTTTTTACGATTCTGTTTGTTCGTCGACATAAAAATATGTTTTTTTTTTTAACTGAAGCGTAACGAAGAAATTTGATGAATGTAACGTGCGTATTATGAATGGGTTTTTTATGTTTGCCATAAACGTAGTCACGAGAAGACGTTTATCTCTTTATTTATTTAATTGTGGCACCAACGACTTATTCACTAATACATTTTTTCGGGTAAGTACTGTAACAATTGAACTTAAAATCTAGGGTGAATTTGTCACTTACAGGTGTGCACAGCACTTACATATTTCAAGTTTTATAATTTTACATAGAGGTACATATAGGTCGAAAAAAAAAAACAAATCTACATGAAAACAAAATTGAAAACTAAAAAAAAAAGAAAAGAAATAACTAAATCTATTTTGTTGCTCTTTAAGTAATAACACAATCAATGACAAATAATACACAAGTAATAGTATATAAGTAAGTTTATCTACGTCGTTTGCACATCACCGCGGGATAACTTACCTACCTACCACGTAAGCCATTTATTTGTTTACTAGCAGCGCCTCGCGGTTTCACCCGCTTATGTTTCGCGAGTCTGTGAGGATGGATGGATGTATGGATGTTTGTTACTCTTTCACACAAAAACTACTAAACGGATATGGATGAAATTTGGCACACAGATGGTTTATAACCAAGATTAACATATAGGATACTTTTTATCTCGACATTCCCACGGGATCGAAACTTATGCGGGTGAAACCGCGGGGCCCAGCTAGTTGGATATAAAATAATCTAGCTAGAGTCTATCTCGATTATTTTAATCAGTCTAGCTGCTGGACTCTTTGTTCTCAAGTCACATGCTGCGGGGTAATTGCGTAACACACTAACAGTAGCAATGGCATTGTGACAGTTCAACAACATTCATTGCGTTATTTAAATGTTGAGCATATTTTGTTTCGAACAAATGTAGCAATGGATTAACAAAATCCTTCAAAATGATTCAGCGGGATACTTGCGTAACACAATAACAGTAGCAATGACTTTCGTTTTGACAGTTCAACAACATTCATTGCGTTATTTTGTTGCTGAGCAGATAAATTTTTCGAACAATGGAGTGATATTAATTTCGCAATTAAGAAACACAACTGCGCAACTGTAACTTGCGCACATTGGTAGAAAAATATTTCAGCTCTAGTTTTATAAAAAATAAAAAAAAATATATAAAAAAAAATATTTGAAATATTTGTAATATTTATTGTACGAGGCTTACGTAGGGTACGCACGATCACCCACGACCGAATACCGCGAAAATCCAAGATCATCTTCATCATCATTCATTCACATCAACATTGTTATTTATTAGTGATCGATGTCAAAAATACTATTTCTAAATCCATCCATGGATTACTTCTCAATATAAATCTCTGCAAATCGATCAAATTATATTTTAAAAAGAACAAATATTTTTTTTACGTTAGTCTTTTACGTAGGAAGACGCAATTTTCATAGTTTTGTGCAAAAACAATTACGTAGTAAAACATATAAAATATTTCTAAGTTTTGACGTAGGACCTATAAAAAACCTATCAAATTCTATTTTTTAAACGAAAAAATATTTCTTTACGTAAGCATTTTATGTAGGAAGACGTACTTTCATAGCTTTGTGCAAAAACAATTACGTACATAAAAAACATTTATAAATATCTCTAAATTTTGACGCAGGACCTATAAAAAACCTACCTCATAGTATTTCCGACTACAGATTATATAAAGCGGGAACCAGAGTTCGCGCCGTAAAAAATTAAAAACAAAACTGGAGTTAGCAACAGACTGGCCACTGGGATCATTAAAAAACAAGCTTAAGGGTGAACGTACACTGGTTACTAAAAGGCTAGACAAACATGTCCTTAGTTTGACCTGAACCATATTTTTTTTGAATTGTCAAAATCTTTAAAAGTAATATTTCGATGACCGACTGAAAATCAGAACCAATCGAATATGATTAAAATTATTGTCAAAATGACAGGCCAAACCAAGATCATACTAATTCCATGGGCCAAACACATTAGAGTCACATTGATATCAATTCGAATCAGTATTTCCAACCCGATTCGAATTAGAGTGAAAGTCAGCTGTCGATTAGTTCGATTTAAATGTCGACTTAGTTTTTCGAGACATCGCCAAGCGGTTGGTTGACTCTTCACGTGATCAGAGAAGCTGGTTATCTTTTTGGCCAAAGAATCAGCATTGAATTACAACGTGGCAATGCTGCCAGCCTTTTGGGCACTTTTCTTGTTGACAGCGATGCGGACGAATTCTTTGATGCCCAATGATTCTTTCCCTTCCATGTTTTATATACTTGTACAATTGTACATATTATTATTTTAGGACTGTTAGCTTTTAACTTACCTACTATAGTGCGGCCGACGAGAGAATACGTTCTTGACACCTGTCAGTTTAAAACAAACGAATACGTGTTTTATGAATTTGACGTTTATTATTTACTATCGCACTGACAGGTTTTAGGAACGCAATCTCTCGACGGCCGGACTGTAAGTATAGATGTATGAATAAGGAAGATAGTTAAAGAGAAATTATTTTGTTGAGGGAGACAGCACTTAGTTACTTTAGACTCAATATTTGCGTGAACACTGACATGCATATTAAAAATGTGCGTTTCATAGCAATTAGCATAGACAACATCTATTGAGTCTGTGTAAGTAGGAGCGGAACATCCGTCTGTAACTATGCTAAGGAAAGCTATCGTTCAACAAAACATAGTTTAGAACGATATTTATCCGCTGCTATGCTTATAAATATAGCTTACTAGCTGCGCCCCGCGGTTTCATCCGCATAAGTTTCGATCCCGTGGAAATATCGGGATAACAAGTGGTTATAAACAATTTGTGTGCCAAATTTCATCCAAATCCGTTCAGTGGTTTTTGCGTGAAAGAGTAACAAATATACATACATCCATCCATCCATCCATCCATCGATCAAACCATTCATCCATATAAACTTTCACGTTTATAATAATAATAGTAAGGTATTTTATCAATGTAGATTCCAAGGAATATCTTTATATACATACATATACAAATAAATAAAATTGAAGTGTCTGTTTCTTATGTCAGAATAACAGCTTTTTACTAAATGCAAATTAAACGGTACTAACAAAAAATATATAAATGACACATGATTATAAGACCTGAATCAATATTTATTAAGAATTATCTGGCCCTTTCCAGTGTTCCGTTTATATAGGAGACCAGCAGCGCCCCGCGGTTTTACCCGCATAAGTCTCGATCCCGTGGGAATATCGGGATATGAAGTATTCTATGTATTAATCCTGGTTATAAACTATCAGTGTTCCAAATTGCATTCAAATCCGTTGAGGAGTTTTTGCGTGAAAGAATAACAAACACCAATCCATCCTCACAAACTTTCGCGTTTATAATATTACTGGCAGCGCCTCGCGGCTTCGCTTGCATAAGTGTCGATCCCACGGGAATATCGGGATAAAAAGTATCCTATATGTTATTCTGATGCGTAAGCTATATTACTATAAAGTTTCATCAAAATTTGTTCAGTAGTTTTTGCGTGGAAGAGTAACAGACATCCATCCATCCATACAAACTTTCACGCTTATAATATTAGTAGGAATAAGTAGGATAGTAGGATGCCTTTCTACATTTTATTCTAGTACTAGATATAAAATTCAGTTTATTTCGTCTTTAAGCTTCGCCGTAGGAGTCTCTGTAAATATTTACAGAAAATGTCTTGCAGATAAGTATCGAATTCTAATTTCCTCACATTTCATACTTCGTTATCTCCGTTTGCGCGGTATCCGACTGCCTTAAAAGCATTTGAAAATGCGAATTCTAAATTTAAACGCAACATACCAAAGAGAACAAGAGTTTGTAGTCGTAAAAAGCGCATAAAGTTAGCGGTGCCTTTGACGCGGGTCCGGCCGGTATGCGAACGGGCAGATTTTGTGATAGGCTCGCGAAGGCATTTCGCCGATACCCTTTACCATTTATTCGAATGTTTTAAAAGCTTTTACTCCATATCCAATATGGTGGGCATTAGGAATTTAGATGTTAGATTTATGGTAATGTTTGTTTTGTCATTCAGTTGAACTTCAAGCTGTTTATTTTTCATATGAACGAATGGTGTATTTATCCTAACTAATATAAATGCGAAAGTAAGTTTGTTTGTTACCTTTTCACGCCTAAACCACTGAACCGATCATCCTGAAATTTTGCATATACCTACTCGTACGTTGTCAGGTGTACAGAAATCCCGAAATAAAGTGCTGTTCACGTGAGCGTGAAGGATGTTCGACTTACGATTCGAGCGACGATGTACTTACCCCCAACTTGTTACTTTTTTTTTGTGTTTGCCGCAAATAAACGTATTTTCTTTCTTTCTTTCTTTCTTCTATGTAGAATAGCCTAATTTGCTAATCAAAAACATTTCGTTTAGCTTTCATTAACAATATGCAAGTATATATATATGTACAGGGTGGCAGGTACATAGACGCGCAACCGCTTACCATGGATTCAGTACATGATTCTAAACCCGCCTGCGTTGAAATTTTTCGTCGGCTTTTTCTTAATTTTTACGTTTTTTTCTGCATTTTTTTACTGTGAACTGTATAATATCATTATTTATATTTAACCCAATGAGATTTACACCCTGTTTATATATGTATATATTATATAATATTATAAATGCGAAAGTTCGTATGGATAGATGGATGGATGTTTGATTGTTACACTTTCACGCAAAAACTACTGAACGGATTTGAATGAAATTTGGCACACAGATAGTTTATAACTAGGATTAATACATGGGATACTTTTTATCCCGATATTCCCACGGGATCGAAACTTATGCGGGTGAAACCGTGGGGCGCAGCTAGTATAATATATTTTATAGTATAATTCTGGAAACGTGTATACCTGAGTGCTTTTCCTTGCTAACTACAGTCCATTCACAGTAATTTTACCTCTGAAATAAACCTTATGGTGAAGAGAATAAAGGTCACAGTGATGCAAAATTACTGTGAACGGACGGTAAAATGTTTCATCTTCATCTGTTCATACTACCAAAAGTTTCGTGACCCAATACAGACTTGCCTAGTTTGAGGCCAATGTAAAACCAACTGTAATCTTTTTGCAATAAAGTTTTTATTATTTATTTGTTTCATTATTTATGACATTTGATAAAAGCTGTACTGAAATCAAATATGCATCATATTGTAAATCGTAGATCTATAGTGCAGATCGCCAGCAGTCTGAATCTCAGTAGGTAAACAACACTGATTAACAAGAGAACCTAATAACAGAAATACTTATGATGTAATACAAAATACGTAATTCCGTAATCAGCAACCAACGTATCGGACTCTTGGTCCAACGAATATAATAATGTTTACCACCGGAGACCCGAAGAACACACGTGATCATCAAACTGCAACTAACCGCAATATTTCGACGAATACACCAACGAAAACTATAAGTTTATCAGACGCGACTATTTGCCAAGAGGTCAGGGGGAGCGCGCTCGCGCCGGTCAAACAACGGACCACTTCAATTCAGAAACTTTACCGTATTTAGAACCTATTAAAAATAATCACAATTATAGATAATACATCGCAAAGCTGACTTTGCTGGTGATAACAAAATGCTTACTTTAGTGTCGCCCTTATACTGAGGAAGAAACGAGGGTGGGGCGAAAAATTCATAAATCGAACGGTAAATTTAATATGGCGCAGGAGTATATCATTTGAATTGTACGCGAAGGAGTATCAGTTGTGTCTTGGAGTCGGCAGGCGGCGGTCGTGTGTCCGACGGATAATTATATTTAGTGTTGTGTCTAATAGTGCGATGAAGTGGTCGATATTTGTTTGTTTGGTCGTGTGTTTGGCGAGGTTCTGCGACGGCTTGGGTAAGTGCAACCCTCGGATCAGAAAAAATTAGGAAGCTTTTTTCCAATTTATGAAATTACCTTTTTTGGTCCTCATTTCTGGTGTTTATCTTTCTTTATTTGATTAAAAATGGTTTGAATTGTGGTTGGTGTCATAAGTCGTGTTAATGTGTATTAAATCGGTGTTTCTAATGAACTCTGAGCCTGAACACTCCTTTAATTTCCGTGCTAAACTTGAAACATTTCGGCCTTCATCATAGTTTATTGGCAATCAATATTCTCAATAAGTATGCTTTAGCATATATAGACCACGTCTTTGGAGTGCCAGAGTAATATCTACAATCTACAATCGGGTAGCTTCAGGAACAGAAGTTTCGATGTTCATATACCTACTTTATTATTAATTCATACGATTATTACCCTTTAAGCGGGGTTTACATTATGAAAGTAGTGTCGTGAAACACTAGCTTGACTGTTTTGTTTCGGGCTTTAGCTAACTAACACACGGTTTTTGAAAAGCTGATGTCATATCTTATGTTAACTGCTCAGATAAGTTAGCTGAAATAATTGTTATTATTTCTCTGACAGAGTGTTAGTTGAGTTTATCAGCTTTTCAAAAACCGCGTGTTAGTTAGCTATAGCTCGAAATAGACTATTCAAGCTAATCCTCAAATTGTAAGGTAGGTAACTGTAATATTTTTTTTAATTGGCGCTCCTGAGCCACAAGTCAAGCGACGCTTAGTTTGTGGCTCACCAAACGTGTCACGTATTATATTCTTACTTTTTAATGAATAAACGTTATTATTAATAGTTTCATAATGTAAACCCCGCATCAATAAACATTCGTGTAAATAAATTATCCCATTCAAGCCTACTCGTAAGATACAACCAGCCAGTGTCGATAGGAGAGCTTGTTTCTGATAAAAACTGCGATAGCGCGGTGTCAGTGGAATTCCGGGCTTATTCATTATTTTTAAAACTATTGTGTAAAAGGAAACCGCTTTTTTAATAAACGTAACGTAATATTACGCCTGGAATCCTCGGAGGGTTAGGCAGAGGTGTACCTAGGTATAGTCTACCCACATTTTGCCAGGTCTGATGAGCAAGTCCCACATGTAGAAGGGGGCGAGCTTGTGGTCATCAACCGGGCACAAGTTCAAACTCTGGGATATTATAAAGAATTCCTAACGCGAAAACCCGATAACACTGCCTGACCTAGGAATAGCGCTTGCAACCACAACGCCATCGAGGCGGTATTTTTAATCGACTTCTGTAGGTATACCCACTACTAATATAATATTATAAACGCGAAAGTGGATGGATGGATGTTTGTTACTCTTTCACGCAAAAAGTACTGAACGGATTTGGATGAAATTTGGTACACAGATAGTTTATAACCAGGATTAATATATAGGATACTTTTTATCTCAATATTCTCACGGGATCGAAAATTTTGCGGGTGAAACCGTGGGGCGCCGCTAGTATATGTATACATATATTTAACAACAATTAACTTCTTAATCACGTATTAATAATATTTATATATATATAATAATTATTATGTTAGAATTGGGAAGAATAAAAAAAATGACTACAGGTAGTCATGTTCCGGGTCTGGCTGTTTGTGTATGTGAGTTTAAATGTTTGTAAACGCACCCACGATACAGGAGTAATTCCTAGTGTGGGGCAACGTTTTTAAAAAAAAGAAAAAGAAGAGAAAAGACCTGTTAAATTTTACCCCCATAGTTAAACAGAAAAAAAGTACATGAAATTAAAAGTGGGGTATAACTACTTAACAAGTTAAATCTAGTTTGGTTTCTGTACGCAAGTTTTCACAAACCGGGTCAGATTACGCCCAATGACTTTTACCCCTTACGGGGTGAAAAGGGATTGTTAATTTTACAGGAGAGGATTTTATTGCGTGGCTTGATTAACTCAAAAATTGGTATTTTATGGACATCCCAAACGTTTATTCAAAATTCCACCCCTCTGCGAAAGCGGAAATACTGAAAAGCGGGGATAAATTCTATAAATGAATAATCTTATTCATTTGGTTAATAAATTAATAAGATTCTTAGTAGTTTTAGTTTATTGATAATAAATTTGAAACCTGGCAAGAATACTTGCCCAAGTAAGTTATAAAGTTTCTTATTATTCGTTTTTCAAAACTACCCCTCAAATCGAGGTTTTGTGGTGTTAAAGTTTGTATGGAAGAATTTTATCGCGCGGTCCGATTAACTCGAAACTCATTATTAATACTTTTGGCCAAAAAGAAACAATAATAAGTATTTCGGGTTTTCGAAAATGTACCCCTGACGGGGCAAAAAGGGGTTACTATTTTTTTAAGGGGAGGATTTTTTTGCGCGGCTTGAATAACTAGAACATTCGCGCAGACGCCAGCACATCAAGCTACTACAATCTGTCAAATTTCTTTAATAGATTTCAACTTTATCGCTAAAGCATTGAGGTTCAAGGTTGATTGGGAAAATTTAACAGTTTCGGATAGCTTGACCTGCTGGTGACTGTACAAATAATCTTTGAGTAAAATTATGGAAACATGCTTATCGATTTTTTTTTAATTCTACCCCCGTGAGGGTGAAAAGACGGGATACAGTTAATATGAAAAATCTTCAGCCAAAGAAATGATGGATGGATTAAGCGAAACATGGTGTGGCTAGAAAAGGTGTGAATTCTGAGATGTAGCTGATAGAAATATGTAGAATAGGAGGATGTATGTAGGATAGGTATAGGAGGCTTTTGGCCTCGTATAGGACTTTCTGTTTAATTTTTCTTTTTGTAACATTTTTTTTATATCATTAGGTTTTTTTATTTTGATTGTGTAAAGTTTAGTTTTATGATCTTCCTGTACGAGTCGCAATAAATACTTTTTCTTTCTTTCTGTATGAAAGAAGGTCAAGCCCAAATGGATTGGGATAAGAGCAAAAAGACGATGATGATCAAGAGGAACTGTGAGTAAAAAAGTTTGATACACATAGTGCGCTTTTAGTATTTCTAACGGACGGAAATAGTTAGACGTCCAAGGTAGACATTTGCTGTCGCAGACTTTTATTTAGAACTGTTTAAGACATACAATTCCACGATACATTATTTTCGTGTAACTCTAACGCGCCAAGATAGCACTCGGAGGGTAGGAATTTTTCCGACTTACTTGATACTTACCGTTATATTATGGCCAAATCACACAAAATCTTTATAAATTGTAGCCTATGTGTTATTCTGATGTATAAGCTATATTACTGTATAGTTTCATCAAATACATTTTAGTCCACAAAATGTATGGGAATGAAACGTGCGCGTTAGAGTGAACGGAAATTTGAAAAGCGTCTTCATATATTTCTATACAGTTTACTTCCCTGTGTTCCTTGTATCGTGATGCCGTGACTTGGACGTGCACGTTCACGATAAGATCGCCACGATACAAAGTATAAAAGCGCTCATTAGCTCACCGGTTTCCAAGAATTTCACAAAGATGGATACAATAAATAGTGAGCGTCAAAATGAAGGGACGAAATCTCCAATGTCTGTCATACATACAGGGTGGCCGGAACATTGACGTCCAAAAATAAAATTTAGGTCCCTCGTATCGTGGGGTATCCGAATCACCCCCATGTATGTTCCGCGACTTTTCATAGTTTTCGAGTTACGAATTTTTTTCTGATTTTTTGAGAATGATCGACCTGACCAATCTAAAAAATGGCTTTGTCGAGATTTTTTTTTTTGCAACTGTATCTTCGTGAGTAGTACTTTTATGCATAAAATAATCAGCTTCGTAACTGTGATGAAAGTTATGAAAAAGTTGGTCTAAAGTGAAAAAATTACGTTCGGTAAATTATGGCTTAGCATTTTAACTTTAAATAAAAAATTTAAACAGGAAACTTCATGGTTCCTAAGTAGGCTTCAAGAATGCGCCAGACTCTCAGCTTTCATAATCATAAAAAAATTAGCACTTTAGACCAACTTTTTCATAACTTTCATCACAGTTACGAAGCTGATTATTTTATGCACAAAAGTACTACTCATGAAGATTCAGTTGCAAAAAAAAAATCTCGACAAAGCCATTTTTTAGATTGGTCAGGTCGATCATTCTCAAAAAATCAGAAAAAAATTCGTAACTCGAAAACTATGAAAAGTCGCGGAACATACATGGGGGTGATTCGGATACCCCACGATACGAGGGACCTAAATTTTATTTTTGGACGTCAATGTTCCGGCCACCCTGTATATAAAAAAATAATACCATTAATCTACTATTTCCTACCTTTGCTATAATTTTAGCTACCATATCATAGTTTGGTCCCTCCATCATGATGTCAAGATGGAGGGACCAAACTGATACACTACTCCCTGGAATGTTCTACCTACTTAGTGTTACCATAATTCTACCTTAATATTATTGATTTTGGCTGCCCGAAACATTTATCGTTTTAAAGATATCAATTATATAAGTTGGTTTCTCCAAGTTGACGATTCCATTGTTTAGTGCAACAGGTAAATGGGCGGTTTATTTTCGATCTTCGAAGGGTAAATGTTTAATACCTATTTACTACCTTCTAATTGTGCAAAATGTCTTACGTTAAAGTTTATTTTAACAAGCAAAAAAAAAATTAAAGGAATAAGTAGGTAGGTACAACGTACAAATTTTAATCGTAGTAGCATTAATAAAGGCGTTGTTTTTTTTAAATAAGAATACCACAAAAATATCTAGCTAATATAAAATGTATCTTTGGTTTTCAATTATTAATATTTATTTGTTCATTTTATTTAATTCTCGTAATACTCAATGTAGTTAAACACAAGGAAAATATTGAAGGTAGTTCTAATATATAGAACATTAGAACTACCTTCAATATTTTTTAAGGTTGATGATTTTATAATACAACATAATCAATAACTCTCAGGAGAAACTAAGTTGGCTCTTAGCAACTTACATTCGGACAACACTGAAAAGAATTAGGCCCAAATTACAAAAAAAAATATAAGACACAAAAAGTCAATGAAATTTATATGAAAAATCTTCAGCCAAAGAAATGATGGATGGATTAAGCGAAACATTGTGTGGCTAGAAAAGGTGTGAATTCTGAGATGTAGCTGATAGAAATATGTAGAATAGGAGGATGTATCTAGGATAGGTATAGGAGGCTTTTGGCCTCGTATAGGACTTTCTGTTTAATTTTTCTTTTTGTAACATTTTTTTTATATCATTTGGTTTTTTTATTTTGATTGCGTAAACTTTAGTTTTATGATCTTCCTGTACGAGTCGCAATAAATACTTTTTCTTTCTTTCTTTCTTTCTTTCTTTCTGTCTTTCTTTCTTTCTTTCTTTCTTTCTTTCTTTCTTTCTTTCTTTCTTTCTTTCTTTCTTTCTTTCTGTATGAAAGAAGGTCAAGCCCAAATGGATTGGGATAAGAGCAAAAGACGATGATGATCAAGATGAACTGTGAGTAAAAAAGTTTGATAGACATAGTGCGCTTGTAGTATTTCTAACGGACGGAAATAGTTGGACGTCCAAGGTAGACATACGAGTATGCTGTCGCAGACTTTTATTTAGAACTGTTTAGGACATACAATCCCACGGTACATTATTTTCGTGTAACTCTAACGCGCCAAGATAGCTTTCAGAGGGTAGGAATTTTTCCGACTCACTTGATACTTATCGTTATATTATGGCCAAATCACACAAAATCTTTATAAATTGTAGCCTATGTGTTATTCTGATGTATAAGCTATATTACTGTACAGTTTCATCAAATACATTTTAGTCCACAAGATGTATGGGAATGAAACGTGCGCGTTAGAGTGAACGGAAATTTGAAAAGCGGCGATAGAAATATATGAATATTTCTATACAGTTTACTTCCCTGTGTTCCTTGTATCGTGATGCCGTGACTTGGACGTGGACGTTCACGATAAGTTCGCCACGATACAAATTATAAAAGCGCACATTAGCTCACCGGTTTCCAATAATTTCACAAAGATGGATACAATAAATAGTGAGCGTCAAAATGAAGGGACCAAATCTCCAATGTCTGTCATACATATAAAAAATAATAATACCATTAATCTACTAGTTCCTACCTTTGGTATAATTTTAGCTACCACATCATATACATAATATTTTACCAAAATGCTTGGTACCTCCATCATGATGTCAAGATGGAGGGACCAAACTGATAGACTACTACCTGGAATATTCTACCTACTTAGTGTTACCTTAATTCTACCTTAATATTATTGATTTTGGCTGCCCGAAACATTTATCGTTTTAAAGATATCAATTTTCGATCTTCGAAGGATAAATATTTAATACCTATTTACTAACCGCTAATTGTGCAAAATTTCTTACGTTAAAGTTTATTTTAACAAGCAAAAACAAAAAATAAAGAAATAAGTAGGTACAACGTACAAATTTTAATCGTAGTAGCATTAATTACGGCGTTTTTTTTTTAAATAAGAATACCACAAAAATATCTAGCTAATATAAAATGTACCTTTGGTTTTTAATTATTAATATTTATTTGTTAATTTTATTTAATTCTCGTAATACTCAATGTAGGTAAACACAAAGAAAAATATTGAAGGTAGTTCTAATATATAGAACATTAGAACTACCTTCAATATTTTTTAAGGTTGATGATTTTTTAATACAACGTAATCAATACCTCTCAGGAGAAACTAAGTTGGCTCTTAGCAACTTACATCCGGACAATACTATTCTTCCTAAGAAAAGAATTAGGCCCAAATTACAAAAAAAAAAAAAAATATAAGACACAAAAAGTCAATGAAATTGATTCAATTTCTGCTGAAAATCCATCATTTGTTGAGAATTGGCGTGGCAAAGGCAATACTAAAAAAAATTATAGTTAAACACACTTTCGGAAAAACCCTTTTTGATTAATGGTTCATTAGTAAAGCAGTAGATGGCTTATCATCTGTTAACACATGTGCCTTTGATGCCTTTTCCCAATAAATAGCTATTGGATTAGTAGATGGACTTCAGCCTAATGTAAATATCAATAATACAGATGGTAATATTATGTCCATTGATTTTATTAAAAAACTTGTAAGTAACGATACTAAGGGTCAGTTCACACCGAGACGCGACGCTGCGCGCACACTTTAAAAGAGCGACTCAAAATATACTTTATTTTCTACACGAAAAGGTACACATTGCATTGTGAGAGTTCAGAATACGTTGTGCGGTGCAGTAGGTCGTTTTAAAGTGTGCGCGCAGCGTCGCGTCGCGTCGCGTCTCGGTGTGAACTGACCCTTAACGTGATGATATTTATAAAATGCGTAATGCCATACTCAAGAAACATTTCAGATTAACGCCTGTGGGAAACCATGAACAAATACAGGGCGAATGCAATATTGCTTATTTATTAGAAAATGTTGTCAACGATGTATTTTACAGTGCAGAGATTGTCAGGTCTTGCACGAACAGTGATTGTCCTAGTGATAACATTAGAAGGAAACGTGGGTTTATTCCTTTGGATTTAAACATCATATAGAAACAAGGCATTGGAGCGTTAAATGCTTCTGCTGAAACTATTTTGAGTGAAAATTTGGCTCCCTGTAGAATAACCGGTTGCTATGGTATAAAAACAGAGATTTACTCTCTTATCAACGCAATATTTTTTGATCTGTCTTCTGATGAAAAAAGCAACCTATACGAAATACTTAATGGGTATCATTTAAGGTATCACCAATTTAATTAGTTTTGTGTTTCTTAAATAATAGGGTTTGTCCTCAAAATAGTAGATCTGTCACCAAAATGTAGTCACCAAACAATGCAAAATCAGTTCCACAATAAATCACCTAAAATCCTGAGATATAAGGTCTAGTACCAAATAAATGTTTTTGTATGTATTATAATAGGTGTGTCCTAATAAGTATTTAAGCAAACTAATTTAAAGAGATCACCAATAAATCATTAATGTGACCTAACCTAACTTAACTGTTTCCTTTTACAAAAGCGATTCGCTTCTGGCACATCGCCGGCCGCTGCCGCGGCACGCTCGCTTCGCTCGCTCGGCTCGTGCGTTGTTTGTCATACTCTAACCTAACCTAACCTAACTGTTTCCTTTTACAAAAGCGATTCGCTTCTGGTAGTAGTAGTAACAAAACTGTTATTATAAGAACGAAGTTTATATTCATGTAATGCAATATAATTTTATTGGTTATCGATCTCTTATTTTACACATATATTAACATTAATTTGATAATTCATACCTGGGAACAATTTTTGTTTATCTGAGAACGAAAATATTTCGTGGCGATAGATCTATTTATTAGGTGATACAACTTGATGACAAATATAAATTTTGGTGATAGAAAATATAGTTCCCATACTTAATCAGTTAAAATTAGGAGATAAATATTACAGAATTCTTTCAGTCATTGATTTTATCCCGCCAATATGTGGAGATGTTGGCCACTACAGGGCAAATTGTCCAAGAGTTCTTGGGAAATGGTGACGGCACGGTTGGCGCAGTGGTTAAGCGATTGACTGCTGCGCTGCGTGTCGCGGGTTCGATTCCCGCACAGTACAAATATTTGTATGACCTACAAGTAGTTGTTCCGGGTCTGGCTGTTTGTGTATGTGAGTTTAAATGTTTGTAAACGCACCCACGATAAAGGAGAAACTCCTAGGAAGAATAGTGGTGGTGGCTTGTAGTTGTCTTGTAAAATGAGATGGATACAATTACTATGCCTAATATTGACATCTGAGAAACTTGAGGAATTTCCCTTAAGCTCAACATGACATCAATATAGAAAGATAATAGGTATATAGTTGCATAGTGTGGCACGCCCCCCAGCTAGATGGACGGACGACCTTAAGAAGGTTGCTGGGACGGACTGGATGCGGAAGGCGGACGACATGGTGTTGTGGCGCAGCCTGGGAGAGCCCTAAGTCCAGCAGTGGACTACGATAGGCTGAGTTGATTAATTGATTGATTGTCGCAGAAATCCAGCATTTATAAGTTATAACGTAGTATTTTTTTTAATTGTTTTATTATTATTTGATGTTCTTCTTCTTGTCGCTGGCACGACTGTTTTAAATGCTGTTTTCCCAAAACTTTGCCACTTCCACGGCATTGTCGGAGGCAGCGCAGAGATCACGTTGACTGCATGTCTTGGGACACAGAGGGCGGTTAGGAGGTGGAGCGTGGTTTGTGACATAGCTCCACAATCACACCCTACTGCCGTTCCGTCAAGGTAGCCACACTTTACCAGGTTGTACTTAAATCTTCCCACTTGTGTAATTTTTTTTTTAATTTAGACATTTTACAAAGGGTGACACAATGGGCGGTCTTATCGATAAAACCGATCTTTTCAAGACAACCTTCATGCAGAGAACAACATGTTAAATGTTACCCTTATTAGTATAGATTGATACTAGTAAATATTTATAAAATACTAGTTTATGCCCGCGATTTCATCCGCGTGAAATTTCTTGATCCCCGACCCACCGTCGCATCGCAACACCTGCCCGCGCCATTACTTCGTTTTCGGTTAGCGTTCTTTTTGAGCTTTTTTCTTTCTGCTCAGCTCCTAAGGGTCATAGCGTAATGTAAAATAACCTTCCTTAAAAATTGGGCTATCAAATGCAGAAATAATTTTTGAAATCCGACTGGTATTTCCAGAGACAACCCCACAAACAAACAAATTTTACCTCTTTATAATATTAAAATGTTACCGCATTATACCTAGCCTTTCAACTAAATGACGCGGCGGCCGTTCAACTAACGGCCTGAATGATATTCAATAAATAATAGTTTAGGTTGGAACTGTAACAAATATACTTAACGCGCGAGCCGAATTGGTCGCAGTAACTAAGCCAGGGCACCGGAACTAAATGGGTTAGGTTAGAACTGTGATCAACCGCGTGCGAGCCGAGCGAGCGAAGCGAGGCGAGCACTAACTTCCAAAGGCCAGGCGGTGGACTAAACGGCTAATTTAACCAGTTGGATGCGACATATGCATAACTAGCGGACCCGTCAGACGTCGTCCTGCCCGGAAAAGCAGCGCCTCCTACCGGGTCCAGCTGTGTTTTTAAACCATCCAGGAACCCATTGAAATATATACAAAATTTCATCCAAATCGGTCCAGCAGAGTTAGGTGACAAACACACGTACAGAAGAATTATATATATTAAGATATTGCACATAGATCATCTCTAGTCTCCACCAAATAAGCTATATATTCAAATTTTATTCGTTTCAAATTGACGTTATTTCAAATTAAAAAAAAAATCAACTTTATTTTAAATGGCAATTAAGTTGATTTCAGAGTGACTACCACTATTGAAAAAGTTATAAAAACGTTTGAAGTCGTAGCGTAAACTGAACTTTATTGTGTAGGTATTAAAGTATGTTTCCATAAACTCATATTTGTTTAAATTTTTTGCGAATATGTCGCAAATGCAGATTAGCATGAATACATCTTAAACATTAATATCAACAAATAAAACTAAAATGAAAACTCTTAAAAATATCGAACGCGTTTTATATGAAGAGTCATAGACAAGTTTACATATTACATATATGTATGTAGATTGTGAAAACGTGTTTTGTTTTTTAAATATTTTATCTTTAAAGTAGCGATTCGTCTATTCTTCGCACGGTTTTTACGACTTCACGAAGCATCAAGATTTCGTTTTAGTATGTAAGTTAAAGTGTTTAGTTTTGTAGTTTTGGTGTGTGTGGCTAAATAATAACAGCCGAACAGTTCGATCGATCAGGTTAAGCTACGCTTTCCGCGGTTGGTCTGTGGATGGGTGACCATCTTTACATACCAAGACTCCTCCGTGTCTCGGAAAGCACGTTAAGCCGTTGGTCCCGGCTGTCATTCGTGGATCTTTGACAGTCGTTACGGGTTACCAAGGGGTATTGTATTACCCAGTTATTGGGTTGTTGAGGTCAGATAAGCAATCGCTCCACGTAAAATACTGGTATTCAGCTGCATCCGGTTAGACTGGAAGCCGACCTCAACATAGTTGGGAAAAGGCTAGGCAGATGATGATGAATGTAAGTTTAATAATAGTAGTTTAGTATCTTAACTTTATGCACATACACCTTTAGAACCCGCCTGGAGCCCGGAGTTTGGAAGTTGGCAGTGTAATACCCCCGTGCCTTAGAAAGCACGTAAAACCGTTGGTACAGCGCCTGATCTCTCCGGTCGTGTCGGATTGCCGTCCCATCGGACTATGAGAGTGAGGGAATAGTGAATGCACCGGTTTCTGCGCACACACTTGTGCACTATGATATCTCCCGCGTGGATGGCTAGTCTCCGCTGAGATTGGCCATAATTCGGTCTGGAGGACTCCACAAATATAAATAGCATAATAATCAGAATATAATGTTCCCACTGCTGGGACACAGAACCTCTCTGTGAGTGGGCCATATTCCACCACGCGGGCGCCAGTGCGGGTTGGCAGATGTCACATGTCTTCGAATTTTTGGTTCTAGGACATGCCGGTTTTCTCACGATGTTTTCCTCCACCGTTTTGAGAGCAGTAGTGATGAATACCATATACATATTCCAGAATAAACCCTCTAAATGATGGTAAAAGCCGCATTTAAAATCGGTGTGTGGTTTAGATGCACAACGCGGTTGCACAGGCAGACACGCAAAGCAGTTTAATTTATAAGATGTATAGAAATAGATATGAGGAAAATGTCGTGTGGAAAGTTTTGAGTATGAATGTGGATGGCGTGATAAGAGTAGGGGAAAACAGTAGCTACAAGAAAGGGAAAACCAATGAAACGATGGATGGACTGTGTGAAAGAGGATATGGATAGAAAGTGGGCACCGGGTGACTACCGAGATGACGACTAATAGTCAAAAGTATGTATATTAAAGTTAGCCGTACTGGGGCGTCTGCTGCAGGTGCAGAACACCTCAAACGGTGAAAATATTCCAACCTGATTGGGAGTTACGAGTATATGTTCGAGCCATTTGGGGTTAAAATACTAGGGCCGTGGGGTCCGAGTGCCCACTTGTTTTTTCGAGATATCGCCAAGCGGTTAGTCGACTCTTCACGTGACCAGAGGGCTGGCCTATTTCTTGGCCAAAGAACTGGCTTCGCCATACAACGTGGCAATGCTGCCAGGCTTTTGGACACTGTTCTTGTTGACAGCGATGCGGACGAATTTTTTGATGCCCTATGATTGTTTTGCTTATTTTTTCTTAAATGTTAGCTTATATTAGGTAAATATTATCTTGATTAAGTATATAAAATAAATACATTCTCAAAAGTATGGAAAAGATAAAAACTTTTTACAATAAAAAAAACAACCGACTTCCACAAAAAAAACACTACGAAGTGAAAAATAACTTTAATTTCGGAAGTCGGTATCGTTGGTTCCGCATTTTCGTTTTTTGACTATGCTAGCTATTAAAACATCATCAATATAAACTGAGTAGAAAAAAATCGTATTATTGAAGCTAACTCAAAAACTACCCAAGCAAAGTTAAAAAAATATATGGGACCACCCCTGAGGCACACCTTACCCATTAAGAATTTTGCAAGAATTTTTTCCGTCTATATGTATATGACGGTTATATGCTCGAACATACATTAAAAAAAAACATTCAAATTGAGAACCTTTTTCAGAAATATTCAGCTGCATCCAGATACTGGAAGTCGACCTCCACGTAGTTGTCAAAGGCGAGGTAGATAATGATGAATCTCTTTGACATTTGCGTCTGGCGCCAGCCAATTTCAGTCCAATCCAAAGTCCGCAACAATTTAGTTGTAGACGTAAAAAAAACAGTTCTCAGTAGAACTATTGATGTTGATACAAGTGATTGGTGGTCGCTTGACGTAAATCGAAGCTCGATTGGATCCAATTGGGCGTGATTGAGCTGATTAGTCAGGCGCCAAACTCGTACTGCTTTCGACATTGGTTATATTTTTAGCCTTATCAGTAACCAGTTTACCTTTTTCTGATATCAGCATAGCTATTCTCAACCAGCGACAGGCTATCGTATCGAAAATGAGACATTTCGATAACCTGATTCGCTTTGCGCCCGACGCAAACAGCTGTCGGAAGAATGGCGGTCGTCTACTTGATTTAAACTGACAAAATTTTAGCGTTTTGGACTTGTGAGCGTTTAGGACTCCTACGACAACATTGATTGATGTTCGATACGGTGCCTACGGAAGCGTATCGAGTGGTTGTGAAATCACCAAACAGCGTTGCTGTTTTTCCGCTTTGAAGGGATATCCTTCGAGGAGGCTTTCGAGAGACAGGAGACATAACAGCTTTGCTCTGGAATGGCAACGGATCTGAGATATCTCTGGTATTGCCAAAGCTACTTTGGCAGGTGATCACTTAACATAACAAATCCAGACTTGGGGATCGAACCAAAGTCGCTATTGGAGGATTAAATCGAACTTCTTTATGTAAATGAACGGCTTTTTCTTCAATCAATAATTTAGGATGATTACTTTCTTCTATTATAATTAGAATCAAATCATACAGGGTGGCAGGGACATCGATGCATAACCTGTTACCATCTACATTATTCCAGACTCCTTGCGTTGAAATTTTTCGTCGGTTGTTAACCATCGGGCCAACGGCTTGAAGTGCTTTCAGAGGCACGGTGGGGTCTTGGTATGTAAAGATGGTCACCCATCCACGGACCGACCGCGCCGAGCGGAGCTTAAGACCTGTCAATCGACCCGTGCGGCTGTAATTACTTAGCAACAAACCCCTCTAGAAGAGCCGCTCATAAAGGCTAAATTAATGCACCTATCAATGCATCTACTATAAATGCACTGTAATATGCTAGCACAACTTGGCCACGACCTTCGCAAGCTGAAGCATCATGCAATGGAACGATGTCAAATAATATAATTAGAGATATGAGTACAATGGCGTGATTGCGTTGTGTGAGAACGGTTTTCCTTGAGACCACACAAGATTTATTTATTCTAGTACCCGGATGGAATTTATAGTACACGCTAATCTTTTACTGGTAATTGTCTATAGATTTTGTTGATAGAATTGGAAATTAATAAACCGTTACAAACACATACACACGCACACATACACACATCCTCTGAAATTAAGGTAACCTTGAATTGATGAAAACTGGGTACAAAGAAAATATGGATGGATTGTGTGAGGAAAGATTTATGAAAGATAAGGATGTCAGAGACAACCCAAGTAACATGGGACAAGGGCAGCAAGATGATTATTATGTTGTTGGCCTTCAACTCGACGGTCGATCTCTTTGTCCTGGACAAAGAGATTATTAGATTAAGGGCTGATTTTTCCAACGCCAGATAACTTTATCGGAGGAATAATTTTTAATTTTTGACAATTCTTCCATATAAAACTGTCAGACATCAATTTTATTCCAAGAATAAAAATATCGGTCGATTGAAAAATCAGCCCTGAGTCATTGTTACTAATACTATGTATATGAAGTCAAATTAAGAAGTGTCAAAGGGACAAGTGTCAAAGTGACAGGTGTCAAACTATGGAATGTCGACTAAGAGTGTAACACTGGTAAAAAAAAACTTCCCGTGGTACTACTGGATAACTTGGTAGTTCTACGGGATTGTTTTTACTACTGGTAGTAATACTGGTAGTTCCATGGCCAACAAACGAACGTATCATCCTTCACATCACACATCTTTCCTTTCTGCATCTTCTCCTATAGCCATCCACATTAATTCCTCCGCATCTCTGAAAATCCGCGCTGTGCTGTGGATCCTAGCACAGCATCATGCTGAGTGGAAGCCTTCTTGTCACAGTCATGACGTGCAGCCGTCGACTATTTTTGCTTTGTGCTCGTGACTATAGATATATTTTGCTTTTATTTTTCCTTATTATTAGAATTAATTATCTTTTTGTATGCACGTGTTTCTGTGACAAATAAACCTTTTTTTCTTTCTTTCTTTCTTTCTTTCTTTCTTTCTTTCTATCACATGTCCATAGCACGACAATTGGCTACTCCTCAGCTTTTCTCAAATCATTGTGAACTTCTAGGAAATTAATTTACAATCTAATTTTTAATGTACAGGATAATTGTTTTGCATGTGACAAAGAAAATAAAATTGTTACGATAACTAGATATTGCAAAAACCCCTCTATTGTTCAGTTTTTATGATGTAATCTTCTCCTTGAAGGTTGAGTTTTATGCAAGTAATATCAGTAGCTGTGCCTTTATCCACAGCATTATCACCTGATTAACATACCCTTACCTCATTATTATTAATTTCCTTCTCATTAGTTCATATAACCCTATTGATTGATATTTCATGAGATAACCATTCAATAGGATTATAGAGGGTTGTATTGACGATTTTAATGATTATACATATAACTCTGTAAAAATACATACTTGTTACGCTTGCAAATCATATTTTGTTAAACATACAACCTAACACTGGCCTGCAAATTGCAAAAAAAACGTCAAAAAACCTGGTTACCTTAACGCATCCCATCTTTGTGTGACAGTTGCATATATGGCACGGACGGTGTGGCGACGGTAAGTTCATTACAAGTCGGCAAATCGGGCCGCCATGACCGACCTACAAATTAAAAACTCCCCGATTCGTCTCCCAAGCCCACAAGTGTACATTATCAATAAGCGAAGTCTACGGAGGCGACGTCACAGCTTTATCTAAGGTCGGGGGTCGCATCCGACGCGTTCATTCATAATATGGACGCGGCTGGCCGCTATCCGATGCTGACGTCATCGACCACGCGCCGCCCGCGCGCCGGATTTTGTCAAGTTTAATACGTTAATGACAATATTTACTATTATTATAAGTGAAATATTATTAATTATGAGTTGTGTCTTTATGGTTTTCAAATGAGACTTCTCGGCATATTAAATTGTTAGTTCTGGTTGTCTTGAGATTTTCTGCAATCTGCCTAGCCTATTCCCAACTATGTTGGGGTCGGCTTCCAGTCTAACCGGATCCAGTTGAATATCAGTATTTTACATGGAGCGACTGCCTATCTGACCTCAAAAGCCCAGTTACTGGGTAACACGATACTCCTTGGTAAGACTGGTGGTCCGACTTTCGGGCTTTAGACGACCCGTAACGACTGTTAAAGATCGGCTTGAAGGGCTTAACGTGATTTCCGAGGAAGCATGGTACAGACGCCAGCAGGTCAAGCTACCCGAAACTGTCTTATTTTTCAAATCAACCTTGAACCTTAATGCTTTAGCGACAAGGTTGAAAATCTATTAAAGAAATTTGACAGATTGTAGTAGCTTGATGTGCTGGCGTCCGTACAAAAGCGAGGAGGCCTATACTCAGCAGTGGGGGAATAAGGCTGCCAGCGATTATGATGATGACTTTCTAAGGGTAATCACAACTCTAAGCTAGCCCAAATTTCACCGTTCTAGCTTAGATGTCGGTATCGCACTGTAGTTAAATCTTTTTAATCACAGATTTATAAACTAAAATATTTCTTGGCATATCTCCCATATGCCAAGGGGGCGTGGCGCGTGCAAACAATGTATGCACAAAACAGAAACAAACGCGGGCGCCGTTGATTTGTCGATAAGAATTGTCAATGTAGTTATGTGTCTCAACGTTGCGATCTGCGTTACGCGATTGGCTCGCGTTGAGTGTGGTGACTGTTATAGTGTGAGTGAGCGCGTGTTCGTATTGTAGTGCATATGTAGTTGAAGGCGACAGCCGGACTCGAACAGTTGGGCAGCCACACCATATCTCCCTTTAGTTTATAAATCTGTGTTTTTAATTATTGATTAATGATATCTCTTTACCTAATTAAATCTTTATTCGAGGCAAATTCATCCTCACCACCTGAGGACATTTCGTACCCACCAGCGAGGAAAGAAAAAAAGAGCAAGATTTAAGACTCTAAGACGGCATACATTTACAATTATCAGGAAGGCGATTATGGTAATACCTCCATTAATCATATGGGTTTATTATTATTACCAGACTCAGGATCCAGGTTGGCCGAAGCAAGGAAAACCTGTTCAGGTGTAGATTGGTGTAGGTCATGGAGTGTAAGTGTGGTGCTGTTCCACAGACGATGGGACACTTATGCCCGTATTACAGAACCTCAGTCAAAACTCAAGCATTACTTCAAGCTCGTTTAAAGCCATTTGATTGGTCGAAACTAGTTTTAAATAATGCTTGAGTCTTGAGTAAGGTTCTGTAACTCGGCCCTTGATATCATGTCCTGTCAGCTGCACGTTACAGAAACTAATGGACGCTGGTGATGGCGCCAAGCACGTAGCAGAATTCTGGGCTGAGTCCATTTAGATTGCCATCGACACACTAAGAAGATACGGGTTTATGGAAGACTGAAAAAGAAAAAGTATTTATTGCAACTCGTACAGGAAGATTACAAATTAAACTAAACACAGTCAAAAATAATAAAATAAAACGAAATTACCTATATAAAAAAAAAATTTAATGAACCAGAAAGTCCTATACGAGGCCAAAAGGCTATCTCAGCATGATGCTGCGACATTTTAAAAAGGTTTTTAAGGTGTTGGGGAGTCCGTTTTTCTACATTTCTAAACAAGACGTTAGTCAAGTGGAGTTTGATCAAATCCTCCGGCTAGTCCGCGGATATTTATGAAAGTCGACCTTATAAAAAAAATTAAGAAAGTAGGTACAGACGCTAGCACATCAAGCTACCCGAAACTGTAAAATTTTCCCAATCAACTTTGAACGTCATGCTTTAGCGATAAAGTTTTAAATCTACTAAAGAAATTTGACAGATTGTAGTAGCTTGATGTGCTGGCGTCTCGTCTGTACGTTTATTTGCGGTAAACATGACGCAAAGAAAGAACACAAACACAAAAAAGAACAAGTTGGGGGAAACGGGAAACTATGCGTCACATCCTCGCAAAACGGCAATCGCTCAGCATAATGCTGCGACCCTATGCGAGAGAGCCCTAGCACTGGTTTTTAGGTTTATAATATTTTATTCCTCAATTATGGTATTCCTGGGTCACATTACTTCAAGGAAAAAGACCGCTATTGCAAAGCCAGTCCGACTGGCTTTTTATCAGAATTATTTGGAATGCAAATTGCAAAATTATAGAACTATGTGGACATCCTTTAATTTTCCTGTACATTTTACCTTAATACTAAGAATGAAAAAATCTTTGAAGTCTTAATTTTGAACTTTGAAGTTCTTTGAAGTTTTTGAATGATGATGTGTATTGAATTGTAAGTACTACTGTATGTCAACTTAGCCTATTGCAGTCCAATGCTGGACATAGGCTTCTCCCAGGCTACGCCAAAACACCCTGTCCTCCACCTTCCGCATCGAGTCTGTCCCAGCCACCTTCTTTAAGTCGTCCGTCCATCTAGCGGGGGGGCGTCCCACACTATGCTTGCGCGGTTTCCACTCCAGGGACTCGCCTGCTCCACCGGCCATCGGTCCTTCGACAAACATGGCCAGTCCACTGCCACTTCAATAACTACTGAATAAAACAGTAAAAAAAAATTGTAGGGAGAGAAGGCACTTCAATCCTACTAATATTATAAACTCGAAAGTTTGTATGGATGGATGGATGTTTGTAACTCTTTCACGCAAAAACTACTGAACGGATATGGATGAAATTTGGCACACCGATGGTTTATAACCTGGATTAACATATAGGATACTTTTTATTTCGATATTCCCACGAGATCGAAACTTATGCGGGTGAAACCGCGGGGCGCAGCTAGTAATATCTATACAAATAAATAAAATTGAAGTGTCTATTTGTAATGTTAAAATAACAGCTTTTTACTAAATAAATAATTGATACGGCCATGCAACATGCAACGTGCACATTTTCCGAGGGCTCAAGTCCAAAGTTAATGCGTCAGTAACAAAACTTCTACGTATAAAATACGTAGTAGGTACGTTTAGTATGGGAACGACCGCTTTGTATATATTATATGGTGTTATATTATGAGTCTAAGGGGACATCGTCGGCTAATGCCCTCGACTGGCCCGCCCACCAACAGGTATCTTACACCTGATACACTGGAGGCCGGAGTTAAGAGCACACTGCGATTAATGCACAATTTGTTTATGGATTTCACCGAGTTTCGGTAAAAGTAGATATTAAAACTGATAATCCTTCCTACTAATATTATAAACGTGACAGTTTATATGGATTGGTGGATGGATGGATGGATGTTTGTTACTCTTTCACGCAAAAACTACTGAACGGATTTGGATGAAATTTTGCACACTTATGGCTTATAACCAGGAACATGTATACCTCGACTTTTATTCATTAACTTGATTTGAAAAAAGGGTAGGTAGTGAGGTGGTGCAAGAATGAACGAAATTGAATGAACATAAATAATGTACTTAAATGCAAACTTTTTATTTTTATTTTTTTAACATGTCATAAAAATGAATAAGAAGAATGACGTCTACGTCTAGGGTTGCCAGAGGAAATAAAATGACAATTATTTTGTTTCTATTAGAAGAAAATAAAAAAAGGAAATTACTACTTTACTTAACTAATAACGACTTTTATTAATAATTATTCTTATATTTCACATCTTACATACGAATATTTAAAGTTTTATTTAAATTAAATCATTTTTATCGTTCGTTCTTTACGCAAAATCGTTCACTACCCCAACACTATAGTTTTAGTCTGGTAACATTATTTTTCTTTGGACTGTCAAGTTACTGAATACGATTAAAAGTCGAGGTATAGAATACTTTTTATCGATATTTTTATGATATCGATATTTCCACGGGAT
Organism: Apamea monoglypha; assembly: GCA_911387795.2. Lineage (NCBI taxonomy): Eukaryota > Metazoa > Arthropoda > Insecta > Lepidoptera > Noctuidae > Apamea > Apamea monoglypha. The sequence goes on along the minus strand of OU426935.1, from coordinate 5,257,586 downwards.
CAAACCTTATGCGGGTGAAACCGTGGGGCGCAGCTAGTGTTTTAAAAGGTCATCATAAAAACAAAATATAATAATCGCAGGCAATGCAGATCCTTGCTTGAGATTATTACGGTTTTATTTTTATTTTGATGCAAGTTTTTAAAAATTATTAGTAAATTATTATACGTGTTAAAGTGGTGTTTTTAGGGTTCCGTACCCAAAGGGTTAAAACGGGACCGTATCACAAAGACTCCACTGTCCGTCTGTCTGTCAGTCTGTCTGTCACCAGGCTGTATCACATGAACTGTGATAGCTAGACAGTTGAAATTTTCACAGATGACGTATTTCTGTTGCCGCTATAACAACAAATACTAAAAACAGAATAAAATAAATATATAAGTGGGGCTCCCATACAACAAACGTGATTTTTTTGCCGTTTTTCAAAACCCTTCGTGAGCGAGTCCGACTCGCATTTGGCCGGTTTTATTTTATTTTTATTTTGCTACAAAATATGGCAATTTGTTAAGATATTATGAACCATGCCAACTAATATTAGGTCGGATTCAAACTTCGGTTCCTACTTATTAAAATAAAAATGATAGTTCAATTATGTAGATTAAGAATTATGTTAATTACGTAGTTGTAAATAATTAATTATTGTCTATTGCATTAATCCGAGCATAAAGTATTAACCAAATTCTCTGGTTTACTATTATTTTATGACAGTTTTATTCAGTTGTAAAGGGCTTTATAGATCAGTGGCATACCTAACTGTCGCGCCCAAAGTTGATAATTGAGTCACGTGATCAACTTTGAACGTTAATATCTCGGAAACGTGACACTTTACGGTTCGCTCTATTATGTTTTCTGTTTGCATTGATGTCAGCTATCGATTTATATAGGTCTCATGTGTGGCCGCCATTTTCAAAATGGCGCGACAGTAGGTATGCCAGACTCCATATAAAATCTTGAAACCCCTTTCTAAATGAAGCATAATTTACGTTCGCACAACATAATTATTCAAACATGAACTAAAAATAAAAAAACACAAATCTATCTGTATTAAATATCACAGTAACTGTACATAAATCAAAATTATCTGAAAGCTCAAAATAGAAATTTAAATAAAGCTCGTAAGGTAATGTTATCTGTTGGTGTATTTATAGCTGGCCGCAAGGAAACTCCGCAGATATGGACCATAATATCAGACTTGTGATCTATTTTTAGTCATGTGTTAATGACATTTGTGAACTTAAACTCGCAACTGCAGAACGGAGGTAATAAATTAGAGGAAGTTATCTAGACTAGCATCGTAAAGATATTTATATTTAGAGGCATTTATTATAATATAGGGTGATAATTAGTGACCGATACTTAAACACATGATTGTACTCATCATATTAAACAAGTTTCCCAAAGAAACGATTTTAGTAGTATTTATTCACAAAGACACAAAGGCTGGAGCTCATTTGGGCATCAAAAAATTCGGCCCATCCCTGTCAATGGGAAAAGTGCCCAACAGGCTGGCAGCATTACCACGTTGGATGGCAATGCTGATTCTTTAGGAAAAAATAGGTCACGATGTCCCGAAATATTCGATGAGCATTCGGACCCCAAGGCCCTAGTGTTTCAACCCCAAACGGCTCAAACATATAACTCCCAATAAGGTTGTTATATTTGCGCCGTTTGAGGTTTTCTGCATCTTCAGCAGCTGTCCCAGCACAGCCCAACGTGCTAGGAAGAAGGGATGGCGCGAGGGCGTCGACACAGGTTGCATCCCACACCAAAGGCCTACCTAACTTCCAAGGCATTATTTTTTCATTTACCAAGGGCATGACTCCAATCACCCCGATAGAACCGCGTGCGAAATCCGTACGGTTGTTAAATGAATGAAAAAGAATAATGCATGGTAAAAGTGGAATCGTTTGGTTGCTTGTTAGGTACTCAATATTCTATTAGAGTATTCTTGCTTGTCATTATTTACAAAATCTGTGGTTAATCAATCTTTTCACTATATAAAATCATAACAAAAAAAAATAAAACTACTTCTAGTTCAATACAAAAATTAGAATCTTTCTCTTACTATAGACCATTTTCTGGGCGCTTAATCACCCAGATTTTAAGACAGAATTTCAATAATTGTCAATCAAACTTTGCAAAGCTGGGTTGATAAACTTTGCTTGCAGTGTAGTCAGGACTACTTTATGCGGGACATGTGCTAAGCAACAAGCCGCCGACCAACTTAACGGTACCGCTATCGGGCTATAAAACGTCTAATGATTGCAAATTTATACAAAGTCCGGTTATACATTTGTTTACCTCGGATAATATATTTCGTTGTTTACATTTTGTATCTAATTTCTTGTCACTAATTTTTATACCGTTTTTTTGGTCGGATATGTAAATTGGAGATGTCAGTTTTGCATTTATATTAATAACACCGTTTATGCACATATTATTAGACTCCTAACTATCATGAAATGCTGTCTTAATCCTAATTTCTTTGGGGTCAGCGCAGCACGTCTTTCTTTTCCATACGTCTCTATTAGCTATCGTGGTCGCAAGCGCGACTGCTGTGCGTGGGGTCCTAGTTTTGATTCCTGGGTCGGTCAAAGTGTCATTAGCTTCTTCCTTTGGAAGTTGGCGGTGTGATATTCCCGTGCCTCGGAAAGCACGTAAAACCGTTGGTCCTGCGCCTGATCTCTCTCCGGTCGTATCGGATTGCCGTAATGCCGTTCCATCGGACTATGAGAGTGAAAGAAGAGCAAGTGCACACACTGGTGCACTATAATATCTCCCGCGCCGAAAGCTGGTCTCCGCTGAGATTGGTTGCCATGGCCGAAGATCTGGAGGACTTTTATTTTTTTAGTAGTCATCGTAGCTAACGGTCCTCATTCCAGGTCCACGTACAGGCAGAGTTCGTATCTGATTCGTGCGAGCAGAAGTTTTATTGAACTAACTGGTGAACATGATTTGGACATTTTCAATACTAGTCAGCATTGGTTGGTGAAAAGCTTTTTTACGAAAAAGTAATTGTTTGCGTCTCAATGATTTTTAGTTTGTATTAATGGATCCTGTTACTTTGTTTCCTAATTTATGTTATAGGTACATGTAGGATATAAGAAACGTAATTTTTTTGCCGTTTTTTGCTCGATATTAATAACGGCAACAGGTAGACGCTTGAAATATTCACAGAATATTTAGTTGTATATTCACTACAAAAATAAATAATTAAATTAAAATAAAATAATTATTGAGGGGGGCTCCCATACAACAGACGTGATTTTTATAGATAATGGTACGGAACCCTTCGTGCGCGAGTTCGAGTCGCACTTGGCCGGTTTTTTGTTTAAAGTGTTTATCAGTGGAAACTTCTAAATGGCCTTCAAATGCATATTGTTTAAGAACACTGTTTATATTAGCTGTACGTTTCCCGAATAGAATAAAATAAAATAAACGCATTTTTTTTAATTTCTCTTTGATTTTGCGGGCTGAAAAATTGGATGTCAATTTTTTTGACGTCCGCCATATTTCGATCACTAATGATGATCGGAGGCGCCAAAGGCATAGTTCCGGCGAAAACTAATTAGGTATACGTCGGTGCCGCTGACCGACACGCGATAACTTTTTGCTAATGAATTCTCGGAATTTAATTATTATATTTGTTTTATTCTGAAGATTTGGCTTATCAAGCAACACAAATTGGCTGAAGCACAACGTTATTTGAACTTCAAAGCTGTACTAATCATCAATTAGAACAGAGCTGATAATCTTCAAACGGCTGAACCGATTTTCTTGAATCATAGCTAAGAACACCTATACTTTTTCTTTTCTTTTTTCTTTTTAAGAACAACTCGATCAAGTCACCTTTCAAACATAAAAAAACTTTTAACATAAAAAAATCAACCGACTTCCAAATAAGACGAACTACAAAGTGAAAAATCACTTTAATTTTGGAAGTTGGTGTCGTTGGTTTCGCATTTCCGTTTTTAGCCACCGACTTCCGAAATTAAAGTTAAGTCTTTTTTGGAAGTCGGTTGTTTTTTATTTTTGTAAAAAAGTTTTTATTTGTAATTTTTACAAGTAATTTTGGTTTGAAAACCAAACTACTGACAGTTTTTCATGAAATTTCTATGGGACCAATCTGAAAGTATATCTTTTAAAATAAAAAAAAGAATTTTGCAAATCGGCTTATAAATAACGGAGTTCTGAGGTACTTAACACCAAACAAAAAAACAGCCGAAATGAGAACCTCCTCCTTTGAAGTCGATTAAAAAGTAATCACGTCAACGCCGGCTGTCGCTGAAAACGATCGCTTGGGCTCTATCTCGCATAGGGTCTTAGCATTATGCTGAGCAACGGCCATTTTGCTTGGATTTGACGCATGTTTACCCCATCTTGTTATTTTTTTTGTGTTTTTGTTCTTTCTTTGCGTCATGTCACCGCAAATACCATATTTTCTTTCTTTCTTCTTCTTTCAAAATTGGTTCAGCCGTTTGGGAGCTACGATGGCGCAGACACACACGTTAAACTTATAACACACCTCTGTTTCTGTAGGGGGTTAAAAAGAGTTTGGTAAATATTTTTAGACCAATGTGACATCTTTGTAAGTAGGTACCATATGCTGGTAATTGAGGGGCCCGTGGCTAAGTATGTAATAACAGCCACACGGGTCAATGGAGAAAAGGCGGATGATGAATGGGCTGGCAATTGCGTCCATCTTTAAAAAAGTTTCCTTAGTCGAAAGCCACGAGGTAAATAGTGCAGTAATTAATTTTACATATTCAGAGTCAAACTAAATTAGCTAGCGAAACTCCGTGGACGTGATGGGTATCGGTAACTGAACACGACGAAATAAAAATAAAAAAGATTTGATGACTTTCTTTGCGGTCAGCGACCGTTGGTAGTGTTGTTACTTGAAGTATGAGTTGAGAAAATCTGTTTTTTTTTCAGTTATCGATAGCCAATATACCCATCACGTCTGCGAAGTTTACACAAAAAAAGGATTGGACTGGATTTTAAAGTAATATTTCAATTGTCAACACTGCCGGTGGTTGAAGACCCAAAAACAACCTTGTCAAATATTTTTTTTTGTAAGATATCGATATGCTTCACGTCTGCGGAGTTTCGCTAGCGAATTTAATTTGACCCTGTATGTACAGGAAAACCATTGGAAACCCATTTATCGTTTCAAAATAGGTGGGAATTCTAAGTAAACTCGTCATTCTTGCAGCTTGAAAAGTAGGTTTCGTATATTAATAAAATTAATCATCATTGTCATCCTTTTGCGCAACTTATGCCATTGGGGTCACTACTCACTCCGCAGCATATTTTCTTCCATAGATCATCAAAACACAAATATTTATACACATTTAAACAAATATTTATTCCTTACGGGGATTCCCTTATCGCACAAATATGTGTTTGTGTTAATTATGTACTTAGTACACGCAATATTTGCAAATAATTATATTGTGGTGCGAAAAAAAGTTACCAAGCGCGGGTCGAACTCGCCACGTAGGGTTCCGTATTACAAGGCAGAAAACACCGAAAAAAATACGTTTCTTGTATGGTCAATCTTAATTTTTAACTTTATTTTATTTTTATTACTAGCTGCGCCCCGCGGTTTCACCCACATAAGTTTCGATCCCGTCCGAATACCGGAATAAAAAGTATCCTATATGTTAATCCTGGTTATAAACCATCTGTGTGCCAAATTTCATCCAAATCCGTTCAATAGTTTTTGCGTGAAAGAGTAACAAACATCCATCGATCTATCCATCCATCCATCCATACAAACTTTCACGTTTATACGAGTAATAAAATACAGAAAATTTTCTGTCTACCAAATCACAAAACGATACTTTATTTATGCGGTGCATCGCATGGTACGGCCGCTGCTGGTTGCGGTCAGTTAGTGATGTGGCTGTGCAGATCCACTAACGTAGGCTATCGACAACAATGTCGATTACCCAACGAATATAATATTTAATTTTACTATTTGTCAACTGTTTTAAACCAATTGGAAGACCTAAAAAGATGACGTTTAAATCCGGTTGGAAGACCCTTGAGAAGATGTAAAATAATGTTAAAAAAAATCATTTACAAAACTTTTTTATTGCTATTTTTGATTGATTTATAATATAATATTTTCTGGACATATCGTTTTTTATTTATTTTATTTTCAGAACCCCAAATTTTTTTTAGATCAATAATAAATGGGAGAATCGGTAACTTTCCGATTTAGTCAATCACTAGCGTTACATATGTAAAATAAATGGCTTTTGCACAGCACAATGATAGCGACAAATGTTTTTGTTTGAGTAAGTTGTACGGTGCATGGTAAATGCACGCTACGTCTGATGAGTTAAGGTTTATAATTGATTGTATAGTACGTTCTCATTTATGAATTGCAAGTGTGTGCGCGACTTTGTATCTATTGCTTTTATTGAACTACATGTGTAGTAGTGGCGCGGTAATGGGATCGTCTTGGCGACATGGAGTTCTGATACATTTCCAACTACAGGGCATATCTCCTTCTATCCTTTATCTATGGCCTAGACTTTTCCCAACTATGTTGGGGTCGGCTTCCAGTCCAGCCGGTTGGAGCTGAATACCAGTATTTTACATGGAACGACTGCCTATTTGATATCCACACACAATCCAGTTATACAACTGGATTGTAAGACTGCTTGTCAGATATTCCTTCCTCGAATCGGTGTAAAAACCCAAGAACTGGCTACTTAGCTTTAAGCGCGGATCCAGGTTTTCATTCAGGGGGGGGGGGGGGGTTGGGCAAATGTATCTCTCTGGGAGGACGGGGAGGAATTTCTAAGGGCGTGAAAGCTCTTGCCCTTTCTTTCTTTCTTTCTTTCTTTCTTTATAATGTAATGTTCCCACTGCTGGGACACAGGCCTTCTCCCTGTGAGATCAATTGGTCATAATCCACCACGTGGGCCCAGTGTGGGTTGATAGATGTCACATGTCTTCGAATTTTTGGTTCCTTTACCGTTTTGAGGGTAATGGAGATGAAATTAATTACACAAAAAAAGAGACTCAAATTGGTCAAAGCCTTGCAGTGCACCCGTTGTCCCTCCCCCTGTATCCGCGCCTTCTCTTGACATCTTCGACGCTTCGCTTGACATCGTAAATGAACCCAGCACCGTAATTGCGTATCACACTGTCAATCACAATCTGAATAATTTTGAAGCATATTGCTAATCCATTGCTTCATATGTTCGAAAAATGTGTCTGCTCAACAACGTAAATAACGCAATGTATTTTGTTGAACTGTCAAAATGAAAAACATTGCTAATCTGCATTCGCGATTTATTTGCCAAAATGGTAAACAAATAAGAGTTTATGAAAAAATAACTTCAATTCCTACTCAATAAAGTTCAGTTTACGCTACAACTTCAAACATTTTTATAACTTTTTCAATAGTGCTAGTCACTCTGAAATCAACCTAATGTATATTAAAATAAAGTTGATATTTGTTTAACTTGTAATAACATCAATTTGAAACATTAGTTTGAATAGGTTGTAGATTTTTTGTGCGTCAGTCATACTGTTAGTGTGTTACGCAATTTACCCGCCGGACCTTCATTCAGCTATCGTACTTGCGACCTAGACCAATAAGGGAGTGAATTCAAAGAAAGTCAGGGTTATCACAGTTCTTGCGAACGGTATCGCGTACTACGATTCTACGAAGTCTTAAATACACTACTGTACTATAGATGTTATCAATAAAGAGGAAATAGTGTCCTCTGAGTAATTAATTACTAATAATGATTCCAGAAACTGGACGGTTGGTTAAGGAAGATGATAATTAGGTTACTATTTCTACTATATTGTTATATTATACATATTTTTTATACAAGGAGAACAGGGCCCCAATTCTGTATTATTCCCCGCGAAATCTTGCCACGTGCAAACCACGTCAATATCGTGTCTTGTTAACGGCAAGGAATTGAAATGTCAACCGTAAGAACAACATATATTTTGACAGTTCAAACCTTTCTTTTTTAGAACCCGAGCAAAACGAAAATTTTTCAGAAAGAACGCTAAACGAAAAGGAAATAATAGCGCGGGCGGGCGATGGGATGGGCGACGCGGTGGGGCCGAAATTTCACGCGGTCGCAGTCGCGGGCAGAAGCTAGTATTTCATAAATGCACTCTGTCAAAAGTTAGGACTATGACCTGTTGGTGTAATCTGCATTCGCGATTTATTTGCCAAAAATGTAAACAGATATGAATGAGTTTATGAAAAAATAACTTTAACTCCTCCATAATAAAGTTCAGTTTACGCTACAACTTCAAACATTTTTATAACTTCAATAGTGCTAGTCACTCTGAAATCAACTTAATTCCCATTAAAATAAGGTTGATATTTTTTAACTTGAAATAACATAAATTTAAAAGATTGGTTTGAATAGACTTTAAATGATTCATTAGTCTTGCATATAAAGGAATTATAAATTAATTTTCATTCTCCTGCCCCTATCCCAATTTATTTGGGGTTGGCGCAACATGTCTTTTTCTTCCATACTTCTCTATTATCTCTGTACTCACCTACTCACCCCCTTTCTAACCATATCATCATTCACACAGTCCATCCATCGTTTCTTTGGTCCTCCCCTACTCTTATAGCCATCGACATTCATACTCAAAACTCTCCTCACGACATTTTCCTCTTTTCTCCGTAACACATGCCCATTTCCACACACAACCGATTTCCACAGACAACCGATTTCCACACAACTTTTCAGTTACCGGTGCCACTTTCAGACTTCCACTTATTACTGATTTCTTATTCTATTCATTCGCGTAGCACCACACATCCCTCTTAGCATTCTCATCTCAGCTGCATGCAATTGCCTTTCATTCATCCCTTTTGTGGCCCAACATTCTGATCCATACAAGACAGCAGGTTTAATCTTATATATCTTCCCCTTAAGTTTAAGGGGAATGCGGGAGTCTCAGATTGTTCCCGTGACCTGCCGCAGTTTCATCCATCCAATGTTAATTCTTTGCTTAACCGTCCGATCTACTTCGCCATCGCTTTGCACAAGTGAACCGAGATACCGAAAGTCGGACTTAGTCTAGTGTTTTGATGATTATGACTATAAATGACAGACTGCGAAGGTAAAAGAATTAACTAGAACGCCAACGTGGGCAGAATTTTTCTTTTACAAACCCGCGGGGTAATTGCGTAACACAAACAGTGGCAATAGGTGTCATTTTGACAGTTCAACAACATTCATTGCGTTATTTACGTTGATGAGTAGATACATTTTTCGAACATATGAAACAATGGATTAGTAATATCCTTCAAAATGATTCAGATTGAGATTGATAGTGTGCTACGCAACCAAGGTGATGGTTTTTATTTTGGAATAGAGTTTTATCCCAAACTAATATTTGGTCCGTGGCGGGAACTATTTCTGCGGCCTCTTGATGGGGCATATTTTATTTGATACCGTTTACCGTACGCAACAAATATTTTGATCACCTACAGATTGTTGCAAGTGGGATTTGTGTTAGAAAACGCACTCACGATACATGAGAAAATTCTAAAACGGGCGTTAGAAAATAAATAAAAAATATTACCAAAAATTATGACCGATCTTTTTCGGATCTAAAGAATTTTTATTTCAGCTGATAATTTCTTAATATCCGAGCATCAAAGATGATCGTCGGCATGTCATTATTGAAACCAATTGTTGTCGCTATTAATAGAACTGCAATAATTGTGAAGGTTAAAGGGCAACTGGAGGACCGACCGGGCGCGCTCCGGCCGAAACATGTCACGTGACTTTTCGCCGCCATTTTTAGAATTTATGGCGCGAAACGAAATGTCAAATCAGTCATTGTTTACATTCAGCATTAAATGGTGCGTACGAGCAAAATTGGGTTAACCTAATTTTATATTATCGAAATTCAAGTTTCTAAGATCTATTGGGCCATAAAACACCAAATGAAGTGTGATCTTCCTTTGTCCCTTAAGAGGAATCATCATTGACGTGTGCATACTTCCCATTCCCACATATGGTGGATAAACATGGTCTTTGACAAATCAGCAGAGGTCCACGCTCGAGGTTTGCCAGAGGGCTATGGAACGTAGTATTCTGGGTATCAAATAAACAAACCGGGTTAGGAATACGACCATTCGTTCCATGACAAAAATAACTGATGTCACATGGAAAGCTGCCACGCTAAAATGGAATTGTGCTGGACACATCTGCCGCATGTCAGACGACCAATGAGCCAAACTTACGACCCAATGGGTCCCTCTTAATGGCAAGTGATATCGCGGCAGGCCCAGCGGAGATGGCGGGATGAGCTGGACTCCTTCAACAAGAACTGGTCCTTAGCAGCTTTAAACAGAGAGAAGTGGAAAGAGAGTAGGGAGGCCTTTGCCCTGCAGTGGGACATCACAGGTTTTTTAATAATAATGTGTTCTTAAGATTACTCTAACATTGTTCATTTAAAACACTCGGTGGATTCGTGGATAGGTTACCATCCATTACATATCGAGACCCCTCCGTGCCTCGGAAAGCACGTTTAGCCTTTGGGCCCGGCTGTCAATCGTATATCTTTGACAGTCGTTGCGGATAGTCAGAAGTCCAAAAGTCTGACAACCAGTCTCACCTAGGGGTATCGTGTTACCCAGTAACTGGGTTGTGGAGGTCAGATAGGCAGTCGCTCCATTTAAAATACTGGTATTCTGCTGCACCCGGTTAGAATAGAAGCCGACCCCAACATGTTTGACAAATGGCTAGGATAGTGATGGTTCATTTGAAACATTTTGGCCATGAAATAAACGTAGTTGTACCGAAGAATGAAGAATGACTGTCTACAATGTGACATTTGTCAATTAAGTAATTATAAATCCACTGCGACTTCGGTCCAGTCTTTTGACGCACGTACAGCGAGCACATGTCATGCAAGTCATTATAATTATTTTTTATGTTTATATCAGGGATTTCTATAAAGATAAATGTTTCATGTCAATTTTCTCCGTCCATGAGAGACTGATTTCATCTGCCGCCTCTCTTGTAGCGAACTTCCCATGTTCAAATAATCCTTCTTTCTGAACATTTTACGTAGGTAGGTAGGAACCACAAGAAGGGCCCGTGGCTAAATAATATAACAGCCGCACAGGTCGATCGATCAGGTAAGCTACGCTTGCCGCGGTTGGTCTGTGGATGGGTGATCATCTTTACATACCGAGTCCCCTCCGTGCCTCGGAAAGCACGTTAAGCTGTTGGTCCCGGCTGTCATTCGTAGATCTTTAACAGTAATTACGGATAGTCAGAAGCCCGAAAGTCCGACAACCAGTCTTACCAAGGGGTATCGTATTACCCAGTAACTGGGTTGTGGAGGTCAGATAGGCAGTCGATCCAAATAAAATACCTACTGGTATTCAGCTGAATCCGGATAGACTGGAAGCCGACCCCAACATAGTTGGGAAAAGGCTAGGCTATGACGATGAGGTAGGAACCACAAATTCTAAGACATGTGACATCCTACAACCCGAACAAGGCCAGCGTGGTGGAGCTCGCCCCCTCCCACAGAGAAGAGGCCTGTGTCCCAGAAGTGGGAACATTATAGGCAGATTATACTATGCTAGTTTGAGTTACCAGTAGATTAGTTTTGGAGATTTTTCCATTGGTCCATTGTGGTTGTACTGTTACTTCATCGCCGTCTCCTCAATCAAAACCAATCTGTTTGTTATGTTTTTAAACAAGCGGTTAGAACATACACCTTCCGGGGTGAATTTGAAAGGTCGTGCAAGCATGAAACTATATAGTCCTCCAAACAGAATTTCGGCCATGGCGGTCTACCTCAGCAGAGATCTACGCGGGATAAGTGTGTGCGCAGGCACAGATGCACTCACTCTTTCTTCACTTTCATAGTCCATGCGATTGGCCACTATCGTACTAGAATATGTCGTTGCCAATATGTATGTTTAGGGGTAAATAAAATTATTTTATAAACGTTGGTTAAAATTAAAGAGACGTATAAACGTCAAAAATGTATGGTTAAACAGTCGCTAATGATTACTTAACTCTAAGCAACGTTTATAAATAAAGGGGTTAATCTTTTCTGGCATTCAATCCTTGTTAGAGGCGACAGGCTTAGCGTTTACATTTCGAATTATTGTATAAGCTACTAGCAGCGCCCCGCGGTTTCACTCGCATAAGTTTCGAACCCGTGGGAATATCGGGATAAAAAGTATCCTATATAGTAATCCTGGTTATAAACCATCTGTGTGCGAAATTTCATCCAAATACGTTCAGTAGTTTTTGCGTGAAAGAGTCACAAGTCCATCCATCCATCCATACAAACTTTCGCATTTATAATATTAGTAGGATAGTAGGAAGTAGGATATTCGTAGTAGGAAGGATATTAGTAGGAATAGTCCTACTAATATTAAAAACGGGAAAGTTTGTAAGTTTGTTTGTTTGAAGTTCGTGTTTGATTGTTTGTAGTTTATGAGCACATAGATGCTTGTTAAACGAATTGGGGACCTCTAGGACTAGGTATGTAACTTACTTTGAAAAATATGTGAGTTAATAATTCTTCTTTTCTATTTCAGCAATAAAATGTCTGCCTGGTACAGATCCGTCATGCACAACAGAAAGAAAAGAATTTAACATACCTGGTGAGTTCCCTTTATTAATTTTCAAGTTCTTTTATTTGCTTCTTTTTATTATACAGGGTTATTTTAAATTGGCTAGATAAACTCCGCAGAGGCGATGGGTAGCTATCTAAACATGATTAAAAAAATATATATATTGATGACTTTTTTGTATCGATCTTTAAACACGATAAAACATAAGAAAACCGTTTTCTCAACTCCTAACATAATTAACAACGCTAACAGCGGTCGTTGACTTCCCAATGGTCTTTCGTTTTATCTTGTTTATACAGGGTGTCCCAGAAGTCGACGTCAAGCCGGAATAGGGTACTACGTCGCTGTTCCGTTGGCACCCTTTCGGTACGGAACCCTGCAAAAACAGCATCTTTTTCCAACTTTCCTTCCCAAGTCCTAATAAAAACTAAAACATGGCTGCTGAAAATTTCAGAACCAAACCAGGCACAGAGTGAGGCGACAGAGGTGCAGTGCTTGCGGGGCAGTCAATGGGAGAGCAACTGCCACTACTGTCGCTGCTCCTACCAGGGCCGCGCCGCGTGCTTGAAACTGTCCACCGAATGCGATAAGGAGGGAGTCTTGGGTAAGCGACAACAATGACTATTTTCTATTTTTTTTAAACAGCCATCCATCCTCACAAACTTTCGCGTTTATAATATTACTAGCTGCGAACCGCGGTTTCACCCGCATAAGTAAACAGTCGCTAATGATAACTTAACTTTAAGCAACGTTTATAAATAAAGGGGTTAATCTTTTCTGGCATTCAATCCTCGTTAGAGGCGACAGGCTCAGCGTTTACATTGCGAATTATTATATAAGCTACTAGCAGCTATTTTTTTTACATAAGTACCTGGTACTTGTTGACAGGCCTGCACTGTCCTCCCATGCGTTTTAACACTGTAATTTTGAAAAATATTGTAAAAGCCAATTATTTTCTTCTCGACTCTTCTCCATAGGAGACGATCAATTGGACCCGTGCACCTAGCTTCTGTCGTTTCATAAATGCCCATGTAGGAGTGAAGTAGAATATTTCTATTTTGAATTTTATTCCGATTTGTCCCCATGGCCTGGTCACTTGTCATGTGCGTAAGACCCTTCCGTGTCTCGGAAAGCACGTTTACCCGCCAAAACACACATTCGTAGATCTTTGACTGTCGTTAGCTATAGTCGGAAGCCCAAAAGTTTGACAACCAGTCTTACCAAGGGTTGTGGAGGTCAGATAGGCAGTCGCTCCATGTAAAATACTGGTACTCGGCTGCATCTGGTTAGACTGGAAGCCGACCCCAACATAGTTGGGAAAAGGCTAGGCAGATGATGATGATGTGGTGCCCTTTGAAATATGACGAAAAATATCCTGACTCTAATTCGAAGAGTAAAAGGAATCAAAGCTCTGACCTTCCTGTTTCTATACACGAAGAACGGACATTCGACGTGGTAGTTTAATAAAGGAATTTTCACGAAAAAAAAATAATCTTATTCAAACTATGATACACTGTTAGGCTCGTTATTAGAGCCCAACAAGTGCAGCAATCTAAAAAGATTATTGTGTATATTGTACCTTATGAAAGAGCTTTCGGTTAACTGGGATGATGGCTGATGAAGATGTTTGTTAGCAGTGCCAAAAAATATATCTTCCATTTTACACGGAGCGACTACATATGTAACCTCTGCAACCCCTTGGTGAACTGGTTGTCAGACTTTTGGGCTTCCGACTACCAGTAACGACGGTCAAAGATCTACGAATGTGTGTGTTTTTATGGCTTAATGTGCTTTCCGTGGCACGGAAGGAGCTCGATACGTAACGGGTGGTGACCCATCCACGAACCGACCGCGGCGAGCGCAGCTTAACTTCCGATCGACCCGTGCGGCTGGCTGTTATGATTTAACCACCAGTCCCTCTAGTCCTACTTGCAACGCCAACCCCCACATAAAATGGAGCAAGACCTGGAGGATGATGACAACGCGCTTTATTGATATCATCATCATTTCAGCTCGGAATCACCCATTGCTGGGTAGAGGCCTCCCCTTTCTTCGGCCATACTTCTCGGTTCCGTGCGTCCCTCGTCCAGGGGGTCTACTACGAAGTGCAAAGTGCGAATGATCGGATCGGACCGACACATGGCCGAACCGAATATTATTGAAAAATGCGAAAAAAGTTCGGATCGGCTCAGTTGGGTCGGGACCATAGTCAATATTCGAAAGAGTGTAGGAGTGTAGGTTCGGGACCGACCGAACCAAATAGTAACTTCGTAGCAGGAAACGGCCGAACATTCGGCCGATACCACTTCGGAGTAGACCCCCAGGTGTTACCCGCGACTTTGACGACATCGTCAACCCAACGCAATTTTGGATGACCCTGGCCCCTTAGAAGTTTAATCAGCTCGTTGATACCAAATGTTTTAAGACGAGCGCTAAAGTTTCAAAAAAATAAA
This sequence comes from Apamea monoglypha, assembly GCA_911387795.2. NCBI lineage: Eukaryota > Metazoa > Arthropoda > Insecta > Lepidoptera > Noctuidae > Apamea > Apamea monoglypha. The sequence goes on along the minus strand of OU426935.1, from coordinate 5,242,517 downwards.
AGGCCCGTTTTGACATTGACAGTTCTAGTAGTTAATAAAGATCAAATTCGCAAAACACGTATTCGTTTGTAAGAAACTGACAGGTGTGAAGAACGCATTCTCAAATGTCAAAACGGGCCTTGTATTTTTTTACAACTTTAATCCTGCCAACAAACTGTCACGCAGTTTGGCGGGTTTATGGGTTTATTAGGTATACATATGTGCACAAGTGTTTAGTCCAAAATATTTTTACATTTCGGTCACAGCTTTCCTCCATCGGTCAGCTTCTCGCTTTATTGACATTTGACATTAATCATTTTCAGCGGAGCCAGCCCTATGCAAGACTAACACGACGTTCTATAGGGATTGCAACACTTGCATCTGCCTCGAAAATGGACTTGGACTCTGCACCTTGGAGTTCTGTAGGACATCAGGTACGCCTCTTAAAAGTATCTTTCAGAGTAAGTATAAGATTTGGCAATAACGTTGGTAAATCTTATCTTATTCACCCGCTGTCTCGATTCCGTGGGAATATCGAGATAAAAAGTCCTTTGTCCTAATCCAGGTCATGGTCTACTCATGTGCCAAATTTCATCCAAATCCGTTCAGCCGTTTTCGCGTGAAAGCGTAACAAACAAAGATACTAAAAATCAACCCTTTCCTTTTTATAATATTAGTTTCATCATAATCATCATTTCGGCCGAAAGACGTCCACTGCTGGACATAGGCCTTATCAGAAGGCTTAAAGTCACCCAAAGGGTAATGGAGAGGGCTATGCTTGGAGTTTCCTTGCGTGATCGAATCAGTAATGAAGAGATCCGCAGGAGATCCAAGGTAACCGACATAGCCCGAAGAATTGCCAAACCGAAGCCCGAAGAACTGCCATTAAGTGGCAGCGTGGACAGGGCACATTGCTCGCAGAATATTAGTTTAGATAAATTAAATTCAAGCGATCTCAGTATTTCTTTTTTTTTCAGTATTTTTTGCATAATCTCACTTTTGTTGTCAAATCGGCTGATCAAGTTCTCAAAGGAGTAAAAGTTATTTTGTATTTGAACGATTTTTTTACGTTAAACCAAAGGAAGGGCTCGTAGCTAATCAATCAAAGGAGCTACGCTTGCCCAGGTTTGTCCGTGGATGGGTGACCATTCATAATATACCGTCACCTCTCCATGCTTCGGAAAGCACGTTAAGCCTTTGGACCGGCTGTCATTACTAAATTTTTGAAACGTTACGATTCGTCAGGAGCCCGAAAGTCTGACAACCAGTCTTACCTATTAACTGGGTTGTGGAGGTCAGATAGGCAGTCGCTCCATGTAAAATACTGGTATTCAGTTGCATCCGGTTAGACTGGAAGACGACCCCAACATAGTTGGGAAAAAGTTAGGGAAATGAGTATCTACTGCCTTTACCGTTACACAAGATCCATCAATTGGAACTGTTGTCTAATTTAGACCGACCATCAGGTTTTTTTTTACCAAGAATTTAATATCTATAAAATTATTATTTCAGATATACTGCTAGCAAGTGTCAATAGTGAATTAGAAGATAAAGATGCTCAAAAATCGGCCAAAATTGATGTTGTGCTACCGGTAAGTCCTTTTACTTATTCATGTAATATTTTACTAGATAAAACAATGAAAGGCGAACTCGTAAATAATATAGAATTAAAAATCATTATGTGTTCATTAGATTTAAAATCTGCACATTTAATATCGGTGGTTTAAACACGTTTTTGGCACATTCACATTTCTTTTAAAGTACAACCTCGAATTGCTTTTTGTACAGACGCCAGCACATCAAGCTGCTACAATCTGTCAAATTTCTTTAATAGATTTTCAACTTTACCGCTGGAGGTTCAAGGTTGATTGGGAAAATTTGACAGTTTCGGGTAGCTTGACTTGCTGTCGTCTGTACCGAGGACCGAGGCATACCATTGAAATAATAAAGAAATAAACGGAGGAACTTGGGAAGGGTTGTCAAATAAATTATATAAAAAAAAGAAAAATGCGTTTATTGGCATTATTGTAAAATAAATACTCCTTAAAATTATAAAAACAGAAAACAAAGATTGTAATGCCAAAATGTCAGATGCCAACACAAGGTGTTGAAAATCAAGGAGCTGAAAATCAGCGTCAGGTGGTACCTGACGCTGATTTTCAGCTGCAACCCACGAGTGCCATCATAGTCGTAAATATGTCATAATTTCATTGATACTTCGAAATATGATATAGGGCTGATTTTTCCAACGCCAGATAACTTTAATTCGAGGAATGAAACTGACGTTTAACAGATTTTGAATGGAAGAACTGTCAAAATTTCAAAATTATTCCTCGAATAAAGTTATCAGATGATTGAAAAATCAGGTCAAAGTCAATCAAACTAAAAGATAAATACTTAACTCAATTTTATTTCACAAATCGATGTTTGATACTGACGTCGAGTACATTGTTTTAATATTTTTTATGTGAAATGTCGACTGCACATTTGGTGAATGGGATGCACAATTCATTTTCATTGAGGTAAGTACATCGTTTGGAATTACTAATAATTATTCAATTTATATTTCCTAACTAGAAAGTGGTGGCAACACAGAATAATGAATAATTAGGCATGTCCTAGAACTAAAAATTCTAAGTCATGTGATTTCCACCAACCCGCACTGGGCCCGCGTGGTGGGCTACAGCCCACTCCTCACACAGAGGACGTCTGTGTCCCAGCAGTGGGAACAATATAGGTTGACTATTCTTATGCGTGTCCTCTTAAACTTCAGAACCAAAACCATTACGACCTAGAAAACCTTCTGAATTTGGACCACGACGTGATAATAATAAAGAGGTCGACCATTTGCAAACCTCTCCAAGAGTTTATGAGGGACTGCAATCCTTGCAAATGTGCGAGTGATGGTCTGAGCTACTCCTGCACCCACAATGAATGTTTGGAGACTGAAATGGACAAAGATAAAGAAGTAGAGGTCTTCATGCAAAGTGAGGTTGGTATAGTTAATTATATCTGGGTGCAATTGTTTAAGAAAGCAGCGTAAATCTTTTTGTGTTCAGCCAGTGTCATTAATAATACTTTTTTGTTGCTCAATACGGACATTGTAAATTAGTCGATTCGTTTAGTCGCTTGTCAGGAGCTCGATGCCCAATTTTTTTTTCCGAAACAGAACGCTTTACCCTGTCTATTAGGTAAACCGTTTTTTGACAGATGGAACTAGTGATTGTAGCAACACACGATACATTGATTGATACAGGTACGGTATTATAATGTCTGTAAGAAGCCATAAATAAGATAATTCAATAAGATAAGCCAGTTTATATATTTATTTTATTACGCGTTTTAAAGTTAACTTTTACGTAATCTGGTATAGTTCGTTCTAAGACAGCTGTCAAAAAACGGTTAACCTAATGGACATAGTATACGTTAAAGGTTGTAACGCCTTTTCGCGACTGTATCGGTGCTATAATTTAAAACTTCGAAGACATGTGACATCTATCAACTCGCACTAGACCCGCGTAGTAGATTATAGCCCACTCCCTCTCAAAAAGAGGAGGCCTGTGTCCCAGCAGTGGGAACAATATAGGCTGATTATGATTATGATGGGAAGCTATCGTTTATGTCCAACATACTGTTGCAGTCATGACCAAATGGTCTGACTACCATTTTCTCAATCATGTCTGTAGGGTCAGGATCACATAGAGCGCCACTCCGTCTGTCGTGCCAGCAACACGTTCTACATCGGTTGCAATACCTGCCACTGTAACGCGCTCGGTACCGACTACTCTTGTACCAACAAGCCGTGTCCTTTGCCCGCTGACGTTGAATTGTTCCACGAACTTAAGGTACTAAGCCATCTTTATACGTGTTTTTTTTTAAACTGGCCCATGTATTGGCGCCGATTCCCTTATTCACAACCTAAACTAAATTTAAGTTCTGTGCATCTTTTTTTGTATTTCATTAAGAAAAGGACAGAAGATAAATATTAGTTAAATCCTGTCAAAATAAGATACTCCATAAACAAATTAGACGTGATTAAAAACATGTCTACTAAAAATACGTCAATTTACGTTAGGCGCTGACTAATTTGATAGGACTAAACTAATATTTATGTTCTTAATGAAATAGAAAGAAAAAAATTAAACTAAAAAAAAAACTAAACCAAACTTAAATTTAGTTTAGTTTGTGAACAAGGGAATGGGCGTCATTATCTCTTTTTTGGAGAGCAAAATTATTGATTAATGTTCTAATAATTTCAGGACATAAAACCAGCAGTACCGTATTCAGAAGATTCGGATCACAGACTGAGAGCCTCCAATTTGTAAATACAGAGGATGAAAGCTTGTTACACAAAAGCTATAATATGAATTAGTGTTTTGTTTTTTTTTACAAATTTTATTAAAACCAAAGTTGATATTACGAGGATTTTATTTACTTACTATTTTTTACAGCATCCAATATTGGTTTGATGGAGGACGCTGGAGGACGCATTCTGATATTCCGGAATACGCTATGAATTTTAAAACTCATAAGAGAGCATCGTCGTACATTTTAACGAGATAAGTACCAGTGTTCCACAAACGATGGGACACTTAATATCGCGTCATGCGTGTCCTGTCATCTGTACGTTACCGGAACTGATAGACACTATTTACACTACTGATAGGCGCTAAATACGCAGCCGATTTCTGCGCCTGGTCCAGTTAGATGTTAGGTTCTCAACGTGGGCGATAATGCTCCTTCGTGGACGTTAGAGGCTTTCACAGGGGCAGTAGATGACCTAGAGAAAATTATATATTCTATCTTACGAGTATATAATATTACACATTTATATATAATCGTGGCATTAGCTGTGTCAGATTCGCGAGAGATGTTAAGTAAAAATAATTGGGGGCTCTAGAAAAAAATATATTCTCAAAGTGGGCGGTGGGCAAAATAAAGTTGAGAATCTAACATTTAGATTGCCTTCGACATGCTAAGAAGAAGTGCAAACAGAAATGTTATTATACTTTTCAATATTAAGAATTTTACTGTCACACTCTAATAAACTACATCAGCGATAAGTATAACCAAGATGTAAAATCTAAATATTTGCACGGCTGAAATGCCAAATATAGTGAAACCCATAGATCTTAAGAACTTATGTTAGGTACCTGTATTCTTGCAAATAAATCTATCATTCATTCACAATATCACCATTACAATATCGCCTTACCATGACTAAAGCTCTGGACTCATTTTCATCCCAAAATTTCTAGACAACGAAATCATCCAAAAACACAACAAAATCTCAAGTCTGCACAGCGAACCGCATGTTCATCAAAGATTGCAACACTTGTTGGTGTAACGAAGATGGCACCAGCTATTACTGCACCAGGAGAGTCTGTGTGCCCCTCCTGCCCGAAGACCAGGCTGATTTCGGAGGAATCCCCGCTGACGTAAGACCTGATCTAAGAATGCAGCTTCTATGGAGTTGGAATTTTATTGCTGTTTTTTTTTTTTGCATGAATCTATTGCTTTGGTATAATTGCTACATAAACAAGGTAACATTAATTTACATGGTAAATCTTCACAACCACATTCACAACCCATATCGTGTGTGGAGTTTTACCAGTTTTAATTTGACCTTTCGGTCTAGTCTGTAAAAATCTTACCGTGAAAACTTAGGTGATGTGAGGTATCATTCCAATACCCGGTCGATTCCATAAAAATCTCACCATGAAAACTTATGTGAAGTTACTATAGTTAGACTTATTTGAAGTGAGCTGCCATTCCGCCTGATGCTACTGATTGACACTATTGACAGCTCACTTTACTGAACGGACAGCTGTGCTGCTGGGGAGTTTGTTGCGTCACTTCTTCTTCCCGGCGAAAGCAGTAGGAAGTGGTGAAGGGCGGACGTTCTGGGGGACTGTCTTTTGTAATTTTGACGTTCGAAAAGTGCTGGTTCTCAGCCTAATTTGAATAAATGACTTTTCATTTCACTTACGTTTTCACTATGAGTGTTTTACAGGATAGATCGGCTTGTATAATTAGTTGAAAACTCATTATCATCTTTAACCAACCTTTTTATAAGCAGAATCTTCGCGTGATAAAGAAAACCTGTCGTCCCAATGAAGTTTTTGAGCTTGACTGCAACATGTGTCGGTGCAACCCTGATGGGCAGTCTTACGCCTGTACTAGAAGGGCGTGTGAAGAGCAACTTGAAGATACTAATAAGGTTTCGCTATCCATCTTTTGATCTAAGGCCTAGATAAATAAATGTTCCTTGGCACGTACTTTGGGGTATAAGTTTTGTTGCCGTCTCTATTTTGCACTTGTAGTTCGACAGGGGTGCGACAGTGACAGGGATACTGCTTAGTTTGACAGCTGTGCCGTAGTGACAGAAATAAGAAATACTGCTCAACTAAAACATGTGCTAAGTAATGATATTTATCTCGGCCTTAGTCTAATCTGGTGGTCGGAGTTCCGGGGATTAAACTTATCGACGAAGGATTTTTCATACAAATTAGCTATCTATGTATTTTTGAAAAATACCCAAGTTTATGTACTGTTTCTTTCCTAATGTGGTGTTTGGTCTCAATATGTATGAAATTTTCAAACTTTACAATTGGTGAAGGTTATTTTATTTGCAATAAAACAAGCTGTACTAATCTGCGTTTTATTTTCTTTTATATAGTAAAACGGATATTTCAACTCTTTTCTATCTGGCGGATTTTAACACCCATGATTGCTTTTGTCCCGACTGTTTTTATTAACTTTTTCACTTTTGTCCCACTTGGCTACATTTTTCCTTCATTTGCCTTCTTCTGCCTTGATATATCTTGACATTATCAACTTACATGTACAGTGTCTTAATTATTAGGTAGTATTGTTTTGAATATTATTTAAAAAAAAGGATTTCTTTTAATATTTCAGAATGCCACCTTGTCGAGAAAAGTACGGGCGTTGACTACGGTAATATTTTTTGCTTTTCTTAAGTCTAATTTGGTTTCGATAATTGGGCCTTCAAATCTAGTAAATTGAGACTTGATAAAATAATAATAATTACCCACCTTCTTTAAAATCTACGAAAGTCCTATTCTATTTGTCCTTAAGCTTTTGAGTCGTCCATGATTTAAACCCCTCATTAATAAACGTATATTAAAGTTATGCCAAACTTATTCCTTGAAAAATGTATGGTAAATCTGATGCTTAGACTGACTGTAACTTAACTCCGCGTTTATTAATAAGGGACATTGTATATTCAAGTAACAAATAACAACGCACTCCGTGTATCTAGTAGGAGCCGCCAAAGGCCTGCCAACCAGGACAAGAGTTCCGCTTAGATTGCAACAAGTGCCTCTGCGACAATAAGGGCCAAGACTTCTCCTGCACGCGGATTGACTGCAATGCCGTGAATAACAACCATCATGCTAGCGCGTTCACTGGAGCAAGGAGTAAAAGAGGTATGCGTAATTTTTTTAGTACCGTACGCCTCGTCCGAACCAACAATAACGTCCTTAATATGAATGATTGACGATTGAACAACATATTCTTTCAGAGACAGGCACCCTAATGTTATAATACACTTATCGATTGCTCCATATGTTCGAAAAACTTGTCTGCTCAACAACGTAAATAATGCAATAAATGTTGTTGAACTGTCAAAATGAAAGTCATTGCTACTGTTAATGTGTTACGCAATTACCTCGCTGGGGTTATTGTGAGGTTTACTACCTTCGTCAAGTCTTTTAATGTCGGAATATTCAACATTTAAAGTTTTGAAAGGAATCTATTAAATAGAACATTGGACCTAGTATAAAACCCCGGAGAGCGCCTGCTTTCTGGCCATGCACGAATCAATATTATTAATGAAAAATCCTGTTTTGTTAACATAGTTTTTCCTAAACGGTCGCAAAACTGGCTTTACTATTTAATAATTATACTATTTAATAGTTGTAAATTTGTATAAGGCATCTTAATTTTTCCCCGCAGGTGCGTGCTCTTTTTTTTTTTTTTTTTTTTTTTTTTCCGGATGGGAAATCATCAAATGACCCCTCACCCCTCCCGCTCTGGGTGGAGCGGAAGGGAGTGTCAGACTCTTACTGACTAAAACCCACCCATGTTCCAGGCTTCGGCAGGCGCGTGCTCTACACAATCAATTGCCTTTGACAGACCACAAGAGAGGCTTCACTTAAATAATATATGTCCAGTGTGAAAGAAATTTCTAATAACATAAACAGTAGCTTTTGCGTTTGCATCTTTATCTAATTTTCTCTATTGTGTATTCTCTCTACCAGAGAGAATACAAATAATTGTTTTGTGTATACATAAATAAATAAATATTTTCAGAAACATCCGAAAAGGTATTAGTGCAGTGCGATCCGGGCAGTGTGTTCGATCGTGACTGCAATGTCTGCCGGTGCACTGATAGCGGCCTGTTTGCGACCTGTACTATCAAAAGGTGCAATGATATTAAAGCTGAACCCGAGAAAGCACCTGGTAGGTAAGACTTGTTGGAAGTACCAATAGATTATCTTAGCTTTATGGACATTATTTTGGTCATCGTTTGCCTGAATTTGGTCAGGGCATGTGGTGGCATTTACATCGCCACATGTGAACTACGCATCACATTGACGTTACGCAAAATCCTACATCGCGCAAACAGAGTTTATTTCGCGAGTGGCATATATACAACATCCCGACACCAATCGTCGGGCAGTTACCCACCAGACATAACTCCCGTCTGATCGGAGGAACCTCCCTTTTCTATGGAGGTTGAGTGAACTTTACACCTTATTCCTCATACCTCTATATGTATCCTCACGAGTGATTGTTATCATGATATTAGCTCATAAAAGCATCCTAATTTAGTATTTCTATAGTAAGGAGAGTTTTAGGTTTATTTGAAGTGTCTTGTTATAATTTATTACACTTGGGAAAATTTTATGTTCATTCCTAATTGGAAATGTAAACTTAATGCTTCAAAAAATCCTAACAAAATTTGATTTTCACGGTGCTTCTTCCTTAAGCGAAAGTTAAGTTTTTAGTCGCCATATCTCTCATAACTTATAATAATCCTTTTCTTATACAGAATCCGATCAGGGCTTCCGCTGCAACCCCGGCGAACAGTTTAGACGCGACTGTAACGACTGCACCTGCTCTGCAGACGGGAAGAGCGTCTTCTGCACACTGCGCTTGTGCGACGAAGCCCTAACAGCCGACATTTAATCGCACATCTACACTTATCTTGACATGCACACGAAATCTTTTGCCATTTATGTTTTTAACGAGTCTTTTTTTATTGTTTCATCATCATCACCATCATTGGTAGCCTTGTTCCACCCACTGCTAAGGTCTCCTCCCTTTGTGCCATGCTTCCCTGGTCTGTGTAGTCTTCAAGTCTCATCCAGTAGTGCTATTCTGTAAAAATCTCACCGTGAAAACATAGATAAAGTGAGCTTAATGTGATCTGACAGTAGTGTCAATCCTTAGCATCAGGTGGAATAACAGCTCACTTCACCTAAGTTATCACGGTGATAGTTTTACAGAATAGCACCGCTGGTCTTGTCAGATACTTTTAGTATATTAGTCATATATTCTGAAAAATCTACTGTCCTATAATCAACATCTAAATAAGCATTCAACTACGAGCATCATGGCTTGGTGTTTTAAGTATGCAGAACATCTTCAATTCTATAAAGACCGTCATAGTGTATGACTTCAAAACAAGGTCAAATTAAATTCATTAGCGAAACTTCACCGTAGTGATGGGAAGAAAATTTGACCTCGTATACATACATAAAACACCGCCTCATGCTATGATCCTTACATACATCTGGTCATACACGCACGCTGACGACTTTGGAAGATCGAACTAATTCGTATACGTCACAGACCATGGTACTGGCGCACAGGCAGCGACTCTGTGCGTACTTCGAAATTGACGTTATATGATGATGCCTATGAAATAGGGTTGGTAGCTAAAAACAGAAGTATTCAATATCATGAAAATGAGCTTTTTTTTGTGTGAGTGTGCGCTCAAAGTATTAGGAAGGAGAAAAAGTTTTACTCGCATAAACGCAAAACACATAATATCATTGCGTTGGGCTCCATTTCTTCTCTCTTCCTTTCGTGTCATTTCAAGATAAGTTTTGTTCCTTTTAATAGCAGCTGCGCAATCGAACAAATTGTCTTTTTTTGTCGATATGACGATCGCATAATTGTGTGCATTAGTATCATTTCAATGTTTTGTGTTTTTTTAAGTATTTTGTGACTAATTTTACTTAGTATGTAATGTGAATGAACGAGTAGGTACTATTTCATTTTATTATAAAATGCTTGCAGAAATCTTTAGTTTTAAAACGAGTATGTTGGAGATTTATCGACTAATTCACTTTGTTAAGTCGACCATATAACAATGGACTCGAATAAAATCTGACGCCACTTAATTAAAGTTAAAACTTTTTTTGAATATCGACTAAAAGGGAACAGTCGATGAATCCTGTGTTTCGTTAAAAACTTAAAGAATAAATCCTTGGCTAGCGTGAATACATTGACATGTCGACTTCTATGTTTTTTATTGGCTTAATGCTTCCTACGCATTGGGAATTTATATGAAACAATCTGACAGTTCTAAATATACATAATTTTTAGAGCAATCGACTTTGGTACTATGTTGACTACTACTATGTTGTTGTTTAACTTGACAAATCCTCATGTCAAATTTACGACTCACATGTTTTTGTGAACAAACATTGATATTTTGTTATATCAACTATACTCAGTAACCAAAATAATATTCGTTATTTGACATTTCAAAAGATATCTATATATATCCTTTATACCCATAAAGGATTTCTTAATGTACTAATTTTAAATTGACAAATTGAGATTTCAAGTCATGGCCAACAAAAGTATTTCTGTTTAAATCTAAGTTTTAAGTTGACAACTCGGTGAATAAGTTGATAACTCGTTGGTGACGAACTTGACAGGTCTGTTATTATGCAAACTATATGAAATTTCGTATTTATTGTCATCATTTAAAACATGGCATAAAATAACCTTTAAAACAACTAAAACACGTACGTTAAACTAATTTACCAGACGAAGTCAAACCTTTAAAATGGCTGCCCTGACAAATTACAATTTTAGACAAGTCAACATTATTATTCACGCCAGCCACGGAGACACAACTAATAGTGTCCGTTGCATTGTATTTAGTTTACGTGTTTGTGAACTAACTTATTCTATTAGTAGTTTGTATGAAGAGCCTATTTTCATTTTGATGTGTGTGTGTTATTCATCGGCATTTTCAACTTAGTTCGCTAACATGCGATTTTCGTGTGTAAGTGCCTTATTTTTCATGTCATTTTTCATTCCTTTAGGTGTTAAGTTGTATGGGCCGAGCCTTTAGCCAGAACCTTTATAACTCATCTTTTGTTTTTTTTTGTAGACATCACGACTTTTGGCTGTTCCATTAGAACTCAAATCCAAACCTTTCCGTTTATAATACTACTATGGCATTTACTTAATTAGACTCGTTTCCTTATTTACTTATTTTTGTTTTTACTGAGGATCATTTGAAAGAAGGCGCTGACTCGCGTATACTCGGCTGCAGTCGGTCAGTGACGCTGAATCGCGTGTACTCGGTTCTGAATCGGGTATACTCGGCTTCAGTCGGTCGATGACGCTGAATCGCGTTTACTCGGCGCTGACTCGCGTATACTCGGCTTCAGTCGGTCGATGATGCTGAATCGCGTGTACTCAGCGCTGAATCGCATATACTCGGCTGCAGCCGGTCGGTGACGCTGAATCACGTGTACTCGGTGATGTCTCGCGTGTACTCGGCTCCAGTTGTAATTTTTTACTTATAAAGTGTGGTCATAAGCCCTGCCCATCCCTGGCTATTCGCTCGGCGACGATGAGTATCGCTCGAATATTTAGTAATTAGTGAATTAATACGTGGCTTCACTTAGAAAGTACGTACCATCATGTATTAGACGATACGTAATTAAAACTTAAGTAATTTTTGATTTAAAGATAATCACGAAACGAATAAACGAGTTAATTTTATTTTTTTTGTGTTTTATTTTAGCTTTTTTTTTCAAGTTTTCTAAGTATAAAGCTGACTTCATTTGTATTTATTTTTTATTTTTCTTAGGCTTACTTGTTACTTAGCAGGTACATATATTAAAAAGACTAGCTGCGTCAGCTAAGTCTCGATCCCGTGGGAATATCAATCGCAATCTGAATCATTTTGAAACATATTGCTAATCCATTACTCCATATGCTCGAAAAGTTTGTCTGCTCAACAACGTAAATAACGCAATGAATGTTGTTGAACTGTCAAAATGGAACCCATTCCTACTGATAGTGTGTTACGCAACTACCCCGCTGCTCATTGTCAATCAAGCCCCAACCCAACGGTCGTGGCTGGCTAACGCCGCGCTTGCATCTGGCCGAATGCCTTGAAACATAGGGACTGCTGTCTACTAGCTGATACCAAGGCCATTCATCATCATCATTTCAGCTGAAAGACGTCCACTGCTGGACATAGGCCTCCCTAAGCACCTCCACTTCGACCGGTTTTGTGCTTCTCGCATTCAACAGTTTCTTGCCCATTCTTCTCCATACGAAAACTACCTTTTGGAAGGGGCGACTAGAATCAATTTTATTTTAATTTAATTTTTGACGCTCAAAAGTGCCTTTTACGTGCCTATTTGAAATAAATGATTTGACTTTGACTTTGACCAACGGATTCCTCCGGCCTTCACAAGGTCGTCGGTCCACCTTGTGGGGGGCAAATTGATGCTATTTCAAGTTAAATAAATATCAGTGTCCCGTGATGGTCACCGTCACCAGGCGCAGGCCGTTCCTGTCCAGGCGTGATAAACGCCTGGTTAGCCTGTCATCTAAGGATGACATAGCTTCCCTGGACTGCCTGCAGCGCGGTGTCGAGGTCCATCAGCTCTCCGCTTGCACGTGGGTGAGCTCCTGTAGCCACTATAGGTACAAGTCAACAACGCATTCTCTCCTATTTCAGCCATATAGTACGCAGAGGCGATGAAAGTTTGGAAAAACTGATTGTGGTTGGGAACACCGAAGGCAAGCGACCGCGCGGTCGTTCACCAACACGATGGACCGATCAGGTGAAAGAATCATCGTCCTCTAAATTCTGCACGGTGGTAAGAGATGCGCTGGACAGAAACCTATATAGCAAATAAATGAAATGAAACCGGTGGAAGCAGATCATCCGCTCCAGATGCAACTCCGAAGCTGACCAGGATTGGTGGAGGTCTGCCCCGCTTGGGCGGAGCACCGCCGTGTCCTCGTAGAGGCGATCGGCAGCGGTGGCGGCCTCTCGCGCCCGGCCCTGGTGCAAGCCATGGTCCGGGGCGAGAGGGAGTGGGAGGCAGTCGCCTCCTTCTGCGAAGCAGTCATGCTAGCGAAGGAGGTGGCGGGACGGATGAGGGAGAGAGCCTCCCGTCCCAGCCGCCCCGGGAGACGCTCCGGGCGTCGGGAGCCGCGTGACGACTCCCGGCCACCGTAGGCGCGGGCCTGCGGGCGGAGAGCAATGGGTACCTCACCGCCCGATCAGGACCAGGCCCGTGCCGGACGGCGCGTAAGTGTTCCACGCGCGCTCAAAGAGTTGTCAGCATAATTTGAGGGGCCCCATAGGGCCGAAGCCTGCCGGGTCAGCGGGATTGTCCGAAAGGGTTACCGCTACCCCGGAACATAAAGGGCGAAGGAAGGAACATGGGTGGGTTTTAGTCAGTAAGAGTCTGACACTTCCTTCTGCTCCACCCAGAGCGGGAGGGGTCATTTGATGATTTCCCATCCGGAAAAAAAAAGGAAAAAAAAAAGCTGACCACGATCCTCAGACATGAGGGACCGACTACAGCGAGAGAGAGAGAGAGAGAGCACCTGCGTAGCTGTTTGAAGGGGATTGGTTTGTATAGTCAAGAACCCATAAAGACCCAAGAAGTATCTAAGGGGTTAGAGACTTCTAGATCGCCCAATCAACATCATCATCATTTCAGCCGAAAGTCGTCCACTGCTGGACATAAACCTCCCCCAAGCACCTCCACTTCGACCGGTTCCGTGCTTCTCGCACCCAACGGGTTCTTACGGCTTTAACAAGGTTGCGGCGTTGGAAGGCCTCCCACAAGGTGGACCGACGGCCAATCAACAACTACCAACTCATTGCTTCCATTAATTAGCTATTAATTTAATCATCTCTTTGCCTTTTATATTTGATATAAGTGGAAAAGTTTACCGAGCGTGTCCGAATGGGTACTTACAGTTACTAACTTTCATTATGTGTTGATTAGATCAGAAAATTGAAGCATGTGGATCTGTTTGGTCACATTAATATCAACTTTAGTATTTTTAGAGGGAACAGAATCAGCCTTATGTGAGTATTTCTCTTACATACAATACCTTTTTTACTGTTTTAATACAACATTATTGTGCAAATACGTAGTAAAACAAAGCATTCAAATATCTGTATTAATACAGATATTTGAAATGAAAATGGGTAATTTTTAAAAATTACCCATTTTCATTTTAAAATTATATTAATGGGGATATTAATTATACTTTCGTTTTAATATTTATAATATATCTTGACTTGGCTCGCGAGGTTGTCGACATGTGGGATGTGGACTCAACAGTCATTGTGCCGATAGTCGTGACAGCCAATGGCTTAATAGCCAAGAGCCTCGACCAACACCTGAGGAGGCTCTCGTTGGGCAGCTGGATCAAGGGCTTGATTCAGAAAGCGGTACTTCTGGACACGGCTCGCATTGTCAGGAGGTTCCTCTCTCTGGAGCCCTAACCGCCGGTAGCTTGGACCCTGTTCCCGATACCGGTGGGCTACTATTTTTTATATTTTTAAATGTTTTTTTATCTTTTTGTTTATAAAAATATTTAAAAATATAATTTGTAAGTATGTAAATGAAATAAAGGAATAATATACACCGAAAACTGATACTACAGTTTTCGGTGTATATTATTATATATACTCAGAAATTAAATAAATGTGATATTTATTTCTTAATTTGGTGTAAAACTTTTCTAGCTTTATGTTATATAAATATTTCACTGTTCTAAAATACGGCATTCCAATGTTTGTTTGTTCATGAAATTGGCCTTTATTTCTAATATTTTCTTTGTGAATAATTCTAGTAGTTAAAATAATTATTACTTTTAGGGCCGATTTTTCAATCGACAGATAATTTTTATTCGTGGAATAAAATTGACGTCTGACAGTTTTTGTATGGAAGAACTGTCAAAAATTCAAAATTATTCCTCCGATAAAATTATCTGGCGTTGGAAAAATCAGCCCTTAGTATCTTATAATAATAATAATATCTCTACAGCCTTATCTTTTCTTTTTTGGAAAGAAGTTCCTTATCGCGTCGCATATAAATACTTTGCGCGCATTTGGCGAATAAGACCTTCAGACCTATACTGAAAATCTAGACTATTCCTACTAATAGAAATGATAAACTTACTTTATTATTATTATTTATTTATTTATTATAAACGTGAAAGTTTGTATGGATGGATAGATGGATTTTTGTTACTCTTTCACGCAAAAGCTACTGAACGGATTTAGATGAAATTTGGCACACAGATAGTTTATAAGCAGGATTAACACATAGGATAATTTTTATCCCGATATTCCCACGGGATCGATACTTAATGCGGGTTAAACCGCGGGGCGCAGCTAGTGATTAATATTTTGACCGTCTTGACACTCTTGATAAAGTAGGTATGTAAGTAGGTATGACAATTTTGCTCTCTCTTTGCTATCGGTTTACAAAGTTACAACTAAGTACTTACTTTTACTCCTACCCTACACTTTCTAATCAGAATCCTCACTGATCTATGTGGCAACATGTCACTATGGAAATTTTTATTTTTAAGTTTAGTTTAGTATTTTCGGTGAGATATTCCAGAGCACCAATTTAAATAGCACCAATTTGAATGGCACGAATTTGAATAGCACCAATTTTATTACCACTTTGATTAGAAGCGATGGATGTGTTCGGAAAAATTGTCACATTCGGTACGGATTCTGTTAAAATCAGACGATACGATCATGTATGGTATCGGAAAGGGATTGTTTGCGTGAAATAGCAAATGTGCGCGGCATCACAATAACTCCCCCCGACCCTTGTTTCATGAAGTGCCAGCTCGCGCCGTAGCTGAGCCTGTAGCTTTAAATTCCCGACTATGACCTCTGAGTTTGTTTCGGCCTTTCTTCTCAAAGTTAGTCCTAGGAAACGCCGACGTCATCAATCTTTAATAATAAAAAATCTGATCCAGCATGTCCCATCTTGCTGTCCTCTCTCCAGCGACGTCCTAAGACGAGATTCGTACCCCACACGCTTAGTTTTATAAGATTTTCGCCCCTGGTTGGAGGCTTTGAGTTTTCTTAAGGCAACCACAGGATAGTCCGGTTAAGAATTCACGACCTCTCAAGGTCAACTACGAGATGCCATAAATATAAAAACAAAAAAAAAGCCACCACGACAACACGGGGAATTAAAATGTTTGTTAATATACATAATTATGAAGACGCTTTATTTCCGTCCACGATAGCATTACAACGTACACGTATTTCAAAACATTTTATGGACGTCCACTATAATGTTGTCACCGTAGAAACTATAATAGCGCACAATAAGCGGCCGAAGAATCATGACCGGTCTGAACACAGGTTCTCCGAACTTCCGCGCATGTTCTCTCACTCACACTCGCCTCATGTCACAATTTGGTTCCTAAAAAATGTTATTGCGCAGCCTTCTGCGCAAAGTTCGGACCGGACATTATGTATCGGCTGTATTGTTTAGAGCCGCTGGGCGTCAAAAACAAAGCCTAAACGGTGATAATTCAAATATAGAGCACCTTGAAACCAATACTATGGCATCTACAACGTTTATATCCTCAAATCTTCCTTCAATAGCTACCAGCGTTCAAATCTGGGCAACATGTAATAAGGTCGTAAGACACCAACAGCCTTCACACCATTTTCGTCCTTATCATTAAGTAGATACAGTTAAAGTTAGTTTATGTCCGGCCTAGTGGAGCCGGGGAAGCAATGCGTGCCAACCACCACGGTGCGAGGGCCGTGCCACGTATGCGTTTGTTCCCATGAGGGGGTGTTTCACTGCCGGTCGCAGAAGTGTCAGAAGGAATCCGTGGGTAAGTGACTCAGCAATGTATAACAGGTCATCGATTGCCATTAATGATTTCCATGTATTCGAGGAACTTTAAGCGATGCACGTGTTAGATTTGGCTTGGTGAAGCTTGTATAGGTATTTCAAGATGAAAGACCAGTTAATGATATCATGTTCCGGTCAATCCTTTTAATGGGTTCAGGCATAGTTTTACATGATCCAGGGTTGGGATGGAATCTTCTAGCGTCGGGGGTTAGTAAGTAACCGTCTATGGACAATCGCAATGAAATCAGGATTGTCAATCTTAAAGACCATGTTGAAATGAGCCTAAAGGGGAACGCAACAATACTGTTTTAAGGTGCATAATTATATGTGTGTGATATTCGGTAGTACTTTCTCAGGCGAAATCCACTACTGAATTATTTTCTCAAATACAAATTTAACACAAATACGTTAACACGAATGAAGGCCAAAAGAGGTTTTTCCTCACCATAAATATTTGTTAATCGAAAACAACAAACGTTATTTTCAGGGAGAAGCAGACCTAGTGCCGATTGTGAGCCAGACTTCGTATTCAGACAGGATAACATATTCTGCAGATGTAGCAAGGACGGCTTCTGGCTATCAGATAACTGCGAAGAAACATTCAATTATCTCTACCCAAGAACCAACGTTCCTGATGAAACCTTAAAGACCAATATTGAGTGTACCGCAAAAAAGTTGTACCTCATTGACTGCAACGTTTGTCGGTGTTCAGACAGTAATGTTTTCGACGTTAAGTTATGTACCAGTAGGCGGTGTGGTTATGCACATAAAGCTGAATCTTGCACTAATGGAGATATCCTCCGTCTTGAGAACGAACTTTGCTCCTGTAGCGACATAAACTACTACATCGATCGTCTTTGCATCAAAATCTTAGATGAAGTGGTCCAAACACTTGAAACAGAGGATGTTTTTAAACTGGAAGACATTGGCAGGACCTGGAGACTCACAAGCGATCCATCATCAGACGTTTGTGACTCGAATTTAAATTACACAGTTGATTGTACCCTTTGTATCTGCAAAGACGGCCATCTTGTTTGCACAAAAAATGTTTGTAAAGAAAAAACAAAGAGATCATTGAGACAAGAAAGAGTACATGAGATAGACTATCTTCCTGAATTGGAAAGTGATGTTGGTACTTCGTGTGTACCTGGCAAGATGTATCGTTACAAATGCAACGTTTGCACATGTACAAAGGACGGTTCTCCAAGTTGCACAACTATGGTTTGCTTGCAAAATTTCGATTTAGACTTAACAGCCCTCAGATATGTATTGTCTTCTGGTTGAGAAGCGTTTTAAATATAATAATAATTAAAGTAGTGTTTTAAATTGATTGAATTCATTTGCTCATCTTTTTTGTAAATATTTTATCCATTATTACGTTAGTTCATAATTCTACTACTTATTACTATTACGTACTTATTTGTAGATATTTTCTGAAATCGCTACTTTCACTATGCCAAAAAGAAACTAAAAAAATTTTAATAACGCTATATTCTTCGAAGTCGTACATATATAAATTAATATTATAAAGAGGTAATATTTGTGAGTTTGTATGGTCTTCGGAACTCTCTAATGGGAAGCTACAGTATTGCCGAGTGTCATAGGATATAGTTTATATTAAAACAAGAAATTTCGAAGTCGCGAGAAGAAGCTAAGTACATAGTCCCTAAGTTTTTAAAACGATGATTAGCATCTTACTCATCACACAACCAATATTGCAGCTAATGTAACGAAAGAAAAAGTCAAGCTCCCAGAAATTAAATATGGACAGAAGTGCACTTACGGTAAAAAATACAGGATGGACTGCAATACTTGCCACTGTGGCCACCAAAACAATTTGTTATGCACCAAAGCAGCTTGCTTACATCCAATGGATCCCGAAACAAGCGAACACCCAAGAGTCGATAAAAGGTCCGTCAAAGAATTTGAAGCCAAAAAAAGCAAGAAAAAGAAGGCAAAAAAGACGGTGAAAAGAGAGAATATACCTTTAAAGACAGACAAATCAGGTTATCCAGCGTTGCCACCTAGCAAAATTTGCTTCCCTGGGAGAATTTACCAGGAAGGTTGCCAAAGGTGTTATTGTAAGAGTGACCAAAAGCCAGCATGCTCTACGGTAAATGCTTGTAAGGAACCAAAAGGTAAGACATAACACATACCTTGTAGATTCTGTTGAGGGGCTTGTGTCTAAAGAATAAGCCGCAGGGGTCGGTCGAAGGTCCTGTCGGGGGAGCGGTGAATGCTTATGCGAATCCCACACGCTCGGCAGAGGTGGAACACCGCGGTGGTTTTAGCCGGTAAGAGTCCCCCCCCCCCCCTCTGTCACCCCCCACGATGGAGGAAGTCCATGAGTATTTCCAACGCGAAACAAAAAAAAATGGGTCGGTCGAAGGCTAAGCTATGTTTGCCCCGGTCGGTGTGCGGATAGGTGACCATCCTTTCGTCGTTACGGGTACGGCCCAAAAGTGGCCTACAGTTGCATATTGCTTAAGAATAATGAGGAGGTTCCTCTTTCCCTGACAACCGGTGGCTTCCTGATGCACATGGTCCACTATTCACACACTCACACATACACTAACTTCTTTTTTATGTCATTTCTCACACACAAATAAGAAAGAAAATGTTATGTTTGAGTAGGTAAAGCCTGAACTTCAGTGTAAATTTGAATCGCGACATATTCGCCAAAAATGTAGACAAATATGAGTTTATGGAAAAATAACTTAAATTCCTACACAATAAAGTTCAGTTTACGCTACAACTTCAAACATGTTTATAACTTTTTCAATAGTGCTAGTCACTCTGAAATCAACTTAAATACCATTACAATAAAGTTGATATTTGTTTAACTTGAAATAACGTCAATTTGAAACAAATACAATTTGAATATTAGACTGTTGTGTTCGTTAAATTATTCTTCTTCTCCAGTAACGCGAGATTTGCGTCCAGTGGATGTACGATCTCCAATAAGGGACGAGGAACTCAAGAATCTACCGATACTGCCCCATGCCGCCTCGCCTTGCACGCCAGGCACAACTTACAAAGTCGACTGCAATATCTGCGTATGCGACGAATTCCAAAATCTTCTGTGTGATAAGTTGTTGTGCGTTAGTTACGCTGACATGCATAGGGCAGAGGCGTTAAGAAATTCTGGTAAGAAATTGTAATGCATACAGTTGATCGCACTCGACATATCAGTGGTTGCAATTTAATATTTACAGCGCCTTTATGTCGTAGTAGTAAGAGTGATTTTCGTAGTGTAACTGTTATCATTGATGTGCGATTGACTGTATTAAATATATTGGCGAAACTTCACAATATAATTTCAAGTAATTAAGTACTCTAACAGCAGCCTAAAAGCTAAAAGGCAAAAAAGCTAAAAGCTAAAGCTGAATTTACTTGAATATGAGTTTTGAAAATATAAATTCGTTTATTCAAATATCATTTATTTTCTTGAATATGAGTATCATCATCATATCGATATATTTCATGAGGGGCCAGTGGCTAAATATTAACAGCCGCACGAGTCGATCGATCAGGTTAAGCTACGCTTGCCGCGGTTGGTCCGTGGATGGGTGACAATCTTCACATACCAAAACCCCTCCGTGCTTCGGAAAGCACGTTCAGCCGTTGGTCCCGGTTGTCATTCCTGGATCATTGACAGTCGTTACGGGTCGTCAGAAGCCCGAAAGTCTGACAACCAGTCTTATCAAGGGGTATCGTATTACCCAGTAACTGGGTTGTGAAGGTCAGATAGATAGTCGCTCCATGTAAAATACTGTTATTTATTCAGCTACATCCAGTTAGGCTGGAAGCTGAACCCAATGTAGTTGGGAAAAGGCTAGGCAAATGAGGCAGATGATATTGAAATTATACAGTCATTGAAATGTGATTTTTTTCCTGTACAGGTCTACCATGCAACGGCAAAAATTTTGTGGAGAACGATGTGATCCAATCTAAGTGTGTAGAGTGCATCTGCAATGGCACCACCTACTGCCACGCTAAGGAGGGGTGCATGGCAGAAGCTGAGCAGATAATGAGGACTTTCGGCTCCAGGAAAAATGATTCCAGTTTGGCCTTTGACTACACAGCGGACAAATGTTTACCTGAACACATTTATAAGTAAGAACTATTTCATTTCGACTCGAACATAGTTGGGAAAAGGCTAGGCATATGATGATAGTACGTAATGTTCCCCTGGTGGGCAAAGATCTTCCCCAAAATTTTCCAGGAACTCTTTACCCATGCCATCTCGAACGAAACCTCGCAGTACGCCGTCAGCGGGGTAATTGCGAAATAAGAATTTAATTTGCTCTAGTTCATACTGTTCCACTGTTGGACAAAGACCTCCCCCATGTCATTTCAGGGACTTTTTTCCCACGCCATCTCGAACCTATCCTGGCGGTTCGCCTCCGGCGGGGTAATTGCGTAACACACTTACAGCGGCAATGTCTTTCATTTCGACAGTACAACACCATTCATTGCGTTATTTACACAGTCAAGCATTCGATTTTTTTAAACAAATGAAGCAATGGATTAGCAATTTCCTTCAGGAACTTTCGGACTGTG
Source organism: Apamea monoglypha (assembly GCA_911387795.2). NCBI lineage: Eukaryota > Metazoa > Arthropoda > Insecta > Lepidoptera > Noctuidae > Apamea > Apamea monoglypha. Next base: position 5,220,759 of record OU426935.1, on the reverse strand, counting down.
ATTAAAAGTGCCTTACGCAATTGGGGTGCAGGTTATCTCGCCATCTCTTTCTGGACCTGCGTCGGGGGCACCGTCCAGTCTTCAGGCACCCATTGAGTGGAGACATCCATCAATCAGTGTTCATGCAGCTGACTCTTTTTACCTACGTCAAATACATATACCCGTTTTGGATCGCAAACCAATCTGATAATAATAAGGCAGTGCTCCTCGATACGGCTCGCATTGTGAGGAGGTTCTTGTCTCTGGTGCCCTAACCACCGGTAGCTTGGACTCCTCCTCCTCCCGACATCGGTGGTACCTATTTTTTTTAAATTTTATATTTTAATTTTTTTTATATTTTTTTATTATATTTTAAGAAATATTTAAAAATGTAAGTAATCAGATATGTAAATATATTCATACACATAATAATATAGAACAAAACGTGTACATTTAGCCAAGAGTAGCAAATTTCCCATATAATTATAGTCAATAAATCTGAATTTTGTCTGTAGGCTGTATTTTTACGAAATAACTATTATTTTTAAATTATTAATAACTACCTCATTGGTCTAGTTCGTAAGCTTAACAGCTGAAAATGGGGTCGTAGGTCGGACAAAGGCTTATCGAGGGCGCCCACGAGCAACTTTTGTCTCAGTAACTAATTTGTCTCTCACATCAAGTCAACGCCGACAATGGCGCCGAAACGTGGACACTGACGGTCGGGCTGGTCCACAAATTCAAGGTCGCTCTGCGCGCTATGGAGCGAGCTATGCTCGGAGTCTCTTTGAAGGATAAAATCAGGAATGAAATTATCCGGAAAAGAACCGGAGTTACCGACATAGCGCGCAGAGTAAGCAAACTGAAGTGGCAGTGGGCTGGCCATGTTTCTCGAAGGACCGATGGCCGGTGGAGCAGACAAGTCCTGGAGTGGAGACCGCATATCGGCAAGTGTAGTGTGGAACGCCCCACAGCTAGATGGGTAGTAACAAACATACAAAAACACACACATACACCCTCACAAACTTTCCTAATATTAGTGTGATTTCTAAAATAATGTTCTTTAAATCCCCAGAGACAACTGCAACAAATGCTACTGCCAGAAGGACCAGACCTTGCGCTGTACGCAGAAGACTTGCCTGAACTACAACCAGGCACTAATCTTGGAGAAACAACAGAAGTACTTGCAGCAACATGGACTATAATGATAGCGACTGCTTCGAAGACACTGGCTCGCTCAATGGGACTGATTACCACAATTATTTTTAGACAGGGGTTGTGCGGCAATGAATAAAATGTATTCACTTAAGTTTTTGTGTTTTGTTTCGTATGTATTTTCCTGCACGTGCAGCAGGACCACCATAGAAACGTTTTGTCGTTAGCGGTTTTATCGACGGAAAAAGAGACAAAATGACAGCTAGAACAGGCAAAATTTGAGATTAGATTTTTAGATTTTTGTTCATACTACGCTTGCTGTTAGCGACAGACCACATATCGTCCATGTATCAGTTCATCTATACTAATATTATAAAGAGGTAACATTTGTTTGTTTGTTTGTAGCGGGTAGTCTCCGGAACTAACATACAGATTTTAAAAAAATCTTATTGCATTTGAGAGCTCAATTCTTGAGGAAGGTAAGGCTATTTAACATCACGCTACAGCCCTTAGAAAACGAGCAAAATGAAAAAAGTCAGAAGAACACTAAGCGAAAACGAAGTAGTAGGACGGGTAGTTGTAATATTTTCTTTGTACTGAACCATACCTGGGCACCTTCTGGTTGCGGAGCTATTGAAGGTTAAAATTCCAACTTTAATTGACGGTTTTTTACCGGTTCTTAATGTTATAACACATTAACACTATAACTTATAACACAACTTTAAATACCCCCACGACCCCATACGCAATGTTTTGCGTGTGTTACATTGCACACTACCGCAAACAGCAAACTCATTTCCCAGCCATCAATGTTGTGCAATGTTACTGAGTTTGATGTACAGAATGCGTAGTTGACTGTTATGTGTTCTGACTTTTTACACCCTATGTCCTAAAACTCTATAATACCAATAATAAAGCAGAATAGTTTGTTTGTTTGAACGCGCTAATCTCTGGAACTAGCAGTCGGATTTGAAAAATTATTTTTGCATTTGATGGCCCAATTCTTGAGAAAGGCTACTTAATATGAGCAAAAAAAAAGGCAAAAAGAACGCTAAGCTGTGTGGCAGGTAATTAAAAAAGAAACTGGAAACACAAAACCGAGATCAGAATGAGTTGTCCCTAAAAATCATTTCAGATAAGTTACAAGTTGCTGAGACAAAAATTTCTTTACCAATGACCCAATAGAGGTTACGCAATCTCTCACCCCATCATCTATATTATCTAAACTTTAATAAGGATATTCCAAGCTTTGAATTCAAGCCCATTTCCTTTTGCCACAATTAAAAAAGCATTTAAAAGTCTTAACATAAAAAAACACCGAAGACTTATGGGGGATTTCTGTTAAGGTTCTTGGAGATGTTATTGACACAATTTCCCCCTGCCCTAAAAAACATACATATTTAATCAATGTCTAGACAGCGGTTCGTTTCCTGACTTAATTAAACATAGTAAAGTAGTACCAATTTTAAAATCGGGTAGTAAGTTCGATCCCTCCAATTATCCCTCCAATATCCCTCCAATTATAATAAGTACCTATATCTGTGCTACCAACATTAAGCAAAATCTATGAAAAAATCATGCTAAACAACAGATGTTGTCACATTTTAACTCAAATGGGATTTTACATGGATGACAGACGCGGGAGTAAAACTCATCAGTCACATTTTGGAATCCTGAGAGAAGTCGCAGGATGCAATTGCCATTTTCTGTGACCTCTCAAAAGCGTTTGACTGCGTTGACTACAATACACTGATCTGTAAATTATACCACTACGAAAGTCGTGAACAAGCTGCTGATCTTGTTCTTTCCTATCTATCAGAGAGGCAGCAAATAGCAAACGTTAACGGGGCGACGTCCTCGGGGTCTCTAGTTAGGATGAGCGTGCCTCAAGGCTCAATTCTTGGCCCTTTCCTATTTCTAGTATATATTAACGACCTCCCTTACATGATGGCTAACCTATCAGATATAATTTTATTCGCTGATGACACTTCCCTTATTTTTAAAATAGATAGAAAAGATACAGATGTCTTACATGTCAACGATACTCTGGCTGTTCTTTCGAAATGGTTTGCAGCTAATAATCTTTGACTTAATGCAAACAAAACTAAATGTCTCAGTTCTCATTACCAAATGTACCTTAAGTGGGTCTAAATTTAAAACTTGATGGCAAGAAACTAGATGCTATTACGGAAACTGTACGTCTGGGAATTACTTTAGATTCAAAATTACAATGCACACATTAGAGCTCTCTCAGGTAGATTAAGTTCAGCTGCATATGCAGAAAGAAAAATAAGACAGTTGACAGATATAGCCACAGCTAGGTTAGTATACTTTGCTTATTTCCACAATATTATGTCTAATGGTGTTCTGCTGTGGGGATCGGCAGCTGACGTAGATTTTTCAAAATAAGAAGCGATTTCCATAATATATATACACGTAGTAAAAATGAAATTACCTAATTATTATACCCTAGATCTATCTAGATTATTACCTAAATTTAGATTAGGTAACTAAAACTAGTAAGTCATTTCTTACAAACATAGCATCCGCTTTTATAACAAGTTGCCAATGCCGGTTACAGAATTTGGCGATGGAAACTTCAAAACCGCCACCAAACGTGTCCTTATCAAAAAAATATATTTTAAGATTAAAGACTACGTTGAAGACAACGTAGTTTGCAATGATTTCTTCTGCACATGTGACTTCCCTGGCACCGCATAACTATGTAATTGTCTATTAACCGCTCTCAAATTACGATGTTTATTTATTTATTTTTTACATGCTTCTTTGACATATTCTTTTTATTATTTGACATTATATACAGACAATTCTAGTTTCAACTCTTTATTTGTGGTTGTAATGGCAGTCATGTCACTTGGTTTTAATAGGTTTTTATATTTTATATGTCCTTTTGATGGATTCTTCTATAATTTGTAAATGTGAGGCCTTGTAGACTTTAGATCTGTAGACCATTTTTTATTTTATCAAGTACCTGGTACTTGTTGACAGGCCTACGCAGATAGTTTATAACCAGGATTAACACATGGAATACTTTTTATCCCGATTTCCCATTCGAAACTTATGCGGGTGAAACCGCGGGGTGCAGCTAGTAAATAATATATTTCCTACAAAAGATTCTGACATGGGGGTAGGCAGAAACTACAGAACGCAGCGCCGCCTGCTACAATCCTTACTTACTCTTTTTGCCTCGATCACGTCTGTGTTACAAAATGCATAGGCGTACATCAAGCTACTACAATCTGTCCTTTAATAAATTTCAACTTTATCGCTAAAGCATTAAGAATCAAGGTTGATTGGGAAAATTTGACAGTTTCGGGTAGCTTGACCTGCTGGCATCTGTACCTACCTAAAAATGTTAGTAATAAAATATTATAAATAGGTTTTTATCACTTTCTTGGTTGCGTTATGTAGGTACTTATGTGAAATTTATTTCAACACATCAATAATCGGATAAAAAACAGTAAAACGACGCAGTAAAATGTGAAATGTTATGCAAGATCAACTGGAGTTACTCAAAATAAAATTGAAAAATAAAGAAAGAAAAACCCTAATAAATATCGCGATTCTTATGTTAACTTTATAAATTTTAAAAAAAATTGGTTTGAAGTTCTAAGGAACGATTTTTGGCCTTAGTCCAAAGGTGTTTTATAGATTTAAATAGTTCTTGAAAAAATCACCGTGGGACAGGGTGTCGCTACCATAGCTAAGCCTCAATTCAATGTAAAAAATACTCGAGGAAGAACGTGCAAGTACCTAAAATTAGACTAGCAAGAATTTGACATGACTCAGAACTGAACATCGGAAAATACGGTAAAGGAAGCAACTTCAGCTTCTGAAAATCTTCATCAGTATATACCAGTCCACTGCTGGAATTAGGCCTCTCCAATTACATTATTCAGCTCGATCCACGCAACTAGTTCTAAAAATACCTGCAATAATTAATACTTTAAAGCCAAAACCTAATTAACTTTCGATCAACCAAATTATCATAAAACCACCCAGTCGTTTAATTTTACGAGAGTTCGATTTCAAAGTTAATGAACCTGAAAGATTAAATTATTTAATTAAAAACTCATAATTTTATTTTTATATTGTGCAGGGAACAAAAATACTCATTTTCTTTATAATATGTTTATGGCTGTAACATTTGTAACTTTGCTGACGAGGATACCGTTTGGGGTTGCCATATTCCGTAAGTTTTTCTAGTTCACTTCATATATCTTGCTTTTATATTCTCTTATTGTCCAATTATACATAATTATATTCACTGAAAAATATTCATCAAAAATATAGATACTCCATCTCATGTCGAAGAAAACTTTATATATATATTTACTCACTTTACTATTGAAGTAGAGCTTTCCAAATTGTGCTACATGTTCTTTATTTCCATAGGTACGTGTGTCCCGAATACCCAGTTCTTACTGAATGGCCGATTATGCTACTGCAACAGTATGGGCCGTTGGAGCGAAGCCACGTGTCAAATGATAGGACGCCGACAGACTTGCCTGCCGGGCCAGATCATCTGGGAGGAGTGCAGCCAATGCATATGCCAAGAAAACGGGAAGCTCATGTGTACCAATACGGAATGCGCTGAAGATGGCACGAATAAAAACGTAACCAACCAAGATGTTGGAGCCGAACTATGGTGCACTCCTTTTAGGTCTTATTACATCAACTGCAGTCTTTGCGTTTGTCCTGCTTCAGGTAAAATGTCTGAAGCCCGCTGCGCCACCGACTCGTCATGTTCCCTCAAAGGCCCCAACTTATCCCTGGACGTGATCGCGCAGAACGTCTGCATTCCAAAGGTCATGTACTTATTTAATTGTCTCCACTGCTTATGTTCAGACGACGGGTTCTTTGTTCAGAGTAAGTGCGTGGAAACTTGCCATAAACCACCTGAATCAGCAAGGAGATGTATTCCTAGAACATTTTACAGAGTAGATTGTAATGTCTTCCGCTGCCCTGAAAATGGTGTGCCTGATGACAATTTGAGGTCCAAATCTAATTGTGATAAGCAACCGGATCCACTCAAATCCTTGGTAAGTTTGAGGAATGTATCAACTACGTGCACACCCAATAAATATACGAAACCGAAATGCATTTACTGCGAATGTAGTTCTCAAGGAGTGGTGAACGAAAGCATTTGTTTGGAACAAGAATGTTTAAAAATAAACAATTTCAACTACGATTCTGTTAAAAGCACGTGCAGCCCTGGAGAGCTGGTGCCTACTTGCATGGAATGTTTCTGTCTACGAAATGGTCTCACACTGGAAAAATATTGTACCAGAGTTTGTTCCTTACAAAATAAGCTTATTATGCTCGAACGTGTATTGAAGGAAACTATCAGTCAGATAGAAAGAAGTGTTATCAAAGACATACTTGGCAGTGAAACGTGCGATCCCAGCTCAGTTTTCATCGACCAAGGAAGATACTGTTTATGTCCAGAGAACGGGAATACAAACTTCAAGCTTTGCACATCTGTCACTGATGATTCCGGCCCAAAGAAAACTCAAAGATTCATAGTAGATAAAGCCAGCGTTATAGACTATAACATAACTTGTGAACCTAATACTTTCGTTGAATTCGGTTGCAATACTTGCTATTGTACAAAAGCCGGGAAGGTTGAACAGAAATGGTGCACACACGATGACTGTGATGCAAAAAAAATTATTCAAGAGTCTCACAAAGATCGAATTTCGCCTAAACGTACTAGTACGGAATCGATAGCCACATGTGTAGCAGGATCGATTGCAAAAGTCGACTGCAATTTTTGTATATGCAGTGCAAGTGGACTGGTAAAGGACAGGGCGTGTACAAACAACACTTGCACCGGGCCATCCAAGCCAGTTGGTAACGAGTTTGCATGCGAGCCTTCAGCCTATTACACGGTTGACTGCAACATTTGTTTCTGCGCAACAGACGGTGTCAAAAACGTGGATAAATGTACTAAAAATCAATGCGAGACTAATTTCTTGCGATCAGATTCATGTACTGCCGGCGAGTTGTTCAGCGAAGACTGCAACATCTGTGTATGTCCTCCAAATGGGGACAAGAAAGACAAAGCTTGCACGAACAGAACCTGCGCGGAAATAGACACACCCTGGAAGAAGATCTTCAAACTGTCGCAGACGTTGTTAGGTAACCAAGTCGAGGAAGATACTGCAAGGAATTTGGAACTCTGTTTTCCTGGTGAGGAATTTGAAGCTAGTTGTAAGCTCTGTGTGTGTCCAGAAATGGGGCTGAAAGAGTATGCATCGTGTACCCCTATTTTATGCGACAAAGCGAAGCTCGTGAGTACTGTAAGTAGCAATACTGCTAATGATTGAAAAATTCTGTACTCTGTGGGTAGTTATTAAGGTTGGGTTTGTAATGTATTTATTGTATAAGCTGACAGACTCATACATAATGAGTGTAAAAAGATACTTAACGAAGCTGAGAATCACTTGTGCTTCCCGACATTTTAATATTTTTTTTTGTAAGGACCATGCCTGGGAACCTTCTGGTTACGGAGATGAAGGTCAAAATTCCAACTTTTACTGACATTTTTTATCAAAAGCAAGGTATTAATTTTATAACACAACTTTAAAAACCCCCACGACCGCTGTACCGTTGCATGCCATAAGCACAATGTTTTGCGTGTGTTACATTGCGCACTACCGAAAACAGCTTCAAACCAAAAATAAAAGTCGTCTCCCAGCAATTATTTTTGTGCAATCTTACTTAGTTTGATGTACAGAATGCGTAGCTGACGGCTATGTGATGGGTCTTTTTACACCCTTTATGTAGTTATGTAACAAACTCAGTTGGACAAGATCTCTTTTATAAATGTTGTTAAACAGTGTTCAAATGCACATATTTTTTTCAAAACCACCCCGAATCGATGGACTGACGGGGTCGGGATTTTTGGCACACTATTAGGTAAACCGTTTTTTGACAGATGAAACTAGTGATTGCAGCAACACACAATACATTGATTGATACACGTACGGTATTATAATGTCTGTAAGAAGCCTTAAATAAGATAATTCAATAAGATAAGGCAGTTTATACATTTATTTTATAACGCATTTTAAAGTCAACCTTTACGTAATCTAAAATATGTACGTTCTAAGCTCACAGCTGTCAAAAAACATTTAACCTAATGGACAGGGTATAATATAATTATCATATTTGTAAGTTTTCGTTGGCATTTTACGATCGTGTGTCTTTAGTCCTTATGCTTCTTCCGAGATCTTCAAAGCTTGTTTACCACGCAGTAGCGTAATTTTTCTTTTGTTTTCAGCACTGGTCTACAAGCGCCAGTTCAACATGTCGAAATTGAAACAATCGACACGCGATCGTAAATGCAAAACTATAATATCGTTCAATACCAACGGTCTTATTCATAAAAAGTTATTGAACATCTGAAGGGTTGCTAAAGTCTGGTTGTCAAAAAATGTTATTCATAAACGCATTTTAGTACTGAAACGTTCTTTAAACCTACTATAAAGTTATGAAACCCAGAACCCTACTATAACAGTAGTAAGGAAAAAATGGCCGACTCTACATCAGCTGATTAATAAGAAAATTACATTTGACGTACTACATTAATTTGGACGTCAAATGTCACGTGTGAAAAGTCAATTTCGTAAACAATCGTACTTCGAGGAGCTGTAGTTGTATTTTTTTTTTTATCTTTTGTTCCTTAACTAGTTTATGTTGTAACAAATATGATAGTATACATAGTATGGAATTAGTTACTTCGCTGATTTAAGTTGCTAAAAGATAGATGAACTTACATGAGTTCATCTATCTCTGAGTTGGTTTGTGGAAACAGCGCATCTGTTTGTGAGAGGCATCTGCTTAAAGCCGTCCCACATATCCAGTCTGAGTATTTACAAGTTTAAGCACACATTGCGTTGTGCATACAACAGAGGAGCAATTCTCATAATTTTAAAAACGTTCACAGTCTGATCTCAGTCTCAATCTGTCAAAACATACTTCTAATTTCCCTACATTTTGACAAGTTTTTGACATTTGTTTGTCGCCGAGATGAGACTGCGACTAGATTTTGAACGTTTTAAATTACGAGAATTGTCCTTCTGATCTCGGTCTCAATCTGTCAAGACTACCTACCTCTAATTTCCCTACATTTTTGACAAGGTTTTGACATTGATTGTCGCTGAGATGAGATTCCGACTAGATTTTGAACATTTTTAAATACGGGAATTAGCCTTCTGATTGATGAACTTTATGGTTTAACTATGACACTAGTCTATGGTAGTCTTTATTAAATAATATTACAAAGCTAATTTTTTTGTTTTGATTTGTATGTGGTCTGTAATAGGTACAGGGAAACTCTATTTGTTGTAACTAGTTTTTGTTCATAAATACCAATTAAAATCTGAAAAGTAATATTTTATTTACATCCTGTTCTGTCATGGCTCGAACATTGACAAATCCCATCGACAAATCATTAAGAAGAAATGATTAGCCTTTACTAATCATATTTAAGTATATCGGTATTGAATGCTGTATGTGAAAAACAGTTTATCGTAATCTTCCATCACCATCTTGGCTACTCTTATACTCCTGTTTTTCATCGCCACCTTCTTTCGTTATTTCTGACTAGTCACAATCCATATAGTATTAGTAATAATGACTTAAAACTATGTTAGTAAACTTTTACAAACTAAAACAACTAAAAATGACGTGGCACGTGTCTCCGTACCCAGTGCCATAAAAAGGGACTGTCCACTTTGTCTAATAATGTTTTCAGGATGCTGTTGCAGCTTCCGTGCAACCTACCCATTATTGACGTTGTTCTCTTCCTCATAATGCCATAAAAATCGTCAGCACGGGCTTCCGCGAACATCTGCGAAGCGCTGCAGAAGCGTGGAAGCCCCATCAACATCCTGAATCCAATATTATATTGAACGCACAGGACCGTAGACTCTCTGCGTATATGTCACCCACAGGCTGCACGTGTAGAAGCTAATAATATAATGTAGTTTTAAATGACAAACTAAATGAACTATCTGGGGTATATCACTCTCATCACTTCCCGGGTAGTTGATGTCCAGGGCAAGTCAAGCTGAGAGTTTCAAATCTCTTGACACTCCACTTTTCTTCTAATAGTGATCTGCATCATGAGTGTATAACCCTCCAAACTGATCTGATCTCTGTATTGTAGTCAAAAGCTCCGCGAGAAATCCGTGGAGACTACAGCGAAGACATATTTGACGAAGATTTTGTTGGTGGTGAATATATTAATGATGAAATACCAGACGGAGCAGATCTAGGTGGAACGGATAGAGCAGGAAATGAATTTGAAAACCCTGTTGTCAGTGGGCGGAGGAGACATACCTGTTTATCTTACAATCTCACAGGACATCCGGAACGAGCGATTTGTACTCCAGGATCGCAGTATATTATAAGGTAAATTGTAAGATAACATAGATACAGGGTCAAATTAAATAAGCTAGCGAAACTCTGCAGACGTGTTGAGTATCGATATCTAAACACGATTTAGCGCAACAAACTCCCAGCAACACAGCAATGTATTCCCAAGAGTAATATACCGAAGAGTAATATACCCTAGAGTAATATACCCAAGAGAAATATACCCTAGAGAAATATACCCTAGAGTAATATACCCTAGAGTAATATATCTAAAGTAATATACCCTAGAGTAATATACCCTAGAGAGTAATAAGTAATGTACCCAAGAGACTTCCTACTTGTTTTAGGTGCCGCATTTGCATATGTCCTTACATGGGGAACATCAATAACTTCTGTCGGCCAATGCCGCCAGAGCAATACTGCGAACAAGCCTTTCCGAATTTTAACTATATTCCAATGGGCAGACGAGCTGGTGGTGGTAAGTATATTGTTTGTCATGAAACCAAAAAAACTTAACGCGTTTTAAAATTCCCGTTCCCTAAACGTCTTGTTACTGGTTACTGTTAGCTTGCATCATCCCATCTCTCCCCATGACTTCTTGGACAGGTCCACTCAATCTGTGTGGTTCTTTCCACAAAAGCCCGTTTCAGACACCAATCTACACGGTCTTCACATGATCTGACCAAGATTATGTCTGGACTTTAAAAGAGACTGTGACCTCTGAGTTTGTTTCGGCCTTTCTTCTCAGACTAGTCAGATAGGAAACGCCGACCTCGTCTAGTTTTTAAAAATATGATTGACGTGTAAAAATGTTTGTACAAACCTACTTACAGAACTAAAACTGCTATATGCATCGATCATCATCATCATTTCAGCTGAAAGACGTCCACTGCTGGACATAGGGCTCCTCCAAGCACCTCCACTACGACCGGTTCTGTGCTTCTCGCATCCAACGGGTTCCTGCACAATCCAACTTTGCTAGCTATGTGATCCATCGGTCACATAGCTAAAACTGGAAGAAAAGTTTCCTAAAAAATACAACTTCTGCACGCCACTTCGTCCGCGTGAAATGTCTTGTTCCCCCGACCCACCCCGTCGCATGGCATCGCCTGCCCGCATTATTACTTCATTTTCGCTTGCCCAACGATTGATGTTGGGATATTGTATCTATGCTAATTGCGCTGTAAACTCTGCTTGCGAGATGCAGAATTTGCGTGACGTCAGTATGACGCGTTGTAGATACCGCTACATCGACTTTTTTTTCTTTTTGATCGGCTTTTAAGCTTGATGTTAGCCTATAGCCTTCCTCAAGAATTTGGCTACTAAATGCAATTATTTTTTTTAAATCTAACTCGTAGAGTCAGAGATTAGCGCTTTCAAACAACCAAATAAACTCTTCAGCTTTATTATAAGTACAGAATGTCATGTGCATGTAGTTCTTTTGTACAGACGCCAGCAGCTCTAGCTATCCGAAACTGTCAAATTTTCCCAATCAACCTTGAACCTTAATGCTTTAGCGATAAAGTTGAAAATCTATTAAAGAAATTTGACAGATTGTAGTAGCTTGATGTGCTGGCGTCTGTACAAAATAACACATTACTTTTTACAGAAAACGGGACGGAGCTGAACGTGACAAAAATTCAATATCCAATCCAAGTACAGATACCTCATAACCACACGATGTACAGGTGTGAAAAGCCAGGGAATCTGACCGATGAATGCTTCATCTGTGAATGTGAACCTGACAGCATTCTGGTGGTGGAACATTGCTACAAAAGCGACAGCGATGCCTGCACGGATGCTACTCCTACTTTCATCAAAGCCGGCGACCATCCTGTTGCGTTCAAAAAGTATATACCTAAGTTGAAATAGTTCTAATTCTTCGGGGAAGATACAGGGTCAAATTGCGGGGTTTCGCTAGCTAATTTGCTAGCGAAACCCCGCAGACGTGATGAGTGTCGATATCTAAACACGATACAATAAAAATAAAAACCAGCCAAGTGCGAGTCGGACTCGCGCACGAAGGGTTCCGTACAAATAAAAATAATAATAATATAATCTATAAAAATCACGTCTTTTGTATGGGAGGCCCCTTAAATATTTATTTTATTTTAATTATTTATTTTTAAAGTGAATATAAACTAAATATTCTGTGAATATTCAAACTATTTATTTCTACTAAACCAATTACGAGTATTAAGTCAGTCAAAAAGATGAACCTAGTTGCCCATTCGGCACCTCGGAGAAGAACGGGCAAGAAACTCCATGGACACTCTTTTAAATCACAATAGGTAATATGGTTACAAAGTATTGGTTACATCATTCATGGTTATAATTATGCATGTGAGAACAATGCAGAACGTTAAAAGCGTCCGTAATGAAAAGATAAAAAAAACAATTCCAATATAAATTAAATCAAAATAAGCAAAATAAATAATATTTCAAGCGTCTATCTGTTGCCGTTATTAATATCGAGCAAAAAAAAATCACGTTTGTTGTAAGGGAGCACTTAAATATTTATTTTATTCTGTTTATAGTATTTGTTGTTATAGCAGCAGAAATACATCATCTGTGAAAATTTCAACTGTCTAGCTATCACGGTTCATGAGATACAGCCTGGTGACAGACATACAGACAGACGGACAGTGGAGTCTTAGTAATGGGGTCCCGTTTTTACCCTTTGGGTACGGAACCCTAAAAATAATTGATGTTTTATCTTAGGGGACAACGACCGCTGGTAGTATTGTTACTTGAAGTAAATGTGTTGAGAAAATGTGTTTAATCGTTTTTACATATCGATACAATCACGTCTATGAAAACACAAAAAATACTGATTTTTAAAATTGATATTTTTACAAAGGTCGACGACCCATCACGTCTGCGGAGTTTCGCTAGCTAATTTAATTTGACCCTGTTGACGTGATGTTATGTTATGTGTGTGTAGTTCTACTAGTGCCCACTGTTACTTTACTACCGTATAAATAAAACTTATTCATTTTGGTTTATGGTTTAACTGACATGGTGCAGAAGGAAATGGAAACAAGGAAGGAACACAGTAAGACGAGTTTGACTAGAAAAAGACTTAGCTCAGACAGAATCACAGAAGGCCAATTCTCGTAATTAGCAACGTTCGTTGTAGGTCAATTCCCATAATTAAAAACGTTAGAAATCTAGTCGAAATCTCATTTCAGCGACAATCAATGTCGAATACTTGTCAAAACTGTAGGTACAGACGCCAGCACATCAAGCTCAGTGGCGTGCATTGCATAAAGGCATATACACACTAAATTACCACACCAACAAAACTCACCAAATTATCATACCTAACAAAAAACAAAATCTTCATACAAACACGCGCGGCAGTAGGCAGTCGCTAGACGGCCTACTCGGCTCCCGTACTATTCGCACATTGTCATTGGTCTTTACTCATTCAAGTTAATACGACGAAATTAAATTCCTGCTTTCGTTTTCTGAAAACCAATGCACGCCAGCACATCAAGCTACTACAATCTGTCAAATATCTTTAATAGATTTTCAACTTTTTCCGCTAAATCGTTAAGTTCAAGGTTGATTGCAAAAATTTGACAGTCTCATGTAGCTTGACCTGCTGCGTCTGTACATACAGAACTAAGAGTACCTAACTTAGAGTTCTTTTGGACATAATAAGAGTAAGATTCAAACGTTCTTAAAAATACACGAATTGTCCTTCTGATTGCAACAGACGCAGAAAATTGGAAAGACTGAAGCCAGCAATGGTACATAACAGGCTTATACTAACAAAGAGTGCATGCCTAGCATCGTGTGTTATTCGCCTAGCGAAGATCTTAATAATGAAGTCATCATGTCACAGCTAAACTATTCTGTAAAAATCTAACCGTTAAAACTTAGGCGTGAGCTTGAAGTTGGCCGTCAATAGTGTCAAACCCTAGCATCAGGTGGAATGACAGCTCACTTCATCTAAGTTTTCACGGTGAGATTTTACAGACCGATATACCTTGCAAATTCTCCAAGAAGTGTGAATAAAATAATTCGAAGTAAAGTCGAAACAATTTAATTCAAAATCCAAATAAAATCTCAAATCTAAATCTAATCTATCATTGGTTATCATTAATTTGAACAAATCGATTAGTGTATGTATAAAGTTACAAAGTCGTTAATAAAAGGGCTGATGCTTATGGGCTCATTTTAAACGAAAATGAACTACCTTGCATGAAATTATCCGGACAAGAACCGGAGTTACTGATTTAGCTTGCAGAGTAAGCAAACTGAAGTGGCAGTGGGCTGGCCATGTTTGCCGTAGGCCCGATGGCCGGTGGAGAAGACGAGTGGAGAGTTAACTACCTTGCTTAGTAGTCATGGTCTTAACCCAAATATGAGGACACAGTTCAAATATTGGCTATAACTAGTGCAATAATCTCACAATCATAATAAAAATCCCATAAAAATCGGTCAACTGTTCCAATTTTCGCACTGGAGTTGAATAATCATTCGACTTATAGGAATCACAGAATGTGGCTGTTATCTACTTTTTTATTGTATCTTTCAATTATTGGTATTGTTAAATCGACAGTTGGTAAGTCTTAATTAATTATTTATCGTGTTCGCATCAGGAATTTCTTAATTGCAGCCGGAAGTCTTCATTTAGACAATAGGCTCGGTCCCCATTATTCCCATCCTATGTAAAAGAGGGTCTACATGTATTGACGTCAACCGGGCACAAACTCCGGGCTACTAGTGAGAAATTCCAGATTGAAAAACCCAATAACACTTTGCCCGACCTGGGAATCGGCCCAGGACCTCATGATGAGCAGTAGCGCTTGCAACCACTAGATTAAAGAGGTAGTTTGTATACTTATGTGTTTATGAATTCAAGCCCATTATATGTTAACAACACAACATTTTATTTGATCTTGTATGATCTTTTCTATCATTTCGGACACACACTTCCCTATGTGTTTGTTATTCCAACGTATGGCACTCGTGGGTCGCAGCTGAAAATCAGCGCCGTAGAACACCTTGTGTTGTCATCTGACATTATGCTGAGCTGAGGCCCTTTTGGCGCGGGCGGAGAGCAATGGGTAGCTCACCGCCCGATCAGGACCAGGCCCGTGCCGGACGGCGCGTAAGTGTTCCACGCGCGCCTCAAAGAGATGTCAGCATAATCAGAGGGGCCCCTTAGGGCCGAAGCCTGCCGGGTCAGCGGGATTGTCCGAAAGGGTTACCGCTGCCCCGGAACATAAAGGGCGAAGGAAGGAACATGGGTGGGTTTTAGTCAGTAAGAGTCTGACACTCCCTTCCGCTCCACCCAGAGCGGGAGGGGTCATTTGATGATTTCCCATCCCAAAAACAAAAAAAAAAAAAAAAAGGCCCTTTTGGCGGTATAATCTTTGTTTTCTGTTTTTATAGTTTTAAGGTGTATTTATTTTGCTGTAATGCCAAGAAACGCATTTTTCTTTCTTTCTTAAACTCCTCTAAACGTCATCATCAAGACGCTTATGGTAGTATCTTTTTGAAACGCTCACTGTAGCTTAAAAAATATGTTCTGTGAAGATTTGAGCGCATGGTAGCGTTGCTAGCAAAGGGAGTATGACAATTAAATTCAAAATATTCTATTTTTTTAGATTTCCTGCAGCACCCAGTGAAATCTTGTCATGTAGGAGATACGGTGGAAAACCAATGTAACAAATGCTTGTGTAGTTCGAAGACCGTGTTTGAATGTACATCCTTGGACTGTAATGGCAGTACAAGTAAGTACTTAAGAATTAAAAGTAACCCATTTTTGCATACTAGAGAGTAGAGGCGCTGACTGGAAGAAATCGTCACATAAGAAAAAAGAGACTTTCTCTCTCTGTGTCTCCTACTATTATTTACGAGTGTGTAGGTGTGCGTTCGTACGCACACCTCCACAAAGAAGTTCCTCACAGGGTACCCCCGACCGCACACGTTTTTTTTATCTGCAAAATATCATCGAATTGATTCGCTTTCTATTTCTGTTACAGCTAACAATGAACTTGAAGAAACCGAACCTCTGTGTTTTCCAAACCAGCTTTACGTAAAGAACTTAATAACATGCATCTGTACGAAAGACGGCAGATGGCCGCACAAGAGTTGCCACGATACCTTTCAATCGCTCCCTCCTAGAAACGTCATCACACATAAATGCACACCAAACACCTACATTCCTATTGACTGCAATGTATGTAGATGTGGCCCTGACGGAAAAATTCTCAACGATAGATGTACAAGAAACGCTTGTGAAGACGACGTCCACCGTAGGAATAACATCGCAACCAATACCGTCTTTAGCAAGTGCGAAGAAAAGTACTGGTACTCTTTAGCCCCCTGCCAATTCTGCTTCTGTGTCAACCAAAACAAACTTGTATGTAATACTGGTAACTATTACACTAAGAACCTGGATCTAGGCTCCTACAAATTAAACATATGTGGCAAAGACTTGATTAAAGAAGCTATTGAACTCATACCTGATAACATAAGAATGTTACGGACAGGTTCGGACTTAAATAAGACGACGACTACAACACCAATACAGAAAAAAGCATTCTCAGATCTCAACGATACGAATTACAAGGCCGTTGAATTATTTGGAGAAAACAAAACTCTAAATATTAAATTAGGCAATACCAGTAGCAGTGACGAATATTACTCTGATGACTCAAAAGCAGTGCCACAGAACCAAAAGAAAAAACAGACTACGACGAATGTTACACTAGGCCCAACAACAATTACTACAACTAATCGGATTACGATGGGAGTACCAATTACACAGATCCCGAACCAAGACGACGATGAGATAATTGATGTAACCGAAGGTGAAACTACAGAAGAAGATCCCGATGATGAAACTGAAGATCTCGATGTTAAAATAAATGAAGATGACGATGATGAGTCTAAAGGAATAGAGGTTGAGCTCTCGCAGACTCCTACAACAGAAGAAACTCCACGGGCCCGTTCCGATGAGAAAAAAACAAAGCAAGAAAATTACCAGTACGATGGAAATACGCTAAAGATTAATGTCCCCAAAGTGTTGAATAAAGTCTTTCAAATGGCGCTGAGGAAGTCAATGGTTTCTTTGTCAGAAAGGACGAAATGCAAACCGGGAGCCACGACTGTGCATGACTGCAATATGTGCTTTTGCTTAAAAAATAGTAAATTATTGTGTACTAACCAAAGATGTAATGGAGGTAAACAATCGTAAATAAATTGTTTTTGGTAGAGATTTGGAAATTCGAACATTTAACAAGAATGAATCCTACATATGTATTTACCCACATTCCTTTTGCGACACTTAATTCTTTCAAGGGGGTTTTTAGGGGTATGTTTGCCATGCCCTTGAATCTACAGCAGCGCCTCTTGACGTAAGCCCTGACGTAGCGTCATTTTCTGTAATTGGATAAAAAACCTATTCGCCAAACAGCAAGGTGGTGCAAGACTGACACCCCAAGGTGCGCCGAACTTACACTAGGTTCACGCGTGCACTACTGTGCACTATTTATGCTAGATTCACGCGTAGCGCCTTTGAACGACGTCGACTCGCTGGCGATGTCAAAGTCTTACTTACGTCCAGATACCTGTCTTCCCGCGAAAAAGGAGAGGGCCTAGGCGTCAACGATTTTCTCGCTAAACGTGCAGAATATTGTAGATCCCGGCCGTGTATGTAAAGATTAATAGGTGATCGCTGACTGTTCAAACCAATGGCGAATACTCCTTTTGTCGCAGCGACAAGAGCTACAAAAAAGAGTACTCGCTCAGCGACTCTCGCTTCGCGGACAGAACCCTCGCTGATTCACGCTTGGTACAGACGCCAGCACATCAAGCTACTACAATCTGTCAAATTTCATTAACAGATTTTTAACTTTATCACTGAAGTATTAGGTTCGAAGTTGATTGGGAAAATTTGACAGTTTCGGGTAGCTTGATGTGCTGGCGTATGTACTGTATACCATTGAGTAATCACACGTCGCCATCGCGCACTCACTGCTCGTTGCTCGCTCTACTCGCTTCTCGTTAATTGCCGGCGATGGGATTGGTGCCCCACACATATATTTTGACAAACGATTTGTCGCTAGCCATGTCGTCAGCAAGTCACCAGCAAACATAACTATAGACGTCGCGCGTGTTCCTAGCATACGAGTAACTACTGCAGGTGCGCTCCTAGGTGGGGTCGTGGGGGTCATGAATCCCCCCAAAATCATTCAAGCTGTCAAGAGTCTGCATGATTTACTTGCTTTACTAACTTACTACTTGGTGACCCCCCCAAAATCTTGGGCTGCGACCGCGCCTGATCTACTGTGTTAATTATATAAAGATAAAAATCATTCTTATCTTCAAAAGTCGGAGGTTACCATTCAATATAATATTAGTTCCGAAATTCAATTAAAAATACTGACATGAGGCATGTCATGGAACGGTTGCCCATAAAAATTGAAACCAATTATGAACCCAACATTCATAGAAGATTGTAAGAATAATTTCTTCGAGCAATGAGTGTGTTGAAAATTGAATTATTGAAGTAAATATGAATTTCAGAACGTTACTGCTATTATTTTTTAATGTGCAGTTAGTTGTGATGTACCGGCATAAAAAACGTAAGTATCTGTGGGTTTGGGTAACTATATTTTGGCATAAGAAGTTATTTAAATTAGTATGCTGCAAACATTTGCTGAGGACAAAAAGCTGGGGAGGAAAGGTGGCTGGGACAGACTGGATGCGGAAGGCGGAGGACAGGGTGTTGTGGCGCAACATGTCAGAGGCCCATGTGCAGCAGTGTATTGCGATAGGCTGAGTTGATTGATTGATTGAAACATTAGCAGTACTAGCGGCACTATCGCAGCGTCATTACGAAAATTCATAAAAATGCATCCTAAGGATTCGTCCAAAACGGCGTTCGATGTTTCCCTCAAAGGCATTTTGAAAACTACAAAATTTTATTCGGATTAAAAAACGCTCCCGTGACATTTCAAAAGTCGCTCGTGTATACTCGCATTTATTGACGAGAAACATTTTGTAATGTAACCTATAATTAAATGGGATGCGATGAGTTCTTGTGCTCCCAAACTACTCGTATATTTGCGCTGGATTGGAGGAGACCGCTTGGTTCAATGAAAACTCCTTGTTGATCGAAGATTATTTATTTTCTTGTTGCCGCTGTGAGTTCTTGATCCGAACTGACTTTATGGCCAAAAACGCCCTACTTTTATACATTTCTACAGTGGTGCAGGTAGTGGTGGGGTTAAAACTATCTTAACTTCTAAGAACGCCAATCAGCTATCTCTGATCGTCCCTCACTCTCGGTCCGCCAGTCGTGGCCGTGTGTTCGTACGGTCCGCCAATCGCAGCCGTTTGTTTCCTACCAATCACAGTGGCGAGTTTGTACAAGTTCGGCTCGCCCATGACTGTTCGACTCGCCCATGACTGTTCGACTCGCCCACGACTGTTTGCCAATCACAACCGTTTGTTTTCTGCCAATCACGGTGGCGTGTTTGTACAAGTTCGACTCGCCCACGACTGTTCGAGAATGGGACATGATCTACTCGTATGTACAATGATTACTTAAATACTAAGAAACTTATATACTATTATTTACATTGGTCACTAAGAAACTTATACACTATTATTTACATTTGTCTTAAGGATTATGCCGTTATGTGGGTGGGCGTCCTGCACAATAATATCTGCATGCTATGATATAAGCAAACATGTATGCTCTATAATGTTTTTTAAGACAACTTTAAATACCATGTTTTATGCAAATAAATGTGTATGAGCACTTAGTCGCCTCTCCTAATACTTGACACCCGTGAACGGTACCGTCGTTTGGTATAGTTATAAGAAAGGGTCTTGATCCGTGACACACCTACCTACCTGTCCGCCATTTTTTCAAAATGGCAGTATGAAACCTATATGTATAAATCGATAGCTGACATCAACGCAAACAGAAAACATTGGGGCCAAACCCCGTAAGGTGTCACGTTTCCGAGATATTAACGTTCAAAGTTGATCACGTGACATTTATATTTTTTGAACTTGCTTACATCGTGTTGCATAGATGCTTGAAAACATCACTCTGAATGCTTCAAATAATCTAACATCTATGCAACAGGATATAAGAAATCAAAGGTCATTTTTCAAATTAGGCTGAGAATCAGCACTATTCGAACGTTAAAATTACAAAAAACGGCCCCCCAAAACGCCCGTCCTTCACCATACGCAAGTTCAAAGAATTACGGATGTCACGTGATCAACTTTGAACGTTAATATCTCGAAACGTTACACTTTCACAGGTAGATATGCCAGGCTCCATATAAAAACTTCAATCCTCTTTAGTAACCTTTGCCACGAGCCCATCTTAACAATTCCATGTGTTTCAGAGGTCGCCCAGAGTGTTTGGAGGGAACGGTGCACCAGTGACATGATTGCGTTGAACGACTGCAATTGGTGCCACTGTAACAAGCAAAGTCAATATACATGCAAAGCGCAAGTTTGCAGCGAAGTTGACATGTTCGGCCACTTTAATGGTTACTCACTTACTAATACTCTGAATTATGCCTACTCTACACAAGCCGGAGCTGTGGTGGCCGAGTGGTAACGGCCGCGACTTACGAGTTGTAGGTCGTAGGGACCCAGACCGGCGCTTCACTTTGTGAAAATTATTTCATTACCACTGCTCTCAAAACGGTGAAGAAAATCATCGTGAGGAAACCGGCATGTCTTAGAACCAAAAAATCGAAGATATGTAACATCTACCGACCCGCACTGCGCTAGCGTTTTGAATTACGGCCCACTCCATCTCACCGAGAGGAGGCCTGTGTCTCAACAGTGGGAATATTATAGGCTGCTTATGCTTACTCAAGTTTAGTACTTGTTATTGGTGCCCAAACTAGTCGTTTTGTCGCTTAAGCCGATATCAGACGATTGACTTTTGTTCATTTTTGCCTTTCACTCGAAGTGAAACATCTGAACACCAAATTAATCAAAAGTGACCATCATTGGTGAATGATGTTGGATTTCGAAACTCAACATATATCGCGAACCGACTAAACTTAGAAATTAAATGAAAGGATATATGTATATAGCAGATGAACGTTCATCCCTATAACATATAATTTTGTATGTAAATGACAGTTACTAAACCCTATAGTAATTGTCTAGAGTATAAAGGTATAGGGCCTATACCGACACTAGTTCGAGTAATCACTCACTCGCTCCCTTTATTGAACAATTTTCTGTCAAGGATATTTTTTACAAGAAGAGGCAAAGAACTAGCACCTCTCTCACGAAACCAAGTCCTTTCAGAGATTCGCTTCACTATTGGACATAACCTGTAGGGCAAATCCAATAATTAAAAATGTTCGAAATCTAGTCGCAATCACATCTCAGCGACAATCAATGTCAAAAATGTAGGGAAATTCGAGGTATTTTTGATAGATTGAGACTGAGATCAGACTGTGAACGTTCTTAAAATTACGGGAATTGAATTATAGTTCACGGCTCGATAAAGCACTTCTCTAACTGCGAAAACAAAAAAGTGGTACTTAACTTCCAGAGCCATTTGACCAGACAAATCAGAAATAAATTTGATTTCTTTCTTTCTTTCAACTCCATTTATTTTATCAATAAAAAAAATTCCAGATGCAATACGAGAGATGGACGTTGGTATGGAGGGCCACGGAGTGTGGCGTTCAGATGACGGTCATTGCGAGCCAGGAGTTCACTACCAAAAGCTCGACCTTCTCTGTGTGTGCAGCGAAGACGGAAGATGGCCTAACCCTTTCTGTCGCGACACCTTCCAAATACTCCACCCCGTAGAAAAGACAGAACACGAAGAACCGGTACAGAACAAGACCTGTAGCCCAACAAAACTCTACCTCTTCGATTGCAATGTTTGCGCCTGTCCTGCTTCCGGACAAATAGACCCAAGGATATGCACTACAAAAAAATGTAAAGGCGAAAATGTTGCACCAATTCGCACAAAGGACATAGCCGAAGAAGTTTATGCCACGTGCATTCCCAACAAGATATACAAATTGGGCTGTCAAACATGCATGTGTCTCCGAAATAACCGTCTCCTATGTGACAACTGCACTGCCCAAAACGATCACAAGAGATTAACTAGGCAAAAAACGGTTTGCCACCTCAAAAAACCTGGCGTCGTCTTCAAGAAAGACTGCAATTTCTGTCACTGTGATAAAAACGATACAATATATTGTACAGCGAAAAATTGCTTGAAGAATCACGCAGAAATCTCTTTGCCAAAGCTTCAATACCAGCATGTGGAACAGGTCGAGAATGAGCAGAACTGTGAGCCAAATTCAAAGTATAAAAAAGATTGCAATACGTGTCATTGTTTCATGTTAGAGGGGGTTAAGTACTTCGGGTGTACGCTGAAAACCTGTAAGCTATCTACTGACCAGCAGGAGGACACGACCTGCGTTGAAGGGACAACTTATCTAGTCAACTGCTTGGTCTGCCACTGTATAGTGAATGAAGGCATAAAGCGGGAGTATTGCACCGTAGATGTCACTTGTTTAAAAGATAAAAACATACTCCCTCGAAGGCTTTCTTCTATGCATGGGTACTGCGAGCCCTTTCATGTCTATCAGCAAGACTGCAATACATGTAGATGCCTGGCTGACGGAAAGACTGTGGCGTGCACTTCAAAGATATGTTCTAAAAGAAAAGGTAAAAATAAAGATAACATTTTGACGCATTTTATGACAGAATTGGGTGCGGAGTTAAAAAGGAAACCTGCTGCAGTAGAAAACCCGATAATAATGGAATTTGTCCCGTTCGTGCAGAGAGGTAGGTTTTGTCCTAAAGGGGAGACGTATAAGGTCGGCTGCAATATCTGTTATTGTATGAACACTGGCAACGCGGTTTGTACGACTAAGAAATGTTGAGTAAAAATTTTTTATTTGTACGCACTGTTTTTTTAACCGAACTCATAAAAAGGATGGAAGGAGGAAGGTTATGTTTTCGGGTTTTATTTTTCCTGTATTTACACCAATTTCTCAGTGATTTCTATGTGATCCTTTTTCAATTCTTAAATTTGGTAGAAGACGCCAGCGCGGTGGGCGTCTTCCGTCTTCTAACAAATTTCATTTTTATTAACTTTGCTTGAGTAAGCTTCAATAATAGTTTTTTTTAATCCAATTCGTCTCTGAATTGAACAAAAAGTGAAAAAAAAAACATTTTAATTTCGGACAATCGGATGTCAGTAGAAATTTTGGCAATATATTAAGTAAGAAAAAAAACATAGCATTTTTTTCACTTTGTATTCGCTTTTTTTAAAGTCTATTGTTTTTTTTTGTAAAAAGTGTTACTACTGGGAGGTATTTAATCTTTTTTTTTAGTAGCTCCTATTGGGAGGTACAGACGCCAGCACATCAAGCTACTATAATCTGTCAAATTTATTTAATGGATTTTCAACTTTATCGATAAAGCATTAAGGTTCAAGGTTGATTGGTAAAATTTGACAGTTTCGGGTAGCATGACCTGCTGGCGTCTGTACCAAAAAAATACCCTCTCCCGCTTTTCCTTGCTTCTTCCTACTCATAATCATAAGTAGGGTCAGACAAAATAAAACTTCAAAATATATACAATAACTATATTGTAGAACGTTTCAAACAGCAGCTCATCGTCTTTCAACTTGACACATAAAATAACAAATTAAACAATCATTTAAAGAGAATAAAACTCTCCAAGCTATTTCATTCAATATCAAACTTTGTGCTTATAAACTTAAAACGAACTTTAGATTGGCAACAAAACTTGCAGAGATTGACTTCAGCAAGCAATTCTTAGGCACGATTAAAAATGCCGACACATACCGTCTGTAATTTACCGTCGAATGACGTCACTGAAAATTTATTTAGGATAGTGTATTTTGAGACCGTAAAGTCAAACCCCGGTGCCATCATTTTCATGACAGCCATCACTGCGGCCGTTACGTAGCTTTACTGGGTAAACAATCGCGGCAAGCACACTTCCGCAAACTTTCTAAGTAATGATTACTTGCTGAAATCAATTTCTACAAGTTTTGTTGCTAATCTAAACTTGGAATTTGACTTTAGAATTAAGTAAATTTTTCATTAAAATAATCTGTGACTTCAAGAACTACGGTAACGGTTCACTACCCTTAACAAAAAAGTATTAAGTAAGTAGGTGCAATATCTTTTAAAGCACTGTGTGACTTAAACCCGCACTTAAGTCACGCTGTTCTGTGACTTAAGTAGTCGATTTTACACAGAAAAGAGTGACTTAATTGCGGGTTTAGGTCACTCGAGCTATGAAATAGTATACGATACGTTTGACTTAGGTAGTTCATTATTGCGAGGGTGCTAAACGCTGTGCCACACGTATCTACTATTTTCAGCCATATGCACAATTTCCCAGCACTTATGCCCATTTAAATTGGGGCTTAGACAATTTGCGAATTAGCTTAAAATTTGTGCGAAGGACATTAAGATTGTGCCTCAAAAGTTAGAATAAATAAGCTTTTAAGTTTAAGAAAAAGATTAAAAGAGTAACCGTGGAGTTTCTTGCCGGCACTTCTCCATAGAAATCACCAATTGGAACCGTGCACCTAGCTTCTGACATTTCATAAGTGACCGTATTGGTTTATGTGAAATAAAATATTTTGAATAAAAAATATTTTAAATATTATTAATATTTTAAAATATTTTGATAAAATAAATAATACATTTTTATAGAATAGTATACGTTTTTCGTAGTGGGAACGATTGCTTTCGATTTTTTATTCAGCAAAAGTCGCTCCTTTAAAGGCACCACAGAAGGTATATCTGAAGAATCTTTTCTTAGGTATTTATTTTTCTATCCTTAAACGATAATTGTCCTGATGGCCCGGTTAAGGAAGGCCACGCTTCTCATGCATGAGGTTCCATCATCTGCCTAGCCTTTTCCCAACTATGTTGGGGTCGGCTTCCAGTCTAACCGAATGCAGCTGAGTACCAGTATATTAAATGGAGCGACCTATCTGACCTCCACAACCCAGTTACTGGGCGCGGCAAACGTAGCTTAACATGATCGATCGAGCCGTGCGGCTGTTATTAGTTAGCCACAAGCCGCTCAAGTCACATGTCACAAGTCTCAAGCACGAGGTTGGGTGTTCAAATCCGGGCAAGTACCAATGTGACCTTTTCAATTCATACGTACTTTTTGAGTTTATCTTGGACATTACTGTCATCGGTGAAGGAAAACATCGTGATGAATCGTGGACTTATAGTCAATATAAGTCTGAAATAGCCAACCCGTCTTGAGCAGGCGTCGTGATCAATGCTCGTGCCTTCTCTGTATGAGAAGAGCTTTGCAGTAACGGGCCGATATTATTACTAGGTATGTTCAAAATAATAATATTTTATTAGCAGTAGTAAATGAAATATGTCTTCTGTCAATTTGTGCAGGTTATTTGTACAATATACCTACTACAGTGTTCTACAATACTCGCTCCATACCACATCATGTAGGATACAAGGTCAAATAAAATTAGCGAGCGAAACTTCAGGAACATAATGGGTACCAATATCTAATGAGGATAATTTCAGTGTGTACTTACTAGAAAATTATGAGGTTTGATTGAACACACCCTCAAAACGGTGAAGGAAAACATCGTGAGGAAACCGACATGTCCTAGAACCAAATATTCGAAGACATGTGTTATCTTATCTACCAACCCGCACTGGGCTAGATTGGTGGATTACAGCCAACTACGTCTCGAAGAGAGGAGGCCTGTGTCCCAGCAGTGGGAACATTATAGATGGAAAATCTTCATTTATCCGTCTGCGAAGTTTGAACTAACTTTACCTGACCTTGTATATTATGTATAATTATCTAAAATTGAACTATTATTTCTATTCACAAGCTGTTTCTTTTGATCGTGACGTCTATCTAAGAGATTAATATTAGCACCAGCATAATTGTTTTTTGAACTATTTATAAGTTTAAATGTACTGACGTAAGCATAGTGTTGCACGACCACTTATAGTAAAACTATCGACTGGTTATCGTGACCATAAAATTGTGTCAAAACCTATAGTATCAGTCTCTAGTTATTAACAAAATCAATTTTATCGAAATTATTTTATCTGATGGCGCAGCAAGTGCGCCACCTCTTTTTGTTACAAAGTTCCGACCTTTTGGTAATTCCAGTAATTACCAAAAAGGTCGGATAAGAGTGACACTGGCTGGTGACAGTAGCGGAGCGGAGCGTAGGAACGATCGCGATGGTTGCATGGTAACTTACTGTCTTCTGATGTCAGAAGATCAGGGCCCGATCTAAGGGGGGGGCAAGCCGGGCAAATGCCCTGAGCGGCAAAACTGAGGACGCCGGGCGGTTCCACGTAGAAATTCATTTTCACTCTAGGAGAGAATAATCTTATAAAAATTACCACGCCTAGGAGCCCGATAAAACAATATTTTATAAGGTTTTTCCTAAAAAAATGCTACTTTAGTCTTAGTGTAAAGGGCGGCGAATATTATATTTGCCCGGAGAAGCTAAATAGTAATAGGTCGGGCCCTGCAGACAATTATGTCGGGGGAGCTGCTGTCGTACCACGTCCACGACGAACTGGTATATTCCGAAAAAAATCCTGATGGACCACTAATACGACGACCACTTCCGGTAAAGGCTATCCTGCGCCGTTATATCTTAATAAGTGAAAACTCAATCGTCGATAGCGGAACTATCGATAGTCGTGCAATACAACTTAGGCATAGTTCGCTGTCTCGAGGACCGAGGCCTCCAAAAAAGCAACGAATTTTAGTAAAAATGTAACTTTAATGATTATCTCATAGCAGTCTTACTGAATATGAGGCCAAAGATTTAAAACTGTTTTGTTTATCTAGCATGATTATCAGTGATTGAGAAAGGCGTTTTAATTATGATTTAGATGTTTAAGCTCATTCATGAGGTCTAAAAAATATCCTACACTCAGC
Organism: Apamea monoglypha; assembly: GCA_911387795.2. NCBI lineage: Eukaryota > Metazoa > Arthropoda > Insecta > Lepidoptera > Noctuidae > Apamea > Apamea monoglypha. The sequence continues at coordinate 5,193,249 of OU426935.1, read as the reverse complement.
TTAGTAAAAATATTTAGTACTTAAATTAAATGAAATTAGTGTTTCTCCTCAAAAAACTCCTGTGTCACATATTTGGCTTAATTCGATTCGCACGAATTTACTCGCCCGAAACGGGCGAATCTTCATGTTTAATTTTTTCTATAAGCGACTCCCACGAAGTTATATTATTTGTGGGTAAGTCGACAGCTCCAGAAATATGTGTGTGGCAATTGGCACATTTTGAATTTTATGCAATGAAGTTAAGGAAACAGTACTCGTTTTATTAACTCTTATGATTTGCGTGCGCTAGTGTCCTTTTTTCCTTTAAAGGATGATTTCCACCAAACGGCTCACATCGCATCGGATCGGAATGGATTTTACAATATTTAAACGATATCAAATCGTGCGTCTTCCGCGACACGCGATCGTAGCCGAAAGTATGCTGCGACGCGCGATCGGCTCCGTTCGCCTGTCGTCGTATCCGATCGAATCTTTTCGGCATTAGAACTCGTCAACACGGTAGGAATGAAACTATTTGACTAAGCGCAAAAACGGATATGTTCGCAAGCGACGGTACGGAGCCAATCATATGCGTCGACATCCTGCCGGACGCGATCGGCTGTCGCCGCATCCGTTCGCATCCATTCCGATCCAATGCGTTGCGAGCCGTTTGGTGGAAATCATCCTTATTAGAAATAATATTATTTAAAGGTGACGATTCGCCCGTTTCGGGCGAGTAAATTCGTGAGAATTGACTGATAAGCCTATAAGTGTTTCACAAGAAAATTGTGCGATTTACATATACGAAGTATCACATTTAAGCAGATCTAGTAAGCTAGCCGAGAAGAGAAATAGTTGAAATGACATAACATTTGATTATCTAACTACAATAAGTGCTTATTTAAATAAAAGTTAACTGCTTCAAAAGTGGTTTACAAGACACTTAGAACCAAAGGACGCTGACATTGACATTTTTGTTACATGGGCCTCCATAATAGCAATACGATGAAAAATAGGCCTCCTTGTGAGAAATTGAAGATGCCTTAGCCAACGTTCACACGGTTCTGATCATTGCGGTTTTTTTACGGTAAAAAATTGGCAGCACGCGAGACTTTCATATTGCATCTTGTACCTGTGGGATATTGACGTGTGATCCCAACATTTTACCGATAAATATCGTAAAATACAGCTCCGTGTGCACGATCGCTTATGACAATTTTTAATTTTAACTTCCTGCCAATGTCCTTTCGAGTTACTAAACATTTCTTATATACTCCACATACTCTAAAATCTTACTATCACAGTAAGATCCTACTATCCTTTTAAGATTCTACTATCATAGTGAGACCCACTATCCCACAACAATCAAACTATCCTACACAGATCTGACTATCACAATCAGTTCTTACGATCCCACTATCATAGTAAGATCTCACTATCATATTTAGATCTGTTTATCCAATTAGCCTATTTAGGAGAAGGTTTCGTTGACTTGTCTGCAGCACCTGATGAAGGTGGCTCTTCGGGGCAGTTCCCGGAGACGGGCGGCACCTACGTAGGTACAGGCGGATCTTAGGCCACCTAGAATGTCCTTCACTGTGACTGCTACGTCACCCCGGTATTCTACTTCCACAGTTTTACCTGAAAAAGGAAGTTCTGTGTCAAGGCTCCACGTGGTGGTTATTTTGGCCCACAGCTTATTGGGCTACTACTACTACGAATTTTACATATCAAATTAATTGTTACAAAGAGTTTGCAACCATTAACTCACCTTCCGAAGACCTATACTCCGCCATGCCACCAGAATGCTTCTGCATGGCAGTAGACGAGGACATGCCGTAGAACAGCTTGACCTTCCGGCCATCAGCAGTGGTGACCACGTCGCCTCCACACTGGTCGTGGCCGGCAAACATGCCGCCCGCCATTACGAAGTCAGCGCCAGCGCCGAACGCTTTCGCTACGTCACCAGGGCAGGTACAGCCTCCGTCCTTGAAAAGGAATAGGTATTGAAATAAGTAAGTGGTTTCGATATTGAAATAAGTAAATACTTGAATTCAGAATCTTAGATAGTTTTAAGTTTATCTACTCAATTACATACTGTAATATTAACTTTAAGACCACCTAAAATATACAAGTACGCTGGACTACACACTATACGACAATGACAGTTGTTTTTATGCCGATTCAAAGCACCCCGCTCGAGAGTCTCCGCCGCAAATGGCCGCCGTTTTGCTTTGGTACAGACGCCAGCAGGTCAAGCTACCCGAAACTGTAAAATTTTCCCAATCAGCCTTTTTTTTTTTTTTTTCAGGGTGGGAAATCATCATATGACTTCTCCCGCTCTGGGCGGAGCAGGAGGGCGTGTCAGACTTTTACTGACTAAAACCCACCCGTGTTCCTTCAGTTGCCTATGCTAGGGACCACGGTATCTCTTTCGAACAACACAGACGCCAGCAGGTCAAGCTACCCGAAACTGTCAAATTTTCCCAATCAGCCTTGAACCTTAATGCTTTAGCGATAAAGTTGAAAATCTATTAAAGAAATTTGACAGATTGTAGTAGCTTGATGTGCTGGCGTCTGTTCGTCTCTGATGATTTAGGTCTAAAGCGTGGAATAAGACTTTTTTATGTTTTTTGTGTTTACTACGAGATATTTAGAAGATTTTTATCATGAAAGTATGCGCATAATGTAAAACTCACTATCAAAAATATTAGTTCCACGGACGCTCACGTTGCTTTCAGCGCTAAAATGACAAAAATCCGAATGAAGTCCAGCGTACCTGTTTATTATAAGTCAGTGTTTAAGACGCACACATGAAGTTTACTTTGCGCCATATGGCATTTTCAATAGTAGGCACTAGTCATTCGGAAATCAAGTTCACATCATCATCATACATCATCAGCCTAGCTGGACATATGCCTCTCCTATTGCTCGCCATTCAACTTGATTTTCGGCAACTCTCATCCAACTGCTACCAGCCATCCTGCGAAGATCGTCGCTCCACCTAGCCTGAGGGCGTCCCACCTTTCCGATTCGCGGTCTCCAACTTTGGCTATGTCGACCACTTTGGTTCTCTGCCGGATCACCTCGTTGCGGATTCGATCCCTCAGAAAGACTTCAAGCATAGCCCGTTCCGTAGCTCGCTGAGCGACCTTGAATTTATGAACTAGCCGTACCGTGAGTGTCCACGCTTCGGTTCCGTAAATCATAACTGACAGGACGCACTGATTGAAGACCTTAGTCTTTAGGATCTGTGGAATACGCGACGAGAAGACTCGACGAAGCTTTCCAAACGCTGCCCAGCCCAGCTGAATTCTTCTGTTAGCCTCCCTCTCAAAGAAATCAACTTAATGTACACTTTTATAAAGTTGATGTCACGTGGAAATAACATCAATTGCATACAAGGATTTGAATTTAGAATACTTACCGATATGATATGTCCCTTGAGGCCGTGGGCAGCATCTGCGCACTCTATGACAGCGGAGAGTTGAGGGTAGCCGACACCCGTCTTGATGCGCGTGGTGCACACCGAGCCGGGGCCTATTCCCACCTGCAAGAAAGGAAATAAGTTAGATAAATAGACAGTTAATATTCTTTATTTTAAGTACACTGAAAGGATGAATAACAGGACACAACATACATTTGAACGGTACAATAGGCGGTCGTGTATCTCTAAAAGCAATTTCATCCAGAAATTCTCCCGATGGAATGTGTACAATCATCATTCAGCCGAAAAGGCCACCACCCCAAGGAGGCCTTTTCTAGCAGTGGACGTCTGTTGCTATGCTTCAAACAACGACCGGTCCCGTGCTTCTCGCATTATCCGGATTCCCGCAAAATTCACCAGTGCATCGGTCCAACTTGTGGGACTGACGTTGCTTATGATAATTTGAAATGTACCATTGACGCTGCAGTAGGTTCTCCTATGTTTAATTACATTTTTAAGTTTGCTTACTCTCGCCTAAGGTATTTAGTTTAAAAATCAACATGTAGCGCGGACGAAGGACGAAGTCGGGCAGAAACTAGTGTGGGTATACACGAGATCAGGTACATATTCGTGCGTATCTAGTATCTAGTCCGATGATAATGCCCATGTTAACCTATTACGAATTCCTAATCGTGGCTCCAGCTTAAGCTATACGAACCTTGATAATGTCAGCTCCAGACAAAATGAGTTCCTCTACCATCTCACCAGTTACTACGTTGCCTGCCTGAAAAGAAAACAATTTATCCGTTAAATGAATAATACTTTAAAATAAAAACTTTATATGTATATAAAGCTTTGATTAATATGCCGCATTAGTATGCAGCGAGTCATAGGTTTGAGGACGGTTTGTGATATAATCTCGACGATTAAGACTCAACTCAGCCTATCGCATTCTACTGCTGGACATAATATGCCTCTCCCAGGCTGCGCCACAACATCCTATCCTCCGCCGATTAGCAGCCAGTCTGTCCCTACCACCTTTTGAAGGTCGTCGGTCCATCCAGCTGGCGGGCGTCCCACACTACGCTTGCCGACACGCGGTCTTCACTCCAGGACTCGTCTGCTCCACCGGCCATTGGCTATCAAGACTAGAGCCCTCCTTTTTAGCCGCTGTCGGGTAAAAACAACCCTCAAGAAAAGATAATGTCATCTTTATCGAATTTAATGTATTGTCAGCGGAATAAAAATGAGTTTACCAAGTTTTCAGCCGATCCATTCCGTAAAAATCTCACCGTGAAAACAAAGGTGAAGTGTCCTTGAAGTGAGTGTCAATAGTGTCAATTTTTAGATTTTTAACATCAGGTGGAATGACAGCGCAGAATAGGCCGGCTGGTTTCAAACTTTCTAAATTCCATCTCACATAACTACTTATTACTAAAAAGTACTTAAAAACAAAATAAAATCTTGTAGATACAAATCTTGTTGAGATTTCTGAGAAAGTATATGAGCCCAAAAAACAGACTTACAATGATAGTATGTGTGGGGAAAGCAGCCCGAACTTTTCGAACATGTTCTACAAAATGCTGAGAGTAACCGTTTGCGACGTCCAGGCAGATGAACTTCAGGTCCTTCACGGTGTTCAGGATCTCTGCAAGGCGCTCGAAATCTGCTTCTGCTGTGCCTGAGCTGGCAGCTGAAAAATCCACAAAAGTTATAGAGTCATCATCATCATCTGCTTAACCCGACTATATTGGGGTCTACTTCCAGTCTAACTGGATGCAGCTGAATACCAGTATTTTTCATGGAGCGACTGCCTATCTGACCACCACAACCCAGTGACTGGGTAATACAATACGCCTTGGTAAGACTGGTTGTCAGACTTTCGGGCTTCTAACGACCCGTAACGACTGTCAAAGATCCACGAATGACAGCCGGGACCAACGGCTTAGCGTGCTTTCTGAAGTACGGAGGGTCTTGGTATTTATAGATGGTCAAGCTTAGCTTACCCGGATCGATCGACCCGTGCTACTGTTATTACTTAGCCACAAGCCCCTCCCACAAGTTATAGAGTATAGTAGGTAATAGGTAATACGGGCTGGTGTCCACAACTCCACGTCAATGCGCGTATTTTGCGTATGGGTGGGGATGCAACCCGACCCTACTTCGCGCGCTTTTACGACTCGGCAAAACAACGAGATTTCTTTATTGTATGTATGTTTAATATGAATGTGTTACACATGACGGAGAAGGTACGTGTGTCTCGTTATCATCAGTCATATTTTAACTGCTGCAGATTATTAATTACGAACAAGTTAGTCACACTCTGTTGGTACAGTGACCAAAGGAGATGAGTAAGCAGGGTCGTCGGATATATGTAGTTTAAGTTTGGTAAGAAACCGATGGATGTTTTCGAATGAAATTTAATTTGAACTGTTTGTTTTCCATTAATTAAATTAAATTTGATTCGAAAACATGCATCGGTTTCTTAATAAACTTCAACTATATCCGACAAGGCTGGGGGTGTACTACGAAGTGCAAAGTGCGAATGATCGGATCGGACCGACACATGACCGAACCGAATATTATTGAAAAATGCGAAAAAAGTTCGGATCGACTCAGTTGGGTCGGGATCATAGTCAATATTCGAAAGAGTGTAGGATCGGGACCGACCGAACCAAATAGTAACTTCGTCGCAGGAAACGGCCGGACGTGCCGGTTTCTTCACGATATTTTCCTTCACCGTTTTTAGAACTGTGGTGATGAAACTTCGAAGGCAGGTGAAATCTACCAACCCGTACTGGGCTAGCGTGGTAGATTACAGCCTACTTCTTCTCGAAGAGAGGAGGCCTGTGTCCTAGCAGTGAGAACATTATAGGCTGATTATGTAGTGCGATGCGTAGTTCGTATGTGGCGTTGTAGGTGCCGCCACAGGCCACCACTGTTCCCTGATAGATGGGAACCCATGCATGTGTGTTTTTATGATGGTTGCTTACGTACCCATATGCTCTAAGCATGCTGGATGCTCCGCGGCGAACTTCTTCCACTCCTCAATGGTGTAGTATTTGTGAATGCATGTGAAGAGCCCATTCTGGAAGAAGAAGAGTAATAAGTATTTAATTATGTGAAAGTGGAACTAATATTATAAATGCGAAAGTAGGAGTTACTTTCGCATTTATAATATTAGGTCTGTCTGTCTGTAACTATGTCTGACTTTTCACACCTTAATGGCTGAACGATTTCAAAAATGTGTAGTGAAGTATGAAAGATAAAGACGCGCTGACCCCAAATGAATTGGGATAAGGGTAAAAGAATGATGGTTTTTGGCACACGGCTAGATCCATACATAGGATATACATAGGTAGTTGAAGTTTAGTAAGAAAGCGATGGATGTTTTCGAATAAAATTAAATTTGATTAATAGTAAACAAACAGTTGATTAATCAAATTAAATATCATTCCAAAACATCTATCGGTTTCTTGCTAAACTTCAACTACACAAATTAAAAATAAATAATTAAGAGAAGTACATCCTACACTTCTCAGCATTCCAATCTCAAGTATCACTGATAAGGACCTAACATTTGTATGTATAATATCCGGCGACCCTGGTTACCTATCTCCTTTAGTGACTACGTTCCCGTGGGTAAATTTTCGACCTCAAGCAAGCCGCGAGTAAAAGCTAGTTCAATTATAAAAGTGAAAGTTGCTTGTTGCAAGAAGAATGAGAAAAAAAATTGAGTTTCGAAGCGTCCTTATCCCAAAGTGTTCTATTAATTATTCATGGAGTTTCTTGCCCGTTCTTCTCTGTAGGAACCTACTACGCTTTGGAACGGGAACTAGTTTCATCTGTCTGACTGGCCGACCCCTTGACAATTCAAAAGTGCCTGCAATTGGTTTATTTGAAATAAATACTTTGAATTTGAGTTTGATTAGTTTTAGTTTTTCGATCTCCTGTGGGACGAACGGGCAAGAAATCCAGTGATCCGTTTTTATTACTTTCCAATGAAGATGATAGTTTACTACCTATCACTCGAGCTAAACCTTTAAATATTGCATACATAGTGGCTATCATTAGATCATCTATACAAATAAATAAAATTGAAGTGTCTGTTTTTACACGACAGTAGTTATATAGGGAAATTATAACAAAAAAAAACATTTTATTTTTTTAATTTCTTTGTGTTTGTCTGTCTATTTGTTCCAGCTAATCTCCGAAACGGCTGGACCGATTTCGTCAGAACTTCGTTCACTGGCAGATAGCTGATGTTATAAGGCGCAATTTAGGCTACTTTTATTTTAGAAAAATTATTAGGGTTACGTGCAAAAAAAATAAAACCCGTGAAATCCAATTTGTTTTCCGACATACGCGAACGAAGTCGCAGCTAGTTGATTCATAATGTAAATAGTATCTATATGATTATGTATGCATATAATATGCTCATGTTCAGATTTCCTAGACTAATAAATACATAGTAACATATTCATTCAATGTTTGTTTCATTTAAACCTTCCAACGATTCCACATTTTATGTGCCCATCCGGTATGCCATTCATCATTTTTCGCACACACTCATACATACACACATAAAACAATTGCTAGTCAAATCAACCTTTGGTGATGAAAAGAGCAAAGTAATGACTTTGCACTTTTATTTTACATATACATAAGAAAAACATACACACATCTATGTCAATTAACACACACACACTCATATTCGCATAAACTAACAATACATACATTATTATGTAGATTGCTTTTTCGTCAGCATCGCTTCAGAATCTAAAGGTGCGCGCACATCTATTTCAGAAACAAACGATTTTTTTCCAACACCGCGACAGGCACACGTCCTTTAAAAAAGAAACCTATATTGTCCCAAGCTGGGCAAAGGCCTGCCCCATATTCTTCCACCTTTCTTTGAGCTGTGCCTTCTCCGTCCAATCGGTTAGGAACGAGTCCAAATCGTCACGCCATTGTTTCTTGGGCCTGTCTCGGTGACGACGTCCGTCTATATGGTGCTTTGATAATTACACATCACGAGTCACAAATTTCTAGTTACAAATTGCAATAATTTACATTTTCCAAAAGATGTAACTTATTGTGTAAACACACTGTTGGATTTTCAACTCTCGGTGCTGGGCAGTTGGTTGAAAATCCAGTGTTCGATTAAAAATCGCCCGTCAGTACGAGGGTTTACCAAGCAATCAAGCGGCGTTAGTGTTCCCAGAAGCGTGGTTATCTCGGCACGTGTTTCATTTGTCATGACAACGTCATATATATACGTAGTGAGTTATGCATTACGAATTAAGATTCCATTGTTTACGATTATATGACCGCGTATTGGCATATCTTTATGAACCGGAGATTATTAGCGAATAAACTGACGATAAACACATCTTATGGTGCTGATTCGTTTGTTGCACCCAATTAACTGGACTAAGGCTATTTAATGATCTAAATTGGAGTAGACAGATAAGTATACAGACCAGTGGTGGATAACGACCATGACTTACGAAAAGGTCGTGGGTTCGATTCGAACCCAAGCAGGCACTTTACTTTGTGTAAATTCTTTTATCACCACTGCTCTCAAAACGGTGAAGGAAAATATTGTGAGGAAACCGGCATGTCCTAGAACCAAAAATTCGAAGACATGTGACATCATCATCATAAATAATATAATACCCTTTCGAATTCACTCAAACACCATTGTAAACACTTCGATCTAAGTTTGAAGGTCATACATGGCTTGTGATATATGTACCTATGTATAGCAATAGCATCAATCAATCAAATCAATTCAGCCTAAGGCTGTCCACTGCTGGACATAGGCCTCTCCCAGACTGCGCCACAAGACCCTGTCCTCCGCCTTCCGCATCCAGTCTACCCCAGCCACCTTCTTTAGGTCGTCCGTCCATCTAGATGGGGGGCGTCCCACACTACGCATATATAGCAGGGGACATGCTAATAAATAATTACCTTAGACAGTTCCCTGGCCATTTCGAAGGTGCCTACAGTGTCCATGTTGCTCGCCATGACCGGGACGCCCTTGTACGTCTGCCCAGAGTTACGGAATGTGATCTCCCGGTACAAATCAACCTGAAACAATTAGAAATACAGGGTCAGTAATTGGCTGTTTAAAATACTAGCTGCACCCCGCGGTTTCACCCGCATAAGTTTCGATCCCGTGGGAACATCGGGACATAAAAAGTATCCTATATTTTAATCCTGGTTATAAACCATCTGTGTGCCAAGTTTCATCCAAATCCGTTCAGTAGTTTTTGCGTGAAAGAGTAACAAACAAACATCCATCCATCCATACAAACTTTCACGTTTATAATATTATAGTAGGATAGGATAGGATTATATCTAAAAAAGAACGTATAATCAGCATCAAAAAGTATTGGCGCGAAAGAACAGTGGGGCAATTGCGTAACACAAAAGGTCAGTTTCTCCACGTCTAGATTAGTTCTGGTGAATTTATCTGTCTGATCAATTCTTTTGCCCGCCGTGATTAGTCTATCCCCAGCGGGGTAATTGCGTAACACACTAACAGTAGCAATGGCTTTCGTTTTGACAGGTCAACAACATTCATTGCGTTATTTACGTTGTTGAGCTGACAAATTTTTCGAACATATGAAGCTATGGATTGGCAATATCCTTCAAAATGATTCAGAGTGTGATTGATAGTGTTACGCAATTAGGGTGTAGAGTGTTCAATATGATCACAATTCTGCTCTCTATTCCACTCTAACTCCTTCTTTTAGTTCTACTGTCAACTGCTTTTTCAACTGTACAAATCTCAAATTGGAACTGACACTGAACTTCTCTGCAGAAATTATATAATTAGCTATTTAGGTATAGCTAATTATATAACATTCCTTAGCTTCGTTTTTTACAAACTGTTAGACCAAATCCTTGGGATGATTCCAGAACAGATGGCCGATGGGGCCGAAAGGTTCAGAGTGGCGACCGCGTACCGAAAGACCTTCGTCAAGGTGGGACCGATGACCTTGTGAAGGCCGCAGGAATCCGCTGGATGCGGGAAGCACATAACCGGTCGAAGTGGAGGTCTTGGGCCTATATCCAGCAGTGGAGGTCTTACAGTTGAAATGATGATGATGAGAAAGGGTTTAGATAGAGACTACTAAGATTCCCTGGGAAACTGAACCAAAGATCTAAAAATATAATCGTATCAAATACACAGAATACAGAGCAAAAGAATTAACGGCCATAACACAAAAACTACTGAATCGATTTCGATGATATTTCGACCAAGTAATAGCTTTGTTAACCACGCATATTTCCATATAAATATCATACCGCTAATCTCTAAAGGGGTTGAGCAGAAGAGTGTTATGTAAAGTGAAATTCAAAGCAATTTCCACATTATCCTAATGACGTCATTTCAGAATATAGGCATAGTGCCAAAAGTGTAGACACACAACAATGTAGTCGAGTGAAGATTCTTGCAGATTTCTGTCAAGGACGCACAGTGATAAGTATTCAATTATTTAGTGCAGATTTTAGCAATGAAACTGAACGATATCAAATTAGGCAGACCCTTTGCTGTGGTGGGTGATGCAACATGTGTTGACACCCTCGCGCCATCCCATCTTCCTAGCACGGTGGGCTGTGGTGGGGCGGCTGCTGCAGGTCCAGAAAACCTCAAACGGCGAAAATATTCCCACCTAATTGGAAGTTATATGTTCGAGCCGTTTGGAGTTGAAACACTAGGGCCATTGGGTCCGAATGCCCCCTTGGTTTTTCGAGATTTCGCCAAGCGGTTGGTCGGCTCTTCACGTGACCAGAGGGCTGGCTTATTTCTTGGCCAGAGATTGCCATGGAACGTGGCACTGCTGCAAGCCTTTTGGGCACTGTTCCTGTTGACAGCGATGCGGACGAATTTGTTGCGCGAATCCGATTCGCACTTGACCGGTTTTTTCTTGAATCAAATTATAGCTTTCATGGGGAACATTTTTCAGTACTACAAGAGTTCTTCTAGATCCGCAGACGTACGAAGGTTTTCGATATCGTAAAACGAATTATGGAACTCAGATGGAGTTGGGCAGTATACCTAGCAAGGCCCAGTGAAGACAACTAGAGTAAGGCAGTGACCGAGTGGCGTCCAAGGACTGCAAGACGAAGTGTCGGTCGTCCGGCAGCGAGATGGGCTGACGACAATCGTCGATTGGTGTCTCATTTCAATATTAAACACGTCGAACGGGCCTCAGCGAGTTAGCTTCGGCCCCTCGTACCTACCTACGCCTTTTAAAAGCCGGGACAGGGTCCCGAGAAATGTCAAATCAATATTCTATTGGGATTGAGCTGCTTCCAATTTTTACATATTGAATGTTTTTTTTCTTCTTTTGTTGTTTTTTTTTTATATACACATTGTCATTAATGAATTTTATATATAATGACATTTGCTTACTAGCTAGAGTATTCTATTATTTGAATTATTGTGAATTTGAAGACTATGTGGGTCATTTAATTTTTTATTTTGTATTCCGGTCGGTTTCAGTAATTTATGTGGCCTACCCAAATGTCTTTTCTTTGGTATTTTTCGTCGAATCGTTGAGTTTTGAGTTGAGCTGCACGATTTCTGACAAATGCGTGCACTGACTGGACAGGTCCACTCAATCTGTGTGGTTCTTTCCACAAAAGCCCATTTCAGACACCGCCCAGGTCAGATCATATGAAGACCGTGTAGATTTACACGGTCTTCATATGATCTGACCAAGATTATATCTGGACTTTAAAAGAGACTGTGACCTCTGAGTTTGTTTCGGCCTTCTTCTGAGACGAGTCAGATAGGAAACGCCAACCTCATCTAGTTTTAAAATATGATTGACCTGTAAAAATGTTTGTACAAACTTCTTACAAAATAAAATCACTTATCATTATTCAATTCCTATTCTGGTATGACTAGTAGAAATACTGCCCTAACGCTTCCGTGACCAAATTGCCAGTCTGTATAGACTCGTACGAGTATAACAATGCTCAACATTTTGACAACGCTCTCAAAAATAATTGAAGGCTCCTCAGGTCTCTTAGAGCCCTCTCTAAGAGACCTGAGGAGCCACACAGCCCACTCGAACAAAACCCCTGTTTTGTTCGAGTGGGCTGTACCTCTCAACAAGCCACTGGTTTCTGAAGGTCGTGAAAGATTTTAATTACAGTGACGGCTGTCATGATCGTGATGGGAGCGGGATTCGACATTACGGTTTATTTTAATTCTCTTTATTAAAACACACCAACTTCCAACTAATATTATAAACGCGAAAGTTTGGATGGATGGATGGATGTTTGTTTGTTACTCTTTCACGCAAAAACTACTACGGCACACAGATAGTTTATAACCAGGATTAACACATAGGATACTTTTTATCCCGATATACCCACAGGATCGAAACTTATGCGGGCGAAACCGCGGGGCGCAGCTAGTACTTTATTAAATAACATTTCAGTGACGTCATTACCGGTAAATTCAGTACATTACTCGTACTCAATGTGTTTTACTGTGTGTGCATAAATAATAAAGCCTGGCAGGGAGGGGCTTGTAGCTAAGTAATACCAGCCACACGGGTCGATCCATAGAAATGTAAAAAACTATATCTATAGGTCGATCAATCAGGTTAAGCTACGTTTGCCGCAGTTAGTCCGTGGATGGGTGACCATCTTTACATAACAAGACCCCATCCGTGTCTCGGAAAGCACGTTAAGCCGTTGGTCGCGGCTGTCATACGTGGATCTTTGACAGTCGGATAGTCAGAAGCCCGAAAGTCTGACAACCAGTCTTACCAAGGGGTATCGTATTACCCAGTACCTGGGTTGTGGAGGTCAGATAGGCAGTCGCTCCATATAAAATACTGGTATTCACCTTCATCCGGGTAAAGAAAGAAAGAAAGAAAAAGGCGTTTATTGGCATTACACAAAATGAATACACCTTAAAACTATAAAAACAGAAAACAAAGATTATAATGCCAAAAGGGCTAGAAACCGACCCCAACATAGTAGGGAAAAGGCTATGCAGATGATGACATAAATAGTTAAACCCACACAAATACATACCTAATATTGTAGCTTCCCATATGTATCCTGCTATATGCTTCCTGTATGTATACCTAATAGCAAACCTATTAGGTAACTAGCCCATGACTAAGATCGATGTTGGTATGACGTCACAACTCGCGCAAACTATAGTAATAAGCGCCATGGGGTCAATTACTAAAGACAATATATATACGACACGCTGCTAATATTCTACAACTGCAGCAGTTAATCATAATATATCTTGATTATCTATTTATATCTATGTATAGATAATAGTGGTGCAGTGGTAACGGCCGCGACTTACGAGTTGTAGATCGTAGGTTCGAACCCAGACAGGCACTTCACTTTGTGTAAATTATTACATCACCACTGCTCTCAAAGCGGTGAAGGAAAACATCGTGAGGAAATCGACATGTCCTAGAACCAAAAATTCGAAGACATGTGATATTTACCAATCCGCACTGGGCCCGCGTGGTAGATTGGGGCCCACTCCAAGAGAGGAGGCCTGTGTCCCAGCAGTGGGAACATTATAGGCTGATTATGATGATGATAGATGATAGTCCTTCAGACTGTATGTCGGCCATGGCGGTCATTCTCAACGGAGACTGGTCTTCAGCCGTGAGAGATATGTATTATAGAGCACAAGTGTCTGTGCAGTCACAGGTGCACTCTCTCTTCCCTCACTCTCATAGTCCGATGGGACGGCAATCCGACACGACCGGAGAGAGATCTGGCGCAGGACCAACGGCTTAACGTCCTTTCCGAGGCACGGGGGTATTATAGCGCCAACTTCCAAACTCTGTTACTAAGAAATTCCTCATGGATAAACCCAATAACTGACAACACTATGTATTACTCGTAATCAATCAATCTCCGTAGGTAGCCTTTTCCCAACTATGATGGCTTCCAGTCATTTCCTCATCGATATCAATATTTAATTTACAAAAAATAGATTGCAGTAATATACAAAATGAAGAAGTCATTATCTGCCTCGCCATTTCCCAACCATTTTTACATAGAGCAACTATCTATCTGACCTCTACAACCCGGTTACTGGGTAACACGATAACCCTTGGAAAAACTGGTCCTCAGACTTTTGGACTTCTGATTACCCTTGAAAAGATCAAAGATCTACTAATGACAGCCGGGACCATCGGATTAAAACGTGCTTTCCGAGGCACGGGTTCTTGGTATGTAAAGATGGTTACCCATCCACAAACCGGCCGCGGCAAGTGTTGCTTAAGGTGCGATCGTCCATGCGGCTGTTATTATTTAGCCAAGAGCCCTCATTTTAGCCACAAAAAAGTTGATTTTGAGCTATGGCCATTTTGCGTGGATGTGACGCATGTTTTCCCCCAACTTGTTATTTTTTTTGTGTTTGTGTTCTTTTCCTGCGTTATGTTTACCGCAAATAAATGTATTTTCTTTCTTTCTTTGTCTTCTTTATCTAATTGCGGGAAATCGCTGAATGCTAACGCTTGCATGAGCGAATCAGTAATAGGTAGTAAGTAGGCTTTTGGGAAAACATTGAAAATAATTCAAGTGCAAACATCTACTAACGATATTACACAATCTTTAGACTACGTAGCAGACATTATTCCAGACGGTATTGCGATAGCCCCGACAAAAGATAAAAGAAATCGGTGCGAAGCAGATATTTTCGGCCGGAGTTCTTTCGGCGACTTATCGAGGCCAAGGTGTCGAAAGAACGCCGTAGGAAAGGGAGATTACATAAAGTCTGCAGTTTTTTACCAGATAGATAATCAGGACGAGGGGAGGAGAGTAAGAAGCAAATTAAAAAAAACGACTATGGCGCCGATTCCCTTGTTCACAAACTAAACTAAATTTAAGTTCAGTACATCTTTTTTTTTTCTATTTCATTCTTTCTTTTAATTTTTTCAGAAGATAAATATTAGTTTAGTCCTGTCAAATTAGTCAGCGCCTGACGTAAATTGACGTATTGTTAGTCGCCATGTTTTTAATCACGTCTAAAATGTCTATGGAGTATCTTAATTTTTTTAATTAACTTCATCTCAAATCTTAATTTTTAGTTTAGTTTGTGAACGAGGGAATCGGCGCCATTAGCGCATCGCAGCAACAAATAAGATTCAAAATAGCGTTTGATGTTAGTTGAATCGAATGACAACAAAATAAAAGTAATTTTGCAGTTTTAATTAAATAAAAAAATCAATGTATGACTCAGTGAAATAATTTTTAGGTATATTTTATTTAAAGTAAATATTTAAATACTTTAATTGTTTATTTAGTTCATTAAAATCCCTTTATTATCATTACATAAAATACTATAGATAACGCACAAACTTTAAATATAATGCGACCAAAAAATAAAATTTGAGCTCTTTTTACGATTTTTTGTCATGATACATTAGTTTATTTTTATGAAATATTTTAAAATAAGTCTTTTCTTTGAACATTTGATAATCCACAATTTTTTTTTCTTTCTTGTTACGATGACGACGCATTTTACGATGTCCTACGTTTAGGAAGTGCCTTAAAGTGAGCTGTCATTAATAATAAATCGTTTATTTACAAAAAAAAGGGGATACATTTACGATGAATACCTTAACAATGAAATAGGTAGCTCACAGTTGCTAATTTACCTGAACTAGGTTGAACCTGTGCGTCAGGCTAGAAAGTGCATAAACGCTTAATGTAATAAATTAACACTGAGTATAACGTAAAAACTAAATTAAAACATAGGCAAATAAAAGTAAAATAGCATGTTAGCAGTTGTATTTGCAGACAATAAGTAGGTCTTGTGTCTGTGCATAGTCGATGGTTAGTAAATAATTAAGTATAATTCTTTTATAGCATTCCGCCTGAATTGACACTTGCGACAGCTCATTTGAAGCTCACTTTTTTTTTTCCGGATGGGAAATCATCCAATGACCCCTCCCGCTCTGGGTGGAGCGGAAGGGAGTGTCAGACTCTTACTGACTAAAACCCACCCATGTTCCTTCCTTTGCCCTTTATGTTCCGGGGTAGCGGTAACCCTTTCGGACAATCCCGCTGACCCGGCAGGCTTCGGCCCTAAGGGGCCCCTCGCAGCTCACTTCACTTAAGTTCTCATGGTGAGATTATAACAGAATAGATTGGCAGTTGTCGATGCCGGCGCCAGTTTCCCACGTGCCACGGTTGCTAAAAGTCTACGCCCTTGGCCTTCGTGCAGTGGTACCAATCGGTCATAATTGCAGCAGCCTTGAAAGTTCTTGCAATATAAATAATAAGAGAAAAGTAAACTATTTTGCCATTTACCAACACAAAAACTAAGTATTCCTTTTTTCTTGTTTTGTATTGGTAAATATTAATGATACAAGTATATTGCTTAGGCGATTTCGCCGCGTGGAGGTCGGAAATTATCCCACGTACTACCGGGATGAAAAGTATCCTATGTCATAACCTGTGTGCCAAACATCGACATCCATTCAACTGTTAAGGCGTGAAAAGGTAATAGACAGACAGACAGAGTTACTTTCGCATTTATAATATCAGTATTAGTATCGAAAAACTTGAAAAAGAAAAAGGCTTGAAGGAGCTTGTGGCTAAGTAATAACAGCCGCACGGGTCGATCGATCAGATTAAGCTACATTTGCCTCGTTTGGTCCGTGGATGGGTGACCATCTTTACATAACAAGACACTCCGTGACTCGGAAAGCACGTTAAACCGTTGGTCCCGGCTGACATTAGTGGATCTTTGACAGTCGTTACGGGTCGTCAGAAGCCTGAAATTCTGACAACCAGTCTTACCAAGGGGTATCATATTACCCAGTAACTGGGTTGCAGATGTCAGATAGGCAGTCGCTCCATGTAAAATACTGGTATTCAGCTGCATCCGGTTAGACTGGAAGCGGACCCAAACATAGTTGTGAAAAGAAAAGAAGGCTAGGCAGATGATGATGAAACTTGAAAAAGACAGCAGAATAAATGATCCTATGATACCTATACGAAGCTAGCCTAGCAATAGCAACATCACCCTAATTGCGTAGCACACTTTCAATCACATTCTGAATCATTTTGATGAATATTGCTAATCCATTGCTCCATATGTTCGAAAAAAAAGTCTGCTCAACAATGTAAATAACGCAACGAATGTTGTTGAACTGTCAAAATGAAAGCCATTGCTACTGTTAGTGATTAGTGAGACACTCATTGGCCATTCCCTCTCACAGAGAGGAGGCCTGTGTCCCAGCAGTGGGAACATTATAGGTGAAGAATACAACAATCCGTTCCATCACTAAAATAACTGATGACACTCGGAAAGCTGCCACGCTTAAATGGAATTGGGCTGGTCACATCTGCCGCATGTCAGACGATCAATGGGCCAAACTTACGACCCAGTGGGTCCCGCTTAGTGGCAAACGGCATCGCGGCAGGCCCAGACGGAGATGGCGGGACGAGCTGGACTCCTTTGATAAAGATTGTTCCTTGGCAGCTCTGGACAGAGAGAGGTGGAAAGAGAGTAGGGAGGCCTTTGCCCAGCGGTGGGAAATAACGGCTAAGAAAAAAAAATGCTGCTGCTTGGGTTTCTCGCTGGAACTTCCGGATGAGAAGCGATTATCGATTTGAGGACTGGCTTTTATGAACATAACGTTCAAAACTCCTACGATACCTTGTCCATTAGGTAAATCGTTTTTTGACAGATGGAACTAGTGATTGCAGCAACACAAAATACATTGATTGATACACGTACGTTATTATAATGTCTGCAAGAGAAGCCATAAATAAGATAATTCAATAAGATAAGGCATTTTAATATTTATTTTATTAAGCATTTTAAAGTTAACTTTTACGTAATCTGGAATAGTTCGTTCTAAGACAGCTGTCAAAAAATGTTAACCTAATGAACGGGGTATAAGTGATTAATTGACTTTTCGATCGCTTGGTCAGACCATAACAGAGTCGATTACCATTTGTTTACCAACATGACTCATCGTCTGACTGAGTTTGGACACTTGACATATCTGGCATAAGCAGGAACGGGAAACATTGGCGATGTTTCAAATCGGTAATATTGCATAATGTGAATCTAGGGCATGAACAACAACCCATAACAACTTGATATGTACATCTAGTAAGTATGTAGTTAATTTTCGAAGAGCGTGGTATGACTAAACCATTCTCTTATTTAGACCCACCCTAGCCTTTCCCCTACTACATATGCTGGGGTCGGCTTCCAGTCTAACTGGATGCAGTTGAATCCTAGCAGGAGAAATTCCAAAATATTCAAGGGAACTTTCCGTGTTTTTTAATTCAACGTTCACATTACTTTTTTTTTAAACATATTTGACAAGTTTTTGACATTGACTGCCGTTGTAATAAGATTGCAACCAGATTCTGAACGTTTCACGTTTTTAATTACTGAACATTTTATTTTACTGTTTGGATGGCTTACAGCTAACAATACAAAAATAATAGTGAGGTAATTCACGAAACCCCGACACAAGTCTCCACAGTTAGTAAATTTATATATTTTTACATGCAGGGACTCATATCTGACATTCACAATCCAGTTACTGGGTTACACGATACCCCTGGCTGTCAGCATTTCGAGCTCCTGACTACCCCGTTCTTTGACCCATAATTAATCTATAATGTTGCCACTGCCGGGACACAGGCTTCCTTTCTGTGGCAGTGAGATGGCCGTGATCCACCACTCGGACCCAGTGCGAGTTGGTCTTCGATTTTTTGGTTCTAGGATATGCCGACTTTCTCATGATGATTTCCTTAACCGTTTTGAGAGCAGTGGTGATGAAATAATTTACACAAAGTAAAGCGCCTGTCAGTGTTCGAACCTACGACCACTCGTAAGTCGCGGCCGTTTCCACTGGGCCATCACTGCTCCCTTTGATCCAAATATATGAAAAAGAAGTTACCCCATTGTCAACTGTAGGACGAGTGTCGGGGGTTGACCCAAAAAGAGCTAGGGTTCGACTAGGGTTGGTGACCGCAAAACCTTACTACGAGTACACCCACCCCGTGGGTACTACGACCCATCTTCATTTTCCTTTGACCTACTTCGAAAAACAAGCACTTACTTACCGTACCTAACTTACATAGAGGTGCAAATATAAGTACTAATAATACTACCTACGTCAAGAGAAATCGATACTCGAAAATGAACTCTATTTTCAGATTTTTGCCGAGTCATTTTAGGTCTTATGTCGTTTTAAATAAGTACTTTTCGTTACCTTTAAAGTCCTTCACAACAGGTGATTTTCGATGTGTAGGTCCTATATGACAACGACGCATTAATACAAGAAATATGTATTGTTTTAACTAAATCAGCCTATAACGTCCCCACTGCTGGGACACAGCAGGTTTTCATTTTGACAGTTCAACAACATTCATTGCGTTATTTACGTTGTTGAACGGACACATTTTTCGAACATATGAAACTACTAGCTTCTGCCCGCGACTCGTGAAATTTCGGTCCACCGCGTCCCATCCCACTACAACACCCCGCTACCCCCAACCCCCCCCCCCCCCCTAACCTCATTTTCGCTTAGTTCTAACATTTTTTTTCATTTTGCTCGGCTCCTTAGGGTCGTAGCGTGATGTTCGATAGCCTATACCTTCCTCAAGAGATGGGCTCTCACATGCAATAAGATTTTTTTTAATCTGACTGGCAGTTCCGGAGTTTACCCTTTACAGACATACAAACAAACAAATTTTACAACTTCAGACGGAGATGGCGGGATGAGCTGGACTTCTTTGATAAAGATTGGTCCTTGGCAGCTCTGGACAGAGAGAGGTGGAAAGAGAGTAGGGAGGCCTTTGACCAGCAGTGGGACATTAACGGATAATAAAAAAATAAAAAAAATATTAGTACAGATGGATCGGCAATATCCTTCAAAATTATTGAGATTGATAACGTGTTACGCAATTAGGGTGGTGACCTTCTCACGTGAGCGCCTGTAATCCATCACGCAGGCCCAGTGCGGCTTGGCGAGACCACATGTTTTTCTTCATGTTTGGCTTGGTCCTTGGAGAGTTTGACGCGTCAAAAATATATTTAGAACCCCCGACCAAATGGTTTAGGTTAGAACTGTAATCAACCGCGTGCGAGCCGAGAGAGCGAGGCAAGGCGAGCACTACTTCCAAACATCTTCCAAAGGCCAGGCGGTTGACTAAGCGGTTAATTTAACCAGTTGGCTGCGACATATAGACTGGGAACGTCATTAGATATACAAATTTTAATTTATTGTCGTATTGTCGTCTCCACCTAGTATAAAATATTCTCCGGAAACATTAATCAAAAACCAATAAAACGGGCGAACAGCGAGCACGTAATTGTATCGTGCCAAGCTGTAATAAATTACCCTCCGTTTTATCATGGTTTCAGTATAGACCAAATTAGAAGTCATTACATTATCATGCGAAAAAACACAACTTCTTGGTGCAAAAAAAAAATCTGCCTGTAATGTTCCCACTGCCGGGACACAGGCCTCCTCCAGGCCCACGCGGGTCCAGTGCGGGTTGGTAGATGTCACATGTCTTCGAATTTTTGGTTCTAGGACATGACGGTTTCCTCATGATGTTTTCCTTCACCGTTTTGAGAGCAATGGTGATGACATAATTTACTCCAAATAAAGCACCTGCCTGGGTTCGGACCTACGATCTACAAGGTCTTCACTGCTCTGACTGCTTTCTTTATATGGCATAATATGAACTGGCACATTATGTGAATAATGGTAGCCTTGTGGTGACGATCTCGGCTTGATGAGTGATAGATCTCGCAAACTCTCTGCGCTCTGCGCTCTCTTGGACGCTCAGCCTGAGTCCTGACTGATGTACTAGCGGACGAATCGAAAAAGATTTTGTGATTAGTGTCTGGAGTATTGTGAGACGAGAGTGTGACTGTGGTGTAGTTCAGCACGCGTAGCATGAAACGGGTTTTGTCGGTGGATAAAAAAAAATGACAGCGTCCTAATAACTGTTTTCTGCACCGGACGACGTCATTACGTCGCGCGTCGGCGCGGCTGTCGCTGAAAACCAGCGCTGGGGCTCTGTCTTGCATAGGGTAGCAGCACTAGCAGCATAATGTTGAGCGATAGTCATTTTGCGTGGATGTGACGCATGTTTCTCCCAACCATTCTTTTTGTGTTTTATCTTATTTTATAGAACGTAAAATATTGACATTGCCCTCTATATCCTGGAAACGGTAATGTTCATTAAATCCAATTTTCATTTATTTCAGCGTTTAAAACTAATATTTATCTTGTCCTTTTCTTAATGAAATAGAAAGAAAAATATGCACTGAACTTAAATTTAGTTAAGTTTGTGAACAAGGGAATCGGCGCCAATGTCATATTTCTTTAGAAATCTGTCTACAATCTGTCATTTTGTCTATTCTCCCGTCGACAAGAGCTGATTCTATGCTGCTCATGCTACGCGTCCTGCACTTTATATTGTAGTTTTTATCTCAACTGATGTAACTAACCCTGGCCGTTGTATGTTAACTAAATAAATTGATATTGGATTCCACTTCGAACTCGAACCCTCGTAGATACGCAATTTACTTTGTGAAAGTTTCATTACTGCTGCTCTGAAAACGGTTAAGGAAAACTTAGTTAGGAAACCGGCTTGCCCTGAATTCCGAATTAAGGCGTACGGCCGTCTCTCTCACAGAGGGGGGCCTGTGACCCAGCTGTGCGAAGATTATGTCTGTGTTAACAAATTAAGTTTCGTAAACAATCTGTTAGCTATTATATAGCCTCTCTCAGATCAATCGACCTAAAAGCTGAGCTTTACCAGGAGCTCATAAATTGCTGGAATTAGGGACATCGTAATCGAGTCTGTCATGATTTATAAGCAAGGTTAACGATGGTAAGTCACGTCATGGTGACTGGATAAGACGTCACGTCACTAGCGTGACACTGAAACGATAGCTACGAAGGTTTGTTGTAGGGACTTTTATTGATGTATTTATGCGGAAATATAAACATCGATCGTTTACAAACGTACAGGGTGGAAATTATTTTTCGTCGGTTTCAGAATCATGTACTGAATGTGGGTTGTACCTCTGCCTAACCCTTCAAGGAATACAGAGTGATGTTATAATTATGTTGGTAAAAATAGGTATGGTGGCAGTAGGTATTTCCGTACTTCCCCGAACGAACTCTTTTACAGGAAGCTCCACTACGGAATCTATGTACTTTGTAACATTAGGTACGTTTGATTAATACAGCAAACAGAAACATTGTAACCAGAGTAACTGTTGTTATAATAATACCAGCCAGCACCCTAATTGTGTAAATCACTATCAATCACAATCCGAATCATTTTAAAGAATATTGCTAATCCATTGCTTCTTATGTTCGAAAAATGTGTCTGCTCAACAACATAAACAACGCAATGAATGTTGTTGAACTGTCAAAATGACAGCCATTGCGACTTATAGTGTATTACGTAATTACCCCGCTGTTTTGGTCCCACTGCAGCGCAAAGGCCACATTAGCTGCCTGCTCGCAATTAAATAAACTCCTCCAGACCGAATTTCGGCCATGTCAATTTCAGCGGAGACTAGTCTTCGGCGCGGGAGACATTATAGTGTGCAGTGCAAGCCAGACACACGTGCACACCCTCTTCCCTCACTCTCATAGTCCAATGGGACAGCAATCCGACATGACCGGAGAGAGATCAGGCGTAGGACCGATGGCTTAACTTGCTTTCCGAGGCACGAGGGTATCACACCACCTACTTTCATACGGCCTACAAATTCATTTTTCTTAGTAACAACTAAAAAATTCCTAATGGAAAAACTCTGCCCGACCCGGGAATCAAACCCAGGAGGACCCCACGCTCAGCAGTCGCGCTTGCGACCACAGACCAACGGGGCAGTCAAATCCTACTAATATTATAAACGTGAAAGTTTGTATGGATGGATGGACGGATGTTTGTTACTCTTTCACGCACAAACTACTGAACGGATTTGGATGAAATTTGGCACACAAATGGTTTATAACCAGGATTAACACATAGAATACTTTTTATTCCGTTATTCCCACGGGATCGAAACTTATGAGGTTAAAACCGCGGGGCGCAGCTAGTCAAACATACATACAATGTAACCAGAATTGTTGGTATAAAGTGCAAAGTGCTAGATTTATTGTTCTCAACGGTTGTGTATTAGCTGCCTACTCGCAATTAAAGACATACACAAATCAATTACTGTTAACTCGCTAAGTAGAACATTACGCCTTTATTCCGCGAAGGGGAAGACAGAGTCGTTTAGTTTGTACAGACGCCAGCAGGTCAAGCTACCCGAAACTTTCCCAATGAACCTTGAACCTTAATACTTTAGCTATAAATTTGAAGCTTGATGTGCTGGCGTCTGTACTGTAGAAGGCTAGACGCGCCCTCTGAGGTAATGGGAGGAATCAAACAACGGTAAGATTCCTTTAAGTTTATATTGACAGCACGTCTTTACATATTTCCGACCAAACTAGCACTGACTGTTCCAAACAAAAATCCTAATTAAATATTTGACACCTTATTTTAAACTAGCTTGAACGTTCGAATGGAACCCGCGCTAAATTATAGCCAACCTGCACCACATAAGGTTGCTTTTGGCAGACAACCTTTACAGTACCTACACCCACATTTCGAATGTTTACACAATCAACTTATAACGTTCCCACTGCTGAGACCATAGATAAGAAAGAAGGTTTAGACAAGCAGGCCTCTCGGTGAGAGCGCCGTAACGCCCGTAACCCGCAGGCCCAGTGCGGGTTAGAGGATGTCACATGTCTTCGAATTTTTGGTACTAGGACATGTCGGTTTCCTCACGATATTTTCCTTCACCGCTTTGAGGGCAGTGGTGATGAATATACACGAAGTAAACGCGTGGCTGGGTCGTGCGTGCCTATGACCTACTACTCGTAAGTCGTGGCCGTTACCACGGGACCACCACTGCTCTCATCATTAAAGATATACACAAAGCAATTAATGTTAGATTGCTAAGTAAACATTACGCCTCTTTAACCCGAAGAGGTAGGCAGAGTCATTTAGCACCCACTCGGTCTATATTTCGCCAGCTAAGTTCAAACCCCATGTAGTTAGGTACAGGCCTATTGGTATAAACTGGGTAGGTACACATACGAACTGCTAATGAGAAATTCAAGGTCGCTCAACGAGCTATGGAGCGGGCTATGCTTGGAGTTTTTTTGAAGTATAAAATCAGTAATAAAATTATTCGGAAAAGAACCGGAGTTACCGACATAGCGTGCAGAGTAAGCAAGCTGAAGTGGCAGTGGGCTGGCCATGTTTGTCGAAGGACCCATGGCCGGTGGACCAGACGAGTCCTGATTGGAGACCGCGTATCGGTAAGCGTAGTGTGAGCGCCCACCAGCTAGATGGACGGACGACCTAAAGAAGGTGGCTGGGACAGACTGGATGCGGAAGGCAGAGGACAGGGTGTTGTGGCGCAGCCTGGGAGAGGCCTATGTCCAGCAGAGGAGTGCGACAGGCTGAGTTAAATGAGAAATTCCAATTGGAAATAAATATTAGCATTCTGACCGACCTGAGGATTAAACCCAGGACTCCGGGCATAGCATTTCGGCTTGCGACCTCTAGACCAATGGAGGCAGTGAAAGGATGCAAAATGAATAAAAATTATCCGTTTTTTTTTATTTGCTTACCTACGACATAATTTTATTGACAATCCATTTTTTTATAACTATCCAATTTTAACTTGTAAGTAAATAAATACCAAACTCAGTTAGATAAATCACTAAATAATTATACCTGCTGTAAATACAATCAGCCTGCATTTAGAAAGTTTTTTTTCTAATCTAGTTACGTCAGCAAGGAGTATTTACTCAAGGTTAGTTACAGAAACTTGTTCTGAAATAGATACGTGAAGTGCTGAATCAATGCGCCCAGGTTTATATTATTTGAAAAATAATCAACATAAAATTACTAATGGCTTACAAATATTATAATAGAATTTAAATATAAATATATTTTTTTCATGAATAGGCATTTTCCACAAAACCTTGATCATCTTTCGTTTCAGAAAATTAAACAGGAAAAATAACACTTACGTCATTTCTGCTCCGCAATGTGCTTCGTTTGGGTCGTAACAACACATCTTTGAAGTCCAATTTAACTTCGTTTATTATATTAGGCATTTTCACTGAACACGAATCTGTTTTATTCGTAAAATTTATTTACTGTACGTTGACTACGGTCGCGCGTTCCTTCCCGCGCGCTTTATCGACTGCCCGACACAAGCAGTGTTGCCAGAGTATTAAATCATTTTCCCTGTGTGGGAAATATGGAGCTCTCATAGAAACGCTGACGTGCTAAAGTAGGTCAAAGAACTCGATTGAACCTAGGTATTTCGCTGTAGTAGGTATATTGATACATAATTAATGATGAAGTAGATAGACTAGGAATATTGAGTCTTATATCATACATCTTAGTAGATTTTTGTCAGGTCATTAGTGTATTTTATTTAGCTGTCGACTGACTGATTAAAAGAAGAGTTGATTTCAACGTTTGCCATAAAAAGAAGGTGAATAAGTAACAAGAAGTCGTTACATTAATAATAAGTCCTTAAAATGTTGTCGCAATTAATGTCACGCAGCACCAAATAGGTACGAATTACGATTGAATCTAATAGATCGCTATCTTCGAACATAATAGATATCTATTTAATTACTTTTATAGCTACAGGTTTCTTACATAACTTTGCAATTATTTTATCGTGCGACCTTCATTTATACAAACGCACAGTAAAGTATTTTATTTAATTCTGGCAAAAGAAGTTTTCTGTAGATCCATTGAAATCATATCACTCATTATGAAAAGGTTATTTCCATATTATGACAGCATAAGGAAACGTCAATACAAATAACCAGGGCCTTTGACTTTGTTCTTCAGTTCAGACAATGGTATTATTTTCCCCATGGCATTCCAAGGTTTTGAGAGACCAACCACTATCATATTCAACACTTCAATTTAAATAAATTCCTCTCTACAAAATGACATACAACATTAAACCGCGCAATTTTCCCGAACTGGCAACATTGGTCCACAAGCGTGACACAAAACGTCACGAGGGCACCCCAGAAATACTCGCTTTCAGCCGCTAGGTGAAGGTTATTTATTGACCGACGTTCCCATTTAAAAAACCTAACAATTTCCCCTCACAAAATTCCTTTTCCCCTCGCATTTTTGCTGGGTTCTTTTACATGTCGTATTTGAAAATGGAAGTGTGTTATGTTATTGATATAACAGAGTCAGCTGTTGTCCGGGCATGCGCAACGCGGAAGATAATCTTGCCAAATGAAAATGACATTGTGAGTACGACCGAGGACGAACAGTGTGACCATCTCATTTTGCACATGTAACCTTAGGTTTTAAATGTCAGATAGGTAGGTATTCAGCGGGTAATGTCAGCGCAATTTGTAAGTGATAATGATTTATTCGCGGAATGCTGCAATAATTTTCTCTATTATGCAATACTTTCGTTCAAAATAGCCCAAGATAGAGAGAAGTGGGAGGAGAGGACCTTCCTTTGTCTTGCGGTGGGTAATCTAAACTTATTATAAAAATTAATACTGACGACCCTGTTCCCGATACTATTTACCAGGCAATTATTTGTATAATAATAATTATCTTCTATCTATACTAATAATAAAGCTGAAGAGTTCGTTTATTAGGGTTCCGTACCGTCCCCAAAGGGAAAAAACGGGATCCTATTACTAAGACTCCACTGTCCGTCTGTCTGTCTGTCTGTCACCAGGCTGTATCTCATGAACCGTGTTAGCTGGACAGTTTAAATGTTCACAGATGATGTATTTCTGTTGCCGCTATAACAACAAATACTAAAAACAGAATAAAATAAATGTTTAAGTTTCCGTTTCCCATACCACAAACGTGATTTTTTTCCGTTTTTTGTTCGATATTAATAACGGCAACAGATAGACGCTTGAAATATTCACAGAATAATTAGTTAAACTAAAAAAAAGTTTATAACATAGTGTCTAATGTTGTATAGATACTGGTACGGAACCCTTCGTGCGCGAGTCCGACTCGCACTTTTTTTTAATGCGCGAATATCTGTTGCTAACGTTGGATTTAAAAAAAATATTTTTGCATTTGACAGCCCATGCGACGGGATGGGTCGGGGAAACAAGAAATTTCACGCGGACGTAGTAGCGGGCAGAGGCTAGTATGCTTCAATTTTAAGATTTATTTCAAACTCAATCCTATCCTAAAAAAATAACGCTCCACGGAAAAGGTAAAAGGATTACCGGGGCGGGAGGCGGCGGACGGCAGCTTTTGCCCCGCCTCAAAATAAATCTAGATTCGGGACTGCCTAAGGGTCATAGCATAAAATTAAATAGCCTATAGCCTTCCTCAAGAACTCGGCTATCAAATGCAAAAATATTTTTTCAAATCCGACCGGTAGTTCCAGAGATTAGCGCGTTCAAACAAACAAACTCTTCAGTTTTATTATTAGTATAATATGTAGATTTACTAATGCTTGTGTTCACATACAAATAAAAAAAATATGCTGATGAGGTTAATAATAAATTTTTAAATGTTTTTTTATCTTTTTGTTTATAAAAATATTCAAAAATATAATTTGTATGTAAATGAAATAACTGGACAATAACGAACAGTTGGTCTGTTAATTAAAACGCATTTAATTAATCGCTCAAATCTACGACATGTGTAATTGGATGAGAACGAGAGTTAGACCTCCAAGGGGCTGTGGTGCGCAGAGGCGCCTCGGGAATACTCGTAGTGAAGGTCTCTTGGCTATCTGTTGAAGAGAAGCAGAAATATTATTAGAACCTTCACACCTTCAAACTCTGGCAGCGTCTCTGCCAGCAAGAGTGAACTTGACGAAGTAGGGACTACGGACCCATCTAACACCCAGTGCGGATCTGACCAGGGGGTCTACTACGAAGTGCAAAGTGCGAATGATCGGATCGGACCGACACATGGCCGAACCGAATATTATTGAAAAATGCGAAAAAAGTCTCAGTTGGGTCGGGACCATAGTCAATATTCGAAAGAGTGTAGGAGTGTAGGATCGGAACCGAACGAACCAAATAGTAACTTCGTAGCAGGAAACGGCCGAACATTCGGCCGATACCACTTCGGAGTAGGCCCCCTGGTCATGACAGATAAATTTTACGCAGTGCCCATGAACTAATGGTTGTCAGAATTACATGACGAACGCATGCGAAGTAGTAGCAGGCGAAATCGAAGTCAAAAGTGGGGCCCATTATGCAATTAAAAAACCTAGATGTGGATTGGATTCCTGTCATGGAACGAAGTTCCGTAAGCGAAATTCGCACGCACGGACACACTTGTATAAATAAACTAGAAAGAGACACAGAGAGAGAGAAAGTCGCATGGAGGGGCATATCGCTCGTGAGGATTTGTACAGACGCTAGCACATCAAGCTACTACAATCTACTATATTTAAAAAAATATTTAAAATGTAATAAAATAAGATAAGTAAATAAATAAACGAAATAATAAACAAATAAAAAAATTCACAATCATCAACTGCCTAGCCTTTTCCCAACTATGTTGGGGTCGGCTTCCAGTCTAACCGGATGCAGCTGAATACCAGCATTTTACATGGAGCGACTGCCTATCTGACCTCCACAATCCAGTTACTGGGTAATACGATACCCCTTGGCAAGATTCACAATACACATTACCATTCGGCCGTCGAGAGAATGCGTGCCTGACACCTGTCAGTACGACTATTCGTTTGCATGAAACTGACAGCGGGGTAGTTGCGTAACACACTATCAGTAGCAATTATTTCTTTTTTTTTTTTTTAAGAAACTTTGCCCCACACTAGGAATTTCTCCTGTATCGTGGGTGCGTTTAAACAAACATTTAAACTCACATACACAAACAGCCAGACCCGGAACAACTACTTGTAGGTCATAAAAATATTTGTTCCGTGCGGGAATCGAACCCGCGACACGCAACGCAGCAGTCAATCGCTTAACCACTGCGCCAACCGTGCCGTCAAAAGCAACGGCTTTCATTTTGACAGTTCAACAACATTAAATGCGTTATTTACGTTGTTGAGCAGACAAATTTTTCGAACATATGAATCAATGAATTAGCAATATCCTTCAAAATTATACAGATTGAGATTGATAGTGTGTTCCACAATTAGGGTGCAGCTGTCAAGAACGCATTCTCTCGTCGGCCGCACTGTAAAACATTACACGTAGATTCTTGATTTTTCTCAGTTTCCGTGTGCCAGTCATCCTGATGGGGGGTAAACATTGCATCCTTGTAGTTGCCGTAGCCGTCACATTCAACGTCAGATCCAGTGCGACATTTCTCACGGGCACAATCTGTGAGCACAAAGATCAACCATGGAAAGAAGATATATAAAATCACGCCTTCTCCAAAGTTTTAGCTTCCCGAGTTGCACTCACGTGGTGATGAGATTAAATACTCTCAAAACCGTGAAGGTTAGACTGATGATGCTGTAGCTATGGTACCCACATTTGGCCAGTTATATTTAAGCCCCATGCAATAGGCATGCCTATTGCCGTCAACCGAGCACATACCTAGGCTCCGGGCTGCTAATGAGAAATTGCTGACGGAAAAACCCAATAACACTGCCAAACCTGGGAATCGAAACCAGGACCTCATACTCAGCAGTGGCGCTAGAAGATGTACTCAAGTAATAAGAAGAAAAAGCACTTAATTGCCTAGCCTCCACAAGTTACTGGGTAACAAGGAACTGGTTATCGACTTTCGTTCATCTCGTAACGACTGTCAAAGATCTTTAAATGGCAGCCGGAACCGACGGCTTCACGTGCTTTCTGGGGCACGGAAGAAAAATTTACATAACTACCATGCTTACCACAGTTCATATTGGAGACTTCCACTCTTGGCACTTTGATGCCTACGATGAAGCTTCCATCTTCAAGCGCACAGTAACACACGAAACGACGACACTGCACAAAGAAACAACTCTTAGATATTGCAAAGCCCTTCTGCATGTATTGCGGACGACCATCATGAAGGTTTTGACCGAACCGAGTCCACCAAATGCCTTCAACTCCACTGTCTGAAGGTGTCCATGAGAATATCGTCAAAAAAGATCTCATCCCCGATCTAAAGCTGAAATATCTGATCTACGTGTATGCCTACCCATATAAGTATACCCTTGATACATCGTGAGGAAACCGGAACGTCCTAGAAAAAAAATCGAAAATGTGTGGCATCCACCAACCCGCACTGGGCTCAAGTGAAATAATACAGCCCACTCTCTCTCATAGAGAGTAGTCCCGAACCCCCCCTAATTGCGTAACAAACCATCAGTCACAATCTGAACGATTTTCAAGAATATTGCTAATCCAATGCTTCATGTGTCCGAAAAACTCTTTGCTCAACGGCGTAAATAACGCAATGAATGTTGTTGAACTGTCAAAATGAAAGCCATTCCTACAGTTAGTGTGTTACGCAATTACCCCGTTGATCACAGCATCGCAGGTTGGAAGCAGATATAGGTAAGGTGGTAGTACTTTCCCGGACGAGCTTCTTACAGAGAGCTCTTCTACTATACCGATTGTATAAATTACGTACCTGAACAGGAGCGTATAGCCACAAGGGCGTGCACTGTGGCGCGTTGTAATGCAGGTGACCGTCAGGACCAAACTTCTTCTTAAAATACTTCAGCTCACGCTTGCACGGCTCTGGGTGTCAATAGAAATAATACAAATTAAAGCTTGAATTTGTGATCGCAGTGAGATGTTGTAGTTCAACGTTGAGCTCCTTAAGTTTTTTGAGTTGAGCTGTGCGATTACTGAGAAATGCGTGCACGGACTGGAGACTGAGGACTGAGATCCTCGCAATCTGTGTGGTTCTTTCCTCAAAAGACCATTTCAGACGTCAATCTACGAGTTTAAGGTTTTCATATGATCTGATCATGACCAAGATGATGTCTGTAATGCTATTTTGTAAAAATCTCAACGTGAAAACTTAGGTGAAGTGAGGTGTTGATGATGCTTTGGGATTGACACTACTGAAAGCTCACTTCAAGCTAAGCTCACTTCACCTAAGTTTTCACTGTGAGATTTTTACAGAATAGCACGACTGGACTTTAAAACAGACTGTGACCTCGTGAGTTTGTTTCGGTCTTTCTTCTCAAGAGTAGTCAAATAGGAAACGCCGACCCCTTTTAGTTTTTTAAAAATGATAAAAATGATTGACGTGTAAAAGTGTTCGTATAAATCAAGTAGATTTACACAGAAAACAGAAATCAAATCATTTATCAATTAACTGCAGATACTGAGGTTGACACCTCTCTTCTATTGCACAGAATAGGTAAACAGAATGTAAAAAAAAACCCATTACATAGCCGTTATTTACGCATTCTGTACATCAAACTAAGTTAGATACATTGAGCAAATTTTTTTTTTTTTTGCTCATTTTTGAGACTCGAGTTTCATTTTTGGAGTGAAAAATCGATGCGCTTAAAGAAAAAAAATGCTTATGGGTGGGTGCATGTAACGGTACAAGAGTCGTAACATTCAAAACTTGAACCCGTGATAAAGAGTTTAAAAAAATTGGCCTTCATATTTCCGTAACCAGGAGGATCCCAGGTATGGGCCCAATGACGGGGAGTATAAGTGACACTCTTGGCTTCGTTAAAGTTCACTCATCCTCCATAGAAAAGGGAAGATCCTTCGACCAGACGGGTTTCGTGCCTGGTGGGCAATTGCCCGACGATTGATGTCGTATATGCTAGTCGCGCGGTAAACTCTGTGTAGAGGAAGCACCATAAGTCTAGCTCTGTTTGCTTTAGATATAAGAAAGTACTGATTATGTCGTAATTACTACCAAAGGCTGTCATAGAAAATAGATGTACCTAAATAGAGCGCGGACAGGTTGCATCCTGCACTCAGATAAATCCACACAAAACTGCAAATCAGGTTTGTACCTGTCCGTGATATGTCAACAGGTGACACCTGTACGGTAGACGTAGCGGGTGCCAACAGGTGACACCTGTACGGTAGACGTAAGCGGGTGCCGGCAGGTGACACCTGAACGGTAGACGTAGCGGGGCCGACAGGTGACACCTGTGCGGTAGACATAGCGGGGCCGACAGGTGACACCTGTGCGGTAGACGTAGCGGGAAAAATAAGGGCGAGTCCATTGTCGGGACCACGCCGATTGGGTAACGTAGCGGTAGGGTGGGCGAGGCATGCCCACTACGGGAGCTATGAGGGCGCGTGTATAAATATACCTCGCGGTTGAAATTACAGTCATCCACAGCTACTCACCTAGTGTCTTTAGGGTGTGTCTACACCCTTCGCGCTAGACTGGCTAGGGCCCCGCTCGCACAATAAGACTGGCGACGAGTTACAAGCTTAGGGCTCACCCATAGGTACGCACCTCCCTGTCTACACCCGACAGGGAGGGTACACACCCCCGGGCCAATCCACCCGGGGAGTTAGGTATTGAAATTTTTTCATCCCCACAAAAATGGACACCTTAATTGTGTCCTTCTTTAAGGAGGTCCTCCTAAAGGACCCTGAATTTCGCGCCAAATATGGCGCTAGGTTTGCTGACCTGCAGCAAACCGCCCCCCCCACACCGACCAGCAACCCTACGCTCGTCAAGCCGACAATCTCCTCAGTGGCCATGGACACGGAGGAATTTTCCGGCAAACGGGCCCACCACTCCACTGACGAGGAATCCATTTCCTCGTCATCATCCTCCGCCCCCTCCTCCGACGACGACGGCTTCACCGTCGCGGCAGGGAAAAAGAAGAGGAAGAAGCTGAAAAAGCTTTCTTCCCCTTCCCCCCGTCTCTCTGGCCACCCGCGCCGCTACCCCCATCCCGACCGCCCCTCTGGCCACACGCGCCGCTACCCCCACCCCGACCGCCCCTCTGGCCTCCCGCCCCGCCTCCCCCGCCCCGACCGCTGCGTCCTCTTCGAAGGACCTCCCCGCCAGGTCCAGCGCCGACCCTACTACTTCCGCCCCAAGGAAGATTCCCCCTCCACCCCCTGTGTTCATCCAGGACAAGGGTAAGTGGACCGACGTTGCGCGATGGTGCAACGAATTCAAGATTCGTTTCACCAGCGCTAAGACAACCCAGCAGGGCATAAAGGTGTCCGTCCCCACCTCCAAGGACTACAGGGACCTCACCCGTACCCTCAAACAGAGAGGTGTGGCATTCCACACCTACTCGCTCCCGGAGGAGAGGCAGACTCGCGTAGTCATCCGCCGCATCCCAAAGGAGATCCCCGTCGCCGACATCCAGGCGGACCTCGAGGCACAGAACATTCCCGTGTCTGAGGTACACAGGATGCATAGAGCCAGAGGCCAAGCCGCATTCGACATGGTCCTCGTGATCTGTCCTCCTATAGAGGGGGTAAACATCCACCCGATCATCGCGATCAAGACGATCTGTGGTCTCACAGGTCTTGAAATAGAAAAGCTCCGTAAAAGTGGCATCGTCGGCCAATGCCACAGATGCCAGCTCTATGGGCATTCACAAAATTTCTGCCACGCCAAACCCAGGTGTGTTAAATGCCTGGGCGAACACGGCACGGCAGACTGCCCCCGCCCCAAGGACCGTTCCCAGTGCAAGGAACCGCCTAGCTGCGTTCTTTGCGGCGAAACAGGGCATCCAGCCAACTGCTGCCCAAAAACCCCCAAATCCGCCTCCCCTAAATTGGCCAAGCGTGCGAACGCCCGCCAACAGAGGGAAACCCCGGCCCCGAACCCCCTGGCTCAGCTCCCCGAGCGACTAAGCCCCCAAAGGCCCAGTCCATGGAATCAGCTGATCCACCAGAGAGCTTTTCCCGCTCTCATGGCACTTCCACAGCTGACCCCCCCCCCCCCACCCCCGCCATGATGGATCCCCGACTTCGCGCCCCAGCGGCCCAAGCTGTGGCCGCTAAGGCTCCTGCCCCCGCTCCTAAAGCCGCCCCCGCCCCTACCCCGTCAGCAGCTCTAGATCCCTTCAACGTGATCTCCAGCACGTTCCTGACGTTCCTCACCCCCCGTGCCAAGCAAATGGCACAGGAGATTGTCGCCGCCAGAACCTCTGGCGACCTCTAAAGTATCCAGGCGATTTACAACGCGTATCCCGAAATTACGCGAGCCTTAACAGCCTTTGTCACAAATCCGTAATGGATAGAGGCATCAATACGCGAACGAAACCCCGATCCCTCAAATTGGCATGCTTCAATGCCAACGGCCTTCTCCAACAAAGAGCCACCTTTCTCCGCAATCACAAAATCGACATCCTACTCGTCCAAGAGACCTTCCTCAAGCCTCACCACCGCAACCCATCGATTGCGAACTATCGTCTAGTTCGCAATGACAGGTCGAGATGTCACAAGGGTGGCACCATAATCTATTACAAAAAGGATCTGTACTGCATCCCGCTGGACCCTCCCCCCCTTTCACGACTCGAAGTGTCTATCTGTCGTCTAAGTCTGACAGGTCACCAACCGATCACCCTAGTGTCGGCCTACCTCCCTCCCATAGCCACTGCAGAAAGCTACCAGCTTCTGTCAGACGATCTCTCCATCCTTCTTGGCTTGAGTGATTCCGTTATCATAGCGGGTGATCTCAACGCCAAACACACTGCCTGGAACAGTGTCACAACCAATGCCAGAGGCAAACACCTCTTTGACCTCTGCCCACTGCTTAACTTCGATGTTATTGGTCCCATGACCCCCCACCCACTTTCCCCACGACCCCAACCA
This sequence comes from Apamea monoglypha, assembly GCA_911387795.2. Taxonomy (NCBI): domain Eukaryota; kingdom Metazoa; phylum Arthropoda; class Insecta; order Lepidoptera; family Noctuidae; genus Apamea; species Apamea monoglypha. The sequence continues at coordinate 5,158,041 of OU426935.1, read as the reverse complement.
CACCGCTGATGTTCTCGACGTGGCGCTTCTAAAGAATGTCAACCTAAGGTTAGACGTCATCCCGGCGGGCGCCGCCGCCCGGCTCACATATCGTGGTCGGGGGGGCTCGGATCGCTGTCGAGTCTAACATGAAGTACCTGGGATTGGTGCTCGACAGCCGGTGGGATTTTGGCCCCCATTTCCGGCGGCTGGCGCCCAAGTTGTTGGGCGCGGCTGGGGCGCTGTCAACGCTGCTTCCCAATCTGGGGGGCCCGAGCGCCGCCTGCAGGCGGCTCTACGTAGGGGTCATGCGATCGATGGCCCTGTATGGGGCCCCGGTGTGGGCCTCTGACCTGACGGCCGGCAGTATCGCGGTACTGCGGAAACCGCAGAGAGCGATGGCCGTCAGAGTCGTCAGAGGATATCGCACGATCTCCTACGAGGCGGCCTGCGTACTGGCCGGATCCCCGCCCTGGGACCTCGAGGCGAAAGTACTCGCGTCACTGTATCGGTGGCGCGAGGAAGCGAGGGCGCGGGGCGAGCGACCGATGCAGCGACACATGGAGCTGCGTCGGTCTCAGCTTCGCGAGGTCCTGGTGGCGGAATGGCGGGACAGGCTCACACGCCCTACCGCCGGCCTCGACACCATCGAGGCGGTCCGGCCGGTGCTCGAGCGCTGGCTCGGGAGGAGGCACGGCTCCCTGTCGTTTCGGGTGACGCAGGTGCTCTCGGGGCATGGTTGCTTCGGGAAGTACCTGTGTCGCATAAACAGGGAGCCGGACGCCCGGTGTCACCACTGCGTCGACTGCCGGGAGGACACGGCGCGGCATACGCTGGCAGAGTGTGCCGCCTGGGAGGAGCCGCGCCGTGCCCTCATCTCAGAAGTAGGCAGTGACCTGTCGCTGCCGGCCGTGGTCGAGTCGATGGTCGGCAGCGAAGAGGCCTGGGACGCGGTGGTTTCCTTCTGCGAGACGACCGTTTCGCAGAAGGAAGCTGCGGAAAGGGAGAGGGAGAACTCGTCCTCTCACCCGGCCCGCAGCAGGCGCACCGGGCGTCGGCGGAGGGCGGACAACGCCCTCTTCCAGTCCCCCTAAATGGGTCCAGGGGCGACGGACTTGGGGACGTCCGTCGCCCACCACACATCAGGACCCGAGATGGCGGCGCGTAGTGTTCCACGCGCGCCTCTCTTAGACGTCGCGGGGGGAGTCAAACACCTCACTCCCCCCCCTGACCCGAGGAGGCCCGCGGTGGCGGGCCGGTACCAGTCGGGGGTTGCGGAAGGATCTTACGTTCCCGCGACCCCCGGCGTAGGTGAGAGATGGAACACTGGGGTGGTTTTTAGACAGTAAGAGTCTGACAGACCCCGTCGCCCGCCCCAGGGCGGCGGACATATGAGGATTTTCCACCCCGGGAACAAAAAAAAAAAAAAAAAAAGGTTAGATACCATAGAAGTGGTACATGAACTTCTTTCAGACCACCGGCCAGTCATCATTCGACTGGCCCCTCGCACTGATCTCTCCGATCCCGACCTACCTCCTCAGACAAAAGTGGTAACGGACTGGAGGAAAGTAAGGGAATACCTGAAATCCACCCACATCCCCCCACTTAGACACCATCCCCGGTCAGTTCAGCTCTATTGCGGACACGACGCCCGCGATCGGCTCTTTCACGGAACACGTACAGTCTGTCCTGAACGACTGTTCAAGGGAGGTTCCAGCGGAGGTTACGACTTGCGTGAGCTGCTGAATGAGAAGAACGCGGCTGTCCGCGCTTACAGCAGCTTCCCCTGCGCCGCTAACAAAGCCCATATGCGCTACTTGCAGCGATCTGTAAGGTCCCGCATATCGGAGTGGCGTGAAGCCGGCTGGGATAAGCTGCTGAGCGAGCTAGAGCCCACCCATCAGGCCTTCTGGGACCTTCAAAGGAAACTCAGATCCCGCGAAGTGGTCACCATACCACCCCTGATCTGTCCTGACAAAACCATCGCCTTCGATGACGATGAAAAAGCCGAGTGCCTGGCCATCAGCCTAGAAACTCAATGCTCATCCAGCTCTCAACCAGTAGACCAAGCTCACCTCCTGGAGGTCGACGCGGAAGTCGAACGTAGAGCCTCCCTCCCGCCCGTCGAAGACCCTGATAATCCTCTGCTTTCCGTCACACCAGACGAAGTGCATGACATCATCAAAGGTCTCAAACCCAGAAAGGCCCCCGGTTCAGACGGAATCACCAATAAGATGATCCAGCTCTTCCCTGCCCCCCTAATAATGCTCCTGGCCACCATCTTCAATGGTGCCATAAGCAACAACATTTTCCCACAAACGTGGAAAGAAGCCACAGTCATTGGCATCCCTAAGCCCGGAAAGCCCAAGTCGGAACCGACTAGCTACCGTCCCATCAGTCTGCTCAATGTCCTAGGCAAGATCTACGAGAGGCTTATTTATAATCGCCTCAGAGATTATGCCGAAACAAAGGGCCTCATTCCCGATGAGCAGTTTGGGTTTCGAACCCAACACTCTTGCGTTCAACAAGTCCACCGCATCACCGAACAAATCCACGCAGGATTCCTTCGTGGTATGGTGACAGGTGTTATCTACTTCGACATAGCGAAGGCTTTCGATAAAGTCTGGCATAACGGCTTACTATTCAAGCTGTACCAACTCGGAGTGCCAGACCGGCTCGTCCTGATCCTACGAGACTTTCTGTCGAACCGCACCTTTCGCTATAGAATCGAAGGAGCGCTCTCCTCCCCACACTCCATCCGAGCAGGAGTCCCCCAGGGCTCTTTTCTTGCTCCGCTACTATTCACGCTGTTCACCAGCGACATCCCCAAAGGATACAAGTTCCAAATGGCTATGTTCGCAGACGACACAGCCATCTTCTTCACTGGCCGCAGCCATACTCAGATACGACTTCGTCCCCAAACCGCAGTCAATAAACTGGCTGCTTGGTTTAGGAAATGGAGAATCGAAGTCAACCCAGAAAAAAGTCAAGCTGTTCTTTACTCGAAGCCTAGACTCAATCCCACCCCTCCTCCACCTATCACCATGTTCGGCAAGCCGATCCCTTGGGAAAAGCGAGCCAAATACCTAGGTGTTATACTCGACCAACACCTCACCTTCTCAGAGCACATAAAGATGGTTCGCTCGCGTGCCGCTTTCGCTCTCAGTTGTCTCCACTCCGTCCTCAATGCACGCAGTAAGTTGTCACTTAAGTGCAAAATGCGCTTGTACACAGCGTGCATCCGACCAATAATGACATACGCCTGTGTAGTCTTCGCACACGCAAAGCCCCGTCATATCCACAGGATGCAGACCCTCCGAAACCGCTTCCTCCGCAAGGCCACAAATTCCCCTTGGTTCGTTCGAAATGAGATCCTCCATCTAGATCTCAAAATCCCCACAATCCAGCAGTTCATGAAACGCCTCTCCAAGCGTTTCTTCGATAAAACCGCCAATCATCGCAACCCTCTTGTTGTGGCGGCCGCTAGTTACACCCCCTCCAGAATCAGTAAACTTCGCCGCCCAAGGCATGTTCTCACTGACCCCGACGACCCCATAACCCTCCTCCAAGAGAGCAATAGGGCAACTAGTACAGCTCACAACCACAAAAGACCGACATTCCGACCTCGCCGCCGAGGTCCCTCGCGACGTCCCCAAGTAAATTCTCCCCCCGACCTAGAAATAGTGCCAGCCCGCGCCGCAGCTGAGCCCGTAGCTTTAAATCCCCGACTGTGACCTCTGAGTTTGTTTCGGCCTTTCTTCTCAGAGATAGTCTAGGAAACGCCGTGCTCATCAAAGCAATAATATCACTATTCGATCCAGCTTGTCCCATCTTGCCGCCCTCTCCCAGCGACGCCCTAAGCCGAGGTTCGTACCCCACAGGGGGCGCCCTTAGCGTGCAGTCGCTTAGTTTTTAATTAGTTTTAAGCCCTGGATGGAGGCTATAAGTTTACTTAAGGCAACCACAGGATAGTCCGGTTAAGTAGTCACGACCTCTCTAGGTCAACTACGAGATGCCATTTACAAAAAAAAAAAGAAAAAAATACAGTCAGCCCAGAAAAGCAACACGTCGCGTTCGTAATGTTCGCCGGAGCCCTGTTGTAGATCGCGCGTTTGCTCATCGATTATAATGATGAAAGCTACGTAATTTAAACCATTACTGTGATTATGTGTGTGCTGTTTATGTGTAAATAACTGTGTCGTGTACGTGCCTTACGAAGATTATATATGTGATAACTATTGTGAACTGGTTTGATTCGCATTGACGACGATAACCCCCGCCTATCAGAGTCTAACCCCATCAAGCACAGCACGCATGTTCTTCAGAGTGACCGTTTCGTGTGCTGTGCTCAACACTCTGCTTGCGCGATGCAGGATTTCGCGTTGCGTCAGTGTGATGTGTAGATCGCATGTGGCGATGTAGCATGCCGCCACAGTTTCATAAACTACTACTATATTTTTTTTTTCAAATATGAAGGTTAATGTTCATTATTTTAAGGTTCCCATAATGTATTCTCTCTGTCGTAGTCAGGTAAAAAACCAGGACCTGCTCCCAAGTCGGGAAAAGGCTAGGTGGATGATGATTTGATACTAACCATTTGCTCGGGACTCTTGCTCATCCCTCTTCCGCCGATTTCCGACTGCGGGGGGCACCGCATGTATGTCCTGACAGCGACCCTGTCGACAGACCAGGCCGTCGTCACAGCCGGGCTCCAAGAATTCCTCTTCTACCTGAACATTTTTAAAAGGAAGAGGCTTTTATCTATGCTAATAATAAAACTGAAGAGTATTTGTTTGACCGCGCTAGTCTCTGGAACAATCTACCACTCGGATTTGATTAAAATCTTTTTGCATTTGATAACCTAATTCTTACTATTAGCGCTAAGAGAAAACGAAGTAACAGCGACGGAGAGTTTTATAAAAATGTGGCTGTTATTTTACACGCCGTGTATCTTACGACTTCCACACAAACGAAGTCGCGGGCAAAAGCTGGTATATTATAAACTAAATTCGCTTTTTATCTGTCTGTGGGACCGCGTTTATGCTTCTAAACTACGCAACAGATTGTGTTGCGGTTTTCACCATGATTTAGAGAATTTATATCGGAAGGTTTACGTGTATGATATATTATATTAATATTAAACAAATATACACCGTGTTCGTCACGTTATCCATGTACTTTGGCAAATGCTTCTATAGCTTTTACAAATCTTATCTTACAAAGGAACTACCTACTTAAAAAGGCTTAGTTACAAAGATATTTGTAATTTCATTTAATGAAATTTTATTGAGCTATGCAGTAAGAAAGGGTCATAATTTGGCCCATGCTGCCGCTTAGTGCAATTAAAATTATAACTCTATCAAACGCTTCGGATAAAAAGGCATGCATATCGGGTGATTTACTTCAAGTTATTTAGTTTGTATGAAAATTAACAAAAAAATAAAAAAGAAGAATTCATTAATGTGTCCATAATGAAAAATGCTTATTTCCATGGTCGGAACTTCTGAGAGGCAATTCTCGTAATTTTAAGAACGTTCACAGTCTGATCTCAGTCTCAATCTGTCAAAAATACCTCTAATTCCCCTACATTTTGACAAGTTTTTGACATTTGTTTGTCTCCGAGACGAGACTGCGACTAGATTTTTAACGTTTTAAATTACGAGAATTGGCCTTCTGGTCGAAGTTTATGTATATCGTCCGGAACACGGTGTATAATAAAGAAATGTCGATTTTTTATCACGTTGTAAAAACCGTGCGGAGCAGGGGAAAGCTACGGTTTCATATAATGACCGCAATGGCAATCTTTGCCGCTGTCATGAAACTGATGACAGCGGCAAAGATTTAAATCGTTGGATGCGCCCTACAGCGTCAAAAGATAGACGCGTGTCCGTTTCATTTTGATACCTCTGACACACAATGACGCGGGGACTCGACTTGATTGTCTTGGAAACGCTATTTAATAATGTGTGAACTCACTCAAATACTTTGTCGCGTGACACAGTACGTTGAGGACACATCTAGCGATTTAAATCTTTTGGCAGCTGGGTTTGACCATCCTTAAAATATCTACCTAAGTAATAAGTGAGGCGATAGTCCTCGCGCGCCTGTATGAGTGGCGCGCGGAGGCACTGCGCCGGGGGGAAAGTCCGCTCCCGCGGCAAATTGCGGCAGAGCGGACGGATCTCCGGCTCGATCTCATGGCGACATGGAAAGAGCGACAGTCGCAACCCAGCGCAGGGCACGCCGCCATAGCGGCGATAAGACCCCTCTTTGAGAAGTGGCTAGAGAGGCGCCACGGCGCCCTCACCTACCGCCTGACGCAGGTCCTCACCGGACACGGAAGTTTCGGGAGGTTCCTGCACATCATTAGGCTGTAGGAAACGCCCGGGTGTCACCATTGCCAGGATCGCCCAGAGGACACGGTGGAGCACACGGTGGAGGTCTGCCCCGCTTGGGCGGAGCACCGCCGTGTCCTCGTAGAGGCGATCGGCAGCGGCGGCGGGGTCTAGCGCCCGGCCCTGGTGCAAGCCATGGTCCGGAGCAAGAGGGAGTGGGAGGCAGTTGGCTCCTGCGAAGCAGTCATGCTAGCGAAGGAGGTGGCGGGACGGATGAGGGAGAGAGCGTCCCGTCCCAGCCGTCGCGGGAGACGCTCCGGGCGTCGGGAGCCGCGTGACGACTCCCGGCCACCGTAGGCGCGGGCCTGCGGGCGGAGAACAATGGGTAGCTCACCGCCCGATCAGGACCAGGCCCGTGCCGGACGGCGCGTAAGTGTTCCACGCGCGCCTCAAAGAGATGTCAGCATAATTCGAGGGGCCCCTTAGGGCCGAAGCCTGCCGGGTCAGCGGGATTGTCCGAAAGGGTTACCGCTACCCCGGAACATAAAGGGCGAAGGAAGGAACATGGGTGGGTTTTAGTCAGTAAGAGTCTGACACTCCCTTCCGCTCCACCCAGAGCGGGAGGGGTCATTTGATGATTTCACACCAGAAAAAAAAAAGGTATATATTAAGTACACACACACACATACACACACACACACCCTCTCACGGCTACACAGACACCTTTTAAGGATCATCTTTTTTAAGGCCGCCTACCTAATCTGCATTTGCGACATATTCGCCAAAAATGTAAACAAATATGAATTTATGGAAAAATAACTTTAATTCTTATACAATAAAGTTCAGTTTACACACAACTTCAAACATTTTAATAATTTTTTCAATAGTGCTAGTCACTCTGAAATCAACTTAATAACCATTACAATAAAGTTGATATTTGTTTAACTTGAAATAACGTCAATTTGAAACATAAATAAAAATTGAATATACGTACTATTATGTTCATAGTTACCTCTATCTCAACAGAGCCGTTGACTTTCTCGAATGTATTCTTGAATTCTGCACACTTCTCATTCAGTTCTGCAAAGAAAATTGTCATAACTTTTTGTATATCATGGAAAATTTGAAAATATATGTATTATGCATTAGTCAGAAATAATGCATATATTTTCAAATTCTCCATGACATACAAATCCTTCTAATATTATAAACGTAAAAGTTTGTATGGATGTATGTATGGACGGATGTTTGTTAATTTTTCACGCAAATCTACTGAACGGATTTGGATGAAATTTGGCACACAGAGGAGTACTACATAGGAGTAAACACATAGGATACTTTTGATCCCGATATTCCCACGGGATGGAAACTTATGCGGGTGAAACCACGGGGTGCTGCTAGTACATACATACATACATACAAAAAATATACCGGAGTATATTAAGCCTGTGTTGCTCCATGATCTTTTGTTGCAGCGTTTGAACAAGTCCATCACTACTCAAGTTACAAAGAAAAAAGCAGTACCTATCAATTTACGAGCAGAATTTCCTTTGTCTTTTTCCGGTATAAACCTTCCAAGAACGCTATCTCTTTCCCTAACCACACCACCAGCATGGTATTCCTACGAGATAGACTGAGAAAAACATAACTTACGCTGATACACACAGCATTTTCCACAACAGTTACACTTGTCTTCGTCCGATAGTAACACTTCAAGGACGCTATCTCTTTCCCTAACCACAGCACCAGCATAGTAGCCCTACGAGATAGAGTGAGACAAACATAACTTACGCTGATACACACTTACACACAGCATTTTCCAAAACAGTTACACTTGTCTTCGTCCGGTAGGAACACTTCAAGAACGATATCTCTTTCCTATGTCACACCACCAGCATTGTAGCTACGAGATAGGGCGAGACAAACAGAACTTACCATGATACACACAGCATTTTCCAAGACAGTTACACTTGTCTTCGTCCGGTAGGAACACTTCAAGAACGATATCTCTTTCCTATGTCACACCACCAGCATTGTAGCTACGAGATAGGGCGAGACAAACAGAACTTACCATGATACACACAGCATTTTCCACGACAGTTACAGTTGGCTTCGTCCGGTAGGAACACTCCAAGAGCGATATCTCTTTCCCTCGTCACACCACCAGCATTGTAGCTACGAGATAGAGCGAGACAAACAGAACTTACGATGATATGCACTGCATTTTCCACAGCAGTTACACTGATCCTTGTCCGGTATGAACCCTCCAAGAGCACAATCTTTTTCGAGCACACGGCCGCTCTTACATCCGTACCCGAGGCAAGACACTGGACAGTCCTCGTTCGTAGCAACCTCGTAGCGAAAGTTATGACGGCTTCGAGAAAAAATAAAGAATAGTCAAAATATTTTGATGGCAATGTGTGCTTTTATAACTTCTACCGTGACGATTATCGTGGACGTCCACGGCATCATGAATTGACGATAGCACAGGGAAGTAAAATATGTGGAAGCAAATGAACCCGCTTTTATAGGAGATCATTCAAGCTCCATACATTTTTGGGCCTTTCCTGAAAGTACCCTACAAAAAATGGTAGTAACCTAAAAAAATGGTACAGACGCCAGCAGGTCAAGCTACCCGAAACAGTAAAATTTTCCCAATCAACCTTGATGCTTTAGTGATAAAGTTGAAAATGAAAATCTATTAAAGAAATTTGACAGATTGTACTAGCTTGATGTGCTGGCGTCTGTACGTGTGGTTAGTACTAGTCAATCAGAGCAATAATTAATATAGGACAAAAGTTGTAGGATTGCTCTCAACTCAGCCAAGTTATAGAAGTTCGATAATTCGTCATTTTCATAGGTACATTTATTGATTTCTGAAAGTGCAGAGAAACATAAAATAATGTTGGCACTTTCAGAAATGGCCGAAAAAAAACAACCGACTTCCAAAAAAAAACACTACTTACAACGTGAAAAATAACTTAAATTTCGGAAGTCGATGTAGTTGGTTCCGCATTTTCGTTTTTTTTTTTAACTGTGTAGAGTTTATTTTTGGAAGTCGGTTGTTTTTTTTTTTGTACAAAAAGTTTTTTAATTGTTGTCCCCACACAAATTCATATAACAGTATATGCTGCATGTAAATATCAGTGACAGGAAGTTATTAAAACATCATCAATCTAAACTAAGTGGAAAAAAATAGTATTTTAAGTTCACTCATCCTCCATAGAAAAGGGAGGATCCTCCGACCAGACGGGTGTTGTGTCTGGCGGGCAATTGCCCAACGTTTGATGTTGGGAAATTGTATCTATGCTAATTGCGCGGTAAACTCTGCTTGCGAGATGCAGGATTTGCGTGATGTCAGTATGACGCGTTGTAGATACCGCTACAGTATTATTGCTCGCTACAGTATTATTACAGTATCGTTGCAGTAGTATTAAAATGGTTTTTGTTGTTAAAATCAGTGAGACGACTTACATGGTAAGCGATCCCTTCGGTAACTGTGGAGCTGATACAGGAACACCTGAAAATAATCCTTACTTAGTAAAGTACGTTTTTTTCTGCCATTAAATCATCATCTGCCTAGCCTTTTCCCAACCATGTTGGGTTCGGCTTCCAATCTAACCGGATGCAGCTGAATACCCGTATTTTACATGGAGCGACTGCCTATCTGACCTCCATAACCCAGTTACTGGGTAATACGATACCCCTTGATAACACTGGTTGTCAGACTTTCGGGCTTCTAACTATCCGTAACAACTGTCAAAGATCCACGAATGATAGCCGGGACCAAAGGCTTAACGTGCTTTCCGAGGCACGGACGGGTCTCGGTATGTAAAGATGGTCACCCATCCACAGAACAACCGCGGCAAGCGTAGCTTAACCTGATCGATCGACCTGTGCTGATGTTGTAGAAGGGGTATCGTATTACCTAGTAACTGGGTCGTGGAGGTCAGATAGGCAGTTGCTCCATGTAAAATACTGGTATTCAGCAGAATCCGGTTAGACTGGAAGCCGACCCCAACATAGTCGGGAAAAGGCTAGGCAGATGATGATGATTACTTAGGTATTTCAGCGTGCAAAAAAATACCTTAAAATATTATTAATGACGGTCTCCACCATATTATTACGGTAGAGCATCGCCGTACGTCTTGTTGTCCAGTATTGTTAAGATATGCAGTATTCAAAGTAGGAATCTATACAGACAGCTGTGCTGCTAAGGAGTTTGTTGCGCCACTTCTTCTCCCCAGCTAAAGCACTAAGAAGTGGTGAAGGGCGTGTGTCTCAAGTAATTTGACGGCACGGCTGGCGCAGTGGTTAACCGATTGACTGCTGCGCTGCGTGTCGCGGGTTCGACTCCCGCACGGTACAAATATTTGTATGTTCTTGTTGTTTGTGTGTTCTGTTGGTCCGGGTCTGGCTGTTTGTGTATGTGAGTTTAAATGTTTGTAAACGCACCCACGATACAGGAGAAATTCCTAGTGTGGGGGCAACGTTTTTTTTTAAGAAATAAATAAATGAAATAAAAATTGAGAAATAATTCCGACGTTCGAAAAGTGCTGTCCCTCAGCCTAATTTGAATAAATGACTTTAGATACTCACATCGCCGCAGTATCTTGTCGCATCTCAAAGCTCTGAACTCTTGTTCCTGGTGACCCCAATATGGGTTGCATCCGGCTCTGAAATCTAGAACGTATACTTTAGCTTTAAATCTCCGGGCTCTTGGACCATTGCCAGGGTAAGTTTTCACTTAGATATTCGCTTTCATATTTCATGACGAAGGCCGTCGTTACCTTTGACCTTTTTTGAGAAAGGTCAGAGGTGTAACATTAGCCTTTCAGTGAAGAGGGTAGTCGATTTACGTAGGTGTAAGATGGCTAAAAGGACTCGGTTTCGCGAATAGAGAAGATACTCGTAGCTCCTTGTCTCCCCTTGTATAGCATCAGTGCGAAAAGTATTCAAGTAAGGGGGCGAGTGAGCGTTTTCTAATAGCACAGTAATTATATACTTACTTCTTTGTAATTATCATATACACATATTCCATAACATGATGAATCAGTGCGCTATACTATCGACGACATTTGATTTTCGCCAATTTGGCGCTGACAGCAATATGAGCGTCCGTGGAACTAATATTATTGATAGCGAGTTTTACAAGATGCGCATACTCTCATGATAAAAATGTACTAAATGGTAGTAAACACAACAAACACATAAACTTTTATTCCACGATTTAGACCTAAATCGTCAGAACAAAACGACGGCTATTTGCGGCAATGTGTCAATTTTAGTTCCTGAGACGCTCGAGCGGGGCGCTTTAAATCGGCACAAAAAACAACTGTCATTTCGTGTAGTATATTTAGCTCAACGTACTTGTAATATAGGTCAGTGGTGCTTGCTTTTTACATTGTAGTATCCCACATCGACGCGCAAACTCCAACCACGAATTCAGCACATGATTCTAGACTAACATCAAAAAAATTCGTCGGTAATCGAAAAAATCTGCTGTTTCATAGAAAAGTGTCAAAACGTATGAAACAGCAACATTTTTTTTAATAACCCACGACAAATTTCAACGCAGAGGGGTTCAAAATCATAAAAGGTTACACGTCGATGTCCCTACCACCACCCTGAATACAAACCTATCGAAGTTGTCGGCAGGAACTCTTCTGTGACCAAACTGTATTCATCTTCAACACATGACTGATCCAATTCTGTAATATTCGTATTGTTAGATATTAGATAAAGAGTTTAAAAGGGTAATTGGCTGACCAATTAACACTCACAGTGCGCAACTTATGGCGCTGACTGATCAGTGTTCTAACTGCGTGCGTATGTAACCACACAAATGCATGGCTCATGTCTTGTTCTTTGGGATGCACTCCCTTAGACCCAGTGGCCTGTATCCACAGCCCGACTTCATCCACTGCAGTACTTATACCTCTCGTTGCTTGTACTAATCTCCACGCTCATTTATATTCGACCTAGGATGGCAACAATTTCGTGCGCCCCATCTCTCCTTTTGAGTTCCAAGTCCTTGTGTGTCATAGTGTGCATACATACAACGACTCGCGTCTACGGCATAGGCAACACGACATTTCGGCGACTGTCGACGAGAACGTACCGCTCGTGTATCTGACTACGGTGCCCAAATACACGAGTGGCATGCCGTCGACGGCTGTGCAGTTGCCTCTGTCGTTGATGCGCGTCGCTCGTGTATGAGCACTTACCTCTATATAATATGCACTCATCACAACAACGGCACTGGGAGTAGTCAGCTGGCACAAACATGGCGCGCCACTTGCCGTACTTTCGGTCACAGTAGTGACGATAGTCTGCTGGGTTCACTCTGCGTTCTCTGGGAACAGTGAGCAGTATTGGGTTATCTTAGGGCCGGTTGTTTCAAACGGTTGGTTAACGTTAAAATTTGACGTACGGCTAGGCCATAATTGTGTACAGACGCCAGCACATCAAGCTACTACAATCTGTCAAATTTCTTTAATAGATTTTGAACTTTATCGCTAAAGCATTAAGGTTCAAGGTTGATTGGGAAAACTTCACAGTTTCGGGTTGCTTGACCTGCTGGCGTCTGTACCTAATTTGAAGCAACGCTTTTTTTGGTTTGACGATTGTTAGCGCCATTTTTGACGTCTGTGACGTCCGACGTCAAGTGGACGTGAAACAACCCGCCCTTAGTTAGGCGAAAGATAAAGAATTAAACTATACTTCGTTATGCAGCGTGTATTAGAAATGTATGGTATATTTAAGGGTGTGACCATCAAATTGAACAACTTTCTCCACGGGACCGAAATCGTCATCGCGAAAAACATAGCAGTTGTGCCATCATCATCAGCCTGCAGCAGTCCACTGCTGGACATAGGCCTCTCCTATTGCACGCCATTCAACTCGATATTCGGTCATTCTCATCCAGCTGCTACCAGCCATCCTGCGAAGATCGTCGCTCCACCTAGCCTGAGAGCGTCCTGCCTTACTTTTGCCGATTGGTGGCTGAGTTGTGCCATACGTCAAGTCTTCTCGTCGCCTACGCAGTGTTGCGCGTCCTGTCCGTCATGACATACGGTGCCAAAGTGGACACCGACGGTCGACTGGTCCACAAATTCAAGGTCGCTCTCGAGCTCGAGCGAGCTATGCTCGGAGTCTCTTGGAAGGATAAATTCGGGAATGAAATTATCCGGAAAAGAACCTGATTTACCGACATGGCTTGCAGAATAAGCAAACTGAAGTGGCAGTGGGCTGGCCATGTCTGTCGAAGGACCGGTGGCCGCTGGAGCAGACGAGTCCTGAAGTGGAGACCGCGGCGTATCGGCAAGCGTAGTGTGAGACGCCCCCCAGCTAGATGGACGGACGAACTAAAGAAGGTGGCTGGGGTAGACTGGATGCGGAAGGCGGAGGACAGGGTCTTGTGGCGCAGTCTGGGAGAGGCCAATGTCCAGCAGTGGACTGCAATAGGCTGAGTTGATTGGTTGACTGAGGGTCACAGTACATTTTAAGTACCTATGTACTGTGTTAAACCCAGTCAAACATGTTATCAAAATCTACACATTTCCTCATCGATAGCAAAATTTAATTTACAAAAAAATTGATTGCAGCAATATACAAAATGAAGTACATAACCATTTCCCAACCAAGTTGGGGTCGGTATTCAGTCTAACCGGATGCAGCTGAGTATCAGTATTTTACATGGAGCGACTGCCTATCTGACCTCCATACCCTAGTTACTGGGTAATACGAAAGCCCTTGGTAAGACAACCAATCTTCAGTCAGACTTTCGGGATTCTGACGACCCGTAACGGCTGTCAAATATTCATGAATGACCGCCGGGACCAACAGCTTAAAGTGCTTTCCGAGCCACGGAGGGGTCTTGGTATGTAAAGATGGTCACCCATCCACGGACCAACCGCAGCAAACGTAGCTTAACCTGATCGATCGAACCGTGCGGCGGTTATAACTTAGCCAAAGAATGAAGAGAGAGAAATAACAAAAAATATTTTACTTGCAAGAATCTCGGAAAAGCTCGCATTCCGTGTTGTTATTGAAATAAGGACACTGGGGACACAGCTGGTGATCTACAAGAAATAAGATCGTTAGGCAGAAATTTTTATGTAGAATAGAGGGGCCCGTGCCTAAATAATAACAGCCGCTTTCCGAGGCACGGAGGGGCCATGCCTCGGAAAGACCGTTAAGCCGTTGATCCCGGCTGTCATTCGTAGATCTTTGAAAGTCGTTACGGGTAGTCAGAAGCCCGAAAGTCTGACAACCAGTCTTACCAAGAGGTATCGTATTACCCAGTAACTGGGTTGTGGAGGTCAGATAGGCAGTCGCTCCATGTAAAATACTGGTATTCAGCTGCATCCCGTTAGACTGGAAGCCGACCCCAACATAGTTGGGATAAGGCTCGGCAGATGATGAGGCAGAAACTTTTATGCTTTTATCCTGTTTTACGCAACAAACCACTTACTGGAGTTATTTTATAACTTAGGGCAGTGGATTTAAGTTCGAAATCGATTAAAGATGTCTTCAGTTTTTAACACACTACCTTTTCCAAACCGAGATACAGGAGGCTAGTTTTTCAAAGCTAGGACAGCAAGCGAGAACCTCTGTATACAGGGTCAGATTAAATTAACTAGCGAAACTCTGCAGACGTGATGAGTCATCATCTGCCTCGGGGTCGGCTTCCAGTCTATCCGGATGCAGCTGAATACCAGTATTTTACATGGAGCGACTACCTATTTGACCTCTACAACCCAGTTATTGGGTAATACGACACCCCTTGGTAAGATTGGTTGGCAGACTTTCGGGCTTCTGGACGACCCGTAACGACTGTCAAAGATCTACGAATGATAGCCGAGACCAACGGCTTACCGTGATTTCCATAGCACGGAGGGGTCTTGGTATGTAGAGATGGTCGCGCATCCACGGAACAACCGCGGCAAGCGTAGCTTAACATGATCGATCGAACCGTGCGGCAGTTAGTTCTTAGCCACAAGCCCCTCGCAGACGTGATGGGTATCGAGATCTAAACACGATAAAATAAAAAAGATTTGATAAATGAAAAAAATTATAACTAAAAATTAAAAATGTAAACAAAACGTAATACCTAAATAAAAGCCTCCAGGTATAAAGGTCATGTCAGCTTACACTATATTTGCTATGCTAGCTCCATAAACTAGTCTCATGAAACCCGGGCATTTGGAAATTATCATCATTAATATGGGTACGTTACGTCAAAAAAAAAACCATTAAAAGTACAATTAAAATTGAAGTCCGATGTTGCCGTATGCAATAGTCTCCGAGCATTGAGATTCTTTCGCGTCTTGAAACTCCTGTAGTTTCTGCTGATCTCAAACCGTCTTCTGGTGAAGCATGGACACCTATGATTATGTATGTATGTCCTATTGTTGACTTTGAAGATATCAGGACGAAATTTGTCGCAAGAGCATGGCTCGTCGAGACTACGGCGCTGTGGGAGTAACTCTGTATACAAAGGTTTTTTTATGAAAAAATCGTTGAGAAAAGTTCTTACCATGAAGTTTTTATTAGCAGCCTGTATTATATCTAAAGGGAAAAGTGTCTTTGAAGAACGAAGGACCATTGATAACCAAGCTGCAGTTGCACCCTAATTGCGTAACACACTATCAATCTCAATCTGAATCATTTTGAAGGATATTGCTAATCCATTGCTTCGTATGTTCGAAAAATGTCTACTCAATAACGTAAACAACGTAATGAATGTTGTTGAACTGTCAAAATGAAAGCCATTGCTACTGATAATGTTTCGCAGTCACCCCGCCGGTCCTGGTTCCTTACAATGCCAAAACGAAGAAAGAAAACTAACAAGTTTTAACCCCCAAACTTCGATATGTATATTTTCTTTTGGTTGTGAATCATTGGTGACTTCAAAAGGCACTATTGTTATATGTCAGGTTTAGAACCGGCAATGTAGTGTTTTATATTTCGATGGCCCAGCAAGACCTCCTGATACTACCAATTTCATTTTAACTATATTTGCTATGTCAGTTTTCGAACGGGCAATTTACAGACTCCAGCAGGTCAAGCTACCCGAAACTGTCAAATTTTCCCAATCAACCTTGAACCTTAATGCTTTAGCGATAAAGTTGAAAATGTATTAAAGAAATTTGACAGATTGTATTAGCTTCATGTGCTGGCGTCTGTACATACCAAATAATTTACATTACGATGTCCCAAAAAAGACCACCTTGCCCAATAAGGCTTATATTACCAACTAGCTCACCCGTCGATCTTCAGATTATTTCTTCATATTTTTTTTTTAGTTTATTTTCTTTCTTTAATTATCGTCATCATTTTTTTTACGTCATTTTTTCCCATGTTTTAATAGCTTTCTGCTATTCGGGGCGGAGACAAATCCAACAAATCAAAGATCATAAAAATTGGTCCTTGCGTTATAAAACAGCCTTCTGGCCTCTGTTTGATATAGGACATAGGACTTTGTTTCATTTTTCATTTTGTTACTTTTTTTTATATAATTTAGTTTTTTATTTAGTTTACTTTGTGATCTTCCTGTACAAGTAGCAATAAATACTTTATCTTTCTTTCTTTAAATGGTGTAACAAACCCGACTTTGTTTTATTTATATCTATAGATTTTCACGATATATCTTCTATCTTTCTAGAAGAAATCTTACCGATTCTGTTCCTACAAATAGGCCTAACGGTCCTCGAACTGATAATCTGCACCACGCTGTTATCCAGGGCGTTTTGTTCGCATCTATCATAGTCTATCCCAATTTCGTTGTTCCGCACCAAAGACAAAATCTCTGTTTCCCGCCAGAACTCACTCGTATCCTTGTCTTTGTCAATCAAACTTATGAAGGGGAGGTACTGGAAGAAAGAGCTGGAATTATGTTTTTGACAAAAGAGAATATTTGAGGAGGTCAAACGTGAAATATGTTGAACCCTATTTTATTCTGGCCTGTAACATTAGGATGTTACAGGCCAGAATAACGAAACAAGGCTTTTGACCAGCAGTAGGCTGCTGGTCAAAAGCCTTGTTTCAGCCCATTCATATATTTTTGTACAGACATCACATCAAGCTACTACAATCTGTCAAATTTCTTTAATAGATTTTCAACTTTATCGCTAAACCATTAAGGTTCAAGGTTCATTGGGAAAGTTGACCTACAGGCGTCTGTACTACAAGGTTTTGGTTTAAACCACGAGATTTTCATGCAATCATTATCATGCAAGAAAAGATGCAGGTCAGTGCAAATTGATGTACTACTCTGTCAAGAAAGTACCGGGAAAAGATCAATAATACACAAAATGTTGGTTATTCATCCAAATTTATTTTATCGCCTTCAAAGTATGCTCCTTCAGAAACGATACTTGTGCCACGAGTGGTAATTTGAGTTTAGGAAAAAGAAAGAAGTCGGCTGGAGCTATACCTGGTGAATAAGGTGGTTGCTCGATGGTATTTGTAGAGTTTTTGGTCAAAAATTCGTTCACAAATATAACCTTGTGCGAAGGCGCATTATCGTGATGCAAAATCCAAGAATTTGCTTTCCACAATTCAGGCCTTTTTCGTCGAATTTGCTCTCTTAAACGCCGCATAACGCTTAAATAATATTCTTGATTTACCGTTTGACATTCTGGCAAGAATTCCGAGTGCACAACACCGCGATAGTCAAAGATAACAGTCAACATGACTTTGACTTTTGATCGACTTTGGCGTGGTTTTTTCGGTTTCGGTTCAGTTGGAAGGCGCCACTCCGAAGCTTGTTGACTAGTTTGCATGTCAAACTCTTAAACCCACGTCTCGTCACCAGTAACAACGCGTTTTATGAATGTTGGGTCGGAATCGACTCGTTCTTGCATATCCTCAACGACTCTTATGCGATTGAGTTTTTGGAGAAAATTCAGGTCTTTTGGGACTAGCCGAGCGGCAACATGTTTCATACCCAAGTGATTATTTAAAATGGTACGGATCGACTCGTGAGACACAAAAAGTTCAACGGCTATCTCTCTCAAACTTGAATGAGGATTTTCAGTCACTATTTCCTTCACTTTTGCGATGTTAACTTCAGTTGAAGACGTTAATGGCCTACCAGAGCGAGGCAAATCTTCTATCAAATCCCAACCGCTTTTGAACACTTTGTACCACTCATAAGCACGTGTTTTTGATAAAGTCGATTCACCGTAAGCCTTCTGTAACATTTTCAGTGAATCCGACCACGAAATTCCATTGGCGATGCAAAAAAGACAAACTCTTTGTTCGATGTTTTTGTCCATTATGAAATTCGCAATACACACTAGATATGATCCAACAAAAACAGCACTGTGCTTAATCTAAATAACAGATGCAACTCAAACTCCGCGCCAAAATGGAAAACAGTAGTGCCAATCTAACAACAAAAAATAACAAATAAAAATAATATGGAACCATAAACAAAATCGTCCATTACCGATACTTTTTTGACTGAATGTATGTCGCATATAGATAGGTACGTGAGTCTTTGGTCTTAAGATGGCGGCGGCTTCCTCACGATTTTATTTAGTGATGTGATAAATTGCACAAAGCAAAGTGCATGCATGTCAGTGAAGGAAAACATCGTGAGGAAACCGGCATGTCCTAGAACCAAAAAATTCGAAGACATTTGACATCCACCAGCCCGCACTGGGCCCGCGTGATGGATTATGATTAAGGCCCACTCCCTCTCACAGAGAGGAGGCATGTGTCCCAGCAGTGGGAACATTATAGGCTGATTATGCTAAAGTGCATGCCTGCCAACTGCCAGAGTTCGAACATAGGTACGGCCTACAAGTCGTAAGTCGGGCGGTTACCACTAGACCACCATGGACTATGGCATTAATGGACAACATTGCCATTTCCGATGACTAAAAGGCCCGTAAACACTTGCGACTAAAAGACAAATGAATATAAATGTTTAGATGGCCAAAGAATAGATGGCTGGATTGTGTGAGGAAGAGAATGGAGTGAGGAAGAAGGAGAAGGAGTGAGGAAGAGGATAACGTGACGGTTGACAGGGGAGAATGGATGAAGAAAACGTTTTGCGCCGACCCCAAGTAACATATGAAAAGGACAGGAAAACACTACACAAAAAGCACCAAACTACTCAGCAGCTTAATTTAATCTAAGGTTAAGGTTTTATCAATAAGACACACTACTGGAGCGCAGTGGTGGTCCACTGGTAGCGGCCCCAGGTTACGAGCGGTTGTGGGTTCGAACCTAAGCAGGCACTTTACTTTTTGTAAATTATTTCATCACCTCTGCTCTCAAAACGGTGAAAGAAAACATCGTGAGGAAGGCATGTCCTAGAACTAAAATTTTGAAGACATGTGACATCCGACGATCCGATCCGATGTGTATACGTGGTGGATCCACGCGGGCCCAGTATAGGTTGGCGGAGACCCACTCTCTCACAGAGAGAGACCTGTAGGATCTGTGTCCCAGCAGTGGGAACATTATAGGCTGACTATGCTATGCTAAGACACTTTACCTTTAAGTGCTTATCTGTTTGGTTGTCAGGAGTAACAGGGTTAGTTTCAATCAGAGAGTTTGGTGTGTCTTCCAACAAAGTGAGCACGGGAACCATACTCTTACAGACGACATGGCTGACATTGACATACATAAAAGTAAAATAAACTAGTAACGTGAGAATATATTTCATTATTATGATTTTACTATTTTTTTTATTCTATATTGTAAAGTTTTACAAAACGTGGACATGCTTTGACAACTCTTTGACATCGTTGAAGTTGTGTTGTTAGAGGAAGATTTTATTGGTGGCCAGTACTCTGCTGCAGGGGGAAGGTCGGTCTAGCTAATTATGTATACCCTGTCCATTAGGTAAACCGTTTTTTGACAGACGGAACAAGTTATTGCAGCAACACACAATACATTGATTGATACACGTACGGTATTATAATGTCTGTAAGAAGTCATAAATAAGATAATTCAATAAGATAAGGCAGTTTATATATTTATTTTATTACGCATTTTAAAGTTAACTTTTACGTAATCTGGAATATGTACGTTCTAAGACAGCTGTCAAAAAACGGTTAACCTAATGGACAGGGTTATAGGTATCATGACCATACATACATAGCACCCTACGGCCTAAAAAATTTGAAGTTCCGTTCATTCATTCCGTTTCGTGTCCATTCAAGAGTTTGGTATAATTTCACTATTTCGTTATTTTTGGTGCTTTCATTCGACATTGAGTGTCTGAAATTATTTTTTTAATATTGCTTATTTCCTCGTATTTTTTTTCTTCAAAATGTTTCCGGCATAACCTCAAACTCTGTTTAATTAAAATAATTCTCTACGAAAGCTTTAGCCATAATCTTCTATATATATGTATTATATAGGATCTCGACTCGCAACAGCGCCATGCTGACAGTTTCACTCCCCATAAAAAAAACCTGTGTGGTCGGGGGACCCCCGGCAGAAACGAAGTTCATAAGAAAAATCCAAGATGGCGGCAGAGAAAATTTATCTCGAAAACAATGAAAACGACACCAATGACGAAAAATGTTCCAAAAATCCCTGCCTAGAACATCAATCTTACCAAGGGGTATCGTGTTACCCAGTAACTGGATTGTAGAGATATTCAGCGGCATCTGTTTAGACTGGCAGCCGAACCCGGCAAAGTTGGGAAAAGGCTGGGCAAATTGATTTTGAGGTAGCAATCTTCATAGCCTGACTGCGCTTGATGGTGTGAGGTTCACTCATTCGTAGAGGCTCTTCTAGCGGATATTCACCTTGGACGCAGAAGTGCCTTATCTTTAACTAAGGGCTGATTTTTCCAACGCCAGATAATTTTATCAGAGGAATAATTTTGAATTTATGACAGTTACTCCTAGGAATGAAGGCCCTGTAGTTGAAAATGTATCAGAACTCCATGTCGTTAAGACGTTCCCACTACCGCGCTACTACTACACATAAAATCAATAGATACAAAGTCGCGCACACTCTTGCAATTCATAAATCGGAACGCACTACACAATCAATTATAAACCTAAACTCATCAAACATAGCGTGCATTTACCATGCACCGTACAACTTACTCACACAAAAACATCTGTCGCTATCGCTGCGCTGTGCAAAAGCCATTTATTTTACATATACGCTAGTGATTGACTAAATCGGAAAGTTATCGATTCTACCATTTATTATTGTACTAAAAAAAATTTGGGGTTTTGAAAATAAAAAAAATAAATAACGGTATGTCCAGAAAATATTATATTATAAATCAATAAAAAATAGCAAAAAAAAGTTGTAAATAAAAAATGTTAACATTGTTTTACATCTTCTCAAGGGTCTTCCAACCGGATTTCAACATCATCTTTTTAGGTCTTCCAACCGGTTTAAAACGGTTGACAAATTGTAAAATTAACTATAAATTCGTTGGGTAATCGACATTGTTGTCGATAGCCTACGTTAGTGGATCTGCACAGCCACATCACTAGCTGGCCACAAGAAGCAGCGGCCGTACCATGCGATGCATCGCATAAATAAAGTCTCTTTTTGTGATTTTTACATTGCTTGTCTAGTCACTTAGCGACATACTTAAGTAGTGGTTAAGGAGCAATGTATTTACTGCGAAATGTAGATGGTACTGGTAAATGTAGTCGCTGCGATATTTGAAAACAAAATTAACGTGGTAAAAGCAAGAAATATTTTACAATTTGTTGTTTTTCATGATTTTAAAGACAAATATAGTAAAATACTTTTATTTATATATGGTAAGTGGTTCCATGATTTACAGTTTTGGTTTTGGCTTCGGTTTTTACAAGAAACTACTCACCAACACGGCATTCTTATATTTTTTCACGATCACGGTCGAAAGCGCACTAGTTCGCGGAGACGGCCATTTGACTAGAACATGGTCATTTTTAACATACCGCGACGACACAGACACGCTGCCTTGCCACTTCTCCTGTTTTTTACATTTCTATGGTTATACAAAAACTATCAGACGTCAATTTTATTCCACGAACCAATAGTGTCTGTCGATTGAAAAATCAGCCCTATGTAAAAGCCGAGCATAATTTTGCTCAGTGTCAGTGCTACTATTAGCAAAAAGTATACGATAGCTCTCTCCGAACCGACCTATTCTGTAAAAAATCTCACCGTGAAAACTTAAGGTGAAGTGAGCTGACCTTATTGTCAATCAGTCATCACATCATCAGGTGGCATAACAACTCACTTCACCAAAATTTTTACGTTTTTTTTTTTTTACAGAAAAGCATAAATTATCGTGCTCATACCTAAAAGATTTATTTTTCCTATTGGGTACTATTATTTTGTGATTTATTATAACTAAAAATAAAACAATATCGTCATGTACAACCGTTTATTCGTTGTGTAAAATACGTTACAAAAGAGTCCATACCAACCAACATAGGAATTGTGTTTACCCCTTTATGGGCATAGATCAATCATATTTCAAATATTCCTGCACATACAACTTAGCACAACCCCTTAGGTAATAAGGGCCTTACTGACGGAAATTACCCTTCCAGTTTTGAGGGTAAAACGACATCTTCTTACCCTTTAATAGATAAATAGAACATCGATTATTAAATGGTTTTCTTAAGATTTCTTGCAGTTGGTTCATAAAACTATCAATACCTAGCTGACCCTAGCGAACTTCGTCCCGCCTCAGAATAAAAAAAGCCGTTCCATACAAAATGTATCGAGAAAATTAATTATCTCCATTAATATTTTTTCATGACCTTCTCCCGTGTTTAAATAGTTATTTGGGGTGGAGAAAAATTAAACAAATCAGTCAAAATCATAAAAATCGGTCAAGCCGTTCTTGAGTTATAAATGGTTTAACTAACCGGATTTTGTTTTATTTATAAAGATTGACAGATTTTATGAAATGGTGCTTCATTATTTTATATAAGCTTTTTTTTGTTGGCTTAAATTAGGATTGATATTTTTAATATGTCGTATGTGCAGCATATTTTACAATAAAACCATTCGATTTCACACAATCCAATACCGAATATTATTTTTCACTTCGATTATTTAGTTACATTAAAATAATCAAAGAGTTTACATTACATTTATTGAGCTAACATTTCTATGTCTAATATCAAACTCATTAGTTTTCTTTATTTCATTACAAATAAGGTCACTTCGTCTGTAACTTTATTTTTTAAATATCTGAGCAAATATATATATAGTTGAGTTTATAAACTAATACTATTTTAATTACTTTCAATTTAAATGTACGTCTCATTTCAAATGCTATCCTTATGAAGGAAAATAGTTTTTTCAAAAATCTGTTACGAGTCACTGTAAAATAATTATCCACAATACGGTCGACGAATCATGGCCGGTCCGAACTTTCTTAAACCTATAATGTTCCAACTGCTGGAACACAGGCCTCCTCTCGGTGAGAGGGAGCGGGCTTGTAACCCACCACGTGGGCTCAATGCAGGTTGGTAGATGTCCCATATCTTCGTATTTTTGGTTCTAGGACATGCCGGTTTCCTCACGATGTTTTCCTTCACCGTTTGAGCAGCGTTGAGAGCAGTGTTGATGAAATAATTTACACAAAGTAAAGCGCCTGACTGGGTTCGAACCTACGACCTACAACTCGTTAAGTCGCAGCCGTTGCCATTGAGCCACCGCTTCAGCACACCTTCATTGCGATATACAATTTATAGCGCAATATTATTTTAGGAACCATATGGCGACTTGAGGCGTGTCTGAGTAAGGGCCAGGCCCGGGCCGACGGCGCGTTGTGTTCCACGCGCGCCTCAAAGAGATGTCAGCACAAAGTGACGGGGTCCGCTAGGGCCGATGCCTGACAGCCTGCGGGTTCTTCGAAAGAGTTACCGTGGCCGCTGGCACAGGCAACTGAAGGAACACGGGTGGGTTTTAGTCAGTAAAGGGAAAGAGTGAATGAGAGAACCTACGCGGAAGTTCGGAGAGCCTGTGTTCAGACCGGCCATGATTTTATGGACAGTAATGCATATCCTTATGGTATAAGAGACCTTTTTTAGTGAATATATCTAGAATTTTCTATCTATTTGTCTATTTTTCATATAATATATTTTATGGCAGTGTAATTTTAAGTCATATCGTCTAATCGTGTATGAAATATTCTAATACCATGAATATAATTTTATAATTTCGTTTTAGGTACAGGTTAGGATTTTACATTGCAATATTGCAAACAAACACTATTAAAATTTTAAATCAACACGTTATAGCCTAATATATTTACTAACATATTTGTAATACTTTAAGACAATTCTGCAATACGCCAAACAATGTATCGTCAGATTAATATTAATGTTAGATATTTATCATCAGATTAGTTTTAATATAATATAATTGGTGTAAAAAGACACTTGAACGAAGCCGAGTCACATCTTTTTTTTTCCATCGTTGTGAAATTCTATAGGTGGGTACTTACTGTGAACTTCTGGTATTTTTCATATCAAAATCAAAACGCGTTTCACAGCTTGCAATATTATTTTTGCTCAATGTTCCTTCCTTAGGGCCTTTTCACATGCATACGGTCACGTCACGGTCACCGTGCCGTGTAAACTAGAAATGTATGAGCTACATAGACAGCTTTCACAAGCCACGGCGACTGTGCCGTGACCGTGTGTCGCGTCGAAACCGTCTTTGCAGTAATGTTTTGACTAGTAATGTATACTCGTTCACATGACACGATCGCAAAACGGCACGGCGAGCGCGGGGAATACCATTCGACCGCTAACATCACAGGGGCTGACAGGGGCCTGGCCGTTTTCCGCAGAAAGTCTAACGAAAACCAAATTGACGTAGATGTGTAATGAAGTCGTCGCTACAATAGGAGTAAGACTATTTGCGACCACGGTGTCTCGTCGTGCGTAAACCGTGTACATGTGAAAGAGCTAGCACGGCACGGCGCCGAGCCGTTTAGGCAGCATCAGTGTGCATGTGAAAAGGCCCTTAGTTTGATGCCTTGATGATGGGTCGTTTTACACCGTGTATATTTTATATGAACACACACTATTTCACGATACGACACGTGACACTGCAGTCTTCTTTTTTCCATAAATCTGACGTTATATCGTTAGGGATAATAAGTGTCTTCAAAATGGACGGAATCAACCATTTCATTAAAAAAAAAACTCAACTTTTAAACAAATAACCAACAAAATTGACTAGACACGATAACACAGACTGGGTGGAAGAAATGAACATTAACGAAAACCGTACATGCTTCAAGGAGCGAATAAGTTATTTTTCTTTATAAATAAGTCTATCTTTTCGCTTTAACCCTTCGAACGTAGATCCACGCGAGACACAACTGTCCCACTGCTCGGCAAAGGCCTCCCCCAAATCCCTCCAGGAACTCTTTTCCCGCGTCACCTCGAACCTGCTTTAATTTTAATAGTTTTTTTTTTTCATATATATCATGGTCATTATTATGGTCGTTTGGATTTATTATTTCCAAAATAATATAAACATTTTTTTTAATTTGCTATGTTAAAGCGTAAATAAATTTATTTACGGTAGCAAAAACCATATTAGAGTGCCCTAATAGGTGTTATTTTAGATAGAAATATTACTTCTTGATATTACCCTAAACACTTCGAAGGGTAAAATTAAGAAGTATAGTAGTACAGGCCCGAGGGTAAAAACGGTTAAAGAGGCGACTTCAAAGCGAAAAGTATTTAGACTTTTTTTACATAATAAAGGAGTTCCAAGTCTAAAAAAACTTAGTAGAAAAAGGAAAACCTAACATACAGTTTATCTAACCCGATGACGGCAGACGGCGGCACTGTCGCTGAACAAAAAATGGCAAACCTTGCCAATTTTCACAGTGATTCTGTTAGTTCCACTTTCGGCCACCGGGTTAGATAAGTTTGTGGCGCTATACAATATTAACTCCTGACATCTTACGTCACAGTCTCTAGAATTACGAACAAATTACTAATTACCCGACTACGGAGAATAAAGGCAAGGTCACATTTATTTAAGCATGTATTTTGATGACAGAGATGATAGAAGAAGACATGCAAATGGTGCAATGGGATTTGAACTTTGCCGTGTATGACATTGAGTTGAGATTGCAATACTTGATAATTATTTATGATTCTGAATTCAGGTTATCGTGTGAGGTCTCGATTAAACTCCGTAGTTGAGAATTAGCTATAAAAATACAGTTCCAGAGATTCGCAAACCTAACGCCTAGTTCGCTTACCTACCGTATACTAGTCCTCAGATCCATCAAGGCACTGGCTGTTATAACCCCATGTCTTGGCTTGCCAATACAACTCCCATAATCAGCATTCCCACCTATAGTGGTCACTGTCGAAAAAGAGGTTGAATTTCTTCTGTGTTGAACCATAGACTTTTTACCACCACTCATAAAACCAGTTTCTGTGGGATTCTGCCTTGTCGCTGGCTGAAAATAATCCCCATGACAGTTTGTATTTTCGACCCACTCGTGTCTATGTTCAAAAAGTTTCGTCGCTCGAAGAGGTTTTGTTACACTCTGGTCGGGTCTATGTTCTTTGAAGGGTCGTTCCAAGTGTGGTCGGGCTTTTGGTCGAGATTTCTGGTCGGCGGATGCGCTTAAATGTTTGGTCTTTGTGTAAGATTTTAATGTGTCCGGTTCGTGAAAGCTCTTGCTGCTTTTGCTCGTGGTCGTCGGTAGAGGGTGCGTTTTGTTGCTGTAAGGAATAGTAATTATAGTTGTATTATTAATTCACTGGAGAAAACTGACAGGTTTTAGCTGTCACTTTGTAAAATAGTGGTCATATTTGTTATATTTTATCATAGCAGCATAATCAGCCTATAATGTTCCTACTGCTGGGACACAGGCCTCCTATCGGTGAGAAGGAATGGGCCGCAACCCACCACGCGGGCCTAGTGCAGGTTGGTAGATGTCAAAAGTCTTCGAATTTCTGGTTCTAGGACATGCCGGTTTCCTCACGATGTTTTCAAAACTTTCCACTTATTATTAATTTGTTTTACACATTTTAGACTAAATATAAGTCGATGATACTAACTGAAAGATCACTATAATGATAATAAAACAATAATATTTTACAAATTGACAGCTAGAACCTGCTAGATCTTTTCCAGTGAATTAGTAAAAAAAAATTATTGTTGTATTAAAACGGTTCGGCTAAGTAGGTTGACTGGTCATAAACTATTTGAGAACCAGTTCGACCCTAGATTTACATAATAGGTACAAATCCTACTAATCCTACTTCCTACTATCCTACTTAATATTATAAATGGGAAAGTTTGTATGGATGGATGGATGGATGGATGGATGGATGTTTGTTACTCTTTCACGCCAAAACTACTGAACGGATTTGAATGAAATTTAGCACACAGATAGTTTATAACCAGGATTAATACATAGGATACTTTTTATCCCGATATCCCCACGGGATCGCAACTTAAGCGGGTGAAACCGCGGGGCGCAGCTAGTTTATAGTAAATTACAAATTCTTCCAAGTTTCACTTGTATTTTGTGATTTTCACATTTTTCACTGTGAAAAGGAAAAGGACTCTTGTCCATTAGCTAAATTTACCTATCTTTTAAAATGCTAACAATTATCGTTGCCATATACCTGGAATACGTCTTCCTAGGTTGTCCGTTGTTCGTTGTTTGAGATCCCTTGGCCATAATGCTGTACAGTTTGTTTCTGTAGTCATCCACGGACATTTGCTTGTCATCCCTCAGAGGTAAGAGGACATCGGACAGTAATATCGGTTCGTCGCGTTCTCGGTGGAATCTAAAAAGACAGACATGCATTAATGAAAATAAAAGCTGAATATGAAAAAAAAAAACTAGGCTAGGTGGAGCGACGATCTTCGCAGAATGGCTGGTAGCAGCTGGATGAGTTGCCGAAAATCGAGGTGAATGGTGTGCAATAGGAGAGGCCCATGTCCAGCAGTGGACTGCTATAGGCTAATGATGGTGACGATGAAAAAAAAAACGATCACATGTGAGTCGGATCGCTCACTAAAACCGGACCGTATCACGGTGCAATTTAATTGCGTGTCCATTACTTGTAGCAACAATAAACAGAGTCTAGAACGATGTAAGCCATTTGTTGCTTCAATTGTTTTGTATGCTACAAGCAAGAAACTTGCATCGTGTAAATGAGGCTTTTGTACAGCCAGCACATCAAGCTACCACATTCTGTCAAATTTCTTTAATAGATTTTCAACTTTATCGTCACAGCATTGAGGTTCAAGGTTGATTGGGAAAATTTGATAGTTTCGGGTAGCTTGATGTGCTGGCGTCTGTACCATAAGACTATTGAAGTTTACCTTGTTCACATTGCCATGAAGTTACAAAAATACTCATTAAATGTCCCAATACTTACTTGCCCACGTACTCATGATCCAGCGCCCGTTCAGCGCTGAGCCTCTTAGCAGGGTTGAAGACCAGCAGCCTCTGCACCAAGTCGGCGGCGTCCCGCGGCGCGCACGACAGCAGCGCCGTGAGGGTGGCGCCTCCGTTCGGGTTGCCGGCTTGCTCCCGAATCAAAGACGAGCCGTAGCCGCTGCATACTATCGCTATGTCTAAAATGGAGAAGATAATTGAGGGAAAAACCCCAGTTTTTCTAGCAGTGGTCGGCAAAGGCAAATAATGACGGGAAACAGGGAAAAAAACTACTTTTATAACACTAACATAATTATGTAGCAGGTTTTTAAGATGTAACATTTTTTTTGTAGCTTATGTTCAATATAGAACGTTAAATATAAATTGAAAAGAATGGACAGCAGCACCCATTGTTTACAGACTCAATGTCATACATGACAAAGTTCGAATTCCATTGCAACCCAAATGGCCACTCAAAAATTTAATAATCTTAGAAATGTCGCAGATGGATTGTCGAAACCTCTGTTTTACAAAACAGCTCCTCCTCCACCATGTAAAACAACTGATCAACGTTCAGCTGGATTACCATCGCTCTAAGTTTAACAAAACCGTCGTTCAGTTGTTCTAAATAACTGAGTTGTTTTGTAAAACAGCTACCGATTATGTAAAACAGCGGATTCGACCATCCATCTACGACGGATACACGAAATAACGCTAAGGTGATTGAGTAAAGGGTAATTTCTTTTTGAAATTTAGGTTCTGAATTCAAGTACATGATACTTACCTTCAGGAGAAGGCCTAGGTAACGCAGACATGATTTTCTCCACCTGGTTGACAGTCGAGGTACCCGGGAACAGGGGCTTGCCGGTCAGCATTTCACCCAGGATACAACCAAGCGACCACATGTCTATGCCTTTAGTATAGCTGGAATATAAGAGGATTAAAACTTAAAATATTTCGACGAATTGAGAACTTCCTCCGTAAAACCGGTCTTGTGTGAGTCGGATTTGCGCACTAGGGACTCCTTACCACCAAAACTGTTCTAGTTGAGGTCATAAAAAAAAGTTTTGTGTGAAAATTACAACTGGCTACTTACTATTTACGAATAAAAAGATACAGCCCTCTGACAGACAGACGATTACACAGACGGTTACACGGACAGACAGACAGAGGGTTAGGGGTAGCGTTGGCACCCTTTCGGAACGGTACGGTACCCTCAAAACAGGATCGAAACCGGTGTGTGTTTGCGTGTGTTGTTAAAATGTAAAGCAAAACTTAATTGTTGAGTAGATTACTTAATTGAGTTTATCTGCATGATATGGTAGATGGTAGATACTTACTTCTTGCTAGCGATGAGTATCTCAGGCGCGCGGTACCAGCGTGTTGCGACGTAGTCAGTGAGGCATGGATCCGCTCCTTCTTCCCCACCTGAATATAGGCTCGACACAGACCGGGCAAGACCAAAGTCTGCTAGCTTCACTCTGTATCATAGAACACCCGTAAATAATTTGACGGTTTTTTTTTATCAAATAGACATATTTAATTAAAAGTGCATGATATAACTTGCGAGTTTAAAAAACCTTATTTTTATTTGGCGATCGAGGCCAATAAAAGGTCTATCTAAACAAAAAAGAAAGGGTAAACTCATTTCATCAGATATATCTGTTAAGAATTAACTGTTGACAATATACTGACAAATTTTGAAAGGCACCCGCGCTGACCCTAGCTTAGCAGAAGAAAACATAACCCTTCTTTGAAGTCGGGCCAAAATGATTGAACACCGTCCAATACTGCGCTTTCCAACGCGCTGTTACATAAAATCCATACACATACATACACTTACTCAGAAACTACAGAACGCCACCGCACGCTATGACTCATTCATACATTCGCGCCGGTCGCGAGTACTCGACGCCTGACCTTTTCGAAGAATCAATGAGGTCAGAGTAGGTATGTCCTTCAAGGGCGTCTCTCTTTCTAAACTAATATTATCTTAAATATTAACTGCCTCGTTGGTCAGATCGCAACTGCTGAGCATGAGGGTCTGGGGTCGATTCCCAGGTCCAGCTAAGTGTTATTGGGTTTCCCATTTGGAATTTCTCAGTAGCAGCCCGGAGTTTGTATTAGTGCCCGGTTGATGGCAATGACCCCCACTATACACCACGAGTACCGTTGGACGTGTTCGTCAACACATTCGTCCCTCACACTGCGGTGGGATCAATTTTTTTTTTTGTATATGCAACTTAAACATAGCTGGCGAAATGTGGCGGTATGTACAGACGCCAGCACATCAAGCTACTACAATCTGTAAAATTTCTTTAATAGATTTTGCACTTTATCGCTAAAGCATTAAGATTCAAGGTTGATTGGGAAAATTTTACAGTTTCGGGTAGCTTGACCTGCTGGCGTCCGTACAAACGCCAGCACATCAAGCTACTACAATCTGTCAAATTTATTTAACATATTTTCAACTTTATCGATGAAGCATTAAGGTTCAAGGTTGATTTCGTAATTTCCCTACAAAATTGAATACCTGACTGCATCTTTTGTCTAGTGGTCGAAAAAAGTTTGCATTTCTATTCACAGGTATGTTAGGATCCTCCTGTGCTCCTGGCCCTCTCAGGCCGGGGGCCCCCTCCGGTTGGGGGCCCGTGGCATTTTGCCACATCTGCCACCCTATTGTTACGACAGTGCCCTGCCCAACCCTTCAGGGAAAACAAGCGTGATGTTTATGTTACTATTGTGTTACTAGCAGCACTCCGCGGTTTCACCCACATAAGTTTCGATCGATGTGTTAGTCCTGAAAATTTCATCCAAACCCGTTCAGTAGTTTTTGCGTGAAAGAGTAACACATCCATCTGATCCATCCATCCTCACAAACTTTCGCGTTTATAACATTAGTAGGAAGTAGGATAGGATTTCTTACCTGCAAGCGCTATCAATCAGCACATTGCTCGGCTTCTGGTCCCTATGTATTACATTGCCCGAATGTATATATTTCGTCGCTTTCAGCATCTGGTACATAATGTATCGCTTATGTATATCCTTGAGTATATTACCACGTTTGATCACGTTGTGTAGATCTGTTTCCATGTACTCGAAGCCGAGGTAGATGTCGCGGTTGTTCAGAGCTCTGAGGTTAGGGTAAGAAGAAAAAGGGTAAACTGTAGAGAAGGGTAAAGAAAGACTACTTCTGGAAATGACCCTCTTTGTGAGAGGATTTTTATATTATAATTTATTTTTAATTTTTATTTATTATTATATATTTATTTTTAAGACTACATTCCTGTGTACTAACCAACCAAGACAATAAGACAACTAGGTCGAATGCGGACCACCTGTCCCCTTAGCACAAGTAAAACCGGGACACAAGTACTTAGCAATCTCAGGTACAGAATAACAGTAACACAAGCAAATGTTTTAATGTATGCCACTTCTAAATTCGCCAAAGTGCACTCTGCACCTAATCAGCTGCACAATTATATTCTGGTAAAGTTAAGAGAATCAGTTCTTCCCCTGTCACGCTATCCCGCTGCATTCCAAGATAAACAGGAACATCTTATGCAAAAATGATAACATCTGCTAGTCAGTAAGTAGGTATAATGTATATAAATAAATAAATAAATAAATAAATCCCTGGACATTTCACACAGCACCATTTGTCCCAAGCTAAGCAACCTAATGCTTGTGTTATGGTAACAAGATGGCTGATAAACTACTTATATACAATTTTTTTTTTGTAAATACATATACTTATGTTCTGTAATTTATATGGTGTACATAATAAAGAGTATTCTATTCTATTCTATTCTATACTGGGACATCGATGCACAAACTGTAACCACGAATTCAGCACATGATTCTAGAAATTTTTCCTCTGTTACCAAAAAAAATATTAACTGTATCATGGAAAACTGCGGTCAAAGTGTATGAAACTGCAATTTTTTTTTTAATAACCGATTTGGATTTCAGAGTCATGTACTGAATCCATGGTAACATAGTTTGCTTGTTGATGTCCCTGCTACCCTGTATAGACTCATCAACTACAAGGCCAAGCATTGTCGGACACATCTTGTTCACTTTTGTGAACTGCTATTTAGCAGTTTACAAAAGTGAACAAGATGTGTGATGTGGAGTGGATGTGGATGTGTGGTGTGTGTGTGGTGTGTGGTGTGTGTGAAGGTTCTCTATTCAGAAAACCTTTTTTTTTTGGCAAGTTGTGTCAGACTTTTACTGACTAAAACCCACCCATGTTCCTTCAGTTGCCTTGTTGCTCTTTCGAACAACCTGCAGGAACCTCACAGTACAATAATTGTTTTACATTGATTTCAATTCCTTTGGCAAAGCATTATTCTTCTTCGTGCCGCTGGCACAACTGAATTTCATATCTTGTTGGCCCAAAACTTTGCCACTTTCATGGCGTCGGCAGTGGCAGCGCAGAGGTCACTTTGACTGGATGTTTTGGGACACAGAGGGCAGGATAGGAGGTGGAGCATGGTTTGCGACATAGCTCCACAATCACACCCTACTGCCGTTCCGTCAAGGTAGCCCCACTTTACCAGGTTGGACTTACATCTTCCCACTTGTGTCCGGAGACAGTTCAGGGACTTCCAAGTGGACCACAGAAGCTTATACCCTGCAGGGTGATGCTCCTTTGGAAGCATTATGTTATACTATTAGAATTCTGTGTAAATAATTTGATTAGCCAATAATTACCTTGCTTGCCTAAATAGGCCCCTATGGCAACAGACTCTTGAAAACTACTTATAAATGTTTAAAAGTTATGTGATTGTGTAGAGGCAAATAGATAAACCAAATTACATTAATTCCTTTGGGTGACAAGTACACAGAACCAAGGAACATATTTACTCTAGTACAGAACACATTTTTGAGAATCATTTAAGGTGGGTAGTATGTTCTTTCAAGAAAGAAAAAACATAGAAATAAAAATAATTTTCGGTTAGTTAGTTATTTACATTAGGTTAAGGTAAGTTCTGCTTCAATTGTGAAAATCATACACAAAAGTTACTAGCTACTGTCATCACGCACCATACCACCACAGCTGGCCAAAGGTTTCCCCGATAACTTCCAGCAATTTAACTTCTAGCGGGGGTGCAGGACCA
The DNA here is from genome assembly GCA_911387795.2 of Apamea monoglypha. Classification (NCBI taxonomy): domain Eukaryota; kingdom Metazoa; phylum Arthropoda; class Insecta; order Lepidoptera; family Noctuidae; genus Apamea; species Apamea monoglypha. The sequence continues at coordinate 5,124,226 of OU426935.1, read as the reverse complement.
AAGTGAATCCCACACACAGAAATCATACTAAATGATCTTGTACAAGCTACATAATAATAAAAAAAGACTTACTTGTGTATACTATGTAGTTTCACAATATTAGGATGGTTGCGGAACGACTGAAGGAAAATTATTTCCCTAAAAGTCCGCTGAGCGTCTGTCTGATTCCGGAAAGCGTCAAATATTTTCTTAATCGCCACCACATCCTTGGACTTTTTATCAGTAGCTTTCCAGACAATACCATAAGCGCCCTTCCCAAGCCTTTTCTTAATTTCGAATCTTTTAAGAATGTGCTCATCAATTTCCGACATGTTTTTATCTGGACTCTTCTTTTGAACTGGTTTCTGGCCCACATCTTTCTTCCGGTCGTCCTTCTTACCTTGATTTTGAGACATCAGCGCTTCTTTTCGACACAAATAGTTACGCGGGGACTGTAAAATCAAATTCTGTAATCGATACAAATTAAAATTCATATATTCGTAGTTTTCATGTTTTGCTATCAAATGCCTATATAAAATGTAAATTCGAAGGGTATCGTGAGCTTATTTGAATATCAAAAAAGCGTGACTACCATCATTGTCAAAATATTGATTATTTACGCTAAGCAACGAGAAACATGTCGATAACAAACTGATAATTGGAATACCATCACAATTTTTTAAATTTAACTATTTTAAATTTTACTTACGTAAAAAATAGCAATGATGCTTCACAGATCCCATTATACGTTTGCTATGTTTTATTCAAATTGGGGATTTTGCCAATATTACTAGATAGACATCGGCACATTTGAATTCTGCCAGTCGAGTTTCATTTGTTTACGGCCGCCCAAACAACCTGTCAGTTGCCATGGTAACAAAAGATGTCAACTATAGTAATGGGGCTAAAAAATGTATAATCGATATTTATGGATATAAAATAATGTCAGTAGATTTTTTTTTATATTTACTTCCTTATTTTTTTTTTTAAACTGAATTAGACAAAAATTCAAACTTAAAACTTGTTCAAATGTTTGAAAAAGTTTCGTTTCGCGATTTCACTGTAATACACACTTCATGACTTTTCAAGAAATAAAAAGCGACTATTTTTCAGAACTTTATTTTAAATTTAACATTAGTACAGGAATTCTGACAATAAACACTCTAATACAGTGAGGAATTACATCTATTAATTGTCTTGTTTATAATACTTCAACGTTTTTACTTAGAGGATAATTTCATAAATGCTTAATAATTTTTTAAGGAATGACATTTTATTGCAACTATTCGCTTTTTTAAAGTTGTAAATTATTGTTATTATCCTTAGAATAAATGCGATAAGTACCGACTATATTTAAAACATTACAATTCAATATTACCTATAATAATGAGGCGCTAAATACCTATAACTTATAAAATTGAAAAAAAAACTTGTAATAAATCTTAAAATAAACCGCTGACTGAAACACATCAACCATATAAAAAATATATATCTAATCACAAAAACATGTGTAACAAAAATAATTATCTAAAAATAATAAATAATATAGCATAAACAAAATATAAAATCTGTTATTTTAAAACGTTTTAATCGTTTTTTGTGGATCCTGAAGTTGGCCAAGCGTATGAACGCTGTGAGGTAGCTAGCGTGGTAACATGCTCGTTCCTTCTCTGTTTGAGAAGATTTTCCCACGGACTCTTTAAGGGAGAAGCGCCAGAGTAGCCCGCAAAATTCAAATTTTCTTGCGTGTTTTGCAATTTGCAGGCCAGTGTCATGTTAAATGTTGTTTAAAATATGATTCGCAAGCGTAGGTAACAAATGTGATTTTACAGAATTATAATAATTAAAATCATCAATACAACCCTCTAAGTTCTTAGAATCTTATTGAATGACTATTTCATTAAATTGCAAAAACGGTAAAAAAAATGAATTTTGCCGGCCACTCAGCGCATCTAACAGGCTTTTTTTTACCAACGTCATTATGGCTTCTTGACTAAACCTACTATTACGTAATATTTTTTAAGTAAGTAATTAGGTAGTAAGTACTGTGTGAGTTTCCTAGTTGTACAAGCACGCACAATTCAAAATTGGAGATTGGGATTGGGATTGGATTGGATTATCAACTAGAATCTCATTAAAACGTTAAAATTCGGCAGAAAAGTTAAAAATTCGAAATGGCCACCGGGCATATTAAATTGCTTCAATAGTAATAGTAATGGCTAAATATTGAGCTTCTTATTTTCTTATTAGTCAGAAAAAACGCGCCTGACGTTTCCATGGCTACACAAAGTAATGCCGCCTCACAAATCTCTGGCGTGTGGGCTACACATACACAAGAATTGAATTACTACACTAAACTGCTGTTACATACTTACGACACTCTGACCTAAAACCCAAATAATGATATAAAATTCAATATGACATTAATCGTAATATTCGATGAACGTTCGTTTAGAATATAACTACATTTATTTTACGTTTGTTATAGAAGTGCCTCTAAAATCTAGCTGTCACTATAGCCGCATTTTCCATAGATGAAAATTTCTGCTCAAAAAGGCATTCCGCATTGAAAATTGCTCAGTTATTAAGGTAATAAAACCTAACGACCGACAGTCAGGTGAATAGTTTGACATTGACTCTAAAGAGAGTACTTAACTTACATAAGAGTACCCTACTCCACTTTACTGCGTCGCCGCGACGTTAAACTTCAGAAACTAAAAACGTTTAGGTGCTGTTATATTTCTCACGAGAGATATTCTGGAAATTTTTACCTTTAGAGCTTAGTAATAGCATGTTTACCCGTACTCTGTGGCGTAGTGTAGTGGGCGCGGGGGGGGGGGGGGGGGGGGGGCGCCCCGGGCGGCACTTTTTAGGGGGCGGCAAAATTTCACAGTAAATAATAAAATATATTTTGTAAATATTTGAACCATTTCATATTTTTAACGCAACCGATTGAAAAGAGCACGGAATTTTTAATTGCTTATTCTGTCACGAATTCGGGGAATCCCCTTTCTTTGAATGATGTTTTGTTTAAAAGTTTTTTTTTACAATCACGTTTTATTTAAAATCTAACCTGTATAATGCAAAATAATGATGACTGTTCTAGCCGAAAAGTTCTCTAGAATTAATGTATATAATGTATAGTATACATTAAATTGAAATACCTAATTAAGAGGGGGCAAAATTGTCTTCCGCCCCGGGCAGCCGATACCCACGCTACGCCACTGCCCGTACTTACAATTAGTTAATGTGGCGCATAATATAATATGGATCCTTTGTTTAGGCCCAGAGGAATGTTATTTAATATTTACTGTATTGAGCTTAGGTCCACACCACAAAAATGTCTTTTATCTACTATCTATTTCTGGATAAACAGAAAACAGACGAAATAATCTAAGTCCATCGCTTTCCACTTTCCATCGCGCGAGATCGAGGTCAAGAGTAGTCCCGTTAATTAATTAATAAAATAAAATCCGTATAACTCGAGCAATTTTCACCTTGGGAAATGCGGCCTACAGAAAAGACGAAGGTTTAAGCTACCCGCTATTTTGATCTACTCTGCGGTGAAGGCACACGACGTCATTATTGAGCGTATTAAGATTACAACAGTGGCGGATGAATTTTCTTCTTTTCTTCGACGTCCAAACGTCCGAGATCAATGGAAGACGGTGTGGGAAGACCGCAGGGCCATTCGAGAGAGTCTGCTTCGTGTGTCATAATGTGTTCAGCTTCCACTGTAACGCATTTTTATGTATTACATTGATGCAAATGGTACAGTTAGAAATGGAATGGTTTGTGATGAATGGTCTATGAAATTGTTTGGATTGGGGGATTGAGGCATAAATCAATTCCTTCCGTCAAACAAATTATAAAACGCTCTAGCAATTTTGGGTTATGAACTAATAACGACTAAACTGAAAAATTAATAAACTATAGATTTTCGTTTAGACCCCGAAAACTGTTTATGCGAATACAAATAATAATAAGGATCGTCAACACTTTATTTATATTCATAATAAATTAACCTAGATGAATCAATGCATTTACGTATTCTTAGAAAATGATTAAAAAGCTGGCATAAACCCAAGTCTGTATAAATAGAAGTGTAGGTAATCTATATTCAAATTAATATTTTTGGTCATTTCGGGTCATTTCAAATAATTTTGACTTGACATTTAAAACGATGACGATGACTTATGTATGTAATTTAATCAAATTAAGGAAGTTAGCTCATAGTTTTACCTAGTCGAATATTTTTAACGTATTATCCTACTACTTACTTCTGATCCTGTGTACTTTGTTTCCGTATGCAAGGTCCCAATAGTACAGAGTTGCAAACGTGAGAGGTATCAATGGCATCAGAAGATATGGTCTTTTCGTCCTTCTGAAACTGTAATAGATGTTTCTAAATTAAATGTTCAGTTCGAGTTTTATGTGTTTTTAGTATACATTTTTAGAAAGAAACATTTCTTATCGTGTGAGTAGGATAGTTAACTGATGAACATAACTAATGTTAGATAAATAAATTATTACCCTGTTAAGAGCCCTGTTGTTGCAGTAACATAAAATGCAGTAAACCAAAGGCAAGTGTCCCTGCTCTTCGCTATCTGCAGTGCCATTTGTCGTTCTTGCATTTGATATTGAAGTTGAATTTGTCTCTCCATCTAAAGAAAACTTTTATTTAACATATTTCTAATAAAACATTTTATAAAAAGTCTTTGCAACAATTTTACCTTAATTTTATTGATGGTTTGTATGAATTCTTGATTCTTTTTGAAATTCTCTTCCATGTTCACGGTAATGTAGTTTCCCATCATGAAGACTTATTATTTTTTTTAATTAAACAAAAATTACAACAAAACACGATCGAAGCCCTGCCCTGACCATAAATTGTGTAATGCTATTGCCGTCAGCTGTTTGTTGTCAAAACATTTTTCCAACAAAGGCGTATTAACGTTTAGTTACTGCGTTAATCTTTAATTCTACTGCTACAATAACGTCAAGTGCATATAATAACCATTAAATTAAAAATACATATTTTGTTAAAAAATGCAAATGGATAAAAATAATAATAAATAATAGTTTTGTAAATCTCGATTCTTCACTGCTCATAATCAATATTGTGTAATAATGCTCACAACACTATTATTTTTGACGTTTGGTAATTTGGTTTGACAGTGTGGTTTTTGTTTTGACAACTTGACATTTCGGCTTTATTCCCGCCAAATTTGTCAAGCGTAAAAACGTTGGTTTGTTGAAAATTGTTAACCTATTTTGGTGCATTTAATTGGCATTACAACAGCAGGATGGGTATTCTAGGTTTATCTAAGTTAATTGCAGATATTGCACCACATGCTATCAAAGAAATGGAGATAAAAAACTACTTTGGTGAGCTTTATTTTGTATGAATCGATATTTTAACCTCGATGAATGTAAACTTTACTGTTTTGTTATTTTTCAGGACGTAAAATTGCTATTGACGCGTATATGAGCTTGTATCAGTTCTTGATAGCCGTAAGAAGTGAAGGTAAGTGATAAACATTTGGTTCTTACATCGGCTAACTATTCTTTGTCACAATTTAACCTTACCGAGTCCTGCATAACTATTCACAACCACTCGATACGATTCCGTACTGTATCGAACATCAATCAATGTTATCGTAGGAGTCCTCTAAACGCTGTTACCTATATCAATTCTTTTAACTTTCTCCTCAGGGTCCCAACTAGTATCTGTAGATGGAGAAACAACATCCCATCTGATGGGCACTTTCTACCGCACAATAAGGCTCGTGGAGAATGGCATCAAGCCAGTGTACGTGTTTGACGGAAAGCCCCCAGATATGAAGTCTCATCAGCTGAATAAGAGAGCGGAGAAGAGGGAGGAAGCAGAGAAGGAGTTACAAAAAGCTACAGAAGCTGGTAAGATTATATTTTGCAATATTACTTGTTTAATTTTTAAAAGAAATGTTTTCTGAAAGCTGAAAGCATAGTAGCATTCTTGGGTAAATACTGAAGTCTTGCCAAGGGCTGTTGTGTTGCATTAAACATGTAACAAAACATCACCCCTATAGTATTCCCTGAAGGGTAGGTAGAGGTGTGTATAGTTAACACAAATTTCAACAGTTACGTTTAAGTCCCATGTAAGTCCCATGTCTATCCTAATAATTAATTTATTTTATTTTTATTTATAGCCTTTTTTTCAGTGTGATTGTAATGAATATCATGTTGTGTTCGGTATCAGTTTGGGGTCTCTGTGTGCCTTTTGGCAAGGGCCTCCTCCAACCCTTTCGAATTCTCCCTGTTCCTTCCTCATCATTTATGGGTCATAAAATTATTCATCTTTAAAAACCTCTTCTGCAGGTGATCAAGAATCCATAGAGAAGTTCAACCGTCGCCTGGTAAAAGTGACCAAGGTGCACAATGAGGAGGCGAGAACACTGCTCAAGCTCATGGGTATACCTGTGGTGGAGGCGCCGTGCGAGGCTGAGGCGCAGTGTGCTGCCCTAGTAAGTTAAAGTCAAAGTCAGAGTATTGATTTAGCTTTTTGCAGATGATTTCAATGTGAGATTTCCAAGATAGAATGCAGTCCCAAGAACCTGGCCATACTGGTGTCATTTATTGTTGTATTTTAATAAATGACATTTAATTGTGATTGATTTGTTCGTTGATAAAATTACATTATTTTTGTTTTATCTAAGTTTATTTTTAATTAATTTATTTTTAACCAATTAATTATATTTTGTAGGGAACTGTTTATGTCATTTCCATATGTTTTTGTATCTTTACATGGCACGATTACTGTGCAGTCATCGGCAAATAGAATAGTTTGATGTTCAGTGCATTTTGGTAAATCGTTTATGTAGATAATGAATAGCAGGGGCCCAAGGACACTTCCTTGCGGAACCCCACATATTGTTAATCTAGTTGTAGACATATACGCAATATCTATTTTTGTCTGGACAAATCCTATTTATGACAGTCACTTGTTTTCTGCCAGTTAAGTATGCTTCAATCAATTTTAACACCTTGCCTCTAATGCCATAGCGTTCTAGCTTGCTTAATAATATATCATGATCTACATGAAATATGGTCTGTTCCAAAAGTCTCAGATGAAACAAACCCTGTTCAGGTTAAATTGTTACATAATTACTATTATTAAAAGCCTGTGTTCTGTGTTCCACTTTTGTCTGTTTAAAGCTGCTAAAGACCAATTCTTGTTGAAGGAGACCAGCTCATTCCACTATCTCCGTCTGGGCCTGCCGAGTTGTCGCTTGCCATTACCTTAAACATAATTACTGACTGGATGGAATTTGTAAAAGGCGAAAGATTTTTATGCGTTCTGAAGGGAAACCAGAGAAGGATTACCGCTACCCCGGAACATAAAGGGCGAAGGAAGGAACATGGGTGGGTTTTAGTCAGTAAGAGTCTGATACTCCCTTCCGCTCCACCCAGAGCGGGAGGGGTCAGTTGATGATTTCCCACCCGGAAAAAAAAAGGGAATTTGTAACACATTCATCTGTATTTAGAATGTTTCAACTTTATATTTCACGACTTTCTCCAGCAATTATTGTTTGCATACCACGATTTGACTGCGATATTGGTCTAGTGATCGTAAACACTACAGCTGAGGTCTTCAGGGTCCAGTCTTGAGTTCGATTCCAAGGTTGGGCAAAGTGTTTTTTCCATCAATTTTTTTTTTTTTTTTTAGTCGCCCAGAACCTGAAATTGTGCCCGGCTGATGGCAATAGGCTTACATCAGAGTTAAACACAATTAACAAAATGTGGGTGTAAACCTCCACCTAATCCTTTGGGGAAATACGGGCGTTCTGTTACTAAGATATCCCATAGACAAGTTTAGACGTGATAAAAAAATCGGCTACTAAAAACACGTCAATTTACGTCAGGCGCTGACTAATTTGACAGGAACTAAACTAATATTTATCTTCTGTCCTTTTCTTAATGAAATAGAAAGGAAAAGATGCACTGAACTTAAATTTGGTTTAGTTTCTGAACAAGGGAATCGGCGCCAGTGTTATCATACAGATCGTCTTTAAGATAGGAAACGCCGACCTCATCTAGTTTTTAAAATTTGTCATTTCTCTTTTCTCAGGTAAAAGCCGGCAAAGTGTTTGCCTCAGCGACTGAAGACATGGACGCGCTAACGTTCGGCACCAACGTACTGCTGCGTCACCTGACGTTCTCCGAAGCGCGCAAGATGCCTGTACAGGAGTTCCATTTAGATGACGTGCTTAAGGGACTGGAGTTGGAGCAGAAAGAGGTAAGAAAACTGGCCAGTATTAATGTAGGGAGTCAATTTTTTTAATAGAAGCCAATAGAAGGACAAGAAAAATGAAGACAATTGAAAAAAATAAACATACAGAGTAGCAGGGACATCTTCGCGTAAACTGAAACCATGAATTCAGCAAATGATTCTAGACCTTCTAGCATAGAAAAATATGGTTGGTTATAAAAAAAAAAAATACGTAAAAGAAATCCTTCCGTCAGGTGAAATAGCCAAATCCATGTCACTACCAATAACCTTATTACCTATTTCTTGGTAATCTTATCTTAACTATAATCAATACCATACTAATGATTAATTTGAACGTAATAATCGCACTAATATTATAAAGGCGAAAGTTTGTGAGTGAATGTGTGTGTGTGCGTGTTTGTGTGTGTGTGTTTGTGTGTGTGTGTGTGTGTGTGTGTGTGTTTGTATGTTTGTTACTTCTTCTGAAATTCGGCACATAGATGGTTTATAACCAAGATTAACATATAGGATACTTTTTATCCCGATATCCCCACGGGATCGAAACTTGTGCGGGTGAAACCGTTGGGCGCAACTAATAATAAATAACTGGCGAAATGTGGGTGTACTAAAGGTACACCTCTGCCTTACCCTTTCGGGGAATACAGGCGTTATGTTTATGCTTAGCCTTTTCCCAACGTTGGGGTCAGCTTCCACTCTTAACCGGATGCTGCTGATTACCAGTATTTTACATGGAGTGACTGCTTATCTAACTTCCACAACCTACTTACTGGGTAATATAATACTCGATGGTAAAACTAGTTGTCAGACTCTCGAGCTTTTGACTACCCATAACCACTGTCAAAAATATACAAATGACAGCCAAGGGTTTAACATGCTTTCCGAGGCACAGAGTACCCCTCTGTGCCTCGGTATATAACGGGTGGTCACCCGTCCACGGACCGACCTCGGCAACCGTAGCTTAACTTCGATCAACCCGTGTGGCTGTTATTATTTAGCCACAAGCCCTTCCTAATGTTATGTCACGTAATAAATGATATATCTTTTCAGTTCATCGACCTCTGCATCCTCCTGGGCTGTGACTACTGCGGATCTATCCGTGGTATCGGCCCCAAGCGAGCCATAGAGTTGATCCGTCAGCACCGCTCCCTAGAACAAGTGCTGCGCAACATAGACACGGACAAGTACCAACCGCCGGAGAACTGGGACTACCAGAGAGCCAGGGAGCTGTTCTTGGAGCCCGAGGTCACTGATGCTAAGGAGATTGAGGTCAGTTGGTAGCTAAAATCATGCAAACGTGACTAAATTAGCCAGCCTATAATGTTCCCACTGCTGAGACACAGGCCTCCTCTCGGCGAGAGGGAGTGGGTTGTAATCTACCACGCGGGCCCAGTGTGGGTTGGTAGATATCACATGTCTTCGAATTTTTGGTTCTAGGACATGCCGGTTTCCTCACGATCTTTTCCTTCACTGTTTTGAGAGCAGTGGTGATGAAGTAATTTACACAAAGTAAAGCGCCTGTCTGGGTTCGAACCTACGACCTACAACTCGTAAGTCGCGGCAGTTATCACTGGGCCACCACTGCTCTCAAAAATAACAATATTATCACAACTAAACTATTCCACCAATTATTCCAGGTTCACAAATGTTTAGTTACTAATTTACTCTAATTTCGATTCTTAAGGACATTCGAGGTCAATGAGTGGCTGCCTCCCGCGGTTTCACCCGCATGGAGTTCCCCATAGGGACCATGAACTTTACTGACGTAGAAAGTATCCATAGGTCACTAGGAAACAGTGTAGCTTTTGTTTTCTCTGACAAAATGAACAGTTTTCTTTCATTATTTTTTTTTTTTTTCTAATTTGCGTCATCAGATTTGTATTTTGAAAGATTACCTACTACGACTTATCCTACCTTCAAGGTTAAATTAAATTAACCAGCGAAACTTCACAGATGTGATGTATGTAATAAAGATAACAAAAATAAAACATTTTCATCGAAGTTGAAAAAACCCACTAACAGTGATGTTGTAGTTCCATAAAATATAACCTCATAAATTCTTTATTTCCAGTTAAAATGGTCGGATCCCGACGAGGAAGGACTAGTCAGGTTCCTTTGTGGCGACAAGCAGTTCAACGAAGACCGAGTCCGCAACGGAGCCAAGAAACTGCTGAAGGCGCGCAGCGGGTCCACGCAGGGACGACTTGACGGATTCTTTACGGTAATATTTTTATATTCAAACTAGCCACCCGACCCTGCTTCGCACGGATTTGATCTATTGGTGGGACGACTTATGGGACAAAAAATTAAATATTATACACATAACTGGCTGGCCACGCCTGCCGTATACCCAATAAGCTGTGGGGCGAAATAACCATCACGTGGAGACACAGCTAAAAGGCGTCGCGGCAGACCCCATAGAAGATGGCGGGACGAGCTGGAGAAAACAAACGACCAGTGGTCTACCTTAGCCCTGGATCGAAAGACCTGGAAGTCATGGGGAGAGGCCTTTGCCCAGCAGAGGGATGGTGCAGGCTAACAGTAAGTGTCTAAACACACTATGCCGAACGTACGCGACCGAAGTTCCGCGGCTGATTTTACGTTCCAACGTATTCGGCTGATATGACACACCATAAGTGCCGAACTTACGCGGCAGAAATCCAGTTGCGCAATTTTGTGTGTATATTCAGTGTTTCGAGCGCTGTCGTGGCGTCGTGTCGTGTTATCTAAACAGCCGGACAGACAAATGCAAAATAAAGAACCGAACTTCGGTCGCGTATAATGTGTGTTCTACAGAATACGTTGCCGCCGAATTGCCGCTGAACTTACGCCCGACCGAAGTTCGGCTGTACGCTATAACGCAACGTAATTTCGGCATAATGTGTCGCCAGTAATTCAAATAGCATTGCAGGCGTAATCATGCCGAACTTCGGTCGCGTATCCTCGGCATAGTGTGTTTAGACACTAACAGTAACACATAACATTCCTGAAGAAATTCTCTAAATGATCTTGAAACCGCATCAAAATCCATCAGGCAGGGAAACTAAGCAGATTAGATTAAAGTCAAATAATACAGGCACTTTAACTGTCAAGGAGTCGGTCACTCGGAAATATGAAGCTAGTCACAGACAGATACGAAAAGCGACTTTCTTTAATATATTTACTAGCTTTTGTCTGCGGCTTCGCCCGCGTAGATGTCGGGAAATATCCCACAGACACCTTCAACAAGCATCTTAATATTTCAGACAATTTACACGAAACATTAATGAATTATACACCTAAACCTTCCTCCGCCAACTAACCAAATCACTTCGTCCATTGGTGAAAACCGTAACAAAATCCGTTCAGTACTTTTCTGAGTTTATCGCGTTGAGACAGCTGTCTGTCTCAACTTTCGCAGCCGCGTCTGTACACCGCGGGAGGACTTTGTTTTATAATATATCGAGATAGATCATGTATTTCAATATTCTATACCTTTTTTTTTTGTAGATATCAACCACGCCGAACCCAAAACGCAAGGCCGAGGAAGATAAAAAGAACGCGGCCAAGAAAAAAGCTAAGACGGGTGGCGGCGGCAGGGGACGCAAACCTAAGTAAAAAGTATTATTAAGACATTGTTAATAACTGTTAGATTTCAAGGAACTCAAGCGAACAACTATTTTAACGGATGACTGCTGTATTTACTAAGGCAACAAGGATTAAAAAGTAAAACAATGTGCGTAGTGTAAGGAACTCTTCTCCAACGTCGAATAACGACTAGCTAGATTCCCCCAACATTCATCATCTGTCTAGCCTTTTCCCAAATACGCTGGGGTAGGGTTCCAGTCTAACTGGATGCAGCTGAATATCAGTATTTTACATGAAGCCTGCCGTTCTAACCACAACCCAGTTACTGGGTAATACAATACCTCTTGATATGACTGTCAGACTTTCGGGCTACTGACGATCCGTAACGACTGTCAAAGATCTTCGAATGACAGCTGGAACCAACGGCTTAACGTGCTTTCTGAGGCCCGGGCCTCATGGGTAAAGATGGTCGCCCATCCACGGACCAACCGCGGCAAGCGAAGCTTGATCTGATCGATCAACCCGTGCGGCTGTTATTACGTAGCCACAGCCCCTTTAGCTAGATTCCCAACATTATACACCAAAAAATCGTTCAGGTCAGCGCTGTTTGAATGGCCTATAACATAGAACGATGTTTAAAAAAAACTGCCAATTATTGTCATACTAGCTGCGCCCCGCAGTTTCACCCGCATAAGTGTCGATCTCGTAGGAATATCGGGATAAAAAGTATCCTATATGTTAATCCTGGTCATAAACTATCTGTGTGCCAAATTTCATCCAAATCCGTTCAGTAGTTTTTGCGTGAAAGAGTAACAAACTTCCATCCATTGAAACTTTCGCTTCTTTTTTAATATTAGAATTAACATTTATCAAGAGTTTACTTTATAATTTGTCTGCTTGAGTTCTCAATTGTATTAGGTCGCTAGCTCTAGGTTTGTTCTTGTTATACTAGGATGTTATCTACCTCTGCCTACACCTTCGGGGGATATAGGCGTGCAGTTATGTTAAGATGCAAAAACTCAATAGCATTTAATTACGACAATTTCCATTTTGATTGCTGTATTATAAACGTTGAATGCGGTGATGACGGATCTTGTAATACCTAATAGTGTATGTATTTTTGTCTCGGAATTTGCAACGACCACATACGTAGTGGCAGGGACATCGTCGCGCAACCCGTTACCATGGATTCAGTGCATGATTCGGAACTCCTCTGCGTTGAAATGTTTCATAGGTATTCAAAAAAAAAAATCGCTGTTCCATATACAATGTGTAACTGAATTAATGCACATTATGAAAGTAGTTTGTTCAGAATCGTTTACTGAATCGATTTCTGTAATTTTTAATATAGGTAATATTTTATCCCAAAAATAATTAAAACTACGTAAATTACTGTCACACTTCCGCTGTACAGTCAAAACAAACCAAAATGGATGAAGTACCTACTGCGCTAGACCCCTAAACGAGTGCGACTGTTTGCATGCGTAGATTTATAATGTGACCACAATTTTCTCCCACAATCAGTGTAACTAATTTATGAGAAAAACAATGTTTATTACATAATAATAAAAATTCAGTGTATGTATTATGATTATAACATAACATTCTAATTGGGGTGTCTGGTGGTGTGCGTTAATTCCGGGACAAGTTGTATAGATTATCAACTTTATCGCTAATGCATTAAGGTTCAAGATTGATTGGGAAAATTTGACAGTTTCGGGTAGCTTGACCTTTTTTATAACTGACGAAAAATTTCAACTCTAGGGAGAATCATGTGCTGAATTCGTGATTACAGTTTGCTCGTCAATGGCGCCGATTCCCTTGTTCACAAACTAAACTAAATTTAAGCTCGGTGCATCTTTCTCTTTCTATTTCATCAAGAAAAGGACAGAAAACAAATATTAGTTTAGTCAGCGCCTGACGTAAATTGACGTATTTTTAGTAGCCAATTTTTTAATCACGTCTATACTTGTCTGGAGTATCTTAATTTAACAGGACTAAACTAATATTTTATTTGTTTCTTTTTGTTTAAAAAAAAAAAACACAAATATTTATCTTCTGTCCTTTTCTTAATGAAATAGAGAAAAAGATGCACTGAACTTAAATTTAGTTTAGTTTGTGAACAAGGGAATCGGCGCCATTGTCCCTGCCAGCCTGTACGTTTAGCATAGTGATTTGTGTAAACCTATTAAAAAGGTTGAGACATCATAGACACACACAGCTCGAATTTTCATTCTTTTTAAGATAAATCTGTGAGTAAAAGGGTAATACTGTATTGTTTTTAAACAATTGTGCAAAATAATAATGAAAGATAGATGAAAGTATTTTTGTATTGACTAAGTTCCTGTAAACAAAATAATCTCAACAAACACGTGCGCTGGATCGCATTTGAATCTGTTCTCGACATATTCTTTATAATTAATAACTGTATATGATTCTATATTATAAGAACCATAATTTGTAACTAAACTGCCTGAAATAAACTTAATTAAGAAAGAACTTTTTTTTTTTTTTACTTTCATTGTGGTATTATGCCAGCCAAACGCACATTAGTGGCAACACGAAAGTCGTTCTTACTGCTACGACAAAAAGGCGCTGTCACTGTCAAATTGTTACCGCTGGTCGGTAGGTCAAGCTACCCGAAACTGTCAAATTTTCCCAATCAACCTTCAACCTTAATTGTTTAGCGATAAAGTTGAAAGTCTATGAAGGATATTTGACAGATTGTAGTAGCTTGATGTGCTGGCGTCTGTACCCATTCAAGCGGTACTGGAATTGTGTAAACACTGAACACACATTGTTGTTTCTTTTTAATGTATGACCTATCTTTTTTTAGGACGTGTACGTTGATACATTTGATCTCGTACTGTTTCATCTAGCTCCTACACAAAATGGGCCACCGATTGTATGCCGTCTACGAACGCTCTTATTCCCCTTAGCTGATTTTTGTGGTGTTAGAATTCAAACAAGTGTAATACCATTAGTAATATACTTCCTAAAATGGATAACTTGGAATCCCTTTTTTGGGTTTTTAGCAAATATCTCAGAAACTAGACGGCCGGGTCAAAAATAATGAAATTTACATCGCCCCTTGGGATTTTATCTACCAATTAATGGGTGACCTTCATGAAAATCTTATAAAGTGCTTATTACACTTGGCTGAGTTTTGTTGTTTATGGATTCAGACAAAAGTAATAGTGCTTCCTAAAATGTATTACTTGGAATCCCCCTTTCGAGTTTTCTGAAAAATAGGTAAAAAAAACTAGACGTCCTGGATTCAATCAATCAACTCTGCCTATCGTAGTCCACTGCTGGACATAGCTGCTGGATCCGCGTCCTGGATTAAAATAATGAAATTTTCATCATCCCCCGGAATTTTTGTCGACCGATTAATAAAATAAAAATAATAAAAATAGCCTTTATTTCTAACTACTATTCAAGTTTAACATAAAATTAATCAGGTTTATAATCTAACTTCTAACTTAATCTTACTTCTAGTTACTTATATGTATAAATGAAGTTATGAAGTTAACTTTTATTAGTAGCAGTCGCCTCAGCGGCGTAGGCCTCCTAAACCTTTCCATACAACTCTTTCCCGCGCCTTTCGCATCCATAAGGGTCCACATCTTTATTTAAAAATGTCTCTCCACCTTTTATTTGGTCTCCCCTTTTCCCTTTTCCTGTCTTTTGGTATCCATTCCGTTAAGCGTTTTATCCATTTGTCATTGTTCGTTCTACATATATGTCCTGCCCAATGCCATTTGAGTAATCGTGTTCTTTTCCTTACATCTATTATTTTAGTTGCCCTTCTGATGTTGGAGTTTTTAACCTTATCCGATAGTTTAAGACCAAGCGTACTTCTCTCCATTTTACGTTGGCAGATAGCATTTTTTTTCTTCTTCTTTCCTCAGTGACCATGTCTGGCAACCATATGTAAGGCAAGGCAATATCCCTACTTCGTAGTTTTTTCTTTATATTTATATTGATGTTCTTATTTTCCATGATTTCTCTTCGTCCCCAATATTTCTTCCAGGCTAGAGTTATCCATCTTTCTACATATCTCTTTCAATCATTTTGTGATTTTTGTCTTTTGTTTTTTTGCTAATCTTGGTTGATCGATATTGAACGTGGTTTAAGAGTTGGTGGTCAGACTCCTCCACGGTAACCGGCCGGCTTGAAGAAGGTAGAGAGGTTGAAGACGACCGATTAATATTATGACCTTTAATTGACCTTGACCATGACCTTTGTCTAAAGTTGAATCCTAAAATGGATAACTTATAATTGCTTGGGATGTAATTAAACAAAGAAATCGTGCGAAAAAATGTTTTATTTCTAAAACACGTCACATTTACAATATTATACAATACATAGTATATTAAATACATCTCACTAGGAGTAACAATTCATAATTTTATTACATTAAACGCATACACTTAACATTAAAGCACACTATAGGGATATATGAGCATTTTAAATAATATTTTGTTTATATATTTCATATTTTTATTTGGAAAAGGGTGTCCAGTTCGACCGCGCGGCCATAGCGTTTTTTTTTAAAAAAAACCATGTCAATTTTTTGTAAAAATTTGTCAAAGTTGATTCCCAAAACCATAAATTTGTCAAAGATACGGTTAAAAAGTTATAAGGGTTTGAACATGGCCGCGCCATTGAAACGCGGCGAACCGCGCGGCCACTGAGATCTTTAAAACTAAGCCTTGTAGAGACCTGAAATTTACGCAAATGCAAGATTTAATTTGTAAAAAATTTGTAAAAATATAAAAAAAATACTCAGGTTTATAGTTTAAGAGCTATAACACTAAAACCGAATGGCCGCGCCATTGAAACGGTGGAGAAAACGCTATCGCCTGTATCTCGCTGAAAAAAAATCGCAGAGGTGTGTAGTTTATTGTAATTACCCAGATTTGAATTTGTCGAAACTAGGAAAAATACAACAAAAATTCCTAGGTTTATATTTCAGGAGCTATAAGACTAAAACGATATGGCCACGCCATCGAAACGGTGAATAAAACGTTATTTCGCCTGTATCTCGCTGAAAAAGCATCGCAGAGGTCTGGAGTTTTTTGTAATACCTAGATTTTAATTTGTCAAAACTAGTAAAAATACAATAAAAATTCTTAAGGTTATATTTCAGAAGCTGTAGAACATTATCAGTATGTGGTGCGATAGGGTGACCATGTCTTATTGTTTACAGAATACTTTCTACTTATTGTTACAGAAATTATAATTCAAGGATTCTAAATAAAATTAAAATGAAACCATAAATATAAAAACAATTATGTTTATTGCTTGAAAAGTCAATAATACAGTTACAGTCCGCGTGGACTTACGAAAAACTAGCCCTAAGATTGGTTTAAATGACGCAACTCCGCCCCTAAGCTATGTGATTGGTAATGCACACTATTGCATCTCACACGCGCCACCCCCGCGCGCCTCCGCAGGTCAGTGCGACGCGTACAGCCGTTAGTACTTATTATTCTGTGGTACAGCGACGTAAGCGTAAGAGTTTCGTTATCAGTGTGTCGTTGTGATGTTAACACGATAAAAAAGTGATCTACTGATTATTAAAATGTTCAGTTCGTGTGTAATTACGATTAAGTGTTGTACTGTGGTGTAACGTCAGTTCGGTAAATTATGTAAACAATTCAGCAGAAGTGATTAAGGTATGTTGCATTTAAATATTTTATGATTATGTTAGAGCTCTCTCTTTATTTGTATGGATGACCGTGTAGTTAAGATATTTTACTATGAAATATTTACAATCTTATGTATATGAACTTATATGAAATACTAAAAACTATCTAATAACTAACAAAAATAATAATAATATATAATGTTTGCCCTGCAGTGGGACAATAATAGGCTGGATTATTATTATTTAATGTTTTATTAAATCATATAGGTAATTAGAACTTAACTTAGAACATTTGAAATGATTGTAAATCATTTTGATTCCACATTTTTAAATAAGTACAATCATAACTAGCAGGGATGTAGATATTTGTTTTTACTTTAAGCGTAATATTATATGAATGGAAAAATTACTAAAAAAAACTAAAGTCAATCATTTGAAAGATATACACTTCCAAAGTCGTAAAATGAGTCCCCCCCGCCTCTAACTTTTGAAATAATAAAGTTGGAAAAAAAAATTGATGTAAATGTCAATAAAAACTTTCAATGAAAACTGGTTTGAACAAGATACAATCATAAGTTTTTGAGATATAGCACAATTTCAAAAACCGCACACGTAACTTTGTAATTCATACAAACACTATGAAAAACAAAGTTAAGAGCAAAACTTTGCTTGTTACTACGGAACACTTCATGGGCGAGTCCGACTCGTACTTCCCCAGTTTTTTTTTTGTAACTCCACTGGTAAAATCTCTCTTCCTTTTCCTCTCACTCATTATTTTTTACAAAACCAGAAGTACAATATTATTATTGTTTGTTGTATTACAATTTAAAAATACACCATTAAAATAAATAAATATTATCGAAAGGTGTTGTCAACTTTTGAACTGACGCTTTATTCGGGTAAAACGAAATTGCTTTTTTTGACCTTTGCAATTTCTGAAAAATATTGGGAAGTTTTTTTTTTCTTAGGTACGTTGGAGGCTCCCGTGGTCCGGGGGGCCCATATAATTGATACAGCATATACGGCGGAAGCTACGCCCCTGAAATTATTACAAAAAAAAAGTCTAAGTGCGAGTTCGACTCGCGCACGGAGGCCATATCCGTTCAGTAGTTTTTGCGTGAAAGAGTAACAAACATCTATCCATCCATACATTCTCACAAACTTTCGCATTTATAATATTAGTAAGATGAAGATTACTAACCCGGATCTAGGTTACGGCAAACGTTTGTTAAACAAATATGTATAAAAACAAAAGATTTAAAGGAAGCCGTTTAACAAAAGAAAATTTTAATAATTCTTCTTTTGTTTGATGGCGTCTTTTAAGAAGGCGGTAGCAGTTAAACATGTGTCCGTGATTTTTTTGTTAAAAGACAAAAGTTTATTACTTTCAAATCATAAACTATGGAAATTCCAATGAATTCGTCAGCACAGTAATATTATTTAAGTATATTGTATTGTTACAGAAACATGGCAAGAGGTAGAAAACCAAAAATTGATGCAGCGCAAATGAATAATATATTTCGTAAATATGCAGCTACTTGCAGAAATGAAAAAATTTCATACAAAAATCCTATATTTACAACTATCGCTCAAGAACTGAAGAATGAAATAACGCCGTATTCGTTATTCATGAGATTGAAAAGAAATTTCAAGACGATATTTGGCCAACGATATGATGAAGAAAGTTCACTCACACAAAGCACCTCATCTTCGCCTTCATGTCGAAGCCCAATTTCTTCACCTGTGAAATGCACCACAAACGAAGTAGAAAGTGTTGATCAGTACACTTTTTTACTGGATATATATGACTGGAAGAAATTTGAACCCCTCTCAGTTAATTACGTCAGGCGTGATCCTAATGTTGCTACAACACATAAAAAGTACAAAACACTACCTAAGTATAAGTGGTCCTGCTTACTACGAGAGAAACTATGGGAATCTACAAGGCTTCCATGCACATGGGTTTTCAAAACCAAGCGGATCGATGAAGACCACAATGTGCTGATCAAGGGAAAGTGCTCACAATGTAGTTCCATCTCAGAAATAACGAGCAAAGCAGCGACAGACAAAATAGTGACAATAACCTGCAATATATTTAAAACCAATAATAATATACCCCACAATCCAAATAAGAAGACGAAGCTCACACCGTACAAAAGACGACAACTAGCGAAAAAATTACAATATAAACCCGCAACAGTTGTTCAAAAAGAAATTGCTTGTGCAGTCATAAATGATGATGACACTGTAAATTGTCCAGTGATACCAACCTTGGAAACTTTGAGGAAAGTGAAACACGAAAGAAGGCAAATTAATCGATTGCACTCTGATCCAATCATGAGTATTCTCATGATGTCGATAATGGCAACATATCAAAATTTCGTCCGAGAGTTCACTTTAGTACCGAGCTTTCATTTGTGCTATTGGTGTGAACAACAAATGGAATACTACAAGGCGTATATAGAGAAAATTCCTCGTGTTACAATGACTGTAGATGCAACTGGATCATTCTTCCGAACGCTCAAACTTCCAGATGGATCTCTGCTAACGAAACGGATGTTCCTCTATGTTGCCATGGTAACATCTTCAACTATTAAGTCAACATCAATTTGCCAATTGATAACTGATAACCACACAACGGACTCTATATTGTCATGGTTAAAAAGATGGCACAACGAAGTACGTACTGCCCCTCACGAAATTGTAACTGATGATTCTTCTGCGTTAATAGCAGCAAACGTTCAGGCTTTTACTACTTTTCAGACAGTCCGTGACTATCTACGACAATCTTTTTTAGTTTTAATGAGTAAAAGTAACGATATGCCTGAAGTTTTCTTAAGATTAGACACAAGTCACTTTGACAAAAACGTATACAACTTGCGATGCTTCGATAACGTTGATTTAAACATTAAAATGTTTTACATTCGCAGTATTTTATTTATTAAAGAGTGTGAAAGTTTTAAAATAATAAATGCTGTACTTGGCCATATTATTAAAATTTGCACATTTAAATATGCATTCACAAGCAATGAAACTTGTAAAATTTCCATGCAGTATCTCAAATCTTTGTTGGTCAATACAGAAAACCCAGTAGAAGAAAACGACAAAAAAGATCTTTCCGATTATTATTATTATGTTACAATACCTGACGATGACGATATCATAGGTTGGTTTGATGAGCTTGTTAACAAAGAAAAAATCTTGGAAGAATTAAAGGACAAAACAGAAAAGCCAAATGACTATTACTTACCGAATCTAGTGTCAACTCTTAAAAGGTTAATGATTAAACTGCCTCTGTGGAGCAATGTCATGTGTCCTTTTTACAAATCGGAAAACAAGTCGCCAACATCTTCAGCTATTGAAAGCTATTTCAAAACATTAAAACATTTATTATTTGAAACACGTCTGCATAAGTACAACGTGGATGAATTCATAAAAATTCATTACAATTTTATATTAGGGGAGACAAGAATAGCTGCGAAAAATCTTAACGTAACTCTAGAAAGATCAAAAAAACAAACAAACAAGGGCCGAAAAAGGAAGATAATAACGAAAAACAAAATGCAGTGTAAAAAAATTAAAATGAACACAAAACAATCATTTTCTTCTGATTCCATATTTACAGTAAAGCCATCATATACTGAAAACTGGGGGGGGAGAGGGATATTCTACAAAGAATATCTCAGTGTTGTTTTTGCGAAATGGGAATTTAGTAAATTCTATTAATAAAAGTATGAAATTTACTAATACATGTGCGTTTGATTCAGTTTTCCTTTTAGTAGCATTTGCATACAAGCAAAACGTTCATATCAAAAAAATAATTAATACATGCGCAAGCAATTTAATTAGAGAATTTATTCAATTACTCACAGAATCATTAAATTTAAATAATGGTTATGATTTACGAGAGGAAATTATTGCTAAATATTATAAACGCGAAAACAATATATATAGATGCGAAAGTAATATGGCTTTTATATTTGAACACATACTTTTAGATTATTTGTACAGTGCCAATGTATCTAAGGAATGTGTAACCGAAACATGTGCCAACCACTCAAAAAGAACCATAGTGTTTTTATCAATAAATATGGAAATCGTAAATTTATTCGGAATCGGAGGACTGGAAGATGCCGTTATTATCGATGACTCCAATTTCAAAATTTGTTTGAAATGCAATAACGAATCCTTGAGATTTAAGTATGAATTGAGCGATATTATTTTATTTGATCTCAACGGCACAGACAAAATTAAGCTCGAAGAAATACCACAATATATACAATTAAGGCAAAAAAAATATCGATTCATAGGTGCCGTGGAATATGTTCCCCCGGTTGTAGGTATTATTGGGCATTACAAGTGTCATTGTCTAATAAATAATTCTAAATTTATTTGCTACGACGACAATAAAACTGAAACACATGAAAGTTCTGCACAACCTCTTACAATTCATAATTTAATGTATGGTTTAATAGATGATGACTAAAACACTTTATATTTAATGATAGCGCAACTAAATTATAAGTAAATTATGTTTATATTTTTTCTATTTTTCATTTTATATCTGACTTAGTGTAAGTAAACAATCTGTGATTTTTGATTATATCTTAGTGTAAGTAAATCTGTGATTTTTGATTATATCTTAGTGTAAGTAAACAATCTGTGATTTCTGATTATATCTTGGTGTAAGTAAACAATCTGTGATTTTTGATTATATTTTAGTGTAAGTAAATAATCTGTGATTTTTGATTATATCTTAGTGTAAGTAAAATATCTGTGATTTTTTATTATATTTTAGTGTAAGTAAACAATTTGTGATTTTTGATTATATCTTAGTGTAAGTAAACAATCTGTGATTTTTGAGTTTTTTTTTTTAATTTGTAACATTCTGTGATTTATGTGACTTTTAAACCAATAAACATAATTGTTTTTATATTTATGGTTTCATTTTAATTTTATTTAGAATCCTTGAATTATAATTTCTGTAACAATAAGTAGAAAGTATTCTGTAAACAATAAGACATGGTCACCCTATCGCACCACATACTGATAATGTTCTACAGCTTCTGAAATATAACCTTAAGAATTTTTATTGTATTTTTACTAGTTTTGACAAATTAAAATCTAGGTATTACAAAAAACTCCAGACCTCTGCGATGCTTTTTCAGCGAGATACAGGCGAAATAACGTTTTATTCACCGTTTCGATGGCGTGGCCATATCGTTTTAGTCTTATAGCTCCTGAAATATAAACCTAGGAATTTTTGTTGTATTTTTCCTAGTTTCGACAAATTCAAATCTGGGTAATTACAATAAACTACACACCTCTGCGATTTTTTTTCAGCGAGATACAGGCGATAGCGTTTTCTCCACCGTTTCAATGGCGCGGCCATTCGGTTTTAGTGTTATAGCTCTTAAACTATAAACCTGAGTATTTTTTTTATATTTTTACAAATTTTTTACAAATTAAATCTTGCATTTGCGTAAATTTCAGGTCTCTACAAGGCTTAGTTTTAAAGATCTCAGTGGCCGCGCGGTTCGCCGCGTTTCAATGGCGCGGCCATGTTCAAACCCTTATAACTTTTTAACCGTATCTTTGACAAATTTATGGTTTTGGGAATCAACTTTGACAAATTTTTACAAAAAATTGACATGGTTTTTTTTAAAAAAAAACGCTATGGCCGCGCGGTCGAACTGGACACGGAAAAGGGAGGCCTTTGCCCTACAGGGGGATAATACAGGTAGTTAGTTAGTATATATTTCGATTTTATTTACCACAAATGACTTCATTTTTTTCTCTTTTTTTTTTGTTAGCCTTTACTGTCCTACTGCTGGGCAAAGGTCTCCCCCACATATTTCCAGGAATTCTTTTCTCGCGTCACGTCGAATGACTTCTTAAAACATTTAATTACATTTTTGTTCAGTTTTAAACTTAATAAAGTTATTATAATGATTGATTTATTATTTTCCCCTTAACAGTGTGCTACACAAAAAAGCATACATTCCACACTCATTTGTTCGAATTCCTGCTCCATGATAACCAACCTCCTTACAGTTTCATCTGCATATTATGCTTATTTTGAATACAGCGAGGTAATTGCGTAACACACATGAAATGTCAATCGACCGCAAGCCTGTCATTTTGACAGTACAGCTACGTTCATTGCGTTATTTACGTTGTCGAGTGGACTAATTTTTCAAACTAAAGCAGCAATGGATTAGGTATATCCTTCAAAAGTCTCGGATTTTGATTGAAAGTGTGTTACGCAATTATGGTGCTGGTAAAATATACTACAAAAGAGAAAAAGCGATAAAAATGTTTGCTTCTAAATAATAAATGTGTATATTTACGCCGTTTGTTGTATACGTTCTTGATTTTATATATTTTTAGATAAAAACGAGTTTTCGAAATAGAATTTTAGTTCAATATCATCATTCTTATCAAATAATTTAATAACTTAAAATAATATAACAATTTTGTTTATAACGAGATTTTTGTGGTCCACTATTCCAATATTTATTAGTTAAAATATAATATTTTTAGTCAAAAACAGAATATTGTCACAAGTAGTAATAATATATAGTACGTAGTAACAACGAGAAGATTTTATGAGGCGAAACTTCTTTAGGAAATGCGTACGCGTCCCATACAAAATCGTTGTTTTCTATGGACAAAAGCCGAACAGAGCTGAAGAAGTGTAGTTAGTCACTTAGGCGCCCTTTGCGCGCTTTCTGAACAGTGAAAGAGCCTGAACCGTCACGCTCAGGTCGGTGACGCTGAATCGGGTATACTCGGCTCCAGTCGGTCGGTGACGCTTACTCGCGTTTACTCGGCGCAGAATCGAGTTTACTTGGCGCGAAATCTGGTATACCTACTCGTCTATAAGCCAACCGTACCTTATTATTTATTTATTACTGTGATTGCCCGTGACATCACAGCGGGCCGGCCCTATCAGAATACCAGCGCTGCGACATTTATTTTTAAATGTCAAAGCATCATGCTGAGATAGGAGCCTTCTGGCCTCGTATAGGACTTTCGGTTTCATTTGACCTTTTATTAATTTTTTTTTAAATATAATTTGTTCTATTTTTATTTTTAACTGTGTTTAGTTTAGTTTATAATCCTGTACGAGTCGCAATAAATACTTTTTCTTTCTTTCTTTAACCGCTTAACTGAGACGTTGCCTGAGGTAGCAGGGCGGTGCGGGAGGGGTGCGGTGACATGCGAGAGCTCAGTGATTCGTCAACTTGTGACAACTATCTTACCCTCCCGCACCGTGCAGCTACCCCAAGCAACGTCTCAGTTAAGCGGTCGGCTTAGAGTCGTAACTTTTCAATTCTATAGCGTGGTCATAAGCACACACCCACCCTCTTTATAATGTTGCTCGTTGACACTTCGCAAAAATGGCTATTTTGATAGCTTTCTTTACGAGTTTGTTTACCATGATATTTTTGGAACGGAGTTCCTTAACGCGGCTCGCGGTAGGACTTGACTGGTAGGAATCGTCAGGCTGAAAAAGCGTTAAGTAACCCCTCTTTCTATTATATCCGAGCGTATGTCCGTACGAATATTGCGACAATATTGGGTCCCCCGACTGCACACGTATTTTTCTAGATGTTCTGTCCTAAAGGTTACCAAACTGCGATACGATAGTTTGGTACCTGCTCAATCAACTCGTCGTTACTACATAAACTAGACTTCGTAATTCCTTTACCTCTTAAAACAACAATTCCCAGTAAATTGAAACTTCAGTAAGGTTGAAAATATCTAACAGTCACATGTACAAAACGATGGCCTGAGGGACAGAAAACAATTAAAGTGCTACAAAGGCCTTTTGCGCCTGAATTTCATTGACAGGGGAGCGTTGTTGACAAACATTTGTGAAATTGTCACAGAAATTGTATTGACAAAACATGATAACAAGGCCACACAATCAGCCTATAATGTTCCCACTGCTGGGACACAGGCCTCCTCTTTTCGAGAGGAAGTGGGCTGTAATCTACCACGCGGGCCCAGTACGGGTTGGTAGATATCACATGTCTTCGAATTTTTGGTTCTAGGACATGCCGGTTTCCTCACGATCTTTTCCTTCACAGTTTTGAGAGTAGTGGTGATGAAATTATTTACACAAAGTAAAGCCTGACTGGGTTCGAACCTACAACTCGTAAGCTGCGGCCTTTACCACTGGGCCACCACTGGTCACGCGCCAAAAGAATTAGACTTTCAATTTTTAAGTGATAAAACAATTACCAAGTCTTATATAAAATTCAACAAAAAACATAAGAACGTTACTCCCAAACGGCTTCTCTTTAAAATTACCAGTTAGCTTTCAAGAAGTTGATAAGCCCATTGGTGGAGCCATCGTGGCTCGATACGGGCGTCTTGTCCTGCAGTTCTGGTTCAATCGCCTTGGCGAGCTGCTTGCCGAGCTCGACGCCCCATTGGTCGAAGGAGTTGATGTCCCAGATCACTCCTTGGGTGAAGATCTTGTGTTCATAGAGAGCTGTGGATGGTAAGAATAAGAAAATATGAAAATTGCTGGGTGAGGCGAAAGAATAAGCCGCACGGGAGATTTTTTTTATCGCGCATAGAGTTTTCAACTCTATGTATTAAGCCGAGCATTGAGAATGCATCGTAGCGTGAAAGTTTGTATGGATGGTTGAATGTTTGTTACTCTTTCACGCAAAAACTACTGAACGGATTTGGATGAAATGTGGCACACACGTGGTTTATAACCAGGATTAACATATAGATATAGGATTAACTCTTTATCCCGCTATTCACGGGGCGCAGCTAGTTAATAATAATTTTATAATAACGTACCAATGAGAGCTCCTAGAGTGAAGGGCGTGACTTTCTTGACGACGATGGAGTTGGTGGGGCGGTTGCCCTTGAACACTTTGTGTGGGAGGATCTTAGCGACCGCGTCCGCCGCCATGCCTGACTTCTCTAACTCAGCTTTAGCCTGGAAACAGTCAAAAAAGTTTGTTATTAAAAATTTTCGTTGATTTTTTTTTTAAATCAGCTGTTTCATAGTAAAGTGCAATACCTACGCGGCCGCGGTCAAAATGTAAGTAATAGCTATTTTTTTTTTAAATAATCAACAAAAAATTTCAAAGCAGAGGATTTCAGAATCATGTAAGTACTGAATCCATAGTAACAGAATGCGAATTCTAGTAATTTAAAACGTTCAAAATCTAGTCGCAGTCTCATCTCGGCGACAAACAAATGTCAAAAACTTTGACAGATTGAGACAGATCAGACTGTGAAGGTTCTTAAAATTACGAGAATTGCTCCTCAGGTTGCTCGTTGATGTCCCTGCCACCCTGTATTTAATTAACGAAAAAGACACTAGCGTTGACCACTAAGGGTCAGTTCACACCGAGACACGACGCGACGCGACGCTGCGCGCACACTTTAAAACGACCTACTGCACCGCGCAACGTATTCTGAACTCTCACAATGCAATGTGTACCTTTTCGTGTAGAAAATAAAGTATATTTTGAGTCACTCTTTTAAAGTGTGCGCGCAGCGTCGCGTCGCGTCGCGTCTCGGTGTGAACTGATCCTA
Source organism: Apamea monoglypha (assembly GCA_911387795.2). Classification (NCBI taxonomy): domain Eukaryota; kingdom Metazoa; phylum Arthropoda; class Insecta; order Lepidoptera; family Noctuidae; genus Apamea; species Apamea monoglypha. The sequence continues at coordinate 5,097,188 of OU426935.1, read as the reverse complement.
AGGCATTGACATAGTTATGTTGTAAAAAGTTGGTTTCACACGTCAAAATACCACTGTTCATATGCTTAAAAACAAATGCTGTATAAACTTGACAAGTTCAACGCCATGTAGAATAAAAAAAATCACAATTATTTCTCTACAGCACGAGTTTTTCTCGTACTCATACCGACACGAGACACGACTCACCTCGTCAGAAGACTTGCCCTTCATGAGCGCTTCAGTCTGCGCCAAAAAGTTGGCAAGTAAGATCTTGTGGTGCACTCCGTTTGAGATCGGGTTGTGCGTCTGCGCGGGAGCGATGAAGTCACACGGGATCAGTCTGTGGGCAAAACATTATGATCATGTTTAACCGACTTCAGATTTTATTTTTAAAGCTATCGTCGATGTTGTGCAACTACTCGCCTATTCATGAGGAAGCAATTTTCTTCAGTCTACCGCGCCCCCTTATACAGCTATAAAAAAAGGGCGCGGTAGACCGAAGGGAAGATGGCGAAGGAGCCCTGAGACAGCTCTCAGGGCTCCAGTCTTGCGATATCCGTCCACAGCTTTGCAGGTGTTGGAAGGAATGTGGGGGCGTTGCTTGGGAGTGGAAGACATAAGGGTAAAAAAAAGTTATCTATACTGCGTTCGCGATTTGATTGCCAAACATGTAAACAAATTTGAGTTTTTGGAAAAGTTACTTTAATTCTTACAAAATAAAGTTCAGTTTAAACTTGACTACAACTTCAAACATTTTTATGACTTTTTCAATAGTAGTAGTCATTCTGAAATCAACTTAATTTACACTACAATATTGTTGATATTTGTTTAAATGGAATCAACATCAATACGAAACATGAATTTGGATAGACCTTATGTAACTGACCTGGTGCCCTGGTGTATCAGCTGGTAGAAGGCATGCTGTCCGTTGGTTCCGGGCTCACCCCACACGATGGGTCCGGTGCTGTAGTCCACTTGGGCTCCGGAACGGGTGACATATTTGCCGTTACTCTCCATGTCACCTTGTTGGAAGTATGCTGCGAATCTGTCCGGAAAAGATAAAAATATAAAACTTCAAACTTCATTTTTCAACAACATTTTACGGCCCTTGGGCGATTTTGTAGCCTTTTAATACGACTTGAAAAGAGAAGAGTAGTTTTGTATTTAATAAAGTATTTTATTTGAAAATAAAAAAACAAATCTTTCAGTCAGTTAGTAGAGTCTTTTAGTTTGTCGCATCTAGATTAATTAATAATGTTTAGGGTAGATTTTTCCAAGGCCAGATAATTTTATCGGAGGAATAATTTTGAATTTTTGGCAGTTCTACCATACAAAAACTGTCAGACGTCAATTTTATTCCACGAATCAAAATTATCTGTCGATTGAAAAATCAGCCCTTAGTCTGCTATAAAAGGCAAGGCAGCCAATGTTCTAAGATAATATTTACACACCAGACTTTCTTTTTTTTAATTCATACTATAATAAGTAGGTATATTAGGTAAGGTTAACGTTCCCACTGCTGGGACACGGGCCTGCTCTCTGTGAGAGAGAGTGGGCCATAATCCACCACGCGAGCCCAGTGCGGGTCGGCAGATGTCACATGTCTTCGAATTTTTGGTTCTTGTACACGCCGGTTTCCTCACGATGTTTTCCTTCACCGTTTTGAGAGCGGTAGTGATGAAATTATTTACACAAAGTAAAGCGCCTGTCTGGGTTCGAACCCACGACCTACAAATCGTAAGTCAGGGCCGTTACCACTGGGCTACCACTCCTATAACGAGTACTAACGCAAAACTTGTTTATTGTTGTTGCTTTAATTCGGCAAAAAAAAAAAACTTTTTACATGAAAAAGGGTAGTGACACGAACGAACGAACGTAATATTTTTTTTATATCCTATAACTCTAGGTTTATATTCTATAAGTAAAAATAATACAAAAAGTTCTAGAATATGTGGTGCAAAAATGCATAGTTTCGAAGATATTTTATTTTATTTATTTTATTTTATTGTCTTTGGGTGGCTTACAGCTATTAAATACAGAAGTAAAATATGTGTGTCTGCGTAGGTATCTAAGTTTCATTGATAAATACGATTAATTCATTTTCATACAAACCAATCATTCATATTTAAAGCTAAGAAGATGCGACGTTGTCGTATTTCACGTAAGGGTGTTTTACATTAATAAGCGTGACTTTGTCGAATTATTTTGTATGAAAAATGAAAACAAAAAAAAAAAAAAAAATAATAATTCATATATGCCAGTTGATTCTTTGATATGGTCTCATTCATACCCTAGAATTATGGGATGTCAAAAAAACACCTTGTATAAAATGGATAGTTTATTTACCTGTGCAAATACTGGTCATATGGCAACATCGCGTGCGTCTCAGCTCCGTAGAAGTTCGAGTACCACACGCCAAGCAACGCCAAGATAACAGGGGCCTGAAAAAAAAACCTTCAGTTAGCTATGCATATGTCGCAGACAACTGGTTTAATTAGCCGTTTAGTTAACCGCCTAGCCTTTTAACTAAACGGCGGCGGTTCAACTAACGTCATTATATTATAGTTTAGGTTGGAACTGTAACCAATCACGTGCGAGCCGAATTGGTCGCAGTAACTAAGTCAGGGGGTCTACTACGAAGTGCAAAGTGCGAATCATCGGATCGGACCGACACATGGCCGAACCGAATATTATTGAAAAATGCACCATCGGGTCGGGACCATAGTCAATATTCGAAAGAGTGTAGGAGTGTAGGATCGGGACCGACCGAACCAAATAGTAACTTTTTAGCAGGAAACCCTTAATCAAATAGACGACCTTTTCGATTCTTCCGACAGCTGTTTGCTGTCGGGGACCAGGCAAATCAGGTTCTCGAAAAGTGTCATTTTCGATACGATAGCCTGTCGGATGGTTGTAAATAGCTATGCTGGTCGGTAAGTTATTATAGCGAAATGTGGTAAAAAAAATAGTTACACATACAATCGTAAAAAATAGACCTACGCCATTGGCCTCTAGAGCGCCACAAAAGACCAAACATACATACACAGCTGATAAACACATTACCCTATAGTATGAGGAACAGGGTGTAAAGTTCACTCAACTTCCATAGAAAAGGGAGGATCCTCCGATCAGACGGGTGTCGTGTCTGGTGGGCAACTGCCCGACGATTGATGTCAGGACGTTGTATATATGCTAGTTGCGCGGTAAACTCTGCTTGCGCGATGCAGGATTTTGCGTGAAGTCGTGTGATGCGTAGTTCGAATGTGGCGTTTGTAGATACCGCTACATATTTTTGACATTGATTGTCGCTGATATGCGATTGCTACGGAACACCTCCGATGATGATGTACAGGCGCCAGCACATCAAGTTACTACAAACTTGACAGATTACAGTAGCTTTGAGCGTGAGCGTTGATGTGCTGGCGTCTGTAAACATAATTTATGAGAGTGCTTTAAAAAAATGTTTAAAATATTCTTACGTTCTTCTCAAGCGGCGCGGTGGTGAAGTGCTGGTCCATGAAGCTGGCTCCCTCCAGCAGCTTCTCGAAGTTATCGTAACCGATGTACAGCGAGATTGACAGGCCGATAGCTGACCACAGCGAGTACCTGCAGGATTGAAAATATTGGTGACAGTTATCGATATGAGATTAATTTTTTTGCACTTCCCGTCTACTATTTTTTTAATACTAAAGACTTTAAGCTTAAAGACTCATGAACCTTATCAATCGAGTCTTTAATAATAATAATCTAGTCTTGAATAATATAATAAAATACCTATATTACAATAGATAAAAATAATGAAAAATAAAGCAATGACAGGTAAATTAATTATGTGATAGATATGTCGCAGCCAACTGGTTAAATTAGCGTTTAGTTAACCGCGTGGCCTTTTTTTTTAGATACATGGTGCTCACAAATTTACAAATATTATAAAAGTAAAGGATTTTCCTATAATTTCAACGAATATAGCAACATGTTTTAATTGCTTTCAGATTCCAGACACAGGCTGATTGTTAAAAAAAAAGTGTAAAATACTATCGTACCTGCCACCGACCCAGTCCCAGAATCCGAACATGTTGGCAGCGTCGATGCCGAAAGCCGTCACCTTCTCAGCGTTCGTCGACAGAGCCACGAAATGCTTCGCTACCGCTGACGGCTAGAACACGATTATGTTAGTGATCCTCTTCTCCTCGATGGCAAATGGTTTAAATATTTTCGGCCCAAAATTCAGCTGCGCGAACTCCGCTCACTCACGCAGTCATAAGGGGGTCTACTACGAAGTGCAAAGTGTGAATGATCGGATCGGAACGACACATGGCCGAACCGAATATTATTGAAAAATGCGAAAAAAGTTCTGATTGGCTTAGTTGGGTCGGGACCATAGTCAATATTCGAAAGATTATAGGAGTGTAGGATCGGGACCGACCGAACCAAATAGTAACTTCGCAGCAGGAAACGGCCGAACATTCGGCCGATACCACTTCGGAGTAGTACCCCAAGCAAGATCATTAACGGCCGAACCCAATAACCTATTCAGTTAAAGACATCGCTAGTGGTGGTAGCCAGTATAATAATATCCTACTAATATTATAAACGTGAAGGAAGTGAAAGTTTGTATGGATGGATGGATGTTTGTTACTCTTTCACGCAGAAACTGAAAGGATTTGGATGAAATTTGGCACACAGATGGTTTATAACCAGGATTAACACATAGGATACTTTTTATCACGACATTCCCACGGGATCGAAACTTATGCGTGTGAAACCGCGGGGCGCAGCTAGTATAATCATTCAGATCGCTACTGATATAGATTATTGGGACGTTAAAACCAGAGATAGACAGGTTTTCCTACCTCCATTTTGCCAAAACTGATGATAGACCTATATATTGGGTTCGGCCGTTAGTGCACAGGTGCACAGGTGATGCGGCGCAGGATGGAAGGTGGGCCATTGTCTGTGGGGAGGTGCCGCATACGCACTTGAGACCTGAGCCGTCCGTGAACCCCCATCTGTGGAGATTGTCTTTGCTCCGGCCGACGGGTTCGAAGTCTATTTAGAGATTTCCATGTCGATCACGGTAACGCGTGTCCAAGCAGAAGGCTCTCAGATGGTACGATAAAATTGTCAGGGGGTTTATTATTAGTATAAATCCCCTGACAATTTTAGTGATGAGCTGAACTTATAACATTTTCTATAAGGAATTCGGTCAGTTGGACACACAAATTGAGATAACATTAGGACTTACATCCTTAGCAGCCTCCAAGAACCAGGTCTTAGCTGAAGTAGCGTTGGTGATGGTCTCCTGCGTGGTGTAGGTCTTGGACGCGATGATGAACAGCGCCGTCTCAGGGTTGAGGCGCTTCAGAACCTCGGCCATGTGGGTTCCATCGATGTTAGAGACGAAGTGTACCTGCCATAGAAGTTATGTGATGAAAAATTGACTATATATTTTTTGTAAAGTTAAAAGGACAATGCTCATGGATGTATGGAATCCCGTACCATGCTGCATCAAAGTAAAACATTGTTTTTTATAGACAACTCTTAACATATTAACTCCTACAAAAGTTCTTTTTGTAAACAAAACCCGGGTTTCGGAGATTAAAAAAAAAAACATCGAAATAACCTGAAAGCTGGCGGCCAGTATTGCTCTAAAAAAATGATAATCGTTTAAATAAAAATTCTATTCTATTTTATTCTAGCTATTTTGAATTAATGTAGAATCGGCAAAGTATAATTTTTTTACATGTTTTTTGAAAGACGTGATCATGACACTTTCAAAATTCAACGTTATATTAATCACATCATTTGAAACGGAATGTCGTGTAAAGGGAATGCAACAAAATCAACACTTTTTTACTTTAAATTAAATTCCCTGTTCAAAAATCAAATCCCCGACGCGTAATGTCGTAAAAAAATAATAAGAAAAGCTGGTGGTCAGTATTGCTCTAAAAAAATGATAATCGTTTAAATAAAAATTCTATTCTATTTTATTCTAGCTATTTTGAATTAATGTAGAATCGGCAAAGTATAATTTTTTTACATGTTTTTTGAAAGACGTGATCATGAAACTTTCAAAATTCAACGTTATATTAATCACATCATTTGAAACGGAATGTCGTGTAAAGGGAATGCAACAACATCTACATTTTTTTACTTTAAATTAAATTCCCTGTTCAAAAATCAAATCCCCGACGCGTAATGTCGTAAAAAAAAATATGAAAATTATTACTATAATATTTTGATCTTGATGCATGAGACTTTTGGTCATTGTCCTTTGAAGGCTTCAGTAATTGATTTAAGGTTTTCCCAATTTGACATCGAAACATAGCCCATAGGGATCTCTTCGAAACATAGGAGTCTTAGCATTATGCTGAGCGATGGCCGTTTTGCGTGGATATGACGCATGTTTACCCCCAACTTGTTATAAAAAAATGCAGGATATATCTTGCACTCAGTTCTAACAAATTGTTGTGTAAAAATAAAAAGCGTTTTTTTATTACATAATTGTAAAGCGGTGCTTACCAAAGAGATTTAAGACTAATATTTGAATGTGGCTATGTAATAACAGCTGCACGGGTAGATCTATCAAGTTAAGCTACGCTTGCCGCGGTTGGTCGGTGGATGGGTGACTATCTTTACATACCGAGACCCCTCCGTGCCTCGGAAAGCACGTTAAGCCGTTGGTCCCGGCCTTACTCCGTGGTCCCGCCTGTCATTCGTGGATCTTTGACAGTCGTTACGAGTCGTCAGAATACCGAAAGTCGGACAATCAGTCTTACCAAGGGGTATCGTATTACCCAGTAACCTCCTGGGTTGTGGAGGTCAGGTAGGCAGTCGCTCCATGTAAAATACAGGTACTCAGCTGCATCCGGTTAGACTGGAAGCCGACCCCAACATAGTTGGGAAAAGGCTGGACAGATGATGATGATTTGAATGTCTTTGGTGCTCCTTAAGTAAATACAATAATTACCTTGAGATGGTTGGCGTAAGGTTTGAGCGCCTCGGTGACCATCAGAGGGCCGAGGTCGGAGCCACCGATACCAATATTGATCACATCAGTTATTGTTTTGCCGGTGTACCTGGACAATATACGACAAGTGATTCTCTTTTACATACTTTACAACACGGATTTATTAATGAAGGGGTAGGTAGAAGTGTGAAGTAAAATTACATAATAACAATTATGTTTATGCTTCTCTATAAGCATAAACATAATTGTTATTATGTAATTTTATGTATGAGAAACAAGGTGTAAATTTCAATCATCCTCCATAGAAAAGGGAGGATCCTCCGACCAGACGGGTGTTGTGTCTGGTGGGCAACTGCCCCACGAATGATGTCGGGATGTTGTATATATGCTAGTTGCGCGGTAAACTCTGCTTGCCGAATACAACGTCCCGACATCAATCGTCGGGCAGTTGCCAAAATGCGCGGTCAAAACGTATGGAACAGCAAACATTTTTTTTTTATAACCGACCAAAATTTTCAATGCATTGATAGACCATGACCTGGATTAAGACATAGTATACTTTTTATCCTGATATTCCTACAGGATCGAGGCTTATGCGGGTGAAAACGCGGGGCGTATTACAATATCCAGGATCCAAAAAGCTTGTGTCAGTAGAAGACTGTCGGCTAGTGTGATCAGCAAGAGCCGACAGCCGGTCAACAATAAAACTGTCGTGTCAGTTCGACCTCATGTGAACTTGTCTATGCTTACCCTTTCCACTGTCCACTGATTACTTGACCGGAGAACTCCTTCATATGTGCGAGCACCGCGTTGACGTCAGGAGTGACGTCCTTGCCTCCCACCAGGATGGGACGGTTCTGTCGGTTGCGGAGAGCGATGTGCAGCACTGCTCGGTCTTCAGTGAAGTTTATCTTTTCACCTGGTGGTTAAGAATGTAAGTTAAGCTACAAATTTTGTTGTTATATTTACACCGTGTTCTTCACGTTATCGTTAAACTTTGGCAAACGCTTCTAAAGCTTTTGCAAATCAAATCTAACAAAAGAAGTAGTGCTTAAACAGGCTTTGTTACAAAGGTATTTGTAATTTCATTTCAATCAATGAGTTGATTGAAATGAAATTAAGAGTGATTGATTTGAGGCCTATCGCAGTCCTCTGCTGGACATAGGCCTCTTCCAGGCGCCACAATACCCTGTCCTCCGCCTTCCGCATCCAGTCCGTCCCAGCAACCTTCTTTAGGTCATCCGACCAACTAGCTGGGGGGCGTCCCACACTACGCTTGCCGATACGCGGTCTCCACTCCAGGACTCGGCTTCGTCGGTCGTCGTCCGCCGTCGTCGTCGTCGGTCTCTATGAGCTATGCAGTAACATAGCTCATAGATGGCCGGTGGAGCAGACGAAATCAAATTAAGACCCTTTCTAGTAAGAAAGGGTCTTAATTTGATTTCGTCTTTAATTTGGCCTATGTTGCCGCAAACATTGGAATCGCAAAGTAACGGCTAGTTCTGATTATTTAATATTTTGTTAGGACCACTACAACTAGCGTATATCCAAATTTGCAGCTTCGAAAGACCTGTGCTAACTTTGCAGCACTCGAAAAGCCGCGAAATATTTTGGTATTCTCAATGTAAGTCCTAAACTATGCGTTTAAAAGAAACAAAACGTATACGTTTTAAAGTAGACTAAAATTGCTACAATTTGAAATTAGAACCAGCTCTGTAGGTTCAATACTTACCGAGATACAGCTCTCCAAAAATTTACAACAAAAGATTTTTATAGAATAGCACCGCTGGCCCAGGTTGACGGCGCGAATTTTCAGGCTGAATCAGACAGTTTTTATGAACCGTCCACGAAACGTTCAAAATGAACAATTCTAACCAAGCATTACTGGTCCTTACCGGACGGCGAGCTACCCATTGCCGCGTTCCCAAACCCACGCCTATGGTGGCCGAGAATCGGCTCTCAATTCTCGACGCCTAGGCCGTCTCCTGCGGCGACTAGGGGCGTGAGGGCGCAGTCCAAAGGGTGGATTTTCGAGCTACAGGAAAGCGTTCTTAGGAGACTATCCTTAACTTTTTGAGTAATTGCTAACTCTATTCACAGATTTTTTTTACAGCCAGCTAGAAAAACGTCATTTCTGATGTTTTATTTTAACAATGCTAATTGATGCAGTTTCGTATAAGGATAAAAATACTACTTTATGGGACCAAAGAGATAGGCAGTTGCTTCATGCGTAGGCTGGAAGCCAACCCCAATTGGGAAAAAGGCAAGGCAATTGATGATGTTGACTGGACCAAAGAATATCACAAACACAAAAAAAAAATCCTGTCTTCATTCCAATGCATAATGGTTTAAAAATTAACATTACTATGTGAAGTGCAAATACCTGAGAACATTGCATCTCTGGCCTTCTCCACATTCCTGCTCTTAGCGAGGTTGAGGAGCAGCCCCCACAGCTGTTCATTGATGCGGTTCTTGGAGTAATCCAGCAGGATCTCTCCGTCATTCGGAGTTGGGATGCGGAGACTGAATTCATAATAATAATTTGAGAAAAATATTGTTCATGTTTAGTGCTTATAAGTAATATGTATCTTTAGCAGCTATATTTTTTTTTACCCATTCTATATCTTTTTCCATACCAAAGACAATTTCTGATTCATGTTAAAAAGTATAAAATTATATACCTAAATATATAAAATATTTATGTATATGTATGCAGTCAGAATGATTTTTTTTAATATAAATTTTTAGTTAAAGACTAAGTTTTAAAACCAAAAATGTTTTGAATTTTTATTCATGAAACTCTACTGTGTAACCTACACCAATTTAATAGTGATTTTATGTATAAATATTGACTAAGTATGCAGAGCTCAGAATAAATTACATCATAATCAACCTATAATATTCCAACTGCTGGGACACAGGCCTCCTCTCTTCTAGAGGGAGTGGGCTATAATCTACCACACGGGCCACCACTGGTCTCTGAATAAATTACATGAAATATTCATAATTATATAATTGAAACAATTTCATTAATAAGTGGCATAGAAAGGCTTAAGTATATTTTTTTAGCAACACAGAATAATATAAATGAAAATAACTGATTATTATCTATACACAATAACTTGATAAATCAAGGTGACATACAATTGTATCGTGAAGTAAACAATTAATAATTTAAATGTCATTGCTATCAAATTATAACACAAAAAAAATGACAACTGTACATGCGCGACCTTTACAAGAACTTAAAGTCGATGATATAACTTTACGAAACTAATCGAAACACAGAACAATAGCTTATTTAATCAATTAAATATTAATAGGACTATCAAATAACTTAAAAACCGACACGTTTTTATTTATATTAGCAATAGAAAACACGATAAAAAGCTACAAACCTGAATTTGTTGAAGCGATCGGCATCTTGCTGGAATAATTGCTGAATATTTATTTTGTCCGCGTTAGCATCGTAGAACTTTTGGATTTCCACGTATGCTGGGTCCTGTCTCAAATTAACTTTAGGATCCATGATTTTCAGTGAAATTGAATAGGTTCCACGCGAGCGGCCGCTGAATAACTGTATTGTTCTTGATAACAAACGTCTTTTTGACATTTCAATGTTATTTGAAGGTTATTCGCGTTTTGTTTTTAGTCTCGCATTAAAAAACTTTCTGCCGTTTTCTTGAATGTAGGGTAACGTTAGAAAACAGAAATAAACTTGTAACAGCATACTATTAGTTATTCTGTAGTAATAGGTAATTAAAATAAGTACTTCAATTATTATATAATCTTTTTTTATGTTTACCTTTTTTACAAGACTGCCGTTGATTTAGGGGGCATGAGTGGGCCAAACGAGACTATTGAACATGGGTTCTGGTTCAATGCTATTGACTTATTGTGCCTTTCAATTAGGAACAGGGGCGCAGCTACCGGCCGTATAAGCGTATCAATGATACGGGGTGCGGGCCAAAACTCAAGCTCTTGCATTCATTAAGTTAAATCACACGTTAGTGGTAGTTCAAAGTTAAAAGAAGTTTATTAACTATTTTCAAAAATCATCTACATACACGTACTTTGACAGCAGTTATCTCACAATTTCACTATTGACATTAAGCGTACAAATTACCAGGGAAGACATCTTCATTTAATCAGCTATCTAACGAGGTACAAAAATTAAAATAATATTTAAAGGTGCCAATAAAACAGTCGATAATGCTGGCAAAGGTCGAATTTGCCAATTGCTGAAATATTAAAAAAATGTGTGATAATTGAATTACATAATTAACTGGTTAATGTTATCCCTTTACCTTCTCACCTCCCAGCAATCATTCCTACTTCGTGTAACCATTGATGATTCATGATTTTAAGTGTTACCAGTGTAATAAGGACGAAAGTGTAACAAGTTAAAATAAAACAATAATAAATTAAACTTAACTTTTTATTATAATCACGTGTAGTTATAATCATTGAAACTTGACAAAAAATAAACGTTCCTATATATTTTGTTCGACCCATATAATTATTAAGACACCATTAATTACGACTTCTCACCGCCATTTACATTTTCTTTATATTTTTCGTCAAGTTTATCTAATATAATTAAGTTAGTATAATCATTATATTGTTGAACTAAGATCTAAATACAAAACTGATGAATTCTCATATTTATTTAAACATTTCTTCGATCAACATTTCATTGTACAGAAACCGGCACATAAAGCTACCCGAAACTGTCAAATTTTCCCAATCAACTTTGAACCTAATAGCTTCAGCGATAAAGTTGAAAATCTATTCAAGAAATTTGACAGATTGTAGTAACTTGATGTGCTGGCGTCTGTACAATACAGCCGATGTCTCGAGGCCGGTCGTAATATATGTTCTCCGAACTTCCGCGCATGTTCTCTCAACTCACATTTGCCTCATGTCACCATTCAACATCTGCCCAGCCTTTTTCCAACTAAGTAAGAATGTTGGGGTCGGCTTCCAGTCTAACAGGATGCAGCTGACTACCAGTATTTTACATGGAGCGACTGCCTATATGACCTCCACAACCCAGGTACTGGGTAATACGATATCCCTTGGTAAGACTAGTTGACCTGACCCGCAAAAGACTGTCGAAGATCCACGAATGACAGCCGGGATCAACGGCTTAACGTGCTTTCCGAGGCACGGAGAAGTCTTGGTATGTGAAGATGTTCACCTATCCACAGACCAATCGTAGCTTGATCTGATCGATCAATCCGTGTGGCTGTTATTACTTAGCCACAAGCCCCTCCCGCCTCATGTCACCATAGGGTTCCTAAAAAATGGTACTGCGCAGCCTTCTGCGCAAAGTTCGGACCGGCCATGATTCATCGGCCGTATTGTGTAGTCGTTGCAAAAATCACGAGTGCGCACGATATAGGACTTTAACGTCATTTCTATAAGGTTCAATTTGCAATGATCGACACGCTCTCGTGAAATGCATCAATTCTATCATATTATTATCCTCTAATATCATGGATTATTTAAGTAAATATTGATAGTAACGTCATTTTAATACATAGTTCTAACAAATGATATAATTATAATATTTTAATTTATGTTTCAAATTGATAAATTGCGAGATTCTGATAAGACTGCCATATCAGTTCTTTGTTAAGAATTAAAATAATGAAATAAATATGAATAATAAACATCAAATAATAATTGAAGAAATAAAATAGAAAAATAATGATTGAATAATGAATTTTTGAACATGGCAATCAGATCTCATCGCGCGAAAAAAAACTGGCTTCCATATTTTAAAAAGTCGATTACATTACTAAGCTAATATTTTAATTAATTATACAATTCTATAAATGACAAGTTATTATTAATAATGCAAAACAAACAAAAGAAAAAATTAAATATAAATTAGAAAAATAAAAGTAAGTATTTTTTTTTATTGCTGATCAAACGTTTATCAATTCATTTTTTGCCCTCCAACTAATTTATTTCAGGTCATTCCCACCATTTTACGGCTGGGTCTAAACCAACGGCTTTCGCTTCTAAAAACCAGTCATCTCAATTTTTGAGCAAAACTTTTACTACTAATAACAATTTATTTGTCTATGAAACATTAGATTTTTATATATTTTCTTCCCCTTATTCAATGCCATATCATAAATTATTTATTTGCCGTACTGGCCAGCGGGGTAACTGCGTAACACACTAACAGTAGCAATCGCTTTCATTTTGACAGTTAAACCATATTCATTGCGTAATTTACGTTGTTAGCAGACAAACTTTTCGAACATATGCAGCAATGGATTAGCAATATCCTTCAAAATGATTCAGATTGTGATTGATAGGGTTACGCAATTAGGGTCCTGGCTCCGCTTGCCAACTAGAACCCAGATCATATAGGACTTTATTTCTAAAGGTACATCCACACCGCGAGCATTCGTTCGTGAGCGTTCGGCAAGCGATATCAGGCGCTTTACTTTATGTTCGGCATCTTTCACTCGATGTGAAACGTCTGAACACAAAACAAAAATTGTTTTTGCGTTCAGTTTTGAGTTGAGCTGCACGATTACTGACAAATGCGTGCACTAACTGTACAGGTCCACTCAATCTAAGTGGTTCTTTCATCAGTCTACATGGTCTTCACATGATCTGACCAAGATTATGTCTGGACTTGAAACGAGACTTTGACCTCTTGAGTTTGTTTCGGCCTCTCTTCTGAGTAGTCAGATAGGAAACGCCGACCTCATCTAGTTTTAAAATATGACTGACGTGTAAAAGTGTTGTGCAAACCTAGTTACAGAAATAAAATCATTTATCGATGTTGGATTTCGGCACTTGGCATCTTTCACTCGCCTACCGAATGATGGGCAGATGAAAGTTCATTCCTATATAATTTTGTCGGAGTCGTGTGATCCTAAAATGAAACAAAAATTAACGTCTAACGCTTTAGCAATCATTCAAACGTTCGAGCTTTGGCCGTCGCAACGCACAAATGCTCGCAAAAGTATATTAGTGAACGAATGCTCGCGTACGAATGTTCGGGATGAGAAGTACCTTGTTAAATGAATTCATTTTTGCTAGCATGTTCGATGTTGAAGGCATATAAAATGAATGTTTTAGTCCGATGTGAAAAACTACATAGTGTTTTGATTTTTTGAAAATACTTAAACCTTTTTAGTCAATTTTAAGGACTCAAATTTGGCATTCTATGCTCAACACGAGAAATATTTCAACTCATTTACATTTTCACATCTATCCTTTTCAAAAGTATTAATCCAATTCGTTCAGTCCCATCCTACCATACTCAAAAGAACCTTATAACATCGTAGTAAGGATATATTTCCAATAATTGTCGCTCTAAAAGATGTTAGTAATCATACTTCAATTGTTTCTTCAGTCCCAGTCCCGTCTTGTCAAGCTAAAACGCACCTTACTACAGCTTGCTTGCTACACCAAAACAAACCTTTTACAGCGTGATAAAGACGCGTTTTCTATGAAGCGCCACGCCGACAGCGAGCCAGATAAGCATGGCGGTAGCGTGTGTGGCCAGGAGTTGACCGTGAGTGGGAGAGGGGAGCGCCCAGTGGAAGGGGAAGTTGCGTTTGAGGAGTTCACTTCCGATGTAGAGGAAGAGGGCGTTTTGACCTGTAGGAAAGTAAAGATAAAAGTAAATGATTTGATGACAGTATCTAGAACAAAGGCAAAGGCCTCCCTCCACTCCTTCCATGAGCCCCCGCGTCCTCATTCCAGTTTTGACAGAACCTATCCAGCTCGTCCCGCCGGCTCCTACGTGGTCTGCCGTGACCTCGCCTCGCTGTCTCAGGGCACCAGTTCTATGCTATTTGGGCCCACAGTTTGTCCGGCATGCGGCAGACATATCCTGCCCAGTCTCATTTAAGTTGGGCAGCCTTTTTTTAACAATATATACTTTTTTTTTTGCTGCGCGTTGGAAATCCTCATGGACTGCCTCCATCGTGGGGATGACGGAGGGGTATCTTACCGGCTAAAACCACCGCGGTGGTCCACCTCTGCCTATGGCCGGGGGTGCGGGATTCGCATAAGCATTCAGCGCTAACAATAGATACCTAACCACGGTCATAATTCCCTAATTACTGCCTCAAGATCAGGGATTTGTCAAACCCTCATGGATAGGGACAGTGCCCCAAATTAGGGATCATTTGTAGTAATTATTGGCCTTATGCCCAAATTAAGGACATTGCACCCCAATAATAGGGAACTCATGCCCGAATCAGGGACGTAATTCCCAAAATAAGCTTAACTTACCAGCATAATACAGCGGCCTGCCTCCCCACTTAGTCTTGAGACCATCGACCATAGATTCTTGTTTATGGGTATGGGGCCTCCGTTCTTTGTGCTATTCTCACAGAGTACTGATGCTTAGTAGATAACAGATACCCATAGACACATAATGCCCCCAATTGTGGCCATACTGCCCCATAATCGAGTAAATAGTATCCCTAATGGGGTCATAGTCTCTCTGATTGGGGTCACGGGGTCCCTAATTGGGGCCATACTGCCCTATAATTGAGATAATAGTATCCCTAATGGGGTCATTGGGACTCTTACTAGGGCCATGGGGTCCCTAATTTGGGTTTGTAGCGTCCCTTATTTTAAGCTTAACTCACCAGCATAATACAGCGGCCTGCCTCCCCACTTGGTCTTGAGATCCACAATGAAGTACAGCGCAGCTTGTAAGAACAGCGCCATCGATGCCGTCACCAGACAGTACGACACCGACCACAGGTTCTTGTTCACGGGTATGGGACCTCCGTTCTTTGAGAACATGGATAGGGCTCCGCCGGCGATGCCGAAGATAAGGGACCAGAATACCCAACGCATTATGCGGGCCCTGTAACAATACATAATTACATATTAATAGAATATTAACTATTTTAATAGATATATATATTATATACAAGTACATAATAAAAAAAAATAAAGAAAAAGGCAGGAGCTCATTGGGCATTAAAAATTGGTCCACATCGCTGTCAATGGGATACGTGCCTAAAAGGCTGGCAGCATTACCACGTTGGATAGCAATGCTGATTCTTTGGGCTAAAAAGAGGCCAGCCCTCTGGGCCCGTGAAGAGTCAACCAACCGCTTGGCGATGTCACTCAGACCCCAAGGCCCTAACGTTTCATCATTCTCCTGCCCTCATCCCAATTTATTTGGGGTTAGCACAATCAGACCGTAATGTTCCCACTGCTGGGACACAGGCTTTCTCTCGGTGAGAGGGAGTGGACCGTAATCCACCACGCGGGCCCAGTGCGGGTTGCTTTGTCATAGAATTTTTTGGTTCTAGGACGTGCCGGTTTCTTTACAGTTTTGAGAGCAATGGTGATGGAAATAACTTACACAAAGTAAAACGCTTGTCTGGGTTCGAACCTACGACCTACAACTCGTAAGTCACGGCCGTTACCACTGGACCACCACTGCTCTCTTAGAGGTTATTAACAGAATATTTTGTTTAGAATAATGCAACGCTTATTATTTAATAAACAAATCTTTTTCTGTCGTGTGGTACAGACGCCAGCACATCAAGCTACTACAATCTGCCAAATTTCTTTAATCGATTTTCAACTTTATTAAAATTTGACAGTTTCGGGTAGCTTGACCTGCTGGCGTCTGTACATGTTAACCATAAAATAATATTTTACATAACGGGTTACGCTTCGAGTCTCTCTGAGAGATTGAATCCGTAACGAGGTGATCCGGCAGAGAACCAAAGTTGTCGACATAGCTAACAGAATAAGCAAGCTGAAATGACAATGGGCCGGCCATATTAGCCGTAGAACCGATGACCGCTGGCATAGACGTGTTCTTGAGTGGAAACCGCGAATCAGTAAACTTAAGGTGGGACGCCCTCAGGCTAGGAGGAGCGATGATCTTCGCAGGGTACCTGGTAGCAGCTGGATGAGAGTTGCCGAAACTTGAGTTGAATGGCGTGCAATAGGAGAGGTCCTATGTTCAGCAGTGGACTGCTATAGGGTGATGATGAATCCTTATTATTTAATAAACTAATCTTTTTTTATCGTGTGGTACATATTGACCATAACATAATATATTACCTAGCATGATTATAGGCCAGCATGATCCTCGTAGCGTGCGCGCCTGCCTGTACGACCAGCACTCCTGACAGAATGCCCAGGATGCCTTCAGGGTCGTGTGGGACAGTCGTCTGGTACATCTTGTGGAAAGTACCGCGTTGGTACAAGTGGGCCTCGCCTAGGACCAGCCTGAAACAGAAACACAGATTAAAATACATGTTTATCATAAGATTTTGATATCAAAGGGACAGATCACGAATCCCGTTGCACCGGTAAAATGTTTGCTTACAGGCTACTGCCGTAACTCGTCACGGTTTGTAAAACTATTAGTCACGGATAACGTTAGTAGATAAAGGAGATTGAAGATTTTTCTATATAGCCTGGCATACTACCATTTTGTATTTTTTTTTTTTCAGAATAGTGGCTATACCTTGACATAATATATTATTTATCATAACATGATTATTTCAAACATCTATGCAACAAGATGTACGCAATTTAAAAAAATATGGATGTCACGTGATCTACTTTGAACGTTAATATCTCGGAAACGTGATACTTTACGGGGTTTGGTTTTGTAATGTTTTCTGTTTGCATTGATGTCAGCTATCGATTTATTTAAGTATTATGCGTGGGCGCCATTTTGAAAAAAAAAAACGAAATGGCTGCCACGAATGAATGCCACGGACCTTCAAGGTCCTTAGCCCAACTCTGGGATCGAACTCATGATCTCACGGTGCAGTTATAAATAATGTAAATATAAACAGTACCTGTCTATGTAGCCAGCGATGCCTGCAGTACAGTTCTGCAGCGACACATTGCTGACAGCTGACAGGTGTAACCCTCCGGGGCCCATGTAGCCGCGAGGACAGCCAGGAGCGGGAACCAGCAGGGTTATGCACACCTGCAATTAAGAGTTCAATAGTTACGGTACTTTAACATGTTCAAGTAAATATGTTTTGGTTAATTTCTGGAAGATAACTTTATACAAATTCTGTTTTTAATTTATTAACCACTTCCTAGTGCTTTCGCTGGGAAGAAGAAATGGCGCAAGAAAATCCCTAGCAAGTGTTACAATTTATCTAGTAAAGTTTGTTGATGCGAGTTTTTATTTTATACTAGCTGCGCCCGGCGGTTTCACCCGCATAAGTTTCGATCCCGTGGGAATCTCGGGATAAAAAGTATCCTATATGTTAATCCTGGTTATAAACCATCTGTGTGCCAAATTTCTTCCAAATCCGTTCAGTAGGTTTGCGTGAAAGAGTAACAAGCATTCATCCACCCATCCACTTATAATTTAATCCGCATTTTCGGATTTACTACAGCGTAACACTTAAGATGCTTAAACATTGTCGCTAAGTGGCTATCGTACAGGAATTTTATCAAAATCATTTCGAAGAGTACGAGTAGAAATTGCATCGTTCAATTTTAAACCTTACCTGTATGGAAACAAGGACGAGTGTTGCCAACCATTGTTGCCAACCGGCTCTGATGTCACGGAATAGGGAACGACCTGGGAGAGAAGGAGACGAAATACATTATTTTATAGGTAAAAAACGGAGATAGTTCTATTACTTTGAAGGGTAAGTGGTCATAATTAGACTATTATGTCCCCACTGCTGGGACTCAAGCCTCCTCTCACAGAAATGGGCTGTTATCTACCACGTGGGCAAAGTGCGGGTTGACATAGATATCAAATTCCTTCGAATTTTTGGTTCAAGGGCATGTTGATTTTCTCTCACAGTTTTTAGGGCAGTGGTGATGGACCAGTCGATGTGGTGGCTTGGGTGAGGCATAGGCCTGCCCCAAGCATGGATTGCTGTGCATAGGTCCATAGTCGACGTCTTTTATGTTACACTAGCTTTCGCCTGCGGCTTCGCCCGAATGGCTATGTCCTTCCCTCGAATGCCTATGTCCTTCCGCAAGTTTCAAAGTATCCCCATACCAAATTTCATTAAAATCGGTACAGCCGTTTCGAAGATTAGTCGTAACAGACAGACAGACAGACAGAAAAAAATGTGTTTTTGTTAATAGCACCGTATATATACTTTCATATGCATTTTTGTAAAAAGCTGTTTGGACATTTGTTCAAATATGTTCCTTGTTGACTATTGTGCCAAGCAAATGCTTTGTTTTCTCTGTGCCTTTCGGCTGTATGATGACGTCAAGGTCTTACCTGGTGTAATATCCTGGCTGGTCCTCATAAAGGCGCACTCTAAAGCGCCCACGATGAAGTACATAGCTGCAAGTCGTTGTAGGACTCCGGGGAGTCGCACGTCTATCCAGGAGGAGTTAGCAGAACCCAGGATTATGCCGATCAGGGATAGCATTAGAGATCGCTGTGCCACCTGGGAAGGGATGAATAGCGTTAGTGGTCAAACTGACCCATGAATAGGGAATATCCATGTATACTTTTTTATAAGTTTACATCGCCATTTGGGGCCCGTGGCTAAATAATAACAGCCACAGGTCGATCGATCAGGTTAAGCTACGCTTGCCGCGGTTGGTCCGCGGATGGGTAACCGACTTTACATACCGAGACCCCTTCGTGGCTCGGAAAGCACGTTAAGCACGTTAAGATCCACGAATGACAGCCGGACCCAACCCGGCTGTCATTCATGGACTGTCAATAAATTATAGTTTAGGTTGGAACTGTAACCAATCATTTGCGAGCCGAATTGGTTGCAGTAACTAAGACAGGACACCCCGACCAAATGGGTTAGGTTAGAACTGTGATCAACCGCGTGCGAGCCAAAGAACGAGGCGAGGCGAGCACTACTTCCAAAGGTTAGGTGGTTGACTAAACGGCTAATTTAACTAGTTGGCTGCGACATATACATCACTGCGTCATAGTGTCAGAGTTGTCAAAACGAAATAGAAAAGCGACTATCTTTTCTTCTTCTTCGTGTCGCTGGCACGACTGTATTTTAGATCCTGTTGGCCCAAAACTTTGCCACCTCCACGGCGTCGTCGGTGGCAGCGCAGAGGCCACTTTGACTGCACGTTTTGGGACACAGAAGGCAGGATAGGAGGTGGAGCATGGTTTTGACATAGCTCCACAATCACCTACCCTACTGCATTTCCATCAAGGTAGCCCCACAGGCACAGCTTCTTAAAATCGACAGCGTCTCTGTCAGGAAACGCGGCCGACGCCCGTTGCAAATTGTGGCAGGATACTCTTTCCCCTCCTACTTACTATCTACCACCAAAGGAGCATCTCCCTGCATGATGTAACCTTCCGTGGTCCAGTTGGAAGTCCCTGAACCGTCTACGGACACAAGTGGGAAGATGTAAGTCCAACTTGGTAAAGTGCGGCTACCTTGACTATATTTTAACATGGTAGGGCGAATCTTACAATTTAAATTATAAAGGTATGAGGAACAGGGTGTAAAGTTCACTCATCCTCCATAGAAAAGGGAGGATCCCCCGACCAGACGGGTGTTGTGTCTGGCGGGCAACTGCCCAACGATTGCTGTCGGGATGTTGTATGTATGCTAATTGCGCGATAAACTCTGCTTGCGCGATGCAGGATTTTGCGTGTCATCAGTTTTTTTTTTTGTTTTTTTTTTTAGAATCGTTGCCCCACACTAGGAATTTCTCCTGTATCGTGGGTGCGTTTACAAACATTTAAACTCACATACATAAACAGCCAGAGATTCAACAGAGAGAGAAACAACAGAGAGAGATTCCGTGAGGGAATCGAACCCGTGACACGCAGCGCAGCAGTCAATCGCTTAACCACTGCGCCAACCGTGCCGCCAAATAGTATGACGCGTAGTTCGCATGTGGCGTTGTAGATACCGCTACAAAATCTTTGCCGCTGTCATCATTTTTATGACAGCCGTCACAGCTCTTTTATACAAAACAATTTAATGCCCCCTTAAACAACATGATAACTAAATGTTAGTTTTTTTTTTAATAAAATTACCTGCTGTAGCGCCTGAATCCTTGGCAGAGAAGTCCTAAGCCTGGCGTTGAGCGACAGCACGAGCGCCTCTCCCATGGCGAAGGCGAACCACGGGAACACCACGTCGGCCACCGACAGCCCGTTCCACACGCTGTGCGAGAACACGCCGTAGCCACCGCCGCCAGCGTTCACGAAGATCTGGAGGAGATAATGATAAGGTTAATAAAGACGAGAAAGTGGTAGCCCAGTGGTAACGGCCGCGACTTACGAGTTGTAGGTCGTGGATTCGAAGTGTTCGAGCCCAAGCAGGCACTTTGTATACATTATTTATTACCACTGTTCTCAAAACGGTGAAGGAAAACATCGTGAGTAAACCGGCATGTCCTAGAGGAAGACATGTGATATCCGCCAACCTGCACTCGGCTCGTGTGGTGGATTATGGCCCACTCCTTCCACAGTGAGGGCCTGTGTCCCAGCAGTGGGAACGTTATAGGCTGATTATACTTTATAAAGAAACTATAGAGGTATGGGTTGGAAGGAGGAACTGCAGTTCTTCATCCTCTATAGAAAAGGGAGGATCCTCCGACCAGACGGGTGCTGTGTCGTGGGCATGGCCGACGGTTCTTACCAGGTTTAAGGCTCTCCCCCACAGGCGCGTTATTACCGGATGCGTTATTGCGCTTATGGGTACATGCAACGTTATAGGAGTTGTGGGGGTATTTAAAGTTAAGTTACATTTAATCCTTGTTTTAGTGAAAAACAGTTGAAACTTTGACCTTCGAATCTCCGTAATCAACGTGATAATTAACCGTTATCAATACTATTATTTCGCTAATCGTACCTAAACAGAACTGGAGGACCAAGATAAGAGAAATAACAAATAATTTTAAGGACAATAGGTTTACGTTAAATAACCCAATTATCCTTATTAAATGTTGATAAGTCTTAAAAACACGATACTGCGTTTTATTATTATTTCTAGTTAGCAGTTTCCCTTTGTTCATTTAATTTTAACATACATAACATAACATGAGGGCCGACGGCCGCCATGGCCCACGCACAACGGTCCACCTGAAGGACTAAGTGCGGAAACCAAACCCGTAACGTAACATGAGAATGCTAAGAGGGATGTGTGGTGTTACACGAATAGATAGAATAAGAAATGAGTACATAAGGGGAAGTCTGAATGTGGCACCGATAACTGAAAAGTTGTGTGGAAATCGGTTGTCATGGTATGGGCATGTGTTACGGAGAAATGAGGAACACGTCGGGAGGGAGAGTTTTGTGTATGAATTTCGATGGCTATAAGAGTAGGGGAAGACCAAAGAAACGATGGATGGAATGTGTGAATAATGATATGGTTAGAAATGGGGTGACTACCGAGATGACGACTAATAGAGAAGTATGGAAGAAAAGACATGTTGCCCCGACCCCAAATAAATTGGGATGAGGGCAGGAGAATGATGATTGATTTCCCCGAAGGGATAGGCAGAGGTGATCTAATAGTACACCCACAATTTCACCTTTTATGTTTTAGTGTGCATACATAACAGCGACATGCTTCGACATCAGAGGCAACTGCAACCGTACTCAAATACACAAGCGACACGTTGTCGACGGCAGCCTTCGAAGCGTCGTCGGCGGGCGTCGACGAATGTCGACGGATGCAGTTGCTTCTGTCGTCGACGCGTGGCGCTCATGTGTATAAGCACTAAGTCCCATGTAATAAAGGGCGAGCGTATTAAACAATTGAGTTATCCGTTCAACAATTAAAGGTCACATCTGCATGCGCCGACGCACTACACCTAAAGACCAATTCTCGTAATTAAAAACGTTTACTTAATATCTAGTCGTAATCTCATCTCAGCGAAAATTAATGTCAAAAACTTGAAAAAAAAAGTTTGGAAATTAAAGGTATTTTGACAGATTCAGACAGATCAGACTGTGAACGTTTTTAAAATTACGAGAATTGCTCCTGTGAGTCTTTAGTTTGTTGTTTTTTTGTTAACTTACCATAAGAGCAATGGCGAATCCTCTGAAGATGTCAAGGGAGCGCAATCTGGACCTGGTCGGTGATCGTGGGATGCTCGCCTCAGTCGTCAGGACTCGGGTTTCGGACCCAAGCTCATTGTCTTCTCTGAAATTACATAAAACCGGTTGTATTCTTCGAAAGAGTTGGCTTGAACTACGAAAACCGCCCGTATTGCTACGTAATACAGGTGCTGTTAATGTGAAATTGTTACCAGGAACGTGTGGTTGACACCCACATTTACACCCACATTTCGAGGGTAATGTTGTAAGTACCATGTAAGAGAGGTGAGCATATTGTCACAACAACAAAGACAAAGACATTTATTCATCGGATATAGTAGGTACAAAGATGGTTGGTACATATTGATACGTTCGACACATCCGCCGCTAATAGCGGCATATGAATATTTAAAATCTGAACCTAACGTACACGTGGGTATAAAATCTAAGTTATATACTACTTATCCTACTAATATTATAAACGTGAAAGTTTGTATGGATGGATGGATGGATGTTTGTTACTCTTTCACGCAAAAATGACTGAACGGATTTGGATGAAATTTGGCACACAGATGGTTTATAACCAGGATTAACATATAGGATACTTTTTATCCCGATATTCCCAGGGGTTCGAAACTTATGCGGGTGAAACCGCGGGGCGCAGCTAGTACTCTAATAAACAATTACTCATTCGCGCGCGATCATCATTTGCTTGTTTTATCAACTGCTGAGTATAGACCTCCTCTCTTTAGTGCCATGCTGTCCTGGTCTGTGCAAGACTCCGGGTTGATACTAAGCAATTCCTAGAGGAAGACCCCAATAACATTTTGCCCGACTGTTAATTTTGAAGTTGGGGTATTGAAACTGGAACACTCAGCAGTCGCACTAGTGACCATAACATCCACGATGCAGCTAAGATACCTTTATTCAAATTTTATGTTTCAAATTGACGTTATTTCAAGTTAAACAAATATCAACTTTATTTTAATGGTAATTAACTTGATTTCAGAGTGACAAGCACTATTGAAAAAGTTATAAAAATGTTAGAAGTTGTAGCGTAAACTGAAATTTATTTTGTAGGAATTAAAGTTATTTTTCCATAAACACATATTTGTTTACATTTTTGGCGAATATGTCGTGAATGCAGATTAAATACAAAGATTTATTTTGCTAGTCTTGCGGTAGAAATGAATGTTTCGTCTTGAAAGTTCACCAACATTCATTGTGTTATGAACGTTGTTATGCAGACAAATTTTTCGAACATATGAAGCAATGGATTAGCAATATCCTTCAATATGATTGAGATTGAGATTGATAGTGTGTTACGCAATTAGGGTACTGCCGATCGATTCTGTAAAAATGTCAACGTGAAAAGTTAGGTGAAGTGAGCTGTCGATAGTGTAAGGGCTCCCACACATAAACACGATACGACGTCGCGTCGTACAACGATGCGGCGTCGTTTCACGATACGACGTTGCGTCGTGGAAATCTACGACACGATGTCGTAACGTGTCGATGCACGATACGACGTCGTGACTTTAGAAATTCACGATGTAATATTTTTAAGGCATTGTACTTCTTTATAAAGTGACTCCCGTTATTCATGTTTGAAAGAAATGGGTGGTTCCAATATCTTCTGAGTATCTGTCTTTTCTTTCTTAGTCTTCTTATTAACAGCAGAAGCAGAATGCGTCTAGTGCGGTTCATTTTTCGGAATGAACTAAAACACCACCTCACTGTATCGACGGCATCGTGCCGTGTATCGTGCGTGGCACATTACGTTACGATGTCGTGTTTTTTTACGATGCTCATCGTAGATTTCCACGACGCGACGTCGTATCGTGAAACGACACCGCATCGTTGTACGACGCGACGTCGCGTCGTATCGTGTTTATGTGTGGGAGCCCTCAATCCCTTAGCATTAGTTTGAATGACAGCTCACTCCACGCTCACTTCACCTAAGTTTTCACGGTGAGATGGTTACAGAATCGCACTGCTGTTCTGTCCCACCTACGAAAGCTACAGTTTTTACAATGCCCTAATGTATATTATTAAGAACTTATTCTTTAAATACTAACCTAGCAAAATATCTAGCATACACCCGTCCAGCAACCACCCTCTTGCCGATACCCTTGACGACATACCATAGTGTTGCCATAGACAACAGTATGACTACCGCCGTCAGTATTGGGAGGTAAGCCGCATCAGGTTCCGCCGTCATTCGCGGGGTGCATAGATCTGTGGTCACGTCAGTGACGTTGAGAGCATACTGGCCATATTCGCCGAATTGGTAGAGGCCTGTAAAAAAAGAAAATTGATTTTAATTTCGAATTTTTTGATGGCAGCTGAGCGGGTTGACGGAGCGTTGTGTCCCACGCGCGCCTCAAAGAGATGTCAGCACTAAGTGACGGGGTCCGCTAGGGCCGATACCTGCCAGGGCCGCGGGTTGTTCGAAAGAGATACCGTGGCCCCTGGCACAGGCAACTGAAGGAACACGGGTGGGTTTTAGTCAGTAAAAGTCTGACACACCTTCCCGCTACGCCCAGAGCGGGAGAAGTTATTCGTGATTACCCACCCAAACAAAAAAAAAAGCTGAGCGGGAAATTGGAAACTCATTTTTATGGATAAGTGCAGAAAGTGAGGACTTTCCAATGACATTGAATAGTAGACTTTATTGTGAAAGTCATAAAGTGCAAATGAGATTGGGCGGTCGCGACGCCTAATAGGTTTGATTTTCTCACAATTTTGCACTTTATGACTCTAATCACAAAGTTTATTATGCAATGTCATGGGAAATCACCAGATTTTTGCTGTCCCTGTTGCGTAGGTAATATAGAAAAATGTAATAACGCCGCGGTGAAATTGGATCCCTAGCCAACCAGCATACCCAGAAAGAATCGTTATCATGTTTATTTATCTCTCATATTTCTAGTAAAACCTATTGTATTGAAATTCAAAACACAACAAATGTCTAGAGTATTAATTTTTAGAATGTGAATAATACTACAAAATATCACTTTATATTAAAAAAAATATATATGTGGTTATTGCGAAGCTAATGTCTCTTAAATCAAATTAAATGAATAACACAATTTTAACACATTTAATTCATAACACAATTTAATGTTTCATTTAATTTCACTTCTTTATTTAACCCCAAAAACAGGACTACGTTTTTTTGTACAGACGGCAGTACATCAAGCTACCCGAAACTGTAAAATTTTCCCAATCAAACTTAATTTAGCGATAAAGTTGAAAATTTATTAAAGAAATTTTACAGATTGTTGTAGCTTGATGTGCTGGCTGCTGGCGTCTGTACATGTTTTTTTTTAAATAAATAAAATAATTTATTTGCTTCAAACATGGTATACAGTGGTGTTAGGCATAGGTCAGGTAGCTAAGATAAAACATAGCATTCAAAAATTTTATGTTACAGGGTAATTATAAAGTAATTAAGAATATAATGTCAATATTTTTCATCCATAAATTCTCTCAAACTAAAAACTACATTCATTTAGCCATTTGTACAATTTGTTTTTAAATAATCTTACATTTAATAGTTTGAGATTGTTTGGTATTTTATTATAAACACGCACGCACATTGCTAGACAGCTTTTAAAATTATATTTGGTTAGCTTTGGTAAATCATTTAACACCAGTCCATAAGGATCACGTCTGCTCCGAGGATATAGATCGCTTGCTGTCTTGAATAATTGTTTATTCTTGGTCACAAAAATAATTATTTCGTAAATATAGAGAGATGGAAGCGGTAACAAACCAAGCTTTTTAAATATTGGCCGACATGTATCATCCGGCTGAAGTCCATAAATTGATCTTAGGCATTTCTTTTGAGCGATGAACGCTCTATTTAGATCAGTGCTATTACCCCACATTATAAGACCATAGCGTAGTAACGAGAGAAACAGGAGAAATTCCTAGTGTGGGGCAACGTTTAAAAAAAAAAAAAAAAAATAATAAATAAATAATAACGATTCAACATATGCATGGTAAGATATAATAGCAGTTTTTATGTTACGTCTATTATAAAAGCCATTTTGTTTTAGTTAGATTTATACTGCGCATTTTGATATAAGTATGTCATAGATTATAGATTTTCTCAGTAGTTTCTTTTCAATACATGAACAACGAAAATATCCCTAGATTGTGTTGATGTGTGTATTTTTTGAAGATGAAATTAAAAGGTTTTCTTTTATATTAAGAGCTTTGCTTAGCACCATTATAGA
Source organism: Apamea monoglypha (assembly GCA_911387795.2). NCBI lineage: Eukaryota > Metazoa > Arthropoda > Insecta > Lepidoptera > Noctuidae > Apamea > Apamea monoglypha. Next base: position 5,070,001 of record OU426935.1, on the reverse strand, counting down.
ATATCATAATCTAAATTCCATATGACACAAGCCATGGGCATAATATAAGTAAAATATTAGGTCCTAAGGAACTCGCGTACATTACACAAAATTAGCATAACATTCTCTCTGCAAATAAATGACCTAATACTGTGACAAAACCAGTTGAACAGCATAGCCGCTGATATTTCAGGTATTTTATTATGTACTGGACTAAGCTGGGTAGGAATTTTGTTAGTCATCCTAGCCATGAGCTCAATTACAAGCGAAAGATAATGATTGCTATTTTCCATATATTTTTTTCACTTATCTATACGCTATTTACATATTTATGTTCTGTAATTTACATGCTGTACATAATAAAGAGTATTCTATTCTATTTGTTTCATTGTGTTTTAGAAAAAGCGTTCTAAGGTCTATTCAAATTTATGTTTCCAATTAATGTTATTTCAAGTTAAACAAATATGAACTTTATTATATTGGTAATTAAGTTGATTTCAGAGTGACGAGCACCATTGAAAAAAATATAAAAATTCAATGTAAACTGAACTGGACTGTAGCGTAAACTGAACTTTACTTTGTAAGTATTAAAGTTATTTCCATAAACCCATATTTGTTTAAATCTTTGGCAACTAAATCGCGAACGCAGATTAGATTATGTTACTTCATTAAGGGCCGATTTTGCAACAGTCAGATAACTTTTATGGGAAGAATAAATATGACAGCTATACATATTTCCTATACGAAAGCTGTCAAATAACCATATTTATTCTTCAATCAAAAGTTATCCGAGTATTGAACAATCAGCCCTTAACCTATAAATATATACATTTATGCTAATAATAAAGCTGAAGAGCTTGTTTGTTTGAACACTCTAATCTCTGGAACTACTAGTCGGATTTGGAAGATTCTTTTTGCATTGGACAGCCCAATTCTTGAGGAAAGCTATAGGCTATTTAACATTACCGTATGACCTTTAGGAGCCGAGAAATAAGAAAAAGTAAGCTGTTTTGCACCTCTGATCATTTTTTTTCTCGTTCATTTTGTTTTTAGGTACGAATGATGCATTGACGTCGGCAAGAAGAGGCCGACAAACCTCAGATATGCCGACGATATCGTCCTTTTTGCCACCAGAGCTCTAGAACTCCAGACCATGCTCCAATGCGATGAATCGGTCTAAAACCCAAGTAATGACCAACAGCATTAAGCGTAGGGTCGAGGTAGATGGGCAGGAAATAATTTATGTCGAAGAGTATATCTACTTGGGTCAGTTAGTTTCTTTCGAAAACAGGCAGGAGAGGGAAATCGATCGCCGAATTGAGAACGCCTGGAAAAGCTACTGGTCCATGAAGACGCTAATGAAGGGTGATCTGCCGATCTCCCTGAACCGCAAACTCATCGACATGTGTATCCTGCCCGTCCTAACCTACGATGCTCAGACCTGCTCGCTCACCGAGTCACAAAAGTTCCGCCTTCGAGTTTGCCAAAGAGCGATGGAACGCAGCATTCTGGGTGTTAAAAGACAGGACAAAATTCGGAACACCACGCTGCGTTCCAAAACAGGCATAATAGATGTAGGAAAGAAGGCTGCCAGGCTCAAAAGTGATTGGGCGGGACACATCAGCCGTATGCACGATGACCGCTGGGAAAAGCTTCCACACAATGGGTGCCTGAAGATGGACGGCGCCGCCGAGGCCGGCCCAGAAAGAGATGGAGAGACGATCAGGACGCGTACCACGAGGGCTGGTTCGATATGGCGCGGGAAAAGAGTTCCTGGAAGGATTTGGGGGAGGCCTTTGCTCAGCTGTGGAACAGTATAGGCGAATAAAAAAAAATAAAAATGTATCCATCTATGTATTAGTATTTATTCTTGTATTTTATAGTCATTTTCTAGCTATTTATCCCGTATGTTCCACCTGCCATGTTTTGTCTCTGCATCACCACCCCAAGATTGACTGGTAGAAAATGTCACGCAAGGACCCTTAGGAGCCGAGCAAAAGAAGTGAGAAAGAACGCTAAGCGAAAACGAAGTGATAGTGCGGGCCGGTGACGTGAAGCGGCGGTGTGGGTCGTGGAGCAAGAAATTTAACGCGGACAAAGTCGTGGGCAGAAGCTAGTATACTATAAAAGAACAGGGCATGTTCGTAAGACTCTCGCACAGCCCAAACTGTTAGGCGATTATCACACTGCCACGCATCACGCTGCATGTTGCGTGTCAACGCACTGAATGAACGCGCGTGAAAATTTTCACAGAAAATGCATCCACGCGCGTTCGTTCAGTGCGTTGACACGCAACATGCAGCGTGATGCGTGGCAGTGTGATAATCGCTTATAGATAGAAACTTGAATTTTGGACAATAGTTGTAGTTTCAACCAAAAGGGTATATATACTATGAAAGGTTTTTGCGAAAATCAACCCTTAAGGGAGAGAAAAGGGGAGAATTTCCTGATTGAAAAACCCAATAATACTTTGCCCAACTTGGGAATCGAACCCAGGACCTCATGCTCAGCAATAACGTGTAGGGGCATCTACACCGCCACATGCGATCTGCACATGACACCGACGTCACGCAAAATCCAACATCGTGCAAGCAGAGTTTACCGCGCAACTAGCATATACATATACAACATCCCGACATCCATTGTCGGGTAGTTGCCCACCAGACACGACGTCGTCGGAGGATCCTCCCTTTTCTATGGAACATGAGTGAACTTTACACCTTGTTCCTCATACCTCCAAAAGCGCTGGCAATCACTAGATCAACAAGGCAGTCCTCCTTACCATATTTACATACTTATAGAGGAGTATGAATCACATGAGTGAACCTAGATAATAGGGTTATGTTTGTACATTATTGGATTACCTAGCTTCCTTATGCAGTAGAGTTTAATTACACTGTAAAATGCACTTTACCTCGGAAGAGATAAGGTTTAAAATTTATTATGCATTGGTTGAGTATTAAATTTTATGATTGTTGTATAAAAAGTATAGGTACACTTCTACTTTCCAGAATGGGTGGTCAATTTATAGTATAATTATAATAATTTATATATAACAGACACTATTAAAAAAAATACTATTTTAAGGTTGTTTTTGACGGCTTGGTGTAAGCATAGGTAAATGAGCATACAATGAAAAAACTATCCATTTGCAAGATATCAACATTTTATAGCATTGGGTTTCACCAGATGCTAAAGATAAAAATCTAAATGTATTTTTTATTACAAAGCACATATGAATACAACTATATTCTGAAATAAATTACCTTTTTACTACAAAAATATTCAAAATGATAATGCATGCAATAATTATATGCAATGCAGTAAACTTGTTCCAAAGTCATTGAGATATGAATGGCAAAGGTATTACTCATCATGCCAATACATAAAACCTACATATTGCCTACCTATGCAACATTTATACCTATTCAACCAAAAAGTCTTTGAACCAAGTAGTTACGAAATACTACTTTTACTGAAACTTTCACTATGTTACAGAAATGGGCAGCTGTGTGACTCATACGATGTAAAACAAATAACAGACTCATTGCTATTATTATAAAATTAAAAAGAACCTTGATAATTGCATGTTTTCAAGAGTACTGTTACTAGCAATCCCGTTTTTCTTTCTTTGAACGCATCATTCTAATTTTAAAACATCGTCAAGCGTGTTGTGTTTACTATCGAACAAAGACAAAAGGTGGCGGAACAATAATATTTTAGCAAATAATGTGTCACGTTACACAAATGATTTTTACTAACCACTGCATATTTGTCCATTGCCATTTCGCACTGCATACTTTATAGGGCCCCCTGTCTCCAAGATCAGGGCACGAGTCTCCGGTATTTTCGCTGTCTCCAGCAAAACACATCCCTCACATTCCTCATACTGACTCCAAAAACTCACTGGTCGGTCCGTGATAATTTGTAAACAAGCTTGGTCGAATCGCAATGTCGAGCCATTGCAGTGTCGTATAAATGACCCAACGTTCTCAAAACTACCGAACGACATTTTTTTGGGGGTATCCTACATTAGTTTCGCGAAAACAACTTTAAAATTCAATTTAAAAACAATACAACTGCACAGTCACAAAAAACAATCTGCGATTTGCGAATGAAATTGAAACGTCAAATACGTGATTCATCATTGAATGAATGACAACTCTATTTTTTTTTTGTATTATTCGATACGAGGATTTTGGCTTACAAATTGTCGAGTTTTGATTTGAATTTTGGATCGATAATTAATGTTATGCCAGTGTTATGCTTAAAAAATATGGGTTTCTTATATGTTTGGCTTTGTTTATTCAAACTTTTACTCATAAAAGATGTAACCAAAAACTCCATGGCCCATTTCAGAAAAGTATAAAATGAAATGGGAATGATCCAAATAATTATTTGTTATTTCCTCTGTCTTACTCTCACAAAAAGGAGGCCTATGTCCCAACAGTGAGAACATTATAGTATGTACACATTTAGATTATGATTATGCCCCTTTCGACGTGGAAATCGAAAACCAGTTCTATTCATGTTCTATCTTGCTTGATTTACTGTAGGGAGAATTACTTTGACAAACAAGTTTTAATTTATGGTAAAAGAAACAGCCAATTTTAACTACACATTTAATATTCATCTTACATAACATCTAAAAAACCTTACACTACACAGGATAACCAAAGAAAACATGTAACAAACGCCATACTGAACTAAATAATTGAATTTTTACATCTTCTGGTATAATTATGGGACTGTCTCGCGTGTCGTGTTTCTCAAAGAACCATTCCGGTAGTGACGATCGAGATTTGATATAGTAGTGCCACTGCTTTCTCCCTAATTCCACTATCAGAATGGAGTACGGCCCTTTGAAATGCAACTGTAAAATAAAAGGACACCAAAATATGTTAAAAACTTATGCAATAAAAGGAAGTTTGTGAGGATTGTAGAAACTACATAACGCTGCGTCGTTCTGTAGTTTCTACAATTCTATTTCTGCCTACAACCATGGAAATAGGCGAAAGTTTATATTTATATGAACGTTATTATCGTTTTTCCTTTATTACAATCACAAAACAGACAGAACTCAACATGGCGCGCATGGCGGCTTGAAATAATCTCAATTATTTAGGTACTGAACTTACCGCTATGGATGGACTATTATCGTAAAAGTGAGAATTATCCGTTATGTATGCATCTGGTTCAATACTAGATGACAAACTAAAAAAAAAATTAAAATTATAAGAGAAGAATCTAGGGCACAACGTTAGGTCGAGTATGCGTGGTAACACCTTTACTTTTGCAACGCCAATATTTGACGTAGTAACTATACTACGCCAAATATTGGCGACACACTGGGCGCACTAGTGCCCAGTGTATCTTTAAAGTGGCGTAAAAGAGAACCATTGACATGACAGGATATTAATTAAAGTAAAAAGTATACTTACGCAAACTTGTTTATCATTGTTATAAAATTTTTCTTGGCATAACTTAATGGTCTATGAACGGGGTAATCAGTAGATCTTTGTCGTTCCGGGTCATCTTTCTTTACTCTTACTGCGGGACGTCGCCGTCTTGTGCTGGAATACAAAATATAATCAAGCACTTTGCATTATCATGTCACCTGCGCTTAGAAAACAGCCGAGGGTACAACACTAAAGTTGTCAAAAAATAAAAGGCCCGTTTGGACATTTGAGAATGCGTTCTTGACACCTGTCAGTTTCATACAAACAAATACGTGTTTTGCGAATTTGATCTTTATTAACTACTAGAACTGTCAATGTCAAAACGGGTCTTTTATTTTTTGACAACTTTAGAAGTTCATTCAGCGCGTGGCCAAAATCGGAACTAACGCCACCATCTTGATTTTTCCATTTCACAAATGTCAACAACGCCCTCCTGTCCAGGCCATATTTAGGCGCCAAAACTCACACTGGTCGAGCCACAGAGAACACCTCTCTTGTGAAGCAGTCGAGGCGTTTGGACGTATACAGTGTCCACAAGATAGAGTATTGGTCCACACCGTCCGGGCGTTTTACTGGCTCCGTCATTCTGCATACTTATCCACAATCATTCGATACGATTCCGTGCCGTATCGAACAATAATTGTTATCGAAGAAGTCCTCCAAATCTAAATGCTGTTCACGAGTTCAAAATCCGTATCCTAATTGCGTTACACACTATTAATCACACGCACAGACAAGCAAATCAGAAGGCCAATCCCGTAATTAGAAACGTTCAAAATCTAGTCCCCCAGCGACAATCAATATTAAAAACTTGTCCAAAATGTAGGGAAATTAAAGAGGTATTTTTGACAGATTGAGACTGAGATTAGAATGGGAACGTTCTTAAAAATACGGGAATTGTCCTCTGGCAACCGAAAATGTGTCATATTATATTCGACTCTGAAGCCTGACGAATAGTTGTGAATAGCTATGCTGGACAATGCTATTGGTTAGCCGACTAGAGGAGAAATACCTAGCTTATGTACTGAAACGTGCAGTGTTTTTGGCACAGAATAGAATAGAATAGAATAGAATACTCTTTATTGTACACCATACAAATTATAAAACATAAATATACAATTTTTTTACAAAGGGTGACACAATGGGCGGTCTTTTCGCTTAGAATTTCTTTTTTATTTTTTTATTAATTTATTTAATTTTTAATATTATAAATTATTATATTTTTAATAAAAAAAATTCAAACAATAAAAAAAAATTAAATTTAAAATTAAAAAACTTAAATTGAAAATGATAAGCAACTTATTTTCAATTTTTGACCCATCAACTAACCTTTTTAATATTCCTTTTAATTGAATTAGAACAATTTACAGTTCCGCCAAGGAACATGTTTCCTAAGCAGATTTATATGTAGGGTACTCATGGGTATACATAAACAGTATAAGCTCAAATTCAAATTTATTTATTTGAACACATAGGTGTAATGTAGTGACAGACGCCAGCACATCAAGCTACTACAATCTGTCAAATTTATTTAATAGATTTTCAACTTTATCGCTAAAGCATTAAGGTTCAAGGTTGATTGGGAAAATTTGACAGTTTCGGGTAGCTTGATCTGCTGGCGTCTGTACATGATGGTATAAAATAAAAATAAATATGTTGTGTCACTATGTGTTGCCTTGCAAGGCGTACAAATATTGCTCACCCATTAGGTGTACAGTAAGGCCTATATAATTATAAAAATACTGCTAAATAGGTAAGTAATAATAGTTATAGTAATAGTTTTAAATCTTTAGCAAAATATAAATAAAGAAACTTTACACAAAATATAAACAAAGAAAATAGTACAACAAGGAATTATAAATCAAATATTACACAAACAATATTAAATTAACAAAATTCTTAAACAAATATTATAAACTAAACTTATGAACTAAAAAGCTGACTTCTAATTGTACGAAAAATCTATACAATTCCAGGTCAGCTAGAACTGGAATAGTATAGATATATATGTATATACTAACAACGTCAATTTACCCTGTTAATGGCATTTCCTATATCAAATACTGTGATCCGATAAGTTCTAGACCATAGACTGTTCAATAGATAGGTAATTTCAATAGAAATGTAAAAAACAGGTAATTTCTCTCGTGCAAGAAACAAAGGCAAAATCATTAAATGAGTGAATTAAATTCTGAGTTCGTCATGCAGGTGATTTTATCTTCATAGGTAACAAGGTTGTTTTTAGAGTAATTGATAACTTATTTGTTATTTTTATCAAATTACAAGCTTGTGTGTTTATGATAAAACATAATCTACCTTCTATTACAAGCAAGTACACAACATTATCATGAAAGATAATATATAACTTATTCATATAATTTCGTAAACAAAATGTGGCCACAATAAAATAAAACACAAAAATAATTCCTTCGAGCCGGATTTGAACCAGCGACCTATGGATGACAATTGAAACCAGCTACAGTCCACCGCTCTACCAACTGAGCTATCGAAGGTTCGAGAGAGGTAACGAAATAGTCGTTCCTATTCTGCAGAAGGAATTAAAACAGAGTGAATGTTGCTCCAATTTCGTAATTTATTATGCTGAAAAGATTGCTAAAATGTTTATTATGTAATAAGAAATGATCTTTACACTCGTAAGCAAAACACCGGAGAAAGTATTTTCGATTGTTACATCAACCCATTCCACAGAAGAGTAGGCAGCAAGATTCTTACAAACCTCCATTAGGTACTTACTTTTAATAAAAAGTTTTTTAAAATTAAAGTTCATAGGTACGCATTTTAAATTAATATTGTCTACAACCTACCAAATACTCAGATAAATAGGTAATTACCGGGTTATTTGTATACGGAGTAAAAAGGCAACACCAAAAAACCGTAAAAATATTACTTACTTACTTTATAATCGACGGTTCAATGTATTGAAAAAACTCTTCTAACTCAGCCGTATTTCCCAGCCTTAATTTCGGAGTCATCCAATCATCACCACTCAAAATTAAAACCCATAACGGGTCTCCCCTATTAACAAATTCAGCCAGAACACTAACAGAATCAATACTTTTAGGCTGTAAACCATTTTCTTCGACGTAGGCGTTAGAATTAAAAAGTTTCGCCGAACAATTTACAATTAGAGCTAATAACGTTAATAAACGCAACATAGCTTGGCTATGGTTTCCTAATAAGTGTAAATAATGAACTAATTTGTGAAATAATTGAATAAAACCTAACTGCGTAATTTTTATTTCAGCTGAGTAAACAAGTTAGTTGTAATATTAAAAGGTTGTAAGCGACAAAGTATTCTGCAAGCATTTGAATAAATACTTGATAGGTACCGAATGTTTTTTTTTTAATATCTTTTATACCTCTTCTTTTCGTGTCCATGGCACTCTTCTACTTTTTAAAAATAAAAGATGAATAAAAATAACAATCTAATATCCTAAAGTAACTAAAACTATTTATAAACTAAAGACTGGCGGCATTGCCACGTACTTGTATGGCAATGCTTAGCCTCCGGCCAAGGTAGAAGCCAGCCCACAGATATAGATAGATATTGGGTCACGGGAATTGTCAACTAGCCGTTTCAAGATTTTAATGAGCAGATGATAATTATGAATTATTATTCGTTTTTAAAGAAACCACAGCATTTTATTTTCAATCGTTGCCATGAATTGATATAGGTACTAGCTGCACCCCGCGGCTTCACCCGTATAAGTTTCGATCCCGTGGAAATATCGGGATAAAAAGTATCCTATGTGTTAATCCTAGTTATAAACAATCTGTGTGCAAAATTTCATCCAAATCCGTTCAGTAGTTTTTGCGTGAAAGAGTAACAAACATCCATCCATCCATACAAACTTTCACGTTTACAATATTAGTAGGATAGTAGGATATGTTAAAAAGTATCCTATGTGTTAATCCTGGTTATAAACTATATGTGTGCCAAATTTTATCCAAATCCGTTCAGTAGTTTTTGCGTGAAAGAGTAACAAACATCCATCCACCCATCCATTCATCCATACAAACTTTCGCATTTATAATATTACCTAGTAGGATTCTTTGAAATAAAAAGTTTGTTAAAAATTAAAAAATATCAATTTATTAAAATTATGTGTATTTATAATCCTCCAAAGTATAATAACATGAAAAGATCAGTTTATTATAGCTACATTAAAGTTTTCACTGCATGCTTCATTACTTTTGTAAAAAAAAAGATTTTTTTTTAATATTTATTTATTTGGCATATTTATGCTGAAAGAGGCTTATACACTAATACTTCAAACGTGGACTATATATATAATTTTTAAAATAAATTATTGTTGTACTCTTGATCATTTTGATTATAAAAATAATATATTCAACAATGAAAATCATGATATTACTTCTAAAGCCAACTTTGTCTGACTTTTATACATTTACTACTTTGATTACGCAAATTAGCCAGTCAAAGCACTAAATAGTCAACATTAACAACTTGTGTTGTATGTTCTAAAAATCTAAACTCTGATTTTTTATTTGCCCACGAGCTACTTAGCCTCCCAGCAAATTTTTTGTCTCTGTCGCTGTCTCCTCGCCGAGCTTTGGACGATGTGCACACAGGAGCGACAGCACCACTGCCTTTTTTGCCGTGCGAGCACTTGCATCGCAACCAATAGACGGGCGACAGTTACATCCAAACAAATCCGCGGACAAAAATGTCTCCCAGATGTCGTGTCGGCGTCGCTACATGCGCGCACTTTCATACAAACCCGTAGACTTGATGCGAGAGACAAATTAATTGCGAAGACAAAAGTTGCTCGTGGGCCCTTAAATGACAGCTGCGACCGACCTTTTTTATCATGTTGACAGTGTCCACAGCTGTCATTTAGGGTTGATTTTTCCAACACCAGATAATTTTATCCATACAAAAACTGCCAGACGTCAGATAGACAAATTTTTCATACTCTTTAGACATGGCAAATACTATATGTACTGAATTAATAAGATACTCAGAAATAGTATTTATTTCTTATCAGCGGGTAATTGCGTAACACACTAACAGTATGAATGGCTTACATTATGACAATCCAGCAACACTGATTGTGTTATTTATGTAGTTGCGCAGACAAATTTTTCGAACATATGAAGCAATGGAGTAGCAATATCCTTCAAAATGATTCTGATTGTGATTGATAGTGTGTTACGCAATTAGGGTGCTGTATTTGGGCACTATCTTTATTACACAACTTTCAAGCAAAGTTTTTAGCATAATGCTGGCTAATTGAATCCATTGCATTCCCATGCAAGTTTACTTGCACAAAAAAGCCCAGTTTAACGATTATGGAATGTAGAAAATATCACTTTATGTAGTAGCAAATAAGTACAGTAATGCCTTGGCAAACTGTATGATCTCCGAGCCTCCTAGCTTGGACTCGCCGTAGACACGATCCACGAATGTGATTGGCACCTCTCCGATTGTGTACTCCAATTGTCTTGCCCTTGAAAGGTGGAAAAGTTTAAATTAGTGAAACACTACTGCAACATTGAGGCCTTTGCCCAGCAGCCCACTGCTGGGCAAAGGCTAACATTAACAAATGTCCCAACATTAACGGCTAAAAAAAAAATGAAATAAAGGAGATAAGTAATATTATTAATATTACTTATCTCTTTTATTTCATAAACATACATTTTTTTTTTTATCAGCCTTTAATGTCCCACTGCAGGGCAAAGGCCTCAATACTCTCCTTCCAACTCTCTCTATCCAGAACTGCCAAGCATCAATCTTTATTAAAGGAGTCCAGCTCATTATAAATGTACAGTCAACAAAAGAGATAAGTATCTCTTTTGTTGACTGTGCATACAAATTATATTTTTAAATATAAAAATTAGTAGCGCACCGGCGATATAGGGAACAGGGTTTAAGCTACTGGCGGTCAGGGCTCCAGAGAGAGGAACCTCTTAACAATCCGGGCCGTGTCCAGAAATACCGTATCTCATAGTGCAGCTGGATCAAGCCCTTGATTCAGTTGCGCTACGAGAGCCTCCTCAGGTGTTGGTCGAGGCTCTTGGCTGTGACAACTATCGGCATAATGATCGCTGAGTCCACATTATTATTATTATTAAATAATTTATTATTAATTTTTGAACTTATGAGAAAGATTACAATTAAGATGGTTTACAGAAGATTACATTAGGTGTAGCATTTAATAAAAGAAAAACTGCAATAAGGGGCAGAAGAAGAGAGAATACCCAATTATTCAGTGTGTTTTGGCATGTTCTATGTTACGGGTTTGGTTTACGCACTTAGCCCTTCAGGTGGACCATTGTACGTGGGTCATGGCGCCCGTCGGTGGTTATTCCAACCAGCCCACCTCCCTCCAGAAGCTTATTATGTCTCCTGGTCTGTTGAGAACATCTGTGTAAGATCTGGGTGTCCCGAAGGTTTATGACCTAATCTGGGTGACGCCTGTGCACTCAAAGAGCACATGCGCGACGGTTTCATCAGCCTCCATGCAAGCTCTGCACAGGGGGCTGTCTGTTATCCCGTGATGGTCCCCGTCATCAGGTGCAGGCCTTTCCTATCCAGGCGTAGTAATCTTTTGGTTAGTTTGCCATCTAATGATGTGTGTTTTGGCATTTAAACACTTGGCTTTAAATCTACCGTAGTAGTAGATTAGATAAAAGGATTAGAAAATTGATCTTAGTCTTACCTAATTATCATTTCCATTTGGAAGACATAGCCTTTGGAAACACAGCTGTCAATCAACTTCTGTAGCACATCTTTTTTGTATAATCTGAAAATGCAAACAGAAAAGATATTATTTACGGGAATTGAAAACTATCAAAACTTACTAACAAACCAAAGTGGACCCTCAATGGGTTTGTTTTTCGTAATTTATTGTAAATTTATTTCAGAGATTTTAAAGAAGATTACATACACAGGTTCGGTAAAGTCAGTCTGAGTAACAGTTGATATTAGAGGACCATCTTTTTAGAAAAAAAACAATGCTATGGCTGGCTGGATGGCTTCAAAACACTCAACCTCAGGATGTTTAAATCTAAGCTATTCATCTTTCTCATCAGCAAATGTTACTACTCGACTAAAGATTTTAGGAATGAAAAATTGACCTCAAAATTTGACATTGGCACCAATTCCCTCGTTCACAAACTAAACTAAATTCAAGTTCAGTGCATCTTTTTCTTTCTATTTCATTAAGAAAAGGACAGAAGATAAATATTAGTTTAGTCCTGTCAAATTAGTCAGCGCCTGACGTAAATTGACGTATTTTTAGTAGCCATGTTTTTAATCACGTCTAAACTGTCTATATACTCCATGTATCTTAATTTGACAGGACTAAACTAATATTTATCTTCTGTCCATTTCTTAATGAAACGGAAAGAAAAAGATGCACTGAACTTAAATTTAGTTTAGTTTGTGAACAAGGGAATCGGCGCCATTATGGTCTAATCATCATAATTAGTTTCACTTATTGAATTTTGACTTACACAATCTCTTTGACAACTCTTTATTCCACTTATTTGTAAGTAAAACTTTGTAATCCTAATGATAAAAACTTAATTTTGTTATAATAATGACCCATGATTTTAAAAATAATATTTGTACACCGGGAACTGCAGAATATTATGATCTAAACATATATACTTATTAACTTTGTAAAAAGTATTCTGACAAATAAATGCATGCTATTCTATTCTATAAAGCATGGCATTGTAATGGCAACATAAATATTTATATGAACATAGTTTTCATGTAGATTATTTTTTTATTTTAGTTTCTACGATTTAGATTTTTAATAGATATGAATCAAACAATACTTTTTGCTGTGCCCTGACAGGGTCTACAACGGCTCTTAGCTCTATGCCATTTGTGAACATTTTGTAATACGTTGTGGAATGTAAATAAACGAATATGAATATAATTTACACACATATTATACGGTTTCCCGATTTATGAACATATTTTAATTTCATTAAACATTATTATTTGTTTTCAACTATCTAACATGCAAAGAGAATTGAAGGAAACAGAGAGAGGCCTCTGTCGTCAAACGGCGCAGGCGGTAGTTTTCAAATTACGAATTATTTTAAGATTACTGGCCACTAGCTCTACCTGTGTATTAAATTTATGTCGCCATTGTAGCGTTACATTGTATATTCTAGACATAGGCTGCAAAAGGATGATGCCATAATTACAATAAAATAGTTTCACCTAAAAGAACCCGTCAGGTCCGTAGCCCCAGGCCTCAGTAACGTCTGTGTGACAAAGTTAGCTCCTCGGGAGATTAGCTTCCGTTTGAAGTCCCATCCGTAAACACCACCCCCGTCCTTGTACCGGGTTCCTGATACCACATCAAAGTCATGTTCCCGTTGCAGTTCTATGAAGCTAGGGATGAACTTTGGCTGGAATTAAGATAAATTGTATAAATATAGTGTACATATTCCTAAACTTACACCTTTTTCCCAAGGAGGTAGGCAGAAACTACAGAAAGCCACCTGCTACCCTCCTTACTACTTACTATAAGGATTTTTCAATCACTACAAAAGGCTTCTTCTTTATTTTTATGTCAATAGTGCTTTATTGTAGGGGTTTCAGCAATCGGCCACTTTTATAGATTTAAATCAGGTCTGTTTTTAGCCTTTTAAAGTATTTTTCAGCATTTTAGAAATATGTAACTCAGTCTAAAGAAAAATTGATTAATTTTAAACTTACATGGTGGCTTAGATCAGCGTCCATTATGATGATGAAGTTGCCGGTCGCATGTTTGATACCATGCATGTAAGCGGTGCCTAAGCCCAGTTTTTTCTCCCTAGGGCGAAGCACTATCTTATTCGAACCGTATAATTTCTGCAGTTGTTTGGCGATGTCCTGAGTACCATCAGGACTTCCATCGTCAATCACAATCACTTCATAATCGTATCCACTGCGGAAATAAGCGAGAAGGTACGTAAAATTTTTATTTTATACCATCCTGTACCACTACATTACACCTATGTGTACAAATAAATAAATTTGAATTTGAAAATACGTGAAACAAACACCGACCTTTCGTTTCAAAATTAAGTGTGAAACAAGGGTGTAGATACCTTACCTGTTATCCAGAACCTTGACGATAAGCCATATTATGATGGGTAAGTTTTCTCTTTCATTGTAAGTAGGCAATAAAATTGAATATTTATCACTTTTCGTGATCTCCGAATCTGAAGCCGTGGCCGCCATGCTGTCAAATATCACTCACTTACAAAATTTTGTGATGTCATATCTAGGAATGTACGTATTTACGCGACCAGGTATTTACTTCCAAGTACACATACCAGGTACCGAACCGAAATACTTGCAAGACTTCAAAGTATTTTATACGACTACTCGCTCAACTACGTGTACTAAACTGCGTTAGTTTTCGCGAATGCGATCATATCCCTTATCAGTAAGAAACTACGGATCAATTTCCTATGCAAGTAGTTTTTCTTCTAACAGGGCTTGGAGTGATTTGATTTTGCTGCTTATCGGTAAGATTCTACGGAATACTTCGTATGCAAGTATTTTTTTTACTTTATTGGAAGTATATATTTGTAAACGCGATTTTGCTCCTTATTTATAGGAAGTCACGGATCAATTTCCTATGCAAGTATTTTTACTTCCAACAAGGCTTTTGAATACGTGATTGTAATTGATCCATGACTTCATACAAATAAGAAATTTGTACGAGGTCATGGATCAATTTTCGATGTAGGTAGAAAATACTTGAAAGTATTTCGAGTCCTGGTTTTAGGCCCTACAGCCTAATTGCGTAACACATTTTCGGCAAATGATTGAGATTAATTGGTTTCGTTTCGATCGCTTTTTATTTCATTTTACGATTTTCGTATTGCGTAACTCCACTATAATGTATTAGCAACAGCCGTTGGTTTGAAACGCTTAAGAGTATACGATATGTGCGATATGTTAAAATCGTAAAATGAAACAAAAAGCGATCGAAACGAAACCAATTAATCTCAATCATTTGCCGAAAATGGTTACGCAATTAGGCTGCGGGTTTTTTAAGGTGGACGTACTCGGAATTGGAAGCCCTGGTACTCGATTTTTCAAGTATGTACGACCCATGTCTATACGTAATGTCATATCATTGATTGAAATGTCAAAACAAATTAAGACGAAATGTCGCGTTGTAAACAAAACGATTTAATTTAGTAAATTAAACGATATGACGATGCTGCTTGAATACTAATTGATTTATTAGTTATACTCATTTTGAAATAATCAAAGAAACCAAAATGTTCAATACCAGATGATTACGCATTGATTGTTTTTTGCGATTTTGCGGTTTTACTCGGTCACATCTTGCCGGTCGTGCTGTCATACATTTGTCAATTTAAGTGTGTACAGTTGACAGACATTCTTGTTATCAGAATTACGTTTTGATCACGACAATACTAATGAGTTAATGTTTTATTTATTTTTCTTTCGCTTCCTCTGCATAAAATGAAACACAAAACTACAAAAGTGACACTGACAGTGTCATAATATTGTCAACAAAAGTAGCAGTCGTCGCGAAACTCGAAAGTGGTGCTTAGAGTTTACGAAACCAATATAAAATAATATTATATTTTACTAGAGTTTGCAACCAATTTATAGCGTTTTAAATTGTTAAACAACGCAAAACAATTTGTTGACAATTCATAATAATCCTAAATTTTACATTAATAAAAAATAAGGCATCCAAATCTTCCGCAATGTTTCGAAAGTGAAATCCACACAAAAACATAGTAAATTCCAAATAAAATGGGGAAAACAAGCAAAGTTGTTATATGTGGAATGAAAGGGGTAGGCAAAACAGCAGTATTAGAACAACTTATATACGGAAATGTGAATTTAAAGTCTTGTTTTTACCCGACAATTGAGGATATCTATGTGGCTAATATAGAGACGGATAGAGGGACGAAAGAGAGAGTTTGTTTCTATGATACAGCGGGACTGGAGCCCCCGCTTACAGGCGAGTTCAAAGGTTTAGTCTAGTTTGATTTGTTTTTGCTTGAGTGCTTGTACAGGCCGGCTGGCACTGCTTGGAAATTGGCATTTTTCATTACTTTTTTCTTCATGCTTGTCTATGGTAAGATGCTGGTGGGTGTTCCATTTTTAAACATTGAATGTGTACAGATAAAAACAAAAAAGAAAGCACAACACCCCTGCACTGCAGAAGGACTTTGATAGTCCATATGTCACTTTATGTTCCACTTTTCCTCAGATTTTGCAATAGTTGTCCATTCTGTTTTACAAACAAGGTCATTTGGTCACTTAAATAGCCATTACCTCACTGCAACTATTTTTAACTGTTAGAGAATTATTGACTTGTCTAATCGATTATTAATTAGTGGGATTGGAAATGATCATGTCCAATCCACTTTAGCCCAATAATCATTTTTAAATTGATTAAGTCACTATTAAAAATTAACACTGCACAGGAGCCTTAACAAGCACAGCAAAAATTGCACTTAGTTATTTAAGAAATTGTAGGTACTTATTGTAATTGTGTACCTATTTAATTTATTATTCATGAAGTATTTTAATTATTTTTGTTAAAATTGAACCTTGTTGATTGTATTCATTAGTTGTCAAGTGTAACATTTTTATAATGAGGGTAAAAAGGAATAAAACAGTTTGCTTTCTGATCTCGAGTTGGTTGTATCTTTTAATTTTGTTTTATTATTATACTCCTCTCAAACAGAGTACCTGCCAACTTATCTCTACACCTTTTGTGGACTGGTATAGAATGCTTAAGGCATTAAGTCTGCTTTATACCTTATTTGTGTGCGAGAAGACAAAAAAAAAAAAAAAAAACAGTAAATTATTTGAAGCCTGGAGGTCGGGTGGCAGTCTCTTTTTGTCAGATTGAAATCAAGCCTAGGACAGGGCTAGGCTGATAATGATTAATGTCAGCTCAGAATCCCAGATTAATTGAAAAAAAAGAGTTCTCCTAGACCACAAAAATATGACACTAAACTCTAAGCACGTCTGAAAATTGAATTTTAAAAGGATTATAAAAAGGAATTAGATTCATTTATAGCTACTCTAACAAAATGAAATACGATAATAATTAAGCAATTAAATTCATTTCACCAACACAGTTTAATTAAAAAATATACTTAAATAAAAAATAATTTATTCAAATTCGGCCGAGAATCAGCACACTTCCTAGGTTTTAAGCTGGAAAATAAAAGTGGCGCACGAAGCAAAGTGGAGTGCAGAGTGCATCCACTGTATGCAGGCTGCGCAGGACCAGTTTGTAACAATTCGTCAGAGACCTATGTCCAGCAGCTGACATCTTTTATCTGATAACTGAAGGCCAATTCTCGTAATTTAAAATGTTCAAAATCTAGTCGCAGTCTCATCTCGGCGACATACAAATGTCAAAACTGTAGTTGACTTATTCAACTACAGTTTTGACATTTGTATGTCGCCGCGGTATTTTTGATAGATTGAGACAGATCAGACTGTGAACATTCTTAAAATTACGAGAATTGCCCCTCTGATCTCACTCTCAGTCTGTCAAAAATACCTCTAATTTCCCGACATTTTTGTCATTTTTTTGTCGCCGAAATGAGATTGCGACTAGATTTTGAACGTTTTAAATTACAAGAATTGGCTTTCAGTCCCTTCACACGTGGATGTAGTAGGACGGTATGTCGTAATTATCTGGAGCGACAGAGACAAGACTTAAGAAAACTTGGCTAAGTGCTTAGACACAAGACGACACGCGTCAACGGCAGAGGCAACTGTAGTCGACTGCTGCCGTCGACAGCATGCCGCTCGTGTATTTGAGCATCGCCACTGTACAGACGCCAGCAGGTCAAGCTACCCGAAACTGTCAGATTTTCCCAATAAACGTTGAACCTTAATGCTTTGGCGATAAAGTTGAAAATCTATTTAAGAACTTTGACAGATCGTAGTAGCTTGATGTGCTGGTGTATGTACACTCCTTTACTTATAACATCAGTGTGTCCAACCTTCTTACCTCAACCTACTTATCTCATCCCTGATTCACAGGTCCGCCACAGTCCCCCACGATGCAGCTGACGGCCAACCAAGTCCTCCAGCGCCATTACCTTGGCTTCGCTGAAGGGTTTGTCATGGTCTATGACACCACCAGACCAGAGTCACTGGATGTCCTTATGTATTTGAAGAAGGATATCGACCGGAATAAGGATAAGAAGGAGGTATTAATATTTTTATCATGTTTCATCAATCAACTCAGGCTATCGCAGTCCACTGCTGGACATAGGCCTCTCCCAGGCTGCGCCACAACACTCTGTCCTCCGCCTTCAGCTGTTACCGAGGAAAACAACAATAACCTTATTATGATAATATATGGCGCCTCATTCGATTCAAGAACAACCCGAATTGATTGTCAAATTCTAAATTAACGCGAGCGAAGCCGCGGGCAAAAGCTAGTTAATAATACAAATAAAATTTATAATTTGAATCTCGGCGGCAAAAACATAACGCCATTCTGATAACTCCTTCGATAAAAAAAAAACACAAATGACGCATTATTGATTAAACTAAAAGGGTTTTTTAATTACTAGGAAATACGATTATCTTTGCTCAATACTTTAAAAAAACATATTCCAAGTTTTAAGGATGAAGATAATGGCGCTGATTCTCTTGTTCACAAACTAAACTAAATTTAAGCTCTGTGCATCTTTTTCTTTCTATTTCATTAAGAAAAGGACAGAAGATAAAATATTAGTTTAGTCCTATCAAATTAAGATACTCCATAGACAGATTAGACGTGATTAAAAACATGGCTACTAAAAATACGTCAATTTACGGCAGGCGCTGACTAATTTGACAGGACCCAATGAATATACACACAAAATTTCATACAAATCGGTCCAGCCGTTTAGGAGGAGTTAGGTGACAAACACACGTACAGAAGAATTATATTAAGATATTTATTTAAATTAGTAATATACTTTATGTATATCAACTCAGCCTATCGCAGTCCACTGCTGGACATAGGCCTCTCCCAGGCTGCGCCACAACACCCTGTCCTCCACGCCTCCACCTTCCGCATCCAGTCCATCCCAGCAACCCTCTTTAGGTCGTCCGTCCATCTAGCTGTGGGGCGTCCCACACTACGCTTGCCGATACGCGGTCTCCACTCCTGGGGGTCTACTCAGAAGTGGTATCGGCCGAA
Organism: Apamea monoglypha; assembly: GCA_911387795.2. Lineage (NCBI taxonomy): Eukaryota > Metazoa > Arthropoda > Insecta > Lepidoptera > Noctuidae > Apamea > Apamea monoglypha. The sequence continues at coordinate 5,050,353 of OU426935.1, read as the reverse complement.
TGTTCGGCCGTTTCCTGCTACGAAATTACTATTTGGTTCGGTCGGTCCCGATCCTACACTCCTACACTCTTTCGAATATTGACTATGGTCCCGACCCAACTGAGCCGATCCGAACTTTTTTCGCATTTTTCAATAATATTCGGTTCATGTGTCGGTCCGATCCGATCATTCGCACTTTGCACTTCGTAGTAGACCCCCAGGACTCGTCTGCTCCACCAGCCATCGGTCCTTCGACAAGCATGGCCAGCTTTATGTATATATTTATTGTATAATGTAAATGGTCGTCCCTCCTTAATTTTAATCCATCCAAAGGTTGTCTTTAAAAGATCACTCTTAGCGATAAGACCGCCCATTGTGTCACCCTTTGTAAAATGTATATATTTATGTTCTGTAATTTATATGATGTACATAATAAAGAGTATTCTATTCTAGTCTAAGTTCTCGCGAGACTGGTCTACGTGCGTAAGTACGTGTGAAGCTAAACGAAATAAATACTTTCCCATCATAATAATTTGTTAATGATGACACGTACAAAGTCACGAGGGGCGTCCCCTGTGGCCGTGGCCATGAGCTCAGCACGATAAATGACGACGAATGCTAGCTAACCACGCGAAATTATTTAATTAAACAAATGGCTCTGGTGAAGGAATGGGAATGAGTCTTTCATTGTGGTCAAGGTTTCTTTTATTGGACACTTTCGTTGGTTTTTGCGCTAAGGGGTGCATAATTTATAGCCTCCTCGACTTAGGTATACATACAATATATGGTGACAAAAATGGGGTAAAAGGACCCATCACAAATTTGTCATCTACGTATTCTGTTGTAACATTGTACAAGTCTCTCTCGGCTTCGCTATGCGCATAGATATACATGTCACAGCCAACTGGTTAAATTAGCCGTTTAGTCAACCGCCTGGCCTTTGGAAGTAGTGCTCGCCTCGCTTCGCTCTCTCGGCTCCCACGCGGTTGATCACAGTTCTAACCTAACCCATTTGGTCGGGGTGCCCTGGCTTAGTTACTGCGACCAATTCGGCTCGCACGTGATTGGTTACAGTTCCAATCTAAACTATAATTTATTGAATATCATTCAGGCCGTTAGTTGAACGGCTAGGCGGTTAACTAAACGACTATTTAAACAGTTGGCTGCGACATATACAGGACGTCCCACGGATATGCCACATGGAGAGAAAGTACCTTGAATATTGTAGATGGAACATTTTACTGAAAGAATATATTATTTGAATTTATAAAAACAATTTATACTGTATTCATAGATGTTTAAATAATTACATGGTTGAACCGGGAATCGAACCCGGTACATGAGAAAAATAATCATCCTGTAGCTTTATCATACCGATCGAAAGGCTTCATCATAAGTATTATTTTTTGCTAAATAACATAGTGTCACAAATAAAAGGAAGACCATGAATTTTAACATTTGATGTGAAATATTGTTCAGAAAAATGAAAAGCTGACATTTCCGTAAGGGCATACAATTGACATTATCATAAGTACCTATTACTAATAAATGTACCCACTTGAGAAGTACGCATCATTTCCCTATTATAATTTAAGTGCATGATAAAATGAAAAAGAGATACGTAATTAGTAGGTACCTGGTTGTATGCAACAAATCGAGCCGTATGTATGCAAAAAAATAATTATGTAAAAAATTTAGTTTATAAGAACCAGTATGAAAATGTCCACGGGCTACAAGCAGAACTTAGACGTATTATTCTAAATATCCACTACAACAAGATCAAAAAATCGACAGGGAGCGAAATAATCAGAAGAGTGCGACTTTGTATTCAACACGAAGGGAATCATTTTGAGCATTTGATAAATTGATTAATTTTGTATTAAAAATGTTAAAATTCATGGTCGTCCTTTAATTTTTGACACTATGTTATTTAGCAAAAAATAATCCTTATGATGAAGCCTTTCGATCGGTATGATAAAGCAACAGGGTGATTATTTTTCTCATGTAACGGGTTCGATTCCCGGTTCAACAATGTAATTATTTAAATATCTAAGAATGCAGTTTAATTTGTTTTTTTAATTCAAATAATGTCTTCTTTCAGTAAAATATTCCATCTACAATATTCAAGGTACTTCCCTCCATGTGGCATATCCGTGGGACGCCCAGTATACTATATATATGATTATGCGTCTGTTTACACCCGTTATATGCGCGTCTGGCGAACCCAGGGCCAATTTTTAATTAACTAGTATTGCATGGTATAAGAGGGGCTTGTGGCTAAGTAATAACCGCCACACGGGTCGATCGATCAGGTTAAGCTACGCTTGCCGCGGTTGGTTCGTGGATGGGTGACCATCTTCACATATCAAGACCCCTCCGTGCCCCGGAAAGCACGTTAAGCCGTTGGTCCCGGCTGTCATTCGTGGATCTTTGACAGTCGTTACGGGTCGTCAGTAGTACGAAAGTCTGACAACCAGTCTTACCAAGGGGTATCGTATTATCCAGTAACTGGGTTGTGGAGGTCAGATAGGCAGTCGCTCCATGTAAAATACTGGTATTCAGCTGCATCCGGTTAGACTGGAAGCCGACCCCAACATAGTTGGGAAAAGGCTAGGCAGGTGTGTGCCATGGTATAAGCTACCCTGATTCCATATAATCTATATATCTATATTAATACTAAAGCTAGAGTTTTTTTGTTTGTTTGAACGCACTAATCTCTGGAACTACTGGTTGGATTTGAAAAATTAGTTTTCATTTGATAGCTCAATTCTTGAGGAAGGCTTTAGGCTATTTAACATCACGCTATTACCCTTAGGCGCCGAGCAGAAGGATAAAAAGTCTGAAAGAACGCTAAGCGAAAACGAAATGATGCGATGCGACTGGGTTGGTCGGGGGACCAAGAAATTTCACGCAGACAAAGTTGCAGGCAGAAGCTATATGTGATATAATACGTGTCATATAATGAGAGAAAACCTACTCTTCCTCACTTGTATATATACGGTTGAAATGATGAGTTATAGACATCATCAGCCAGCCGACAAATAATTATAACAATCTATTTTCATTTTTACAGGTAGTAATGCTAGTCATCGGAAACCGCACGGGGCCCGATGATGTCAACAGCTTAGAAAACACATGCTCCAAAGCGTCAAACTGGTGCGCGCGGGAAAAGATCCGCCATTTTGAAGTCTCCGCCATGGACCGCCCGTCTTTATACGAACCGTTCATATTCATGACGTCTAGACTCAATCCCGTACAGAACAAAACAGCTTTCCCACAATTAAGTACGCTTAGCAAACTGACCCAGAAGAACAATAAAAGCGAAGCCATGTAACGGTACGTTTTTAGTCTATGCCCTTTTTGCTATCAACCGTGAAGGTTGATTGTGTTGTCTGTGGTTGGAAGTGAGCTGTCAAAATTTTGGCGCGAAATTAAATGGTGCTTGTAGTTTTTTTCTAGAAATTGTAGCTATTTGTGCTTTTGCAAGCCACGTTGTTGATGTATAGCCATTTTGATGAACGTAGATATCGCTTTGTTTTTCTAGGACAGCGGGCCCGTCATATTAAAACAGCCGTCATGACAATCTGTCATTTTGACCAGTATTTGGCATTAAGGTGTCAAAAAAGCCCTCTATATTTGGAAAGCCGTTATTTTATGATCGTTGATCGCTTTGTAACGCTACTACACTTTCCCGATAACACGAAGTGCACTTCGCTCTCTGTTGTACAGCGAGACGTTGAGCGGGATCTGACGCAGAATGTCCCATTAGCAAAATGTCACCGTGAAAACGAATGTCCTATGCGCGAAACGTCCTATTCGCAAAATGTCCCATTCTCAAAAGGTCCCATTCTCAGAAGGTCCCATTCTCAAAAGGTTCTCCGGTTCGGTGTGCGAAAGAGAGAGCGCGCAAAGTGTGGTTCGCGTTATCGCGGCAATTTAGTAGCATTAGGAAACCAACGCTTTAATTTTTTTTAATAACCTAATTAAGGGAACATTTATGACCTCACATAGACAAACGTGTACTTTATAAAAAAAGCTGTAAAAAGCTTAATGTCATATTTCAACATTCTATTAGAGAAGTTTACTAGATTATTTGATAAACAGTTTACTGCTCTCTCCCTCTCTCTATTGGCTAATTGGCTTGCTTAAAATATGAATGATAAAATAATTATAAATAAAAGAATATTTAAAATGCCTGATTTTGACAGCTTACGAAAGAGAGTTTGGTAAATTACGTAGAAATGCTCTTTGAACATCTCAAAGAACAATATTGGTTTTTTTATTCAGGGATTTTATTTATTGACATCATTTGAAGTAATTTAGAGCTGTTACGGCCTTTGCCCCATCATATTTATTAAACTAATTAATTAATTACTAGGCTCTTACACATTTAATTATACTTTTAAACACGTCACCGCCGGCTGTCGCTGAAAATCAGCGCTGAGGCTTTGTCTCGCATAGGGTCAAAGCACTATGCTGAGCGATGGCCGTTTTGCGTGGATGTGACGCATATTTCCCCCTAACTTGTTGTTATTTGTGTTTTTTCTTTGCGTCTTATTTTTAACGCAAATAAATGTAATTTTTTTTTCATACTATTTATTTGTAAAAGTCGCTGAAACGAAATACGCTTGTAAAAATCAATCTCGGGATATTCAAAGAGTATTTCATTGGCTCATCAATTCATTGGATATTATTTAATTTTAATGTGTTTTAGCAAAATTTTGTTTTTATATAAAAAAAAAATGTAGTTTAAAAATATCTGAACCATTAAGTACTAAAAATCGTAGAGAAATGGAAAATAGATTGAATCAACTGCACGCGTAGCCTGACCACCATAGAAATAGGCTTGTTCGACGGAAGAATACACAAAATGACAGATTTAGACATTTTATCATCTGTCATGTTGTCTATACTTCCGTCCACAAACCCCGTGTCTATGGTGGTCTTACTACGTGTGCTGGACAACAAACTTTTGTACTTATTAAGGCTAAACTATGTAATTTTTAAGAGTACCAAAATTACCTACCCAACTAATTTCTATACAATACACAATATTAATAAACAGCAAATGTAGTACGGTTGATGTTAACAATGACCGGCTAATATCCGGCATGATACCTGGCGGGATATTCTGGCACAGACGCCAGCACATCAAGCTACTACAATCTGTCAAATTTATTTAATAGATTTTCAACTTTATCGCTAAAGCAGGTTCAAGGTTGATTGGGAAAATTTTACATTTTCGGGTAGCTTGATGTGCTGGCTGTACCCAAATGGGTGGCAAGAATGCTGATACCTACATATATTAAACATGTCAGTTTATTTATAAACGTTGCTTACAGTTAAATAATGATTAACGTTTGCTTAACCACACATATTTTGACGTTTAAATGTCTCTTAACTTTATGCAACGTTTATAAATGAACCCTAATTAACATTGAAAAAATTAAGCATTGACAGAGTGAAAGTAGCCAAAAAAGTGGTTATAATAGTAGAAGAATTTAATGTACTTACGACCTTATGTATTATTAAAGAAATCTCATTAGTTCTTAAATTGTAGAATTTAGTTATTCATATTTTAAAGTAAGTAAAGAAAAAGTAACAGATGAGGAACAAAAACACAGCGTAAACTTTTTCGTTATAAATAAATTTGAATACTTTTTATGGAATGGCCCATAGGTCGTCATAGCACACTCTTAATGAAAATATAAATAATTAAATGCATTTTTGTGCAAGATCTGCCTTTTCTGATCTAGCTTTTTGTATGTCCACAATTTAATTATAATTTGTACTAAACCAATATGTATTATAAATTATATTTTAGCTAAAACCTCTTTAAGGCACCTGTCCCACGGCAGACGAGGAAGCGACTAGCCATTATCGATTTTCAAGCTCAAGAAATGTACAAAACATTATAGGTCTCGTGTAAATAAAAGAGATACATATATGTACTAATAGTTGATCGCTGACCGTTACAGTGCCAGCGAGTACTCGTTTGTCGCAGCAACAAGAGTTATCAAAATCAAAAGTAATTTATTTAAATTAGGCTGAGAATCAGCACTTTTCGAACGTTAAAATTGCTAAAGACAGTCCCTCAAAACGCCCACCCTTCACCACTTGCTAGTTCTTTCGCTATGAAGAAGTGGCGCAACAAACTCCAGCACAGCTCTCTGTTCAAAGAGAGTACTCGCTCAGCGACGCTCGCTTGGAAGGCAGAACATTCGCTGAGAGACTCATTCTTGGTGCATACGCAGACCAGCGATTCGTCACTCGTCACCGTAACGCACTCGCTGCTCGTTGCTCCCCATCTACTCATCATCACCAGCCTACAGCAGTCCACTGCTGGACATAGGCCTCTCCTATTGCACGCCATTCAACTCGATTTTCGGCAACTCTCATCCAGCTGCTACCAGCCACCCTGCGAAGATCGTCGCTCCACCTAGCCTGAGGGCGTCCTACCTTACGTTTGCCGATTCGCGGTCTCCACTCAAGAACACGTCGTCCCAACGGTCGGTTCTACGGCTAATATGGCCGGCCCATTGTTACTTCAGCTTGCTTATTAAGTTCTACTCGCTTTTCGTTAGTCGACGGCGGTGGGGCAGGTGTGTATACCTCTAAAGCCAAAATGGCTACCTATCTTTCAAGCCTAACGCGGTGACCTCTAGTACAACTAAAGTAGGTTTCTGCCCCAATTTAAATTATTTTTTATGTACTTAAATGAAGTTTTATATCATAAATATCATGTCATTGGAATGAAAACTTAGATATGGGGCATAGATTTTTATAAAAAAATTACTAAATTAATAATTAAGTAAGCTAGGTATGTACTTAGTATCGAAAAATATTAGTTTTTAAGAATTTAGTGCAATATTTTTTAGTGAAATGTCGAAAATCAAACTGTTTAACTTGACACTGTTTAAATTGACTTTTAGTATCGTCAGAGCACTTTTCAAATTGTATTTTTAAATGAAATCATATTATTGTATATTTATTCAGTTTTATTGAAGTTTTTTTTATTAGATTATATAAATTAATTAAGCATCGTACTCGTGAAATTATTTCATCAAATGAATTTATAAAAATAAATTTAAGGGCAACATGTATTATTATTTGTATTTTTCAATTTTATGTAGCATAATTCATTATCTATTTATATGTATTTAAAAATGTACTTATTTTGTAATAAAACGCTATGTATAATAATAATGAAGCTTTCCAATTAGGTATATGAATTATAAATTGTAAATAAAAAAAATCTAAATTATTACGAAAATGTATTTAGGCTAATCTACCTGTAATTATAAATTAAATTATAAACTTTTAATGACTTTTTCGAATCTCTCAGTTATAATTATATAATGTTAAATAAGTTATAATTTAACCGGAATTAATTCCATTGAAATTAAAGTGTTAGCCCTCGTATACCCCATGGGCGTTTTTTTCCCACGACGATTTTATCGCGTACAGGATTTTCAACTCTCGGTGTTGAGCCGAGCATTGTGAATCCAAGCGAGTAAAAAAAATACAATGTTCGATTTTCAACTCTCGGCGCTAAGCAGTAGGTACGCTGAAAAATCGCCTGTTGGTGCGAGGGCTTTATATTATGACTTTAGATCAATGCTTTATTCTTAACTCTGTCATAAAATCTACAGTCTGGTCGTCGAGAGAATGCGTTCTTGACACCTGTCAGTTTCATACAAACAAATACGTGTTTTGCGAATTTGATCTTTATTAGCTACTAGAATTCTCTCGAGTTGTTACTCCTTAACTTATAAAGGTCGTTTACTCGACTCTCATCAGTTTTCGACACCTATAAAATCGTATCCTCTCTCTTTAAGTATTAATTAATATAAATAGATGCTGGGTATACTTGCCATGGAAATAAAAATAATATATTGTATAGACACGAAACTGGGCGTACAATCAATCTGCCCGGACAAAAGAGCCAAAAAAAGAATGTGAGTGCGTACACCTAGTTATCGGACGTAATCGTACGATGTCGGTTGAAATAATGCACGCATTCACTTTCTTTAACATTATGTTTAGTTTGAACGCCTGAGTTCGGCCGACGACGTACGAGCATAGTTCGGCCTATGACGGATGAGGTGTACCTACGCGACGTGTAATCTAATCTGCATTCGCGATTTATTTGCCAAAAACGTAAACAATTAAGAGTTTATGGAAAAATAACTTTAATTCCTACACAATAAAGTTCAGTTTACGGTACAACTTCATACATTTTTATAACTTTTTCAATAGTGCTAGTCGCTCTGAAATCAACTTAATTACCATTAAAATAAAGTTGATATTTGTTTAACTTGAAATAACGTCAATTTGAAACAAATAAAAAAAATTGAATATTTATTTATTTATTATTCACAAAATCCTTTGAAATTTTATCTTAAAATATATAAACTAGTATTACAGCCAATTACGGATTAACAATTTAATAGCTATGCAATATATGCAGCAGAAACGAACATACACAGTGAATATAGATACTTTTGGCTTATAGCGCATTTTAAACGCGTGGAGCGGCAGTTTCTAATTTTCTTACTTTATTTTTATTTTTCTATTAAAGTACTTAAATATTAATGAAAGATGATAATTGTAAAACTTATTGCTTGTACAGTCCGTTCAGTCATCTGCCGGCATTTATTAAAATTAAATAAAACTCCTTCCTTCAAGCTTTAATTCTTCGCTTTTACGCTTACGTTTGTATGTACTTATGAAATTCCTATGACAAAAAATAATGTATTAACTGCGACTCTTTGAGTATTCGCTTTACAGCTAAATCTAATTTTAGTATTTGTAGATAAGACAACCTACCGTACTTGTACCTATTTTCTTGTTAAATATTATTGAAACCATCGAAATATAATAATAGTAAAATAACCTACGTGTGACTTAAATATTCCATTATTGCACGGCGTGAAATTCGCTGATAATTATGCTAAAGCCGTGCATTTAGACTACTTAAGTCACACGTATCGTATACTATTTTATAGCTCGTGTTACCTAATCTCGCACTTAAGTCACACTTATCTGTGCAAGAATGGACTACTTAAGTCACAGAAAAGCGTGACTTAAGTGCGGGTTTAGGTCACACAGTGCTATAAAAATATGTTTAACTTCTAGTTTCCACAAGCCTTATTTGTAAATCTACTGTAAAATTTTATGTTTGTTGCTGTGACTGGTTGATCAAAACAACAACACTATACAACCTTATATTTTCCTAAGAGCCATACCTCACTGGCACACACAACATAGCTATTCAGAACCATCCGACAGGCTATCGTATCGAAAATGACACATTTCGATAACCTCATTTACCTTGCCTCCAACAACAAACAGTTGTCGGAAGAATAGCGGTCGTCTATTTGATTTAAACTGACAACATTTGAGGGTGTTAGACTTGTGAACAGCATTTAGAGAACTCATACGATAGCATTGATTGATGTTCGATACGGTACGGAAGTGTACAGACGCCAGCAGGTCAAGCTACCCGAAACTGTCAAAGTTTCCCAATCAACCTTGAACTTTAAAGCTTCAGAGATAAAGTTGAAAATCTATTAAAGAAATTTGACAGATTGTAGTAGCTTGATGTGCTGGCGTCTGTACCAAGTGGTTGTGAACAACTATGCAGGCCGCGCTGCCAACTAAATGTATACAGCTATAAAGTGGGTGGCTTACCTGGCGTCCGTTTGGTTTCGCAGCCAACTATAATTTATTAGAAAACCAGCGACAGACAGTGGCGCCGATTCCCTTGTTCACAAACTAAACTAAATTTAAGTTCAGTGCATCTTTTTCTTTCTATTTAATTAAGAAAAGGACAGAAGATAAATATTAGTTTAGTCCTGTCAAATTTAGATACTCCATAGCAAGCTTAGACGTGATTAAAAACATGGCTACTAAAAATACGTCAATTTATATCAGGCGCTGACTAATTTGACAGGACTAAACTAATATTTATCTTCTGTCCTTTTCTAAATGAAATAGAAACAAAAAGATCCACTGAACTTAAATTTAGTTTAGTTGGTGAACAAGGGAATCGGCGCCAGTATCTGTCGGGCATTAATGCTGAAATTCACAGCTGCGCCAAAAAGGTCCATTTCACGTCCGTGAGGCACACACTATTGTTGTTAAAACATTTTCACTTTTTAAGTTTTTTATTTGTGTGTCACGAACTGTGTTCAAATAAATGGTATTCCTTCTATTTTAGAGTGCTTGGGGAGTACCCAAGCAATCAAATAACTTGATATGAGATTTGACATTAGAAGCTTCCAGAAATCTTATGTAAAACAAGTCTAATAAACAAATCATGAAAATGTATTGAAAAAAAAGTAAATTATCCAACAAAGTTTTCAAATGTTAATAAACTTAAATAGTTTTCGTTAATTCCTTGTTTTATTTACTTATGGCTGATTTTTCCAACGCCAGATAATAATAACGGAGAAATAATTTTGAATTTTTGACAAGTCTTCCATACAAGAACTGTCAGACGTCAATTTTATTCTAAGAATAAAAATTATCTGTCGATTGAAAAAGGCAGCCCTAGGCATTTAAATCCCTTTATTTCTCCATTTAAAACAGTTCCAAGACCGACACCACATAGCCTAAACAACTGAAAATAAGAAACAGGAAAGAAATAAAGAAACTAATTTTAATTATGCTTATTTAACACAGACACATTTACAAAATAATTTACAACATTGAGGGCTGATTTTTCAATCGTCAGATAACTTTTATATGACGAATAAATATGGTGACTTGACATATCTACACCATCTACGATTATACTAATATTATAAAGAGGTTTTTTTTTTGTTTGCACAGACGCCAGCAGGTCAAGCTACCCGAAACTGTAAAATTTTCCCAATCTACCTTGAACCTAAAGCTCTAGCGATAAAGTTGAAAATCGATTAAAGACATTTGACAGATTGTAGTAGCTTGATGTGCTGGCGTCTGTACCTATGTAGGCTGTGGGGGGTAATCTTTGGAACGGATTTTTTTTTTCGGATTTTTTGTTTTGTTTATGATAGCCCATATCTTGAAGAAGGCTATAGGCTATTTAACATCACGCTATGACCCCTTAGGAGTTAGGCAAACAGAAAACGAGTCAGAAAGAACGCTACGCGAAAACGAAGTGGTAGCGTGGGTGAACAAGAAATTCCACGCGGACGAAGTTGCGGGCAGAATCTTTTTGTAAAAAATCAAAATCAACCATGAACCAACATGGGCACTTATGAAACGTCAGAAGCTAGGTGCATGGTTCAAATTGGTCGTTTCCTATGGAGAAGAGCCGGCAAGAAACTCCACGGTTACTTTTTTAAAAATAATTGGCTTTTACAATGTTTTCAAATTACAATAGGCATGGGAGCACAGCGTAGGCCTGTCCTGATAAAATAAGAAATGGTCTACAGATCTAAAGTCTACAAGGCCTATAAAGTCCTCACATTTACAAATTATAGAAGAATCTTTCAAAAGGATAGACAATGTATAATTATATACAAAAGCTGTCACACGTTCATATTTATTCTTCAGTTAAAAAATATCTGACGGTAGTAAATTCAGCTCTAAATAAAAAACCAATTAAAGAGAAAATTGCAAGATAGAATGCGTCAACCGTTCGTCAGTGGCAACACGTACCCCACGTCCGTCCTAACCAACATTATTGGTCGCGCAAATAAGCAGCCGTTATCGTGTTCGGAAACCGGAACGTGCCCTCTGTCGGCACGACCACGATTTCGGGATTGCCGAAAGAAATAAACACGACTGTCGCGTGTTCGCGTGACGATTGCGTTGGTTAGGACGCGGCTTTAGGCTAACGCAGATTCCGGCGGGCCGGGCCGCAACGCAACGGATTTGAAAAATCCTTCATCACTTTTGAAGAATATCTATGAACCATAGTACGCTAAAAGCGCTTCGCACCAAACTTATTTGTATGATAATGCGTTGCGATGCGGCCCGTTGCGGCTGTAATGTCCGTTTGGCTTCAACAGTGCGTTAGGTAGCCCGCGAAATTCAAATTTTCATACGTTTTTGAAATTTGCAGGTCAGTTTCAGGTAGTATATTGAACATAATATGAATCGCGAGCGTAACAAGTATGTATTTACAGCATTATAATCATTAAAATAATCAATGAAACCCTCTTTACCCTCTCCGGTTTTATCTGCCTAGCCTTTTCCCAACTATATTGGGGTTGGCTTCCAGTCTAACCGGATGCAGCTGAATACCAGTATTTAACATGGAGCGACTCCCTATGCCTTAGTACAAAAAAGCAGTGCAGTTCAACTTCTGCCCTGCTATAAGAGCTGGTGGTAAGCCCCCTGACGACCCATAACGACTGTCAAAGATCTACGAATGACAGCTGGGACCAACGGCTTAAAGTGCTTTCCGAGGCACGGAGGAGTCTTGGTATGTGAAGATGGTCACCCATCCACGGACCAACCGTGGTAAGCGTATCTTAACCTAATCGATCGACCCGTGCGGCTGTTATTACTTAGTCACAATTCCTCCTATTGAATGACTATTTCATGAAATAGGTTGCTTAAAACCGACCCCGTTGTGAATGCTGTATCCGCTGACTGGCATCGCGCCTCCAGAAATTCGCAGGACTATAGCCAGCCGCATCGAGAGGGCGAATCTACAGGATGACCTACGCCACTCAATGCACAATTTTTTCAGTGCCACAGAGGTTTAAAAGCCGCAATAATTTCCTTGGGTGCGTGAGTCCATCTAAAGGCAACCACTCCACGGAAAGATGTGATCTTTGGAAAGAACAACTTAATCCTCCTGATCCCTTTGTTAAATCATCAGAGAGTCTCTCATCCGGGCATAAGTTACCGTGTCCTGCTTGGAAAAACTTAAATAGTCTTCGTACCCAAGTAGGCTGCAGCAAGGACAACCTCCACAAGTGGGGGTGCTCTGACCTCCGGTGTGTATGCGGTGTCTCTCCACAGACAATGGATCATTCCATCTTGCACCGCATGCCCTGTCACACGTGAGGCTGCGTCGGCGAATGCTATCCGCGTTGCTGAATTCTGGGCCAAACAAATTGAAGAAAAAACTATATTGTTGCCATCGACACGCTAAACAGAATAACCTATTCAAACATGCTAACAAGAATATCCTATTCTTGCAAAAATATATAAAATATGATTATATAAAAGCAATAGGATTATATGAATTTCGTGGGCTACCCTGGTTCTTTCACTTTGAACTATGATTTTTACACCCGTTGTTTCACGGTAAATAAATAACATTCTTTTACGTAATAAAATAAACACTCATGTAGTTTGAGGCCTGATTTCTCCGATAATTTGTGCGTAAGGACACTCCTCCGCTGGTCCAGACCTTGGAGGGTTGTCTGGTTGAATTTGACGAAGAAAGTCCAGGTCAGCATATAGCACCTTGACTTCCTGAAAATGTATAATAATCATAGAGTTTCACAGCGTATTTGTACACTTTTTTACCACAAGTAAACGCGCGTCGCTTAGAGATAAAAATACTGTAAACATCACGTGAAGCGCAGGGTCGTTGTGTCGCTTGAGGCAGTAGTTTACGTCTTTCAGCTGACGACAAATAGATGTAACCAAAGTAAACTAGACAACTAAAAAAGTAAGCAAAGTGGCATTGGGCTGGCCATGTTTGTCGAAGGACCGATGGCCGGTGGAGCAGACAAGTCCTGGACTGCTGGGACGCGGCCCAGCTAGATGAACGGGCGGCTGAAAGAAGGTGGCTTAGACAGACTGGATGCGGAAGGCGGCGGAGAGGCATATATCGAGCAGTGGACTGCGATAGGCTGAGTTGATTAAAAGTAAAGTTAAATTAAACTTACCGATTGCGGTTTTTTACGGCAACGATTCTTACAAGTAATGTAATATAATACGATAATGACTAGCAATATAAATACTACTACTGCCACAGCTGTAATTATTATAATGGTTTGGTGCCCTTGATACGCATCTGAATCTGTAACAGTACTATTATTAGTGGTAGTATTGAAGATAATTTCTGAAAACAAAAGACAGTACAGAAAATGGTTTAGGTTTTTGTATGTGTGCTACGGCGTAGCTCACGCTGTGTCACGGCGTAGCTCACGCTGTGCTACGGCGTAGCTCACGCTGTGCTATGGGGTAGCTCACGCTGTGCTACGATTTCAACAGAATAGTTACTTAGTTACTAGGAGTCTATGGCAGAAATACTTTTTGTCATAGCATACCATAATCGGCCTATAATGTTCCCACTGCTGGGACGCAGGCCTCCTCTCTGTGAGAGTGAGTGAGCCGTAATCCACCACGCGGGCCCAATGCGGGTTGGTTTATGTCACATATCTACGAATTTTTGTTTCTAGGACATACCTGTTTCCTCACGATGTTTACCTTCACCGTTTTGAGAGCAGTGGTGATGAAATAATTTAAAAACTAAGATAGCGTTTTTAAAGCGCCTTTCTTGGTTCGACCTTCAACTCTTAAGTCGCGGCGGCGGATTAACTTGTGCCCGGTGAATAGCAATAGGCTCGCCCCCTATTACATAGTTCTTAAACATAACTGACGAAATGTGGGTGTACTATAGGTGCAGCTCTGCCTAACCATTCGGGGAAAACAGGCTTGATATAATGAGACTAAATTGGATAAGAATTCTGTAGTATAAAAATTCTCACCGTTGCCTTCTAGAGAATCTTGCCGAGCAGTATCATTGTAATGTAATAAAGTTTTGTCAACAACTCGAGTGATCCGCATTTCTTCTGCTGTTTCGTTCAGGATATAGGAAATACAACATAGAATTGTTCCATTATTCGTTATATTCAATATTTTGAGCGTCGAAACAAACATTTCTATCGTGTTAGAAGTCGTATCTATTATGCCCAACTGAATATCTGTAAATAAAAGTATCTTTATAGCACTCTGTGACCTAAACCCACACTTAAGTCACGTTTATCTGATAGATAGATAAACCATTTATTTGGCGCACACGAAAGACAGCACAACACACAAAAGTACAAGAATATAATATAAAAACAAGATGCCGATATAAAAACAAAAAGGAAAACATACATATCGAAGTAAAAGTGACACTATGACGAATACTTAAAATCAAATTAACAAAGAAAAATACACAGTTCTGTGTGCGTCTCAAGGTTGCACCAAATGAGACTCCAGCTCAGCATGTGTCAGGCAAATATACCTGACGCTGATATTCTGCTAGATCCCTGCAATGACACACGGACGTTGAGCAGATGAGATAAATTGGTATTGACAGTGTTATGTGCAGAGTGAAGTTTGTAAGTATACTCGGCACTTTATTTATGTATTCTACAGTAAAGTATTGCTATCTGTGACTTATGTAGTGCATTTTTACACAGAAAAGCGTGGCTTAAGTGCGCGTTTAGGTCACACGTGCTATAAAATAGATATATTAATGAACGGCGTTTAGCACCCTATGGTAATGTACTATAATGAAGCCGAGCGTCACTCATCCTTCTCGTTTTTATGATATTTTTTTTGTACTGGACCATACCTATTTGTTTAACTTGAAATAACATCAATTGGAAACATAATGTTTCTCTTTTTTTGAAGCCGGTAAGAGGACTCACATGTTGTGTTGCTGGGTTCAGGACAGCTAAACGAAATGTCTTCATTCTCTTTAGAATAAATAATATTATTGTATCGTGGTTCTTCATTTTTTTCCCCTGCAATCAGAAAAGGCAAGGGTAAAATTACGGGCTGACAGTTCGAGTGTGTAAGCATGTTCTAGAACCAAAAATTTGAAGACATGTGACATCTACCAACCGGCAGTGGACCCGTGTTGTAGATTATTAGCCCACTCCATCTCGAAGAGAAGAAGCCTGTGTCCCAGCAGTGGGAACATTATAGGTTGATTATGTTGTACGAGTGTACTGACACTCTATTTAAGAAAAGATTCTAAATATATAATTACTAGCTTCTGCCTGCGAATTCATCCGCGTGAACTTTCTTCTTTCCCTGACCTGGTCGCATCGCATCGCCTGCCTGCGCTATTACTTCGTTTTCGCTCTGCGTTCTTTCTGACTTTTTGGTTTTGCTGATGCATTTGGTAGCCTAATTCTTGAGAAAGGCTATAGGCTATTTAACATCACGTCACAGTCGGAGGAAACGCTAAGCGAAAACGAAATACTAGCGTGGCCAGAAGATGCGTTGCGACGGGGTCAGGGAAACAAGAAATTTCACGCGGGTCGGTAGAACAAAAATTTTCATGCGGATGAAGTCGCGGGCAGAAGCTATTATAAAATATAATGAAGGGCGATGACTGGATGGCACGGAGCCGGGAAGTATGGCAGAAAAAAGGGGAGGCCAGCAGTGGGTAATTCCGGGCCGAAGTGATGATGACGAAAATAAAATGTAAACCAGTATTAGGTAGGCATTATCTTTAAGCAACGATAGAGAATCTTCTTCTTCTACGTGTCGCTGGCACGACCATTTTTGATCTTGTTGGCCCAATACTTTGACACTTCCACTGCGTTGTCAGTGGCAGCGCAGAGGGCACTTTGACTGCATGTTTTGGGACACAGAGGGCAGGATAGGAGGTGGAGCATGTTCTGCGACATAGCTCTACAATCACACCCTACTGCTGTTCCGTCAAGGTAGCCCTACTTTACCATGTTGGACTGACATCTTCCCACTTGTGTCTGGATTCTGTTCAGTGACTTTCAAGTGAACCACGGAGAGTTACATCCTGCAGGGAGATGCTCCTTTGGTGGTAGTAGATAGTAAGTAAGAGGGGGAAGAGTATACCATAGTGGACGCAAACAATACTCACAAGTTTCATTGGCCTCTATTTTTATTAAATTCTTATAGGGCTCATCGTCGTATGAATCAAAGTGTAAATTTGAATTGATTTTAGCATTCACTGTTTTATCTTGAACCGGCCGTTCAGTTTTTTCTTTGCTGTTGTCGCAATATATTTCTGTGTTATTATCAAAATTTTCCACCTTTATCGTCAATCGAGTTCTTTTGCCCCATTTTTGTATGTTTGCTGTTCCTATTTGCAGACCGCCTGTAAAGTTAAAGGAAACGTTAGTTTATCTATTCGCTAGATGCCCCGCGGTTTCACCCGCATAAGCTTCGATCCCGTGGGAATATCGGGATAAAAAGTGTTCTATGTGTTAATTCTGGTTATAAACAATCTGTGTACCAAATTTCATCCAAATCCGTTCAGTATTTTTTGCGTGAAAGAGTATCCTATCCATCCATCCATACAAACTTTCGCGTTTATAATATTAGTGGGATATTAGGATTCAAATTCATTGATTCGCTTGTCATCGACGCCAACCAACCAACGCCGTCAACCTATTACCATGGATTCAGTACATGATTCTCCACCAAATTTTTCGTCGGTTACAAAAAAATGCTGCGTCTAAATGTATGGGAATAGTGCATTACGATACGTGAGACTTAATTAGTCCATTATTACACGGCGCAGAGTACTTAAGTCACAAGTACTATTTAGTACTTTTTTTAGTACTATTTTATAGCTCGTGTGACCTAAATACGTAAAAATGGACTATATATTTTCTGTGTAAAAATGGACTACTTAAGTCACAGATAAGCGTGACTTAAGTGCGGGTTTAGGTCACACAGTGCTATAATTCATTTTTTTTCCCAC
Source organism: Apamea monoglypha (assembly GCA_911387795.2). NCBI lineage: Eukaryota > Metazoa > Arthropoda > Insecta > Lepidoptera > Noctuidae > Apamea > Apamea monoglypha. The sequence goes on along the minus strand of OU426935.1, from coordinate 5,032,727 downwards.
AATGTTTGAATGTGTAAGTTCTTTAAGTGAATTAGGTACTGTTAGCGACTTGAATTGGTGAGCAACAGCTTCAGAAGGCATTATGAATGAAAATTACGTAATTATATTATTGCGTGTACCAAGTAGCCCGTTTTCTCTATTGATTGCAGAATAGAGAATTGGTACTTACAAATAAAATAAAATAATATAAAATAAAATCCATTTATTTCAGACTAATTATTTGTCCATACTTGTTAGTAACAAAGGTCTTAAAACTACATATGTTAGTCAATACTAAAATCAAATTCCCAATGACGAAAAATGAATTAATTAAATAATAAACAGACTGACTTGTACATCTTTCAGGAAAGAAAAGTTATTAAAAAAAAAATGCTGTATCATAGAAAAGTGAAATACTAACGTGGTCAAAATGTTTATTAGAACAGCAATGTTTTTTTTGCAACCCTGTAAAACAACTAGATAACACTTGTAGGTACGGTCACCAAAGGAGATAAGTAACCAGCGTTGTTGGATATAGTTGAAGTTTAGAAAGAAACCGATGGATGTTTTCGAATAAAATTTAATTAAATTAATAGAAAACATACAGTTCATTTATCAAATTAAATTTCGTTGGAAAACCTCCATCGGTTTCTTATTAAACTTCAACTGTAACCGACGACCCTGGTTACTTATCTCCTTTGGTGACTATACTATGGGGACAAATAAAAAAAAAAAAACATAAATCTTACCATTTTGGTAGCGTTGATGCCATTCATAGCACACTTTTTGAGGATTACAAGTGGAATCCTGAGTCCCTTTTGAGCATTTATCTTCAGGTTTTCCTGAAACAGAAAATAATTTATTACTAATAAAAGTCGAGGACTTTGTTTGTTTTTTTGAACGCGCTAATCTCTGGAACTGCCAGACGGATTTCAAAATTTGGTAGCCCAACTCTTGAGGAAGGCTATAGGTTACATAAGATCACGCTACGACCCTAAGGATCCGAGCAAAGAGTAAGGAAAAACGCTAAGCGAAATAAAGTAGCAGCGCAGGAAGGTGATGCGATGCGACTGGGCGGGTCGGGGGAGCAAGAATTTTCACGCGGACGAAGTCGCGGGCAGAGGCTAGTTAACCAAAATAGGTAAAGTGTCATTTAGATACGATAATTAGAAATAGGTTAAAATTGACTTTTAAGATTTTTTTACATTGTAAGTTACAAATGAAGCTAATAAAATCACTTTTAGCGATGGTCCTATCGCCTATTCTGTCACACTTTGTAAGATTTCTACATTTATATCTGTGATTTCTTATTTTATATCTGTAATAACTAGCTCCCGCCCGCGACTTCGCCCGTATGGTATGTTGATAAAAAGTACGTCATGTCCTTCCCCAGGGTTCAAAGTATTCCCGTACCAAATTTCATCAAAATCGGTCCAGCTGTTTCGGAGATTACCCGGAACAAACAGACAGACAGGAAAATTTTGTAACAATTGTTTTTTTGTTATAAGTACCGTATACAGGGTGCCAGTTTGCCATCCTGTATATTTTCATATGTGTTTAGTAAAAACCTGTTATTTTGAAATTACAAACAAACAATTTTTTTTTTTTTTTTAAAAACATAGCCCCACACTAGGAATTACTCCTGTACCGTGGTAATTCAATTTTGTTTGTTTGTTTTATAGATACGTTATCATCTGCATAACCTTTTCCCAACCATGTTGGTGTCGGCTTCCAGTCTGACCGGATGCAGCTGAGTATCAGTATTTTACATGGAGCGACTGCCTATCTGACCTCCACAAGCCAGTCACTGGGTAATACGATACCCCTTGGTAAGACTGGTTGTCAGAGTTTCGGGCTTCTGACTACCCGTAACGACTGTCAAAGATCCATGAATGACAGCCGGGACCAAAGGCTTAACGAGTTTTCCGAGGCATGGAAGGGTCTCGGTATGTAAAGATGGTCACCCATCCACAGCAACCAACCGTAGCAAGCGTAGCTTAACCTGATCGATCGACCCGTGCGGCTATTATTATTTAGCTTTGTAGCTAGGTTTTATAGATACGTATGTTGCGCATAATAAAGAGAATAGATATTCAATTCTTTTGTGGCCATGTTTGTATATTTCGTTAAAAAATGGTTTGTTTAAATTGTAGCCGGTAAACATTTGTGATCGAATTGGTTTTTAACCGACGAATTCGGATGTTTAAATATATATATTTTTTATGTATATTCGGGTTTAACTCCGTCATATATTTAATAAACGGATTTGCAAAATTCTTTAAAAAAATATAAATTTTATTAACTTTGCTTTGGTAGTTTTTGAGTTAGCTTCAATAATACGATTTTTTTCCACTTAGTTTATATTGATGATGTTTTAATAACTTCCTGTCACTAATATTTACATAGCAAGTACTGTTATATGAATTTCTGTGGGGTAGGTACGGACGACAACACATCAAGTTACTACAATCTGTCAAATTTCTTTAATAGATTTTCAACTTTATCGCTGAAGCATTGAGGTTCAAGGTTGATTGGGAAAACTTGACAGTTTCGGGTAGCTTGACCTGCTGGCGTCTGTACAACTAAAATGTGAAAAATAAAAACATTTTTACAAAAAAAAAACAACCGGCTTCCAAAAAAAACACTACAAAGTCAAAAATAACATAAAATTCGGAAGCAGGTGTCAAAAAAAAATCCGAATTGAGAACCTCCTCCTTTTTTTGAAGTCGGTTAAAAACGAAAATGCGGAACCAACGACACCAACTTCCGAAATGAAAGTTATTTTTGATTTTGAAGTGTTTTTTTTTTTTTGAAGTCGGTTGTTTTTTTTTCTACAGAATCGCTGGCACGATGGCACAACGATAACTTACCCGTTGAAGGTTGTTGCCATGGCTTGGCTTTGTTACTTCCAGAAGACGCTGGAACTAGAAATAAAAAATATTTTATTGTCTAGTAATACAGTAAGTAGCACTCCAATTGCGTAACACACTATCAATCACAATCTGAATCATTTTGAAGGACCCATTGCTTCATATCTTCATATTTTTCTTTCTTTCTTTCATTGTGCTTAGATGCATATGGTGTGCATGTGTGGTGTGTGTGTGGCGTGTTTGTTGTGTGTGTGTGTATGTGCGTGTGTAAGTGTGCGCTGCGACATTTATTTTTTAAATGTCGCAACATCATGCTGAGATAGGAGCCTTTTGGCATCGAATAGAACTTTTCATTTTTCTTTTTGTTACTTTTTTATAATTTGTTTTTTTTTTTTTTTATTATTTTTAACAGTGTTTAGTTTATGATCCTGTACCTACGAGTCACAATAAATACTTTTTCTTTCTTTCTTTATGTGAATTATAATGACTGGCAACGTCGCATTTCTAGTGGTTTTTTTTTGTAATATTTTATTTCAGCAAAGTACTAGATCGCTGGTATACCCACGTATCGATATCTAAACACGATAAAATGAAAAATAAATGAATTGATAAAAAAAGTAGGGAGGTCACCTACCGCTGCTAGTCTTGTTATCGTCGGTAGAGTTTCGCTAGCTAATTTAATTTGACCCTGTATAAATAAATAAACAAATACTTATTAATTGTTTTTAAAAGAGTAACCATGGAGTTGCTTGCCGACTCTTCTCCATAGGAAACGACCAATTGGAAACAGCTTTTGGCGTTGGTTTATGTGAAATAAAATATTTTGATTTTGATTTAAAAAAACAGTAGGTATGCAACTTACAACAAATTAAACCGGAAACATTTTCCAAACTCAAGAATAGTATAACTGTCACGACACAAACTTTTGAATTCATTGTTCCAAATTATATTAAATACTTAGCTCGTCACATTTAACACAAATTATAATTTCCTTTGTAAATGTTATAAAGAGTTCCTTCATGTTGTAACTTTATAATATTGTTAGAACATATTCAATTTCCCACTAAGACACATACTGAAAAATACACTTTGAATGTATAAACAATAATAATTTCGTCCTAGCTATACTTGTTCACTTGATATCAGAATCACTGTGACTATGGTTAAAATATTGATGACGAAACCGTTTTAATTTATCCTGCGGCCCTTTATCCTGTTCAATTTATTCATTTAATAATAGGTAGGTACATAAATAAAATGCCTACGTCAATGTTTTGTATTGACGGCAAACGGGAAAATAAGAATATCGCAATGTACAGACGCCAGCACATCAAGCTACTGCATTACGCTACTACATAAATTTCTTTAATAGATTTTCAACTTTATCATGAAAGGTTTAAGGTTCAAGGTTGATTGGAAAAATTTGACAGTATCGGGTAGCTTGACCTGTTGGCGTCTGTACAAATAAATAAAATTGAAGTGTCTTTTTGTAGTGTCAAAATAACAGCTTTTTAATAAATGTAAAACGACTTATAAATAAAAAAAAAAACATTATTTTTTATTTTTGTCTGTGTCTGTTTGAGTTTGTTCCAATCTCTGAAACCGCTGGTTCATTATGAAAAGGACAGAAAATAAATATTAGTTTAGTCCTGTCAAATTTAGATAGGTACTCCTTAGCAAGTTTAGACGTAATTGAAACATGGTTACTATTGTCTATATGGCTAAAATATGGCAATTTACGTCAGGCGCTGACTAATTGGACAGGACAAAACTAATATTTATCTTCTGTCCTTTTCTAAAATAGACGATAGAAAGAAAAAGATACACTGAACTTAAATTTAGTTTAGTTTGTGAACAAGGGAATCGATGCCATTGACTTTGTAAGGGCGCTACACAATAGGTAATCCCGCTGGATACTGTTTACTGTTAGTCTACATCATTCTGCCGAGAAAAGACCTCCCCATACTTCGCGGTACTTTGGTCCAGGGCTTGTACGGACGCCAGCAGGTCAAGCTACCCGAAACTGTCAAATTTTCCCAATCAACCTTGAACCTTAATGCTTTAGCGATAAAGTTGAAAATCTATTAAAGAGATTTGACAGATTGTAGTAGCTTGATGTGCTGGCGTCCGTACATAATGAAGTTTTTAAACAAACGATAATTAAAGTTAAGTGACATTCAAACGTCAAAAATGTATGGCTAAACTGTCGCTAATCACTACTTAACTTTGAGCAACGTTTATGAACAAAGGGGTATAATCAACTACTTGGGGACCGTTGGGAACGGTCCCCAAGAGTCACTTAATTGACAAGAGTCATGTGATCGAGTTATTCAGCTGCATCCGGTTAGACTGGAAGCCGACCCCAACATAGTTGGGAAAAGGCTAGGCAGATGGTGATGTGATTGAGTCACCCAAGAGTTAACAAATGCCACCACATAGTTACGCAGGTTTCACCCTAGCGTCACCATAAGGTCGTCGCTTTGTCGTCACCGAGTATTACTTCAAGATTCACGCTTGTACAGACGCCAGCATATCAAGCTACTACAATCTGTCAAACTTTAATAGATTTTCAATTTTTATCTTTAAAGCATTAAGGTTCAAGGTTGATTGGGAAAATTTTACAGTTTCGGGTAGCTTGACCTGAAGGTCAATTCTCGTAATTAAAAACGTTCAAAATCTAGTCGCAGTCTCATCTCGACGACAAACAAATTTCAAAAGTTAGGGAAATTTGAGGTATATTTGACAGATTCCGACTGAGATCAGACTGTGAACGTCCTTAAATTAATTCCGTCCTTTAATTACGAGAATTGCCCCTCTGGTGGCATCTGTACATACATACTTAAGCTACGTTTACCTAGAAGAACGGTGACTGTCCACGTAGCGTCCGCAATTTACCGTTGAACGACGTCACTAAAACTTTATCAATGAAAGTAAATTGGTGTGTTTTCCTAGAGTGCGTTTTTGAAACTGTAAAGGCAAACCCCGCGGCCCAAAGATTTTGTATGTCAGAGGTATCAAAACGAAACACACACGCGACTATCTTTTGACGCGGTAGGGCGGGTATTTAGCGGTTTAAATCTTTGCCGCTGTCATCATTTTCATGACTGCGGCCCTTATGTTTGATCACCGATTTTCTGTAATTGATTTATTTGCAACTAGCTGCACCCCGCTGTTTCACCCGCATAAGTTTCGATCCCGTGGGGATATCGGGATACAAAACCTCCTACATATGTGTCTGGTTATAAACTATCTGTATGCCAAATTTCATCTAAATCCGTTCAATAGTTTTTGCGTGAAAGAGTGTCAAACATCCATCTATCCACCAATATTAGTAGGATAGGATATGTAAGTAGGATAAATGCATTGAGTTTGACTAGCTCAATACGACACCAAGCCTCTCGTGCAAGCACCGCTGCATTTTCCCGCCATTCGTGGTGACTGACAGATGACATTAGTGACAGCAGTTACCTCGGTACTTGTGTGAATGAGACAGTGCTTATTCTACCAAGAATAGACAACGTTTTTTCTATCCAACTCGACATCTCGTCTGCCCGAGCACGGGGCGACCCGTAGACTCGTGTTTCTATGAAGACAAAGACATTTATTCTATAACGGGGAGCAAATTTTAAAATCAATATAGATTCTTGTCTAAGTCCAATGTGATGTAGACTATTTGAAACTTGTTGAGAAGAAATCTTTCTACCTACTTTTCTACCAAGTGCCAAAAGTAGAGAAAAGTTGGTCGTCATGCGACATTGTAGACTTTTGTCAACTGAAGAATAGAAACATTCTTCACTTCATCGCCATGCTTAAGACGGTAGAAATCTTTCTACAATCTGACATTTTGAAACCACAACAAATCCGTTTCTTACTCGTGCAGGGGGCTTACCACCAGCTCTTATAGCAGGGCAGAAGTTGAACTGCACTGCTTTATTGTTCTATGACTTAGTCCAAAAAAGCAGTGCAGTTCAACTTCTGCCCTGCTATAAGAGCTGGTGGTAAGCCCCCAGATCTATTAAAATACACCACACTTCGTATATCACTAGGAACAGGGAACAAATAAATAAAACGCACAATCTGACAGCAATACTTTATTCTTGCGATCCAAAATGTTTTGACAATCATTCTTAACCGCTAATATCATTTTTTGCCTACAACTAGAGAGGGATGTTATCCCGGTTTCTACTAACAATCGTAGCTCGCTTGAGCATTAATCGTTTACTATCGTTAACACTACTAGGTCTACTATATGCGCTGTTCTTGTGAAGAAAGACCTTTTGGCCGAATTTAGCTATGGCCGCCAATCTCAGCGGAGACTAGCTTTATATTATAGTGCGCCAGTTCGTGAGCAAACGTAGTTGCACTCTCTACGATAACTCAGGTCAGGAGATCAGGTGGTCAGGTAGTAGTCGCTCCATGTAAAATACTGGTATTCAGCTGCATCTGGTTAGACTGGAAGCCGACTCCAACATAGTTGGGAAAGCCTAGGCAGATGAATTTGCGATGTTTTTGTAGAGAAAGGCCATTTGGATGCCTCAAGAACTGGGTGGTGGACACTTGTGGAGGTCAGATGGGCAGTTGCTCCATGTAAAATACTCGTATTCAACTGCATCTTGTTAGACTGGAAGCCGACTTCAACATAATTGGGAAAAGGATGATGCCTTTGGCTTTTAAATGAAATTGTTTTACATTCGAGATACAAGTTGTGTTGTAGGGATAGGTTTAATAAAATACCAGAAACGATGACCAGTGGTACCTACTATGTTGCAAATCAAGGACAATGCAAGCGTAACGTAGGTACGGGATGCCCCCAGCTAGTGATGCTCTTAAAAAGGCAGCTGGAACAGACTGGATGCGGGAGGTCGACAACCAGGTTTTATGGCGCAACTTGGGAGAGACCTATGTCCAGTCACAGATAACATAATACTAGCGCAGTCCAGCAGAGGACTGCAATAGGCGGAGTTGATTGATATTGCACATTATCGTCGTTTTTGATATTTTGGTGTCACAATAGCAGCGCATATAAAATCCTTAAAATTCGAAAAGTGATATTCTAACAATATTTTCTTACATTTTCATATTGTAGTTCTTCGAAATAATTAATATCTATTCAGAATTAAATATTTTTTAATAATTATTATTAGTGATGTGTGATGCATAACGATGTGAAACTAGATATTTACGGTATTTTCCGGTTTTTTACAAAAATGTGTGTTATCAGGAAAAATTATGTGTCAGTTGTATTTTTTTTTTCTCTTGATGACTCGTTGAGTAATTTTTTTTATTTAGTGCCATTATTTCGTCCACAGGTACATCATTTTAAACATTTCCTCGCTATCCACCAAACATGAGACTCAAAAAATGACAACATAACGATTTTCTCCAAATCTTTGATTAAACTTGAAATATAAATGGAAAACTTTAAAAATTTCTTAATATTTATAATAAAAAGCTTTTTTTTTCAACCTGTCTGTAGCTTTCTTTCAGAAAGATAATAGAATTTTGCGTCTAATATAATTTTGCTTTAGTTTTTTATTACAGCGACTCTTACACACAAACTTAGGGACAGACTGGTCTTATTAAACTATCATTTACTGTACAGAATACAGTTATCGACTAGTCCGCTGATTGATCGGGTGAATACATACTTAAAAACATTACTCAGAAATAAATAAAACACTCAAAACAATTATAAATATTTAGGTAAAATAAGTAAATGCCTATCGAACAGGCCCAAAAACTAACCCTAAAAAAATAAGGTTGCGGTTTCTGCCAAAAAGTCTTGAAAAACCGAAATAACTACCTTTGCCAAAAAATCTTGAGAAACCAAAATGGCTACCTCTGACAAATAAATGTTGAGAAACCAAAATGGCTACCTCTGACAAATAAATGTCGAGAAACCAAAATGGCTACCTCTGCATAAAATCTTGTAAAACCGAAATAGCCACTTCTGCCGTGCTTTAGAAATATCGAGCACCCGAAAACCAGCTTAAATACCTACAAATATGCCTAAAACGCCCAAAATAATGGCCAGTCTGGCCCAAATAACACAGAGCTCAACAGCTGTGCGTCGTACGCGTGAACTAATAAGTACTTACTACGGATAAATAACTGTGACTAGCATCGATGTTCTAGTACTTCCAGTATCGAACATTATATTCATTATTTTTATTGAATTTGAAAGTAAAAACTTTGAGAGTACTGACTGAAAATGAATTTGTTAGTGCTCCATTCATATATTGTTTGATTAAACTGATGTATTGTTGGATTTTGTAGATATATTGTGGTTTTAACCAATATATTAGTATATTTGGTAGATATATTGGTAGATTAAACTAATATAATTATTTAACCAATATTTCGGTTAAATTAACCGACATATTGGTTGATTTAAGCGACATATTGGTGGATATAACCTATATGTTGGTTAATTTAACCGAATTATTGGTTGATATAACCGACATATTGGTTGTTTTAACCGGTACATTGGCCGACCGATCCCATTCAGCAGTAGAATCTGTGATTAGCAAAAGTTCAATAATTTAAATTAGTTATATAATAAATTGAAAGTTCATCGATTGATTTATATCCAATATAAACCGAAGTCTACAGAACCATAGGTCCTTTGAACCACAAAAAAATGGGATTTGGAAACAAGATGCATGAATTCAGTCAGTACTCTTCTCCCACCAGTTTTAAATACTGAATCAAAACGCACTGTCTTTCAATGAATAATGTATAATGAAATATCAACATTTTTCGTACCTAATTTCATAGATTCAATCTACGTTTTATAGTGCATGGACACTAGATCGAGATTAACAGTGGTTCATAAAGCCGTTATGATCATGGGTGCAGTTCGGAGGGGACGAGGAGGTCACAATTTTAACCAGATTTTTCTCTTTAGTTTTATGAAATCAAATGATTTGGGGTTGAAAGCAGTAGGTTCACCTAAATCATAGGTTCTCAATCTTATTTTGCCCACGGCCCACTTTGAGATTTTTTTTCTAGCGTTACTTCTAGATTTTTTTCTACTTAACATTTGTCGCGAATCTGAAACAGCTATTGCTACGAGTATATTTAAACGTGTACCTAATATTAATTATATTACATAATAGTAAGATAGGATATATAATTTTCTTTGGGTCTTCTACTGCGCTGAAAGTCTCAGACGCCCACGAGGGGGCGTTATCGTCCAAGTAGAGAACCTATGACCAAAATGATGACAAAGGCGACACTCTTTTGGGCATTGCATGTTACTATTTAAAGTTACCCAAGTTCGACAAAAACTATGTAGAGTGAGTGTCAAGAGAATCGACCAAAAGTTTTGATTTCGTGAAACTAAATTACGATAAATTAAATGTTTTTTTTTTGTCCAAGAGCTAGCTGAATCAAAAACCCTCTCCTAATACATCCATGACCCATAGTTAAGTTTTACTTCCTCAATATTTTCTTTAACCTACCAATTTCTTAGTCCAGTATAGATTGGTAATCTTGCCAATACTTAAAGCCCTTCTACTTACGAACACATCCAAATCGAATATCTAATTTTTCCTAACTTTAATCTCTCCAAAAATACCGCTGTTATGCCTATTTCACTGGTCTTGAGGCGGTTAAAAACCGCAGCACCGCACACCTGAGCAGTGTTTGGTGCTGCAGTTTTTAACTTTGACTGTGGAATCTTGGTTTGTATACAAAAACCGCAGGGTATGACACGCTGACACCGCATTTCCATGCGGTCTAGAGTCAAAGTTAAAAACCGCAGCACCGCACACCGGAGCGGTTTCCGGTGCACTGTGATAACCGCTTTATTTGTTCAAAGCTCTTTTATTTTTTTGTAGCACTATCCAATACTTTTTCAATTAATCCAATAAATTATCAACGTAGTTTAAGTTTGATTGATAGATTGACAGTTCAGATCTAAATTTTCTTGAATGAATACTTGTGTATACGAGTATATCGTTTATCGTGAATATTACGTATTTGACATTACGTAATATTACGTATTTAGAACCAAAAATATACAGTGTGTTTCAGAAATGTTGTGTGATGGGACCAACAACGTGATTTCGATGTTGGACCCATGGAGAATGTTGTTCAGTTCGATGGTCTGAATGACACACCTAAATATGACCGCACATTTCTGATATACACTGTATATATATCATATTTTACATCAGTACATTTTGTTATAAGTATAATTTGTAATTTCACTGTACCTTAAACCTCTACGTCGCAGTTAAAAGTTGAACCATAATCTCGATCTTGTTGAAGTAGTGACGACAGTTTTAAACCTACTTTATCTAAAGTAAAGGCTACACGAAGACCGCAAGATGACATTATTATTATAAAAGTCTGTGTGCATGAAGTTTCAACAATTTGATAAATATCGTCAACAATTTTACAATAATTTTCCAGAGCCGGGATGATAAAGGGTAAAAACTCAAAGGGTAAACTTGATACTGTACTAAGGGTAAACTTGATACTGAGCTAAGGGTAAACATGATACTACGACTACCCTTCATAATAACGTTTATTCCCTAAAATAACATGTATTTGACTTAGTATTTCTTACAGATATGGATGGGACATTTGAGTCTTATATAATAGTATTATTTTAGTTAAATTTTGACAAAAGCGATTAATCTATTATAATCTTTAAAATAATTTGAATACAACTTTTTTGTGGAAGTATGTATTTTTGTAATTTCTGTACCCGGCCCTGCCTTATACCTAAATTTATGGAAAACATTGACCAGACTGTATTTATTATGATATAAGTACATACATTCATGAAAGTATAGTGTTAAGAGATATTGATATTGTCTAGGCAATGACGATTTTTCAATATACATATATTATATATTTATTTCAGATTTAATATATAAATTAACCGCCCAACACTTATATCCTTACTACAATACAATCGATACGAACTTTGGCGGTTTCAAATTATCTAGTAGGAAACAAAAAAGTATTTTCAAAACTAAAGGTCATTCGTCGACTACGTCCATCTTGAAAGTGGTCGGCTTTCGACCAATGGGCTTCATCGCTAGTCTTCGAACGGTTCCTTTTGTGCAATTTGTATTTAGAATTTCCTCGTCACTACTGCTTGAGTCGTCGAAGCGGCCGGTCGTACGTATGTTGTTGTCTGAATCTGAAGACTGTAAATATTTAAGAACATGAGTAAATTATTGTATAAATACAAGTTTAGTCTTTTATTTTAATGAATCTCTTACATTGCAAATAAAGATTGCGAATTGAAAATCCTAAAGAGATATTATAAAAAAAATGTGCTACTAATATAATTTCTAAATGAAAACTAGTGTGTATGTGTTATGTTAAATGATTACATAATAATATGTGCTTGTGAAATACAATAATGTGACGATCGATCTATAAATAAATTATGCGCAGTGCAAGGGTGATAACAACAAATGTTATAATAATTATATAAACAGTTTTATTACAAAATTAGTTGAAGTCTAAAAGAAAAATATCATAAATATACAAAAAATATATCCTTTAATTAACCGGTCGGTCCAATTTATACAAAATAAAAATACACACATTATCAACAAGAAGATAAATAAAAAGAATACTTCTTTAAAACTGTAACCGTTTAAATTCATGTTTAATACAAAATTATTAAGAAGAAAAAAATGCAGGAATAAGAAAATAGTTGTTGTAGGGCGATGTCATGCGAAGCGAAGGGCCAATCCACCAGACCAATCTATCGTCAGATACATCTTTGTCTCACCTTCTGCCTTTTTCCAACTACGTTGTGGTCGGCCCCAACTGACCTTGGACAGGGAGCCACTGCCTATCTGAGCTCCCCGAACCAGTTACAGGGTAATACGACACCCCTTAGTAAGGCTGGTTATCAGACTTTCGGGCTTCTGTCTGACTAGCCGTAACGATTGTCATCTAGATCTACAAACGACAGCCGCGACCAAACTTTTCGAGGCATGGCGGGGTCTCGATATGTAATGGATGGTCCCACAGACCGGCCTCGGCAAGCGTAGCTTAACCTTCGATCGACCCTTGCGGCTGTTACTATTTAGCCACTTGTCTATCGAGCCAAATATATGTCAAACAAACTCTTTTCAATTTCAACTTAGTTTTTTTAGATTTATCTGACGGTAGATTGGAGTATAAAGCTTGAAGCGAGTTAGGAAAAACACGAACATTTATTTCTTGGGGCGTCCACGTGCGATCACCTCAGGCAGACGCTTGTTGGGCCTCTCGTCACTGCTGTCCACGCTCTAGAGTTGGGATTGAACATATTTACATACACATCCACTTAGCCACGTGCATTGAGGTTAATTTTGAATAAGAACTGCCTATAAAGAATACAGTAGATTAATTTGGCCTATTAAAATAAAAAAAAGTAAACTGTAATTAAAAAAACTATTTAAATTCGGTCGGTAGGAATTCTTATGGAGAAGATAATGTTTTTTTTTTTGCAATAGTCCTACATCCACTATCGAAATGTATTATGGTAGATAATTCATCAGTGTATTCCCTTACAGGTTAATATTTCTCCGAAATAAGAAATACACTTCTGAAAAATACTCATTGAACTAATTTACTTACTTGAACTAATTTTTACAAGTTGAGATATTATGAAGGTAATTTTATTTAATTTGCCTATTTTCTCCCGTGTAGGTAATGACACGGAATTGTCTTAAAAATAAGTAACTTAAAAGGTAAAATGAAAAAGCAGAATTTTCCTCAAAATACTTACATTTCTAAAATCAGAAAGAACAAATAAAATCCCAAACCAAATGAAACAAAAATAAATGTTAGTAGGCTCAAAGACTGAATATTTAGCATTCCCAAGATATTTGATTTAAAGATCGGTTTCAAGAATTTATTTCTCTAAAAGAATTTTACAATATTCACTTACAAGAGAAACAAAACAAAAATGTTATAGCTAATAAAGGTACAACATCGGGAAGAATGACTATTTAAATTAGTTATATCCATAACACTTACAATTATAAGGTTTACAAAACTATTTCCGCCTAATATTTTTTTAGTCTAACTTTAATAATATTTGTAGATCTTGACTTGAAAGATATATGATTTAATAGAACTTGTCCTTTGGCTATTGTCATTTACAGCGCACATTTAGACGTGTCAAGCCGCATTGCAAAAATCCTACATTACTTCCGTAAATTTTGTATGAACTATAGCAAATTACAAGCGGGCCGAAACGCGCTTTTTGAAAATGGAAGCCGTTGTGCTGAGGTGCGATGCGGCAGTAATGTGTACCAGCCTTCACTTGCCCATATTGAAAGCTTTTTGTGGTAACCATTCGACAGCAAACATCCCTCTTGAATTATAAATTCTTACTACCAAAAACAGCTAAAACCATCCAGTCTTTGAACCCCATAAGCCACAATGATCTTACATCAAAGTCTCCGATAGTGAACCTGGTGCCGGCCGCCTCAGCAACCAACTGCGCGGGCGCAGGTGGGGCGTTCTCGGGAGACAGCACCTTACACGCGCCACACGATTACACATGAATGTATGTACATTAGCACGATCATGTTACGATGGTTCAACCAAAGGCAAAAGATGTATTCACTTAGTTTAATATAAACGCGATTTTTTCCAAAAGAACAAAAGATCACTAGAGTATTGGTATATGGCTGATATTGTACGTTAAATATTTTAGTAGTAGTTTAACAGAAAAGGGTTTCCGAAATTCGCTAAATGTACATCATTTTGCCATTGATGGCGTAGTCAGGTTTAGGTGATGAATAGGAAAATTGGGTAATAGGTAGTTTGCTTGGTAGGTCTTGAAGTCACTAGTTAAGGTATCAAACTCAAACTCAAATCATTTATTTCAATCAAACCATTTACAGGCACTTTTGAATTGTCAAAATTAAATAGTCGGTCAGTTAGTCAGAAAGTTGAAGCTAGTTGCCCATTCCAAAACGTAGATCTCTATGGAGAAGAACGGGCAAGAAACTCCACGGACACTCTTTTAAATCAAGATATTATTACAGAATCCTGGGTACATTATTCTTATTGCTTCTATATGTGAGAACAATGTAAAAAAAGAACAAATAAAAAACAATTAAAAATATAAAATTAAAAATAAGCCCTGGCAGTTAAGAGATGATCAGTCTCAACCGACGGCGCCCGTTCACGAACATGACGCGATCAGCACCATCCAGCTCAACCATTTTGCAGGGAACCGAATGATCCAACACACGCGCCACCACCAGTGAGACGTTTAAGTGAGCATGACATTTCTCAACTGCCATGCTCTTTCAAGTCAACATTAAAATATCATAATAAACGGATCCATGGTTCATATTTACAAAATTTTAAAAATGCTTCTAAATTATACAAAACTATACTTTGCAATTTATTTCAAAGATGAAAAAAATACTACCGATCAATGTCAGGGGATGCAAGAGTGCCAGGAGGTGGTGATTCGAAGTATCTATGACAAACTGGAAGTAAAAGGGTAGAGGGGTGGGGAGGGGGGGTATATTTGGGTAAATTAAGACGAAGGGTAAATATGATTACAGGTATAAACGAAATTATACTATGGTATGGGTTGGATTTTTCCTGACTACGCCAAAATAAGTTTAGAATGATGTATCAAGTAAGATATTGGCTGGAGTATAAATATCTATACATCTTTCCAAACAATTATTTACATGTATGCCAATGGTGTCAGGTATCAGGTGTCACCTGGCTTGTATGAAAGTTAACCATTTAACAGTGATCCCACATTTTAATAAATTGTTAGTTTGGTTAAAACATGGATTAGAAGTAGTATGTAGTTGGATGTTATACGAGCAATGTACTAGCCAATTCACCTTATTAATAGAAAATGTATGAAAGAAACTGTGCATAGGAACCAACGTTGGATTTTTAGGAATTATATTATGTTATGCTCATCCGAACCGACTAAGCTGACGTTTGCATGGTAAAAATATCGCGGCGGGATTTTATCGCGCACTTGATTTTCAACTGTCGGTATTGAGCCCAGCATTGGAAATCCAACAGAGCGCATCCTAGCGCGTCAAAAAACCACACTGTTGGATTTTCAACTCTCGGTGTTGAGCCAAGCATTGAAAAACCACCAGAGCGCATCCCAGCGCGTCAAAAAACCACACTGTTAAATTTTCGACTTCGCGCACTGCACTGAAAATGCAGTGCGCGAAAAAATCCCGTCTCGATATCTTTACGTCTGTGCGATCGTCGGTTAAGAGTGGCCGTAGCTTGTATGAGACGGCGTCATCTTCATATTCAATTGATTAAATTTTGATTACAATTAATTTTAAAGGCGATGGAATTAGACAAATTTTCATCGTAGGTTTTTATGCACGGTATTCATTACTGATTTATTAACGGTGTTAATTAAAAATCCACTCAAAAAGGCCACGGTCTTGTTAATACGTATTTATGTGCAGTCCTTTCATAGTTATTTACCTCTGACTTTGCATCGCTGCCGAAACCACAGTGATGTTTATTCTCATTACAATAAGGTCGCTGTTGGGTTGCAGCCACTGACAAGGCTATCAAAATCACAGTGATCTTTATCTCGTTACAATAAGGTTGCTGTTGTCAGAGGTGAAATAACTGTGAATGGACGGTAGGTACTTCTTCCCAGATTAACTAGAACATATGACAATTGATTTATAAAGCTTTAATTGGTCCGAAAAAGCAGAATTTCAAAATCTTTATCTATTACTATACTCTGTCCACTAGCTTAAACGTTTTTTGACAGCTGCCTTATAACATAAGGCAGCTGCCTTATAACATAAGTATTCCAGATTACGTAAAAGTTAACGTTAAAATGCGTAATAAAATAAATATATATAAACTGCCTAATCTTATTAAATTATCTTATTTATGACTTCTTAATACCGTACGTGTATCGTCAGTCAATGTATTGTGTGTTGCTGCAATCACTAGTTCCATCTGTCAAAAAACGGTTTACTTAATGAGCAGGGTATATGTAAAGGCAAATATTTTCACACATTTTTTTCGCGATTTGAGTAGATTCTTAATTATCGATTCTTCCAATGAATAAATAATTAACTATCAATTAATTGTGAACCCGTCACCCAAATGTTAGATCTACCAAGAAAAGACCAAAAAAAATCCACTTACATCCTGGTCGCTCATCATTTCCTTGGTCGATACAGTGGTCTCGATCCTCCTGATGGATCCCTGGTGGATGTCCACGTCGAAGGCCAGGCATTGGAAGCGGCGGAGCAGCAGTACAGCAGGGATTGGCAACACACCAGCCAATATCATCAGGACAGCAATCACCAGCACCCAGCTCGGGTACTGAGTCTTTACAACGCGACCCTGTAAAGAAATTAATTAGATTTAGTTACATCTTTTATTATTTAACTAGCTTTTGCCCGCGGCTTCGCCCGCATAGAGTTCGGATAATGGTTGGCACAAATAAAGGCAGGCTGCACCGCAACAGACGCAAAATCAAACTGTCGGTATTCAAAACACACCATTGGAACAACACAAAACACGATATAAAACACACAGTTGGAACAACACAAAACACGGTGAAACACACAGTTGGATTTTTAACTCTCGGCGCTAAGCCGTGTGTTGAAAATCCAGTGCGCACGGTCTTTCATTATCCTATTGTTTATCAAAGCACTTTCTTGCGATTGTCTGACAGAAATTACTTTCCGTGACCTAAAGGTTGGTTTTCCCTTGGATTACCATTGCCCTTCAACTAGGCAATGTCAGTTGTTAAGACTATTTATAGCACTGTGTGTGTAGAAAAGCGTGACTTAAGTGCGGGATTAGGTCACACGAACGGTAAAATAGTAAACGATACGTGTTATGTAAGAATTGGTTTTTCGAGATATCGCCAAGCGGTTACTCGTCTTTTCACGTGACCAGAGGGCTGGCCTGTTTCTTGGCCAAAGAATCAGCATCGCTATACAACGTGGCAATGCTGCCAGCCTTTTGGGCACTGTTCCTGTTGACAGCGATGCGGACGATTTTTTGCATATTAATATTTTAAATGTAAGCTTATATAATGTAAATATTATCTTGATTAAGTTTTTTTTTTTTATAGACTTAATACTGTCAGAAAGACCACGCTGCGGTCTGTAACTCAAATAGCGGATGTTGGGGAAAACATAGCCAGGCTGAAGTAGGAGTGGACCGAACACGTTGAAAGAAAGATACTTATTTTCTTTCTATATGATTAGTATCGATATCTAAACACGATAAAACACTTTTTTCTCAACAAGTAACAATACTACCAGAAAATTACTGACAAAAAAGACATCATTTAAAAAAAAATATTATTTTATCGTTTTTAGATATCCATACTCATCACGTCAGCGGAGTTTCGCTAGCTAATTTTATTTGAAACTATAACCATGGTTACAAGTATTAGGGTAGAAAACCTTTTACAAAAGAAAATTGAGGGTCTATACGATTAACATTTATAGCCCCCAAACTTGAGGAAACCCGATTTACGACCAGCCAGTAACCTGAGGGGCAATTCTCGTAATGTTAGGAACGTTCACAGTCTGATCTCAGTCTCAATCTGTCAAAAATACCACTAATTTCCCTACGTTTTTTAACAATTTTTATGACATTGATTGTCGCTGAGATGAGATTGCGACTAGATTTTGAACGTCTTTAATTACGGGAATTGGCCTTCAGATCTGTATCATTGGGAATATGGCCTAAACTGCAGGTGCAGTCACCAAAGGAGATAAGTAACCAGGGTCGTCGGATATAGTTGAAGTTTAAGTGTAAGTGTAAGAAACCGATGAATGTTTTCGAATGAAATTTAATTTGATAAATGAACTGTTTGTTTTCTATTAATTAAATTAAATTTTATTCTAAAACCTATGATAAGTTTCCCAAAATCATTGTGATCTTTATACTCGTCACAATAAGGTTGCTGGCAATTTGCATTTTCTATAGTGTTGTTAAGTTCCCAATTTCGACGAATAATGACCAAACCCGTAAACATGCTCGGACAATGAACTACATCCACAAAATATTGCAAAACATAAACTGCATATTGACAATTTTATCTTAGTGCTCATATACACGAGCGGCAACGACGACGCCACGACCCTCCTACAGGAGAGTAGTAAGGCCACCAATACTTTCAAAAAGTACAACTCCCGACAGCCGACCTTCCGTCCTCGCTGACGAGGCCCGTCGCGACGCCCCATACCATGTCCGCCCCAACCCTTACTTACTCGAGCCAGCCCGCGCCGCTGAGCCTGTAGTTATAAATTCGTCCCTAAATAATTCCGATCCAGCCTGTCCCTTGCTGCCCTCTCCTAGCGATGCCCTAAGCCGAGGTCTGTAGCCCACAGGGGGTGCCCTTAGCGCGTAGTCGCTTAGTTTTTAAGTGTTTAAGACCTGGCTGGAGGCCTTAATTTATTGA
Organism: Apamea monoglypha; assembly: GCA_911387795.2. Taxonomy (NCBI): domain Eukaryota; kingdom Metazoa; phylum Arthropoda; class Insecta; order Lepidoptera; family Noctuidae; genus Apamea; species Apamea monoglypha. Next base: position 5,013,455 of record OU426935.1, on the reverse strand, counting down.
GGCAGCCACCGGCAAGCCCGGTTAAGCAGATGAAAACTCATTCTCTGGGGTTTTAGCCAAACACCGTACATTTGTTGTATTAAATCATGTTTAAATAATTATTTGGCCGAACACTGTCTCTTAGAATACAGGCTATCCTAGTCTAATGGACAGGGTTTTGCAACTTGTAATGTACATTATAAATGTATTTCTGTATTTTTTTTGTGAATAAACCCAAGAAAGAAAGAACTCTACACGATAATATTTATTTTGTCGGTAAATTGCGTTTGTTTGTCAACGACACGCTTGTTGTAAAACACTCGTGTGACTAAGACGCACAGTCTCGTTGAGGAAAAGTGGTTCCGTAAATTAATAGAAGTATGTATTCATATTTAAATTAAGTTTCAATTTGCAGGTCTGTGTTAGGTTGTATGTAGAACAAAATATGATTCGTGACCGTAGTAAGTATGTAGGTAGGTATTTTCTTATTTTTTCAATCAATGACTGGCCTGTGTCGGTAAGGCGTGCTCAATCATTGTCCACTTTTAAAATTATGATAAAAAAGCTCTTCCTCTCTCCTTAAACATTATCATTATATTTTCTTTGCTCCTGTTTCATGTTTATTATTATATACAGAATATATATTTATTTAGATAAATATAATATACTTTAGGTTTGTATTTATTGTTATGTAAATGGCACATCACACACTACCTACAGTATTTGTCTCTCCTTACCCTTTTAAATCCATCCAAAGGTTGTCTTTAAAAGAAAAGACCGCCCATTGTGTCGCCCTTTGTAAAATGTCTGTATTGATATCTGTAATTTATATGGTGTACATAATAAAGAGTATTCCATTATATTCAAGCAAAATTAAGTATAGGTAGTTGACCTTCAATTAAAGAGACGACGTCACGTCAGGGAAGGAAGGCAGTTAAAAAATCAGTCGTTATTACTAGCTATGGTGCTTCAAACGGTTGGTTAACGTAACATACTCGTACATACGTCAAATAATAACGAGTACGTAATCGTAATTATTTGATGTAAGTCAAGGCCATTAGTTTGTTATTGTAATTTGAAACAACCCTATTTTTGGTTTGATAATAGTTAGCGCCATTTTTGACGTGTACGCGTGCGTCAAGTGGACGTCAAACAACCCGCGCTTAGTAATGCTCCTTTTTAAGAGTCAACAAAAATGACTAGACTATGAGTGCAATTTTAGCCAAAACCAGAGAGTGAATTTATTGGCCACATTTTCAGTTCCTGGTCATATATACGTAGAAATTTTCGAATAACAAAACCCAATCACTAATGATTATTACCAGAACAATAATACCGAAAATACCTACTTAAAAAATCATCACGTGTATTATTCACCGCACGTTACAACTGGGTCGGGAAAACCCAAATTCTCAGTAATATCCAAGGAACCCTACTCACCGGTATTTTCCGCTAAAGTATTTATATACTACGAAGTCACGCGTCCATCTTCATTGTATGTTTACATTCTTACTACAATGGTCAAGTTTACATTTATATTATGTCTGTGCGTGGTTTATTGTAAGGCAGAAACTGTGATGGTAACTACTAGTAAAGGTCCTATTTTGGGAAATACAAATCATGGATATAATACGTATTTTGGTGTGCCGTACGCTAAGGTTAACGAGGATAACCCTTTTGGGGTAAGTGCGGTGTTCATATTCTATATCTCTCTGTCTTTTATTATATATACATTCACGCCTTCTTCCCATGGGGGTAGGTAGAAACGACAGAACGCCATCTGCTACGATGCCTACATACTCCTTTTGCCTCGTTTACGTTCATACATTTGAAGGCCACTTCTCATAATTTAAAACGTTCAAAATTTAGTCGCAATCTAATCTCTGTGACAATCAATGTCAAAAACTTGTCAAAAATGTACGTATATTAGAGGTATTTTTGACAGATTGAGACTGAGATCAGAAGGGCAATTCTCGTAATTTTAAGAACGTTCACAGCCAGAAGGCCAATTCTCGTAATTTAAAACGTTCAAAATCTAGTCGCAATCTCATCTCTATTTAAAAGTGACTGTTCTCCTGGTTGGGATCAAATTAGTGCTGAAGTATTGAAGCATATATCCGACTCTATAACACCTGTTCATACCAATTTAATTAACCGCTGCTGTTTTGTTTCTGGAATATTTCCCATCGCATTAAAAAGAGCTGTGGTGCACCCGATTCATGAGGCGGGTGACAGAGACAACGTCAGCAACTATAGGCCAATCGCGATCCTAGCAACGTTATCGAAGATATTTGAACGTATAATAAACAGCAGGCTAACAAAATATCTAGAAGAATACAATTTGTTTTCTAATACGCAATATGGTTTCAGAGCAGGCCGCTCAACAGATAATGCAGTACTTGATCTTGTTAACATTTTAGTTAGCAAGTTATATAGTAAAAACAAATGTTTGACTATATTCCCTGATCTTGCCAAAGCCTTTGACACTGTCTCTGTTCCCCACCTTGTGCAAAAACTTGAAGACTGATATTAGGGGCATCTCACTCGCATTGTTATCGGATTATTTAAAAAAAAGAACCCAAACTGTAAAAATTGGAGAACACGTTAGTGATGAACTTCCAGTGGAATTTGGGGTGCCACAAGGCAGTATATTGGGTTCCACTCTTTTTCTCTGCTACATAAATGAGCTCTGTACACTTAAGATTAAAAATTATCGCATCACCGCATACGCTGATGACACTGCCTTAACCTTTTTCGCAGATTCTTGGAATGAGCTTTTTAATCTGGCTATGACGCGGCGTGTCACTGGCTATCATCAAATTCTCTCACATTAAACGAAAACAAAACCAAATACAATTTTAATACTTACAATTTTAATACAATAAATTAAGAACGGAGATAAATAAACATAATTTTATTTAATTTTTTATTTTATATCATTTGACACGGAACGTGTTGTAAAGGGAATAAAACAATATCAACACTTTTTTACTTTAAATTAAATTCCCTGTTCAAAAATCAAATCCCCGACGTGTAATATCGTAAAAAAATATGAAAATAGTTACTATAATATTTTGGTATTGATGCATGAGACTTTTTGGTACGACTTTTGGTTGTTTGAATACACTGTACATTGCTTATGAAATTGAGAACGCAACGGTAAATATAAATATTTTCCACGATAAACCAAATAACAACAATATTATTGTAATTCCATAGATAACAAATATTTGTCTCATTTTCCTGTTGACGATAAAAGACTGTTACATCACCATGGTTTGAAATCATAGTACTAGCTACGCCACACGGTTTCACCCGCATAAGTTTCGATCCCGTGTGAATATCGGGATAAAACGTATCATATATGTTAATCCTGGTTATAAACCATCCGTGTACCAAATTTCATCCAAATCCGTTCAGTAGTTTTTGCGTGAAAGAGTAACAAACATCCATCCATCCATCCATACAAATTTTCACGTTTATAATATTATTATACTAGGATAGTAGGATTAGTAGGATAGTAGGATAATAATATCTATGACAAAACTGGGCTAGTGGCTAAATGATAACAGCCGCACGTGTCGATCGAAGGTTAAGCTACGCTTGCCGCGGTCGGCTCGAGAATGGGTGACCATCCATTACATATACGATCCTTACTAACTCCTTTTGCCTCGTTTACGTTCATACACCAGCACCCTAAGTACGTAACACACTATCAATCTCAATCTGAATCATTTTGAAGGATATTGCTAATCCATTGCTTCATATATTCGAAACATTTGTATGCTCAACAACGTAAATAACACAATGAATGTTGTTGGACTGTCAAAATGAATGCCATTGCTACTGATTGTGTGTTACGCAATTACCCCACTGGTCATACACGCAAGCCGGGTACGAGTACTACGCACCCAAACTTTTTGTCTTTATAATATGTCCTTCTATGGCGTCCCCTCCCGGTGTTTCCACTCACATCGACCTTGTAAATACCTTTTGTCATGTCGCCTTTCACTCATACTCTCAACATGACCAAGCCATCTAAGCATACTCTTTTCAATTTTTGTCACTACAAAACATAAAACAATTATATGTCCAATTATTATATTATTGTACCGTTAATACTTAGTATTTTGACACTAGGGCCATGGGGTCCGAGCGGACACTTAGTATTTCGAGACATTGCCAAGCGGTTGGTCGACTCTTTTTTGGCCAAAGGGCGAGGGCTGGCCTATTTTTTGGCCAAAGAATTAGCATTGTCATACAATGTGGTAATGCTGCCAGCCTTTTGGGCACGTCTCCTATTGACAGCGATGCGGAAGAATTTTTTGATATCCTTTGATTATTTTCCCTCCTTTTTCTATACTTGTACATATTATTATATTAAGACTGTTAGCTTTTTAAATTATATAAATATTTCATAGGTAACTTAATAAATCAAATATTATATGTTCTATATTTGTTACAGCCTACCCTTGACTATCCAGCATTCAATACGGTATTCATCGCCAACGACTCTTCCATAATGTGTCCTCAAGTATATTACAGCGACAAAGGAACACTGCAGTGTCTTCGTCTCAACATATATGTGCCGCATAAGGTCGTCACCCGACCACGGCCAATATTGGTCTGGTTCCATGGAGGCGGCTTCGCGTTCGGCAGCGCCGGCGAATATGGCGCACAACATTTGGTAAAAAAAGACATAATTGTTGTTACGGCAAATTACAGACAAGGACCTTATGGATTCTTGTGTTTGAATGATCCTACTGTGACAGGCAATCATGGTATGAAGGACCAGATTGAAGCTTTGAGGTGGATAAAAAGACATATAGCTGATTTTGGTGGTGATGCTACTCAGGTCACTATAGCTGGTGAAAGCTACGGTGGAGGTGCAGTAGACCTACATCTGTATTCAAAATATGAGCCCTTATTCGACAAAGTTATCATCCAAAGTGGCTCCATATATGTTTCTGAAGGAATTTTCGTAGACCCAAATTATAAAGCTGCAATTAAACTTGCTACACATTTAGGAAATAGTGTTAAAACGACGCAACAAGCTCTCGAGGTTCTTGCAAAAGCAAATCATATTGAAGTAAACGCAGCAACCAGACAGTTGAAAATGGTCCTAACACTTTGTAAGGAGGCAAAGTTTAAAGGCGTCACGAATTTCGTAACAGAAGACCCATTCCATTTGAGAAATACATTAAGGATTAAAAACACGAAAATAATGATCGGTTACACAAGCCAAGAGATGTTATATGAGTTTGCGAACAAACCTGAATCGTTTTACAATGAATCTGGGAATCCATTTTACCAACAGCTTCAGAACACATTCGTGTTCCCGAAACATGATCTAGAAAAGCTGAGTAATATAGTCCAGAATTTCTATCTAGGAGGGAAACCAATTGGCCCGGAGGTACAATTAGAACTGAGTAACTTTTTATCAGATTTTGCCATCAACTACGGTGTTGAATGGTCAGTGAACAGATATATTGAACAAGGAGCTAAAGTATATAAGTATCTGTTCTCATATATTGGTGGTAGTGACTATCAGAATATAACTGGTGCAGGAGCACCGCATACGGAGGAACTGAAGTATCTCTTCGACTGGGTTTGGGCGAAACCATTGACGACTCAAGAGCAGTTGATGATCAGGGATAGAATGACTACGATGTGGGCGAATTTTGTTAAACACGGGTAAGTTGATATTAAAAACACTTGACTTTTCTGTTGTTTTAAACATACTCATAGTAGCTCTGAATTTAGCAGAAAACTTTGTGAAACATGCGAACTTTGGGAAATATTTAACTGATAATTTCATCTTTATCATTTCATTTTGATATATGCAAGCAAAATTGTCGAGTTATAACAAAGTACAAAATGCATTTCTATTTTCAGAAACCCGACGCCTCGGGAAACAGCCCTTCTCCCAGTGAAGTGGATCCCTGTCACCCCTGCTTCAGGTACCAACAGGCCGTACATGAACATCGATGTTAATATGGGAATGAAGGACCAAGTGTTCAGGCATAGAATGGCCTTCTGGAAACTCTTTTGGCAGGCTTATCTTAAAAATCATGTGCTTTTGAATTAGAGATAGGAGTTTATAAAAGAAAATGATGTTAGTAAGTTAAGGCTAGAGTTACCACCCGTACTGTAAAATAGAGTTCCTAACCATTTATTCTATGACACCAATCTTCTTCTTAGTGTGACGATGGCAAAAATAACACGAAAAAATGTATAGTTTTTCAAATTTGTTTGTTTTTTAAATATCGTCCGCTGACGCAGCCATTAGGTCCTCACGTGTGACTGGGCATGCGGTGCAAGATGGGAGGTGAGACATTGTTTGCTGAGAGACGCCGCATATACACACCGGAGGTCTGAGGCGTCCATGAACCCCACTTGTGAAGGTTGTCCTTGGTGCGGCCTACTTGGGTACGAAGTCTATTTAAGGTTTTCCGAGTAGGCCACGGTAACTTGTGTCCGTATAGGTGGCTCTCTGATGGCTCGATAAAAAAATCAGGAGGTTTAATTAAGCAGTTCTTGTCAAAGATCACATCTCCCTGTGGAGGGGTTGCGATCGGCTGGACACACACAACCAAGAACATTTTTGCGGCTTTTTTGCCAATAAAGTACGCTTAAATACTCCTATTTCTGATGGTCACTGGGTTTTCCCCTTATGAATATAAAGTATAGTGACGAAATGAACAAAGCTTTCTTAATCTTAATTAAAAACAAGCAGCGGAGTAATTGCGCAACACACTAACAGTAAGAATGGCTTTAATTTTAACAGTTCTACAACAAGTCGTTGAGCAGAAAAATATATAAAACATATGAAGCAATGTATTAGGAATATCCTTCAAAATGATTCAGATTGTGATTGAAAGTGTGTTCCGCAATTAGGGTGCTGATCAAATATTTCAATTTAAACTTTGATTGCAAAGAGGCTAAAACTATCTCCAAGAAAGACAAATATTTGTAGAATATTGCGAAAAGTTGCAAAAAGTATTTTTTTTAAGGTAAATAAATAATAAAAAATATATAAGTCCTCTCTTCTATGTTTTTTTATTTTCGCATTACCGAATTTAAATACGTCGTTCGCAAAATTGCAGACGCCATGTGGCGGTCGGAGCAGTAGTGACCCAGTGGTAACGGCCCTGACTTACGATTTGTAGGTCGTGGGTTCGGACCCAGGCAGGCGCTTTACTTTGTGTAAATAATTTCATTACCACTGCTCTCAAAAGGGTGAAGGATAACACCGTGAGGAAACCGGCATGTCCTAGAACCAAAAATTCGAAGACATGTGACATCTACCAATCCGCACTGGGCCCGCGTGGTGGACTACAGCCAATGGGCTGTAGCCAGGGGGCTGTGGCCAGCGGCCTGTAGCCAGGGGGCTGTAGTAGGAGGGAGTACCCTCTGGTAGAGAGGAGACCTGTGTCCCAGCAGTGGGAACATTAAAGCGGTCACCGCTCGTCTAGGAAGCCGTAATAATAAACATAAGCAACCACATCACAAAAAACAAAAGAAAAACGGAACAGAATAATTATGATGAAATATATATACATAGAGATGAGGTGTTTTCATTAGTTACGGAAAGCTACAAGAAGTAGGTCTGGGAAAACCGTTCGTCATACCTAGAAAATTTTCCGTTTTGTTTCATATCAATAGGTCACCAGAAATAATGAGCATACGATAAGCAGCTGAATTACATACGTACTTCTACTAGGTCGAATTATATTAGCAAGCGACACTCTTGACGACGAGATGTGTAAAGATATTTTAACGCGATAAACAAAAACAAAGACATATCTGTTTTTTTTTTTTTAATCGAGTCTTTATTCGATGTTTTAACCCTTGTAGTTGTTACTTGAAGTATTAGTTGAAAACCATCCGGAATAAATTCTCTAATGCTGGTCTGCTCTCCTATAATAATAATAATAATCCCCCTGACCGATTTTGGTCATCGTGGCGAATCTCAACGGAGATTAGCCAGGTTCACAGGAGACATTATAGTGTACGTATTCGCAAACACAGGCGCACTCTCTGTTCCTATGTTCTACATATATTATGGGATTGGTTTCCGCACTTAGTCCTTCAGGTGGACCATTGTACGTGAACTGTTCTTTCTCTCTGTTCCTTTACTCTCATAGTCTGATGGGACGGCAATCCGACACGACCGGGGAGAGGCACGGGGGTTATCACACCACCAACTTCCAAACTCCGGGCTGCTGCTGAGAAAAAAATCCTAATGAAAAAACCCAATATAGCTTTGCCCCACTTGGGAATCGACCCCAGGACCCCGTGCACAGCAGTCGTGCTTGCGACCACGAGACCAACGGAGCAGCAGTTCCTATAAACAAAAACGAATCGTTTTGCTTACCAATGGTAGAATTGTTTATTGCCAAACTGGGCATATAAATAGATTCGTAAGCTAATTTTACCCGTGATAGCTACTTCCATATGGGAGGGATCTTTGGTTCATTATTGGTAAAGATACAAAAGTCTTAATTTTAACCAATAACGGGCAGTAAATTATAAGAATCGGCTAAACATGATAATGAAAACCGCATCGAAATCCGTCGCGTAGTTTAAAAGAACGACGCGGTCACACAGGCATACCCGAGAAGTGACTTTAATTTATAATATGCATACAAAAGATAATTAAGGAGATTAGCTTTCCGTAACTAATGAAAACACCTCATCTCTATGTATATATATTTCATCATAATTATTCTGTTCCGTTTTTCTTTTGTTTTTTGTGATGTGGTTGCTTATGTTTATTATTACGGCTTCCTAGACGAGCGGTGACCGCTTTAATGTTCCCACTGCTGGGACACAGGTCTCCTCTCTACCAGAGGGTACTCCCTCCTACTACAGCCCCCTGGCTACAGGCCGCTGGCCACAGCCCCCTGGCTACAGCCCATTGGCTGTAGTCCACCACGCGGGCCCAGTGCGGATTGGTAGATGTCACATGTCTTCGAATTTTTGGTTCTAGGACATGCCGGTTTCCTCACGGTGTTATCCTTCACACTTTTGAGAGCAGTGGTAATGAAATTATTTACACAAAGTAAAGCGCCTGCCTGGGTCCGAACCCACGACCTACAAATCGTAAGTCAGGGCCGTTACCACTGGGTCACTACTGCTCTGACCGCCACATGGCGTCTGCAATTTTGCGAACGACGTATTTAAATTCGACACAAGTGTGCGCGCAGATACAGGTGCACTCTCTCTTTCCTCACTCTCAGAGCCCGATGGGACGGCAATCCGACACGACCGGAGAGAGATCAGGCGCAGGACCAACGGCTTAACGTGCTTTCCGAGGCACGGGCAGACATAATTAGTGTGCAACTGCAGCCGTCGGCAACGTGCCGCTCGTGTATATTTGAACGGTGCTCAAATATACAAGCGGCATGTTGTCAACGGCTACAGTTGCCTCTGCCGTGTATGAACACTTTAAATCTTTGTGTTTTGCAAGAAAACCCTATTACACTGTCTTATGCGCCGAATCGTCTAAATACTAGGTAATAATATCGTTATCAGATAACATCACTTACTTAGGTGAAGTGGAATCAGACTGTGAATCATTAAGGAAAACATGCACTGGAAAAGGTTGCGTTAGATTCCGTAGGTACGAGTATATCTTCTTCACCTTTTTCTATTTAATCCCTACCACCCTGTATCAAATTATCAGATCTGTGGTAAACTCTCTTAGTTTGCTCAAAAATTTGTCTGTTTTTAAACCTAATGGGGAAACCCGATGTCCGATACATTCAATGCAAATTACAGATGCATCATAAAACATGCGGGTTCGGGGACTCCCTAGATCTTAGTCATGAACTTTGCGCAGAATCCTGCGCAATAACAATTCTTGGCGGGAGGCGGGTGTGAGTGAATGAACATGCGCGGAAGTTCGGAGAGCCTATTTTCAGACCCGTCAAACGCGAACGCGGATCCCTGAAAAACGGTACTTCACCGCTCAATCTTATAAATAAGAATGAGCACCAGCTCTTTAGTTTAATGTGGTGGTGAACACTTCAGTGCAACGCAATATGTTTAGTACACTAATATTCTTGCTACTTTGTGTCGTATGGGCGTGTGCGAGTGCTGTGCCCGAGAATGTGACTGTTGTAACAAAGAAAGGAAATATTGTAGGGTTTAAAAATGATGGGTACAATACGTTCTATGGTGTGCCGTACGCGAAAGTGGATGAGGATAATCCTTTTGGAGTAAGTGGTATTTTTATTGCTATTCATTATTTCATCTAAGTACTTATAAGTTACATTTTTAAATATTTTTATATACATTAGTTACTATTTTTTTTTTTTTTTCTGTTGGGAAATCATCAAATGACCCCTCCCGCTCTGGGTGGAGCGGAAGGGAGTGTCAGACTCTTACTGACTAAAACCCACCCATGTTCCTTCCTTCGCCCTTTATGTTCCGGGGTAGCGGTAACCCTTTCGGACAATCCCGCTGAATTAGTTACTATTTAAGGACTGTTTTTGTTTAGTAGTAGTATTTGTTACGTAACTTAAGATTAGTTTATGATGGGACTGGCGTGAACAGTGTTCAAAAGTCCCTTAAAATAAAGATTAAAAAAAAAAATTATAAACAAAAAGATAAAAAAAAACATTTAAAAATATAAAAAAATAGTGATCCACCGATGTCGGGAGCAGGGTCCAAGCTACCGGTGGTTAGGGCTACAGAGACAGGAACCTCCTCACAATGCGAGGCGTATCGAGGAGTACTGCCTTTTGAATCAGGCCCTTGATCCAACCGCCTAACGAGAGCCTCGATAGATGTATTTATTGCTATTTTTATTAGGATATTAATCCTTTATTAGAATATTCATTTTGACTTGTGGCGGAACAATAACCGATTGGGCTACCACCTTACATTTTAGAGCGGAATCGCTCGGCTCATAAATCTTGGGCCCAACATACAGATCATACGGTCGGTTGCACCGAACGACCACACACTTACACGCGCCGCGCGCACTCAAGGTGCGCGTGATAATTGTACTGGCGACGGTGTCAACGACCTTGGGCTGCGGGAGACTGCGATCACGCGCTTCCACCGGCGCATGAGCCGGGCTGCGGACCACCAGTCGTCATTTGACCGCCTACCGAGCCGTTCGGATCGCGCCGCGCTATTCTAGTTGTAAACTGTTGAGTTTTGTCCATGTAATTTAATTTAAATATAATTTTCGAATTGCTTTAACAATATTCTTCATTTCTTCATCTGTACTCACATTATTATTTCATCCTTCCATTCTTCATTTCTTCACTCACATCATTATTTCATCCTTCCGCTTACGCTACACCTTACGCTTTAAAGCTACTATAATTATTAGTACGGGTTCGATTCCCAATGTAGAAAATCAGTATGGTCACCAATTTCTTCCGGATTGATGCTATTTTACTTTGTTACATTGTGATGATGTAAAGAGCGAGGTTTAGTGCTGGCATAAATGGACTCTCAAATATTAAAATCTATGGACAAGACTAACATACTTGCATTTGATATCAGACTATCCTACTAATATCTATTATAAAGGCCAAAGTTTGTGAGTGAGTGTGTGTGTGTTTGTATGTTTATTACTTCTTCACGCTCAAACGGCTAGAAAAATTATGATGAAATTTTGTTTGACTTTTTATCCCGATATTTCCACGGCATCGAAATTTATGCGGGTGAAACCGCGGGGCGCACCTAGTATTATAATATAATCGTAATAACTTTTTATAAATTATTGTTATATATTCATCATCATCATTTCAGCCGATAGACGTCCACTGCTGGACATAGGCGTCCCCCAAGTGTCGCCACATTGACCGGTCCCGTGCGACTCGCATCCAGCGGATTCTCGCAACCTTCACCAGGTCATCGGTCCACCTAGTGGGAGGCCTTCCAACGCAACGTCTTCCGGTTCGCGGTCGCCACTCCAGAACTTTTCGGCCCCATCGGCCATCCGTTCTGCGAGCAATGTGCCCTGCCCACTGCCACTTAAGTTTGGCAATTCTTCGTTATATATTATGTGATTGAAAAGTTATTACAATATTTATTACTCAAGCAATATATGTGCGTTCGGGTAGACATATTCTTGAGTGGAGACCGCTCATCGGCAAACGCAAGGAAGGACGCCCTCAGGCTAGGTGGGATGACGATCTTCCCAGGATGGCTGGAGCAGCCGGATGAGAGTTGCTGAAAATCGAGTTGAATGGCGAGCAATAGGAGAGGATACGAAAGGCCTATGTCCAACAGTGGACTGCTATAGACTGATGATAGTGATGCTGAAGCAATCAATATTTGAATTAGAATTAAAATACTAACGGTAATAAAACCGTGGTGACAACTAATAATATAATTATTTTCTATTTCAGAACTATTTAGACCACGAAAACTTCCAACAACCGTTTATCGCTAACGACTCTTCCATAATATGCCCACAAGTTATCTCCATAGTTGGTGGAGTACTCCAATGTCTTCGCTTAAACATATATGTGCCACACACGACCAACGAAAACGACACTGTGCCAGTATTGGTCTGGTTCCACGGAGGAGGTTTCGTCTATGGCAGCGCCAACGACTACGGTGGCCAACATTTGGCCAAACACGACATCATCGTTATCACCGTCAATTACAGACTTGGTCCTTACGGCTTTCTGTGTTTGAATGACGACTCTGTACCGGGTAACCAAGGTCTTAAGGACCAGATTGGAGCGTTAAGGTGGGTGAAGGAGCATATAGGGGCTTTTGGTGGGGACCCTGATAAAGTCACCATCGCTGGTGAAAGTTATGGCGGTGGGGCAGTAGATCTTCATCTTTATTCAAAGTATGAAACATTGTTCGATAAAGCCATTATCGAAAGTGGTTCCATTTACGCGCCAGGATTCTATAGAAATGGAGATAATAGAGCTGCTGTAAAACTAGCTAAACACATGGGACATAAAGCCACAACGACTAAAAGAGCATTAGAAGCTCTGGCTAAAGAGGACCCTGTAGCTGTGATGACCGCAGCAAGAAATCTTAGTATGAGACTAACACCCTGCAGAGAAACCCGCTTTAGAGGGAACCAACACTTTGTAACCAAATGCATCAATCAATTAAATAACACAGATAGAATTAAAAAGATACCAATCATGATTGGCTACAATAGTAAAGAAGGCTTCGGGACTTACGCGAACAAACAACAAGATTTCTACGACAATTTGCACGACATTTTCTATAAGGATTTGCAGAATTTCGTTATAAGAAAATCTGAATTGAAAAAATTGAGTGATATAGTAAGGACATTCTACTTAGGCAGTAAAAAAATTGGTCCTGAAGCTATGTTGGAACTGAGCGACTATTCTTCTGACTTTCTTCTGAATTATGCTGTTGAAAAATCTGTGGCTAGATATATGGAACAGGGTGGGAACGTATATAAATATATGTTTTCATATATTGGTGGAAGCGAGTATCAGAATATGACGGGGGCCGGGGCTATACATACGGAGGAGCTGAAGTATTTGTTCGAAACCATTTTTGAGCTGAACTCTGATGAACAGAAGATGATGAGGGACAAGATGACTACTATGTGGGCTAACTTTGTAAAGCTGGGGTAAGTTTTTGTATTTACGAAAAATAAAATCTATTTCTGTACGTAGGTGTATACAAACACTTTTACACGTCAATAATATTTTAAAAACTAGATGACGTCGGTGTGTCGTATCCTTTCAGATATCGAAACCATCACGTCTACGGAGTTTCGCTAACTAATTCTTAAGAAGGTCAAAGTGACCTTTTATATTATTTAAGACTGTTTTAATTTCCACTCCTCTCTATTCATCGTAGTTGTTGAAATTCTAATAATCAAAGAGAAATATATTTCAATGTATCTTTCCAGGAACCCAACGCCTGTAAAGACAGCACTCCTACCAGTGACCTGGGAACCCGTCACGAGCATCGCCAGACCTTACCTGAACATTGACGTGGCCATGTCAATGGAGGACCACGCGTACAGAAAGAGAATGGCCTTCTGGGACCTCATGCATGAAACTAAGTTAGAGTAAGTAAGAAGATGTACAATTAACATTGCCATTCAACGTTGCAATGCTGCCAGTCTTCTGGGCACTTTTCCGCATGACAGCGATGCGGACGAGTTCTTCGACGCCTAAATATCCTTTTGTTTTTGTATTTATTTATATAGTTAGTTAGTCTTTTAATTAAGCTATTAATTGTTTTAGATGTGATCTTAAAATATGTTTTTTTATTAAACAACTTTCTGAACTAGCAACACAGTTTGGATTTGCCCTAAAATGATTTCTATCCTAAGAATAAACAGCCTACATAATGATCCCACTGCTGGGACACAGGCCTCCTCTCGGTGAGTGGGAGTGGGCCGTAATCCACCACGCGGGCCCAAATGTGGGTTGGTAGACGTATCACATGTCTTCAAATTTTTGGTTCATGGTACATGCCAGTTTCCTCACGATATTTTCCTTCACCGTTTTGAGAGCAGTGGTGATTAAAAAATTTACACAAAGTAAAGCGCCTGTCAGGGTTGGAACCTACTACCTACGACTCTTAAATCACGGCAGTTACCACTGGGGCACCGCTACCCTCTCATCTACAACGCTACATGCGAATTAATATCACACTAATGCCATGCAAAAATCCTGCATCGCGCAAGCAAAGTTTACCGCGTGACTAAAATATATACAACATCCCGACATTCTGTTCGGAGGATCCTCCCTTTTCTATGGAGGATGAGTGAACTTTACACCCTGTTCCTCATACCTGTACGTAAGTATGTAAAGTCCTCCAGATCGAATTTCGGCCATGACGACCCATCTTAGCAGAGCCTTCGGCGCGGGAGATATTTATAGTACATTATTGTGTGTACACAGGTGCACTCTCAGTTCGGAAGTTGGCAGTGTGATACCTATCACACCGCCAACTTCCAAACTCCGAGCTGTTACTAAGAAGTTCCCAATGGAAAAACCTAATAACACATTTGCCTGACCCGGGAATTGAACTCAGGACCCCACGCACAGCAGTCGCGCTTGCGACCGCGAGACCAACATGGCAGTCAGTCAGCAACAAGTATGTATGAAGTAGGTGATCAGCAATAGAATCAACACCGTCGTACTATTAAAAGTCTCTTACCTCATCAGCGTTCCAAGCTCCATATGTCGGTGGGTTGATGAGCATGAAGACCATTGAGGAGAGCAGGATGCAGGTCACGATGAAAGGTCCCACGTAGCGCCAGGTCACTTGCCAGTAGATGCCGGGGCGGTAGCCCGTCATCTCGTAGATGTCGTTGGTGAATCTGCAAGGGTTAATGTGATTGGTATCCGGCTCGAAGACCAAAAATTTATAATGGTTTGAAATGGGCAAGTTATGGAAGAGCCCTTTTTTCAATTAATCATTCCATTAATAGTACTTAAAAAGATCGCCTAAGAAGCACTTATTACTCAATAATGAGGTCTAAGACATTATATCAGCTAAATTGCCGCGACTTTTACCAGGTTCTCGGTCCTCTGGGAACTTTTCGGTGCCACCGACCATCAGTCTTGGTATGGTGCAAAGATATGTAGACCGATGATATCAACAGGGGTAATAGGGGCGAGACTATTTCCTTACACAAAATCAGTTTATAATGTTCCCACTGCTGGGACACAGGCCTCCTCTCTGTGAGAGGGAGTAGGCCATAATCCACTACTCGGGCCCTGTGCGGGTTGGCGGATGTCACAAGTCATCGAATTTTTGGTTCTAGAACATGCCGCAAGAAATTCATATAAAACTTTGCCCGACCAGCCCGACCTAGGAATCGAACCCAGGACTTCATAGTCAGCAGTAGCAGCATGATATATAAACCTAAAATCATAGATAACAAAGTCTACCAACCTCTCATGGCCATAGATGTAGACGACGGAGACCATCTCGAGCAGAGCGACGACCACCAGGCCGATGGTGCCGGCGAACGAGTCGAACATCTTGAGCCAGTACTCGCCCGCACCCGTCGTGAAGATCAGACCCACGAAGAAACAGAACGTGCATACGCAGCCTGGGGGATAGAAAAAGAGCCGTAGTAGTGCTTTTAAAGGAATGTAATAGTTATCACAAATGTGGTAGTGTAATGAAATTTCTCCAGTACGGTGTGGCGTTACATAATCAGCCTTTTAATGTTCCCACTGCTGGGACACAGGCCTCCTCTCTTCGAGAAGGAGTAGGCCGTAATCCACCACGCTGGCCCAGTGCGTGTTGGTAAAGGTCACATGCCTTTGAATATTCGAATAGTTCGGTGTGGCGTTGATAGACACAAATCAAACATCGCGTGCACTTGGACTGGAAGCCACTTTTGAACATAGGTAATTAGGTATACTAAATGAAATTCTGGATTCATTCATCAAACCCGTTTGATTTTATTGGGTAGAATGCGTAATAGGAGTATGTATGTGACATATTTTTATCTATATAAATACAAATGAATCACCGAAATGTATGTACGCGCATAACTTCCGATCGACTGCACCAAATTGGATAATTATTTTTTTTTGTGGTTGTTATTGTCAGGACAAGGTTTGTATACACAATTGGATCCGGTAGGTGGCGCTGCTTTTTCGGGCAGGACGACGGCTGCCTGAAAAAGCTAAACTAGTTTACCACAAGACTATTTTCTCAGTGGTATAGTTTTAGACCCACCATACCACCAGGGGTATGGCCAGTGGTACGGTGGGTCCGCATTGAATCTAAAACATCCAGTGCTTGTTCCATAACGATAGGGAATGCATTTGATTCTTGCAGAAAATTCTTCAGAATTCTCTTGCAGAAAACTCTTGCTCTAACGAAGTACACCTTCATTATTAGACTACAACTTACCAGTAATGACAGGCTTGCTGAGCCGCTTGAAGAACTCGATGTCGAACATAGTGCAGAGCATGCCTTCCATGATGCCGATCTGACTGCCGAGCCCCAGCGACAGCAGCATCAGAAAGAAGATGATTGACCAGAAGGGAGCAGGGGTCAGCTTGAGGATCGCCTGGGTGAACACTATGAAGGCTAGGCCGGTGCCTTCAGCGGCCTGGAGGGAGGAAAGTAAATGATGATTGATTATAAATGAAATGTTATAAATTCTGATGTAGCAAAGAATGTTTAGACAGAATAATGCCTTTGTTTTTATAGAGGCATGAGGAACAAGGTGTAAAATTCACTCATCCTCCATAGAAAAGGGAGGAATCTCCGACCAGACGAGTGTCGTGTCTGGTGGGCTACTGCCCAACTATTGATGTCGGGATGTTGTATATATACTAATCACACGTCGAACTTTGCTTGCGCGATGCAGGATTTTACGTGGCGTTGTAGATGGCGCCACAACTTCCAGCTCACTTCACTTATGTTCACGGTGATAATAATACACAATAGCATTACAGTCGAAATCTCACGGTGAAAGCTTTGTTAAAGTGAGCTGTCATTCTACCTGATGCAAGGGTTTGACACGATTGACAGCTCACCTCATAGCTGGTGTCCTATTCGTTGCTTTAAAGTTCGTTTATGTGAAAAAAGGTTACTGAATTTTTATAAAAGTCGTGCTCGGATTTCTCAACTAGATGCACACATAATATATTTAAAAAATCGGTTAGTAAATCCTCCTTACCTCATCAAGCTGTCGGCTCATCAAGCATCCAGTGAGATTGTACTTGGACACGAGGCTCTCGTTCACAGTGCCGAATTCCTCACGGTAGAAGTCGTGGCTCGAGTTCAGAGTGAAGCCGGATACGTTGAGACCGGCTAGGATCTTGATCTCCCTGGAAAGAAGAGGAATGTTGAAATTCATTGGCTCGCCGTCTTTTACTTGGAACTATGACCGCTGAAATGCGATATTGTGTAATTCTCATACACAACTGTTTATACCACTTCGGGGAATACAGGAATATGTTATACGTCTTTATATTTTAAGTCTTCAGTCGTTCCATGTAAAATACTAGTATTCAGCTGCATCCAGATAGACTGGAAGCCGACGCCAACATAGTTGGAAAAAGTCTAGGCAGACTTATTGATTTAATTGTCTACAGAGTGACGATACCTAATTATGGCTGGCGCACCTTGGCAAGTCCATTTTTACCACAAATAAATAATTTATAAGATTTCAGCTAACTTCATATCTATCTGTATTTTGTGATGTTACTTCTGATAATATTTGATATTAAATCTAACTTACCTACAATAAATAAAAAACCGTGTGGGGTCGGGGGATCCCCAGCAGGAACGAAGTTTATAATGAAATCCAAGATGTGAGGTGAGTGCGGTCAAAATTAAATCTAAGATGGCGGTTGCAACAATTTTCGCCGTCGCCATCTTGGATTTCACTTTGACCTCACTATCGGCTTCAATACCCTCGAAATCCATGAAAACGACAAGCATGACGAAAAACTTGAACAATTTTGCAGCCGCCATCTTGGATTTTCAGTTTGACCTCACTATCGGCTTCGAAAACAATGAAATCTGTCTCTTTTTCTCACTCTCTCTCTGACTCTTTCTATTTCTTTTTACTTAATTAGTCGCATGGAGGGGGCATGACGCTTCTTCGTGACGTGACAGTTTACTCCTACCACAAGCTCCAGTAAAGAACTTCGTTTCAAAAATCTTGATTAGAAAGAAAGAAAGAAAAAGTATTTATTGCGACTCGTATAGGATCATAAACTAAACTAAACAAAGTTAAAAATAAAACAAATTATACAATAAAAAAAAGTAACAAATGGATAAATGAAACAGAAAGTCCTATACGAGGCCAAAAGGCTCCTATCTCAGCATGATGCTTCGACATTTAAAAAATAAATGTCGCAGCGCTGGTATTCTGATATTATGTACAACAAACCTTCAAAAGAGAAATAAATGTTCATGGTTTAATAAAAAAAAACGCAATCAGCAACGCCCTTACAATCAAGATCCCAAGAGATTATCCCACTACACGAACCCGTACCTACTTTACATCTCAAATATATTCACCCTCTCACCTTGTCTGAGCAATTCAAGCCAAGGTCCTTTAGACCAGAAATAGTTGCAGCACATCAATCAGAGCTCTGGTCTTGATTTAGACGCTATCAGACAAACCGCACTTTGTATCAAAACAATGGCGAACTCGTGTGGTTAATAAATAGTGATTGATTGGTAGATATAAAGGTTTTATTTGTGGTTTCGACAAGTGTAGCGGATTTTCCGTGTAAATGGTTAAAATACTTTAAACGTGTATTTCAGTCAACTGGAATATGTTTTAAAGACTGACTGACTGAAAAAACGAAAAAAATCAGATACGATAATTCAAATTTCTCCTCAATGAAGTCCTTTAGGGACAAAAATGTTATATTTACCTTGAAAAAATCCTTCACGACAAATATCTCGTAATTACTGATGTATTACATTAATACTTTTACATAGTCATAGACCATGGTAGTCTATGGTAGGCAAAAGCATTTTTGACTGCCTTATTGGTCTGTCAGTCAGTCCAGTGTAAATAATCTATGGTCTAGTGGTCGCAACCTATTGAATATTAAGTTCTGCACCCTAATTGCGTACGACACTAGGTATCAATTCAACCTGAATCATTTTGAACGATATTGCTAATCCATGGTTCCATATATTGGAAAACTGTCTTCTAAACAACGTAGATAACGCAAATAATATTGTTGAACTGTCAAAATAATAATATGTACAGACGCCAGCAGGTCAACCTACCCGAAACTGTCAAATTTTCCCAATCAACATTGAACCTTAATACTTTTGCGATAAAGTTGAAAATCTATTAAAGAAATTTGACAGATTGTAGTAGCTTGATGTGTTGGCGTCTGTACAAGTATATAAAAAGGAGGGGAAATAACCAAAGGGCATCAAGAAATTCGTCCCCATTGCTGTCAATAGGAAACGTGCCCAAAAGGCTGGTAGCATTACCACATTATATGGCAATGCTGATTCTTTGACCAAAAAATAGGCCAGCCCTCTGGTCACGTGAAGAGTCGACCAACCGCTTGGCGATGTCTCGAAATACTAAGTGTGCGCTCGGACCCCATGGCCTTAGTGGCAAAATGAAACCCATTGCTACTGTTTGTGTGTTACTCCGCTGGCCAGGTGTTGGTTTACACTTTCATCACACCAGACCAAAATATGTTTTTGTTTTTCTCCTCGTCTATAATCCTATAATACTCTTCCGTAATGCACAGTTTCGTTATATTTCGTATACACAAGAGCTTGCGAGTCTTATGACTTTGACTTTAACTCTTAGGTAAAGCTTAAAATATGAAACTTTGGAAGCACCGTCTAATATCCATTTACATACTTTTTGCTTTTAGTATAAGTACATTTCCTCAGTTACTTTATATTAGTGTCTATTAGGTTGTCTATTAAATGTTATTTACAACAGCCAAGTTTGCGGACCTGCGTAGGTACAGTTAGCTTCAGAGAGATGATCGACATCGACAATTAATTTTGTTGTCTACAATATTTGTTTCATATAATATGTAGCCACTTGCACGGAGGCTGATGAAACCGTCGCGCACGTGCTCGTTGAGTGCACAGGCGTCACCCAGATTAGGTCAGAAACCCTCGGGACACCCAGATCTTACACAGATGTTCTCAACAGGCCAGGAGACTTAATAAACTTCTGGAGGGTGGTGGGCTGGTTGGAATAACCACAGACGGCCGCCATGGCCCACGCACAATGGTCCACTTGAGGGACTAAGTGCGGAAATCAAACCCGTAACATAGAACATAGAATATATGTAGCCATAAAACATATGTATTACCTATTGGGTACTTAATTGTAGTTATACGGAGTCTACTCTCTAATTCCGTCAAAGAAGATATGGGCCCATCCGAAAGTAGTTGATTCGTCAAAACATTTGTCAAATTCAATTTTACGGACACACACTCGTATATAATAGAAAGAGACAGAGAGAGAAAGTCGCATGGAGTTCCTTACGTGACGATTTATACCAGTCAACTCCTACTGCAAGTTGTGAGGAACTTCGTTCTAATAAAAAAGCATATAAACATCAAAATAACGTACTTAGTCACGCAAGACTCCACCATAGTAAAAGCCTTGAATCCGAGAATGCTGAAGATCACCACAGACGCGTAGATGGCCGTCAGAGCGTTACAGACGGACACCAGTAGCACATCTCGAACACAGTTGTTATTCGGAGGGTTGTAGGAGCCGAACGCGATGAGGGAGCCGAAGGCAAGCCCGAAGGAGTAGAAGACTTGGGTCGCTGCGTCCAGCCAGACGGTCGGGTCGAGGAGTTTTTCCAGCTGCAAGTAAAAGAGATAGGTTTATGACAGGGCAAATGAGATCAAAATTTAAAATATGCCGAAAACCAACCTTTGTAGCATATTCAGCCTATGTTCCCACTGCTAGGATAAAAGCCTCCTCTCTGTGAGAGGGAGTGGGCCGTAATCCACCACGCGGGCCCAGAGCGGGTTGGTAGACGTTACATGTCTTCGATTTTTTGGTTCTAGTACATGCCGGTTTCCATACGATCTTTTCCGTCACCGTTTTTGAGAACAGTGGTAATGAAATAATTTACACAAAGCGCATGTCAGGGTTCGAACCCACGACGTACAACTCGTAAGTATATTTTTATCATTTGTAAACTGTCATTGGCCCCATTAAACAGTGCCGCTGATTTAGTAACCACGCCTCATGTTCAGCTCATTATAATGGCTCATTGTAGCGACTGTGAACCATGACAAGTACTTACCTACCTATGCATAATATTAGAATACAATATAACAGAGGATGACTGTTACCTCGTGGCTAAATAGTAACAGCTGCACGGGTCGATCTTCAAAGTTAAACAACGCTTGCCGTGGTAACGTACCAAGACCCACCCGTGGTCCCGGTTGTCATTTGTAGATCTTTGACAGTCGTTACGGGTAGTCTGAAGCGAAACTCTGACAACCAGTCGTACCTTGGTACTAGCCTTGGTACCCTTGGGGTATCGTGTTACCCAGTAACTAGGTTGTAGAGGTCAGATAGACAGTAGCTCCATGTAAAATACTGGTATTCAGGTGCATCCGGTTAGACTGGATCCACCAACCCGCACTGAGCCCGCGTGGTGGATTACGCCCCACTGCCTCTCACCGAGAGGAGGCCTGTGTCCCAGCAGTGGGAACATTACAGGCTGATTATGCTATGATATAAAATAATATTACTCAAATGTAAGACTAAAATCGCTAGGTAAGGCGATGTAAGTATTATTAATGACTAGCTTTGAAAGACTGTTTTGGCTATAACATCAAGTTACGACCACTAGGAGCTGTGCAAAAAGAAAAAAAAATCAGAAAGGAAAAGACGCTAACGAAAACGAAGTAATAGCATGGGTGAAAAATGTGACCAATCTTGCAAAGGAGTATTGTGTTACCCAATAAACGGATTGTGGAGGTCAGATAGGCAGTCGCTCCATATAAAATACTGGTATTCAGCAGCATCCTGTTAGACTGGAACCCGACCCCAACATATTTGAGAAAAGGCTAGGCATGAAACTTGTGCTCGTAACACCATGGATTACATTCGCAGTCGCAACAGTACCTTCCATGATTACGAACCGCGTAGGAACTCTTAACCTTTACAGCGCGATTATAATTTACGCCTGTGCCTTCATTAGTTATGTGAATGAACAATGTGTTTAATGCGTAGACACTATGCAAATATTCCATGGCGCCGTTAACTTTTGTAGTCAAAGAGACTTGTCTTGGTAAGTACGAGTACCTATATTAAAAATGATGGAATTTACAGAAACGTTTCAGTAAACGATTCTGAACAAATCCTATTTCCTACTAATATTATAAACGTGAATGTTGGTATGGATGGATGGATGGATGGATGGATGGATGTTTGTTACTCTTTAACTACTGAACGGATTTGGATGACATTTGGCACACAAACCAGGATTAACACATAGAATACTTTTTATCCCGATATTCCCACGGGATCGACACTTATGCGGGTGAAACCGCGGGGCGCTGCTAGTACTTTCATAATATCCATTAATTCAGCACTTTGTATAGATTTCAAGGACACATTTATTTTGTACAATGTATGTAAAAGTAAATAAGCACTGTGTTCTGTAACAATATTATAAACAACTTTAAAATTTCGGGACAGGCTACATTCTCAAAAACTCTTTATTTCAGTGGCTGAGTGCTCATATTTTCAGCGACGAAGGTCCCACTCTCCCAACCTCCCAAGTGACTCGTAAAAGAAAACAACCTCTTTGGGACACCTTGCATAACCGAACATATAAGAGACTATTTTTAGCTGAGCGCCAGTCCTAAAGAGTAAAGCCTTCATGTTTATTCTGTGGGTTGCATGTCATAGGCTTAAATTTTTGAGCGATTTCTTAGTCCATCCAGGGGGTCTACTACGAAGTGCAAAGTGCGAATGATCGGATCGGGTCGACACATGCCCGAACCGAATATTATTGAAAAATACGAAAAATGTTCGGATCGGCTCAGATGGGTCGGGACCATAGTCAATATTCGAAAGAGTGTAGGAGTGTAGGATCGGGACCGACCGAACCAAATAGTAACTTCGTAGCAGGAAACGGCCGAACATTCGGCCGATACCACTTCAGAGTAGACCCCCAGGTTTACAAAGGGGTGTCGAGTTACTCAGTAACTGGGTAGTGGAGGTCAGATAGGCAATCGCTCCATGTAAAGTACTGATATTCAATTGCATCTGGTAAGACCCCAGCATGGTTGGGAAAAGGCTAGACTAACTGGCGGACGGAATTATTTAGCAGCGCCCCGCGGCTTCAGCCACATAAGTTTCGATCCCGTGGGTATATCGGGATAAAAAGTAACCTATGTGTTAATCCTGGTTATAAACTATCTGTGTGCCATTTCATCCAAATCCGTTCAGTAGTTTTTGCGTGAAAGAGATCCATCCATACATCCTCGCAAACATTCGCGTTTTTAATATTGGTAGGATATTATGGAACATGGCAAAAGTGATTGAAATTCTTTGCAACAAACTTTTTGGGGAAGCCCGGAGTGTTTCTCCTCCTCATGATTTTGCAAAAATGTTTGGAGAAGCTGGAAGTTATTAGGCTTTCGAGATGTGTTTAATTTCTTCAAAATATCAAATGTTTGAAGAGTTTTGTTACATGTCGATATCAGCTTAAAATTTAGAGAGAACGTTACGTTTTATCACAATATGTCTTTAGTAAAGCACATAAAATAAACTTCATAATTCATAGTAAGTCTTTAACAGCGGTGTGCAGTGATGGCCCAGTGGTAATAGCCCCGACTTACGAGTAAGGTAAGGTCTTGGTCGTGGGTTCAAACCCAGGCAGGCGGTTCACTTTGTGTAAATAATTTGATCACCACTGCTCCCAAAACGTTGAAGGAAAACATTGTGAGGAAACCGGCATGTCCTAGAACCAAAAATTCAAGGACCTGCAATGGGCCCGCGATAATATTATAAACGTGAAAGTTTGTATGGATGGATGGGTGGATGTATGGATGGATGTTTGTTACTCTTTCACGCAAAAACTACTGGACAGATTTGGATGAAATTTGGCACACATATGGTTTATAACCAGGATTAACATATAGGTTACGTTTTATCCCGATATTTCTACGGGATCGAAACTTATGCGCGTGAAACCGCTGGGCGCTGCTAGTAGTCAATAATAGAATATGTACACATAAGCTGACTTGGATTCTGTCAGCGCCGCTTCCTCCTTGCTTTGTACCACGTCATGGGCTATTCTGGAGATGAAATCTGGTATTAGTTTTATTAGCAATTTTAATTTCTTACCTTCGGCTTATACATGTGGATAATGCCGTCAGCAGAGCCGGGCAGGGTGACGCCGCGGATGAAGAAGATCGTCAGCACGACGTACGGGAACAGGGACGTGAAGTAGACCACCTGGAACAATTATTATTGTATGAGGCTTTAAATTTTTAAAGGCATGTTGGAATGGTTCCGAACCCTACGGTAATGCCGTTGGTCCCGGCGGTCATTCGTAGATGTTTGACAGTCGTTACGGGTAATCAGAACCCAGTAACTGAGTTGTGGAGGTCAAATAGGAATACTGGTAATTCAGCTGCATCTGGTTAGACTGGGAACTGACCCCAACATAGTTGGGAAAAGGCTAGGTAGATTGCTGATGTAGACATATCGGCTGTTTGTCAATTACTCCGGCAACTATACCCTTCAAACCGGAACAGCAATGATGATTGGAGGCAGAAATAGGTACAGTGGTTCACTTGTGCAAAAAGTTAACATCTTATGGTTCTTACCTTTCCACTGCTCTGAATCCCCTTCATCACGATAAAGAACACGATGATCCAAGCCAGCAGCAGGTACAGCACGATCCACCACCTCGGCACTCCAGGGTTGTCGATACTGGGAGACGCGTCCAGGGCCTCGCGGTACCAGAAGTAGACGGTTGAAGATGCCTTGTTGCACTCAGCTTCGCGAGTACCGTTGTCTACAGGGCAGTGGGCCCAGGGAAGAGTGTCGGCTGAGAGCTGGGGGCAAAACAAAAGAGGTTAGGTATTGCTGTGACGAGACACGCCATCTACTTATTTAAAACCTTAAATTTATTCACTGACAGACAACGCACCGCCTAAAGCCTAAACCGTAGCCGTAGTCATGAAACGCACAAAAGGTTCTATTGATACAGGCTGGCAGGGACATAGACACTCAAACTGTAACGATGACCTCAGCACATGATTCCAGACCCCTTAGCGTAGAAACTTTTCGAAAGTTAAAAAAAAAACTTGTTTCATACAATAAAACCGCAGTCAAAATGAGCAGCTAATTTCTTATCAAATAACCGACGAACATTTTTAATGCGGGGGTCCATAAAACCATGCCTATTTTCCAGAAAGGCTAGGTAAAGTTGTACCTAGTACAGCCGGTCGATTCTGTAAAAATCTCACCGTGAAAAGTTAGGTGAAGTGAGCTTAGAGTGAGCTGTCAATAGTGTCAATCCCTAGCATTAGATAGAATGACAGCTCACTCCACGCTCACTTCACCTGAGTTTTCACGGTGAGATGGTTACAGAATTGCACTGCAGTATACGGACACCCACATTTCGCCAGCTATGTTTAAGTCCCATGTACAGACGCCAGCACATCAAGCTACTACAATCTGTCAAATGTCTTTAATAGATTATCGACTTTATCGCTAAAGCATTAAGGTTCAAGATTGATTGGGAAAATTTGACAGTTTCGGGTAGCTTGACCTGCTGGCGTCTGTACATAATCAAAGATATTTAAATCATGTAATAGAGGGCGAGCGTATTGCCATCGACCGAGCAAGACACCAGACTCCGGGCTGCTAAACACTTTGTCAGACCAGGGAATTGAACCCAGGACCTCACGCTCAGCAGTAGCATCAACGAGGCATTCATAAAAAAAAATATTTTTGTGGAACCTTGAAGCATTCGCCAAGAATGAATACAATCGCATAAAATTATAGAAGTGGGGGATCCATTTAATTATTAAAATAAAACACGCCATTTTCCTATGAGGGTGAGTAGGCAGAAAGTATAGAAAACTAACGCTCTGTGCTACACTTCTGACTGAACGGCAGGTAGGTACCTATCTGACCTTTTTAAAGGACATAGGTAACTCACATCTTAAAGTAAAATAAGTACATGATGAGATGAATGATGTACTTTACAAAGGTGTAGAAGGACATACACTGAGACATTATTGGTAAAGAATTACGGTGAGAGCACTAGTGGCCCATTGGTGATTGCCGCGGCTTACGAGTTGTAGGTCGTAGGTTCGACCCAGGCACTTTACTTTGTGTAAATTATTTAATCACCACTGCTCTCAAAATGGTAAAGAAATATGTATTTGGTTTAAATCGTCATATTTTCCCGAAATAGTCTTATTTCCATCAAATATAATGAATACTTTTTTATTAGCCTACGCTGTCCCACTCGTGGGC
Source organism: Apamea monoglypha (assembly GCA_911387795.2). Classification (NCBI taxonomy): domain Eukaryota; kingdom Metazoa; phylum Arthropoda; class Insecta; order Lepidoptera; family Noctuidae; genus Apamea; species Apamea monoglypha. Next base: position 4,986,538 of record OU426935.1, on the reverse strand, counting down.
AAAGGCCTCCCTCCACGCCTTCGATCTTACGCGAGCCCGCGCGTCCTTCCAGTTTTTCCAGTTTTGATGGAACCAGTCCAGCTTCCCCCGCCATCTCTTACGTCAGCAGACCACGTAGGAGAGGCGGGACGAGTTGGATAGATTCCGTACATACGCACAAAGCAATACGGTACTGCAGTATGCCAGATGCTAACGGTCGACAAGTAACAAATCAGAGGGGCAATTCTCGTAATTTTAAGAACGTTCACAGTCTGATCTCAGTCTCAATCTGCCAAAAATATCTCAAATTTCCCTAAAGATTTTGAACGTTATTAATTACGGGAATTGGCCTTCAGATCAGAATGTATGTACAAGAATACAAACAAAAAAAGAATGCAACTAAGATTGAATTTGATTCAACTTAGGAAATGACTTACTATATTCCTCCAATATTCTTTTTGCTTACTATTCAGAAGACAAAAGAACATCGCAGCAATAAACTGGCAGCTGGTTATGAATTTGAACAATATTGCGCCCACATTTAGTCGTTTCCGTAAGATTTTTTCTTGCATCTCGCCGATTCTCTGTTCTTGCATATTGTCTGGGATCTTATTTTCCTCTTCTTGCAGACCCTCTATGATCAAACATGTGTTTACTTCATAGTTATCTGGGTCGTCTCTCCCTTCTTGTATGTCTGGGATCTCGTATCCATCTTCGGCCAGAATCTCTGGCATCTCATAGATAGTTTCCTCGCTGCACCAGCACTCATTACTCATTCTGGGCCTCACCCTTGTCCGGTCGGCTCTTCTAGTATCTTTTATAGGTTTCGGATACATTTTCGCGTTTTGGAGTGTTAATCACTCAACGAGCGGAACAGGACTGCAGTTATTGATCATTTACTGGAGTGATAAAAGATGCTATGTGTATTTATGTGTGTCATAAATCTCGGTGTTGTGATTGGATGCGTCCGTTGTGACCTGCGCAGTACAGCCTCCTACGCGTTTATACCTGAGGTCCTGGGAATCTAGCCGCTATAGGTAGTTATAGCGCTCTGTAGTGCAAGGTCAACGTTGTGTTGATTCGCTCTTTCTTTACAAAACATGGCCTTGAATCTGTATGCTCTCGTATATCGGGAATCTATACGGATAGGTGCTTCGCTTTTTATCAGAGTCAATTATGAACTTTCCTGAGTGTTAGTTCTTTACAGTAATTTTCGAGAGGTGTCGTGGGACACACAGTTGTATATTGTCTACTAGCTTCTCCCCGCGACTTCGTCGGTGTGAAATTTCTTGTTCACCCGACCCACCCCGTCGCATCGCATCGCCTTCCCGCGCTATTACTTCGTTCTTTCTGACCTTTTTTTTATTTTTGCACGGCTTTTAAGGGTCCTAGCGTTATGTTAGCCTATAGCTGACCAGTAGTTTCAGATATTAAATAACAGGCACAATGAAATAATTTTTTTTTTCCTGGTGGGAAATCATCAAATGACCGCTCCCGCTCTGGGTGGAGCGGAAGGGAGTGTCAGACTCTTACTGACTAAAACCCACCCATGTTCCTTCCTTCGCCCTTTATGTTCCGGGGTAGCGGTAACCCTTTCGGACAATCCCGCTGACCCGGCAGGCTTCGGCCCTAAGGGGCCCCTCGGATTATGCTGACATCTCTTTGAGGCGCGCGTGGAACACTTACGCGCCGAAATTAACAACGTTTAAGAGTAAATAAATGAAAAAAAAAAATATGGTGACGGTTAAAAAGTTTTCTTTTTCAGTGTGCAGAGTAAAACGTGCGATATTTGAATTAGATCATTCTCAAGTTATGGAACAACAAACTGAATGTCATAATTAAAAAAGTTCAAATTCCATTAAAACCAAAAACTTATTAATGACCTTTTTGTTACAAATGGTCACTCATAAATCAACTTAAAATACATTTCTCTAAAGTAGATAACTGATTAAGTGGCGACGGAATGTAAATTATCTGAGAGTATGAACACTGCTATAGGTTTTCAAATTGCAAATTTGTGATGGACGAGATAAATCACTGCCAGCACATCAAGCTACTACAATCTGTCTAATTTCTTCAATAGATTTTCAACTTTATCGATATAGCATAAGGGTTCAAGGTTGATTGGGAAAATTTGACAGTTTCGGGTAGCTTGGCCTGCTGGCGTCTGTACTACGAACTTTAGACAGGAAATAATCCATAACCGTGAAATGTGGGCGTGCTGTTGAACTCTGCCTATACCCCTTTGGAAAATACAGGCGTGATATTAAGATACCGATTACCTACCTGTTTTATCCGGGTTCTATTATTTGTTGTACAATAAACTATACATATAATATACATAAAGGGGTTCATTTACAAACATTGATTAAAGTTAAGATACGTTTAAACTTCAAACTTGTTTCTTCCGTGGCTCGAAAAGCAAGTTAAACCGTTGGTCCCGGCTGCCATTCGCAGATCTTTGACAGTCGTTACGGTAGTCAGAAGTCCAAAAGTCTGACAGCCAGTCTTAACAAGGGGTATCGTATTACCCAGTAACTGGGTTGTGGAGGTCAAATAGGTAGTCGCTCCGTGTAAAATACTGGTATTCAGCTGTATTTGGATAGACTAAAAGCCGACCCCAACATAGTTGAGAAAAGGCGAGGCAGATGTTGATGACGTTTGAACTTCAAAAATCTAATTTTAAAAAACAGTCGCTTATCACGATTTAACTTTAAGAAACAGTTATAAATAAAGGGGAAGATGTGAACACTTACCCGAATACTGTTGAAAAGGTAGAAGAAGACCCAAGTGATGATGACGTTGTAGTACAGCGCCACGAACAGCGTCACGATACAGCTCGAGATCCCGATGCCACCGAGCCAGGGATGTATGGTGTTCCAGACTCCCAGGGAGCCGAGACGCATCTTCTGTCCGATGGCCATCTCAATCAGGAAGAGGGGGATGCCCTCCAGTATTAACATTATTAGGAACGGGATCAGGAAGGCGCCTGTGGACAGAGAAATGGTTGAGTTAATGATGTAAGTGGAATCCGGGGATCGTGGAAGGCGTACAAGCTCCCATGATCCCCGGTCTAAGTGTGGGAAGGGAACACCGGGGTGGTTTTTAGTCAGTAAGAGTCTGACAGACTCAGGAATCCTTATGAGGATTTTCCACCCCGGAACAAAAAAAAGTTATGTAATAATAATAAAATAAAAAAACAATAAATAAATAATTTATTTTGAACAAAATATTTGTACAGGCGCCAGCAGGTCAAGCTACCCGAAACTGTCAATTTTTCCCAATCAGCCTTGAACCTTAATGATTTAGCGATAAAGTTGAAAATCGGTGTTAAAGAAATTTGACAGATTGTAGTAGCTTGATGTGCTGCCGTCTGTACACATTTCATAAACCTGTCAAAATGCGTGATGTAAATGGTGGAACGTCGGTATGCAACCCTGCCTACCCTTTGAGGGATAAAGATTAATGCCTGTTTTTACTAACACCAGGTGACACGTAAATAAGTGCTTAAATATAAGCGTGCTGTTGGATTTTCAACTCTCAGCTCAGCGGCGAAAGTTGAAAATCTAACAGCGCGCAGTGTTAGTGAAACCGGGAATTAAGAGCGAGAATACACTGTCACTCAGAAAAGTGTTTTTTTATACAACAAAAACAAGCTGTGCCCGCAGGTTTGCTCCTATGGACTTATAACATAACCGGAGAACATACGTAATACTTATCTATTAAATAAAAATAAAAAAAACATTATCTGATTACCTAGGTTTAGTTATGCCTAACTAGGCATATACTTAGGGCTGATTTTTCCACGGCCAGGTAACTTATTCGAGGAATAAAATTGACGTTTGACAGTTTTTGTATGGAATAACCGTCAAAATTTCAAAATTATTCCTCGAATAAAGTTATCAGATGATTGAAAAATTAGCCCTAAGTTATACATAAGTGGGGCCCAACAGCGGCACAGGTCGATCTAAGTCGGTTCGTGGATGGGTGACCATCTTTACATACCAAGACCTCTTCGTGCTTTGGAAAGCAAGCTAAACCGTTGGTCCCGGCTGTCATTTGTAGATCTTTGACAGTCGTTACGGGTAGTCAGAAGCCCAAAAGACTGACAACCAGTCTTAGTAAGGGGTATCGTGTTACCCAGTAACTGGGTTGTAGCGGTCAGGTAGGCAGTCGCTCCATGTAAAATACTGGTATAGTTGGAAACGGGCTAGGCATATGCATATAAAAAATGTGTTTGTTAAATGTTTTCAGGAGATATTATAGTGCACAAGTGTGTGCGTAAACACAGGTGCACTCTCTGTTCCTTTACTCTTAGTCCGATGGAACGGCAATCCGACACGACCGGGGAGAGATCAGGCGCAGGACCAACGGCTTTACGTGTGCACCGAGGCATGGGGGTATCACACCACCAACTTTCTAACTCCTTTCTAATTTCTTAGTAACAGACTAAGAAACTCCTAATAGAAAACCCAATAACTCTTTGTCCGACCTGGGAATCGAACCCAGGACCACGCTCAGCAGTCGCGCTTGCAACCACGAGACCCACGAGTCAGTTAGAAACAATAGATCTATGTTGTAGTCAGGAAGGTTTATAATAATGGATGACCTTCAATGAAAGACCTTGCTTATCATGGTTGGGTCACGGATGTTTATAGGTAATATGTGTAGGAACACACTTAGTTAAATTAGAATTTTAATGCCGGTATGAAGTATTGATATATACCTTTGTTGTTATCAATTTTAATCTATACTAGTGTAGGGGTGCAGATCGAATTGATACTTGAAAATACGTTTAACTTTTTTTAGGGCTGATTTTCCCATCGCCAGATGACTTTATTCGAGGAATAATTTTGAAATTTTGACAGTTATTTCATACAAAAACTGTCAAACGTCAATTTTATTCCTCGAATAAAAGTTATCTGGCGATGGAAAAATCAGCCCTTAATAAAATATAAATTAAAAAATACACTTCTTAGCTCGTTACGTCATCTTACTTCCTCTTACTCTCTGTCAAATCATTTCAAATCTAGAACTCAATCCTGTTTTACGTTTTTTTTTTAACGATAGGTACAGAAAATACGGACAGTATCAATGGATAAAGCTGCGTGCAGGCTACATGCTACTTTATTAAAATTCCTACACTAATAACTAGTTGCTGCCCGCGACTTCGTTTGCGTGGAAGTTGTAAGATACAACAATATTCGCCCGTACTATTACTTCGTTTATGCTTAGCGTGCTTTCTGATTTTTTTTTTGAACGGCCTTTGGATCCTAGTGTGGTGTTATATGCCTATGCCAATAACCTATAAACTTTCTTAAGAACTGGGCTATCAAATGCAAAAGGAATTTTTCAATTCCGACTGGTTGTTTCACAGATAAGCGCGTTCAAACAAAAACCATTGCGTCAGAGCTAGTCAATCGCCTTACCTAATGGTTTTAGTCTTACATTTTAGTAATATAATTTTGCATCATATCAAAATCAAATGTTTGCCACTGCTGGGACACAGTCCTCCTCTTGGTGAGAGGGAGTGGGCTGTAAACCACCACGCGGGCCCAGTGCGGGTTGGTAGATGTCACGTGTCTCCGAATTTTTGGTTCTAGGACATGCCGGTTTCCTCACAATATTTTCCTTCATCGTTTTTAAAGCAGTGGTGATGAAATAATTTACAAGCGTTAGTAAAGCGTCGCCTGTCTGGGTTCGAACCTACGACTTACAACACTCGTATGTCGTTTCCATTTCTACATTTCTACTGGACCAATACTGCTCATTTTGCATCATAAAACCAACCAAATAGCTATGAAAGTTCAAAGCAATTATCTTTAAAAATAAAACGTGTAAAGTAAAATATAAAATTGGTATAAAAACGCTTCGCGAACATAATTCCGTGTAGCCTACCCGACTTGCATATTATCTGGCAGGGTTCCAAAACAAATTGTTTTGTGCTATTAACTTTTTTGCTTGTGTAGACATTTTTTGGCGAACATAAAGTGCCTCCAGAGGGGGCTCGTAGCTAAATAATAATAGCCACAAGAGTGGATCTTCAAGGTTTAGCAACGCTTGCCAAGGTCGGGCCATGGATGGGTTCCACAACATACCGAGATCCCTCCGTGCCTCGGGAAGCAGGTTAATCGGTTGGTCCCGGCTGTCATTTGTAGATCTTTGTCAATCGTTACACATAGTCAGAAGCCCGAAAGTCTGACAACCAAACTTATTGTGTTACCTAGTAACAGTCGCTCCATGTAAAATACTGGTATTCAGCTGCAAGCGGGTTAGACTGGAAGCCGACCCTAACATAGTTGAGGAAAGGGTACGCCGATGATAATATATACATAATAATATTTAATATAGCTACCGTAGAGGCGGGTTACTTTGACTCTAGGGCATAACTTTGGCCCAAATCGAGAAAATGTTTGAAGTGCCCGCTGTGTCGCGACCACACAACCAAACATCGTAGTTCCTTCGGTAACTAACAGACGGCGATATAAACGCGTACTTGCGGAACTGTTTTACGGATTCGAGTGCACGTCGCTACATGTTCGCGCCATTTGAAGTTTTGACAGTAACACCGGCGTATTTTTCTGCTGCAAACTTTGATGTGTACAGCTAAATTTTGGTAAGTTTTCCAATTGGATTGTTATTTATTTTCGTAGGCATGTCTGTAGGAGTATAGCAATTGTTTTTTAAAGACGATTTACTTATGTTTTGGGACTTAAATTACAGATCTAGAAAATCGGTATACATTGACCGCCTTTTCGGGTAACTTTGGCCCCGCGGGCTAAAGTAACTCTGCGATGTTTATTAGTGGAGAACTTTACATTTTTGATCAATTTGTTACAGAACTAAATACAGAGCGACATTCCTGCCATCCGTGTACAGACTGGCAGTCGTCGATATGTTGATTACACCCAGGCAGATTTAAACAAAATGTCTGGATGCAATCCAATCAAAAGTGCTCACACAAAGAGCGGCTGCAGATTTGATTAACATTCCTCGCAGCACTTTGAAAAACAATTTAACCCGGAAGCACCCTAACAAATCAGGTAAACCTACAAAACATGCATGAAAAGAGGTAAGACGTACTGGCGGTGGCTCGCGATTAAAGATGAACAGCTTTATAGTTGGGAACACATGTAGTGTGTAAGATTGGACTTCCTAAATTTGAAAAAAAGGGTTCTTTCTCTGTTCCAGAAATGAACGAGTGATAAGAAAATATTTTTCAATAACGTATTATTAGATTAGATTGTGGTACAGACGCCAGCAGGTCAAGCTACCCGAAACTGTCAAATTTTCCCAACCAACCTTGAACCTTAATGCTATAACGATAAAGTTGAAAATCTATTAAAGAAATTTGACAGATTGTAGTAGCTTGATGTGCTGGCGTCTGTACTTAGAACGTTGATTCTCATACCTACATAAGACTGAAATTATAATTTTATAAAACTGAAAAGTATGATATGTTTGCGAATGTTACCGAATGTATCTAAGATCGTTACGTGATATTTTCTTACTGTAAATCTTTTTCAAATATATAATGTTGATTTTACATCGTGTTTTAATTTATTTCGAACTTTTTTCTTACATTAAACCTCTCCTGGATATTCAATATTACCGCCCTTGGTGGTTTCTTTGGCCACTGATAGCTGCAAGTGCGATTTTTCACCGATAAAGTTCATGGGGTTAAATTAACCCTTTTCTAAGAACAACTTTGGCCCAAACTTTAATTTAAAAAAAAAACAATTTACGCTTATCATATTTCTAAAATACACTACGCATCTTGTTGATTACATCCTTGAGCTTCTTTATAACATATAAGAACACTAACAAGATAACACCAATACAAACTACAGATCAAATTCATAAATTATTTGAAAAAAATAGCTAAAGTAACCCGCCTTTACGGTACCTACTTACCAATAATATATTTATTTATGTTATTGTTATTTACTTTTCATGTATAATTTTATTTTGATTTTAGTTCTACGATTTAGATTTTTAACTTTAAGTAATAGCTATGTATCAAACAATAATTTTTGCTGTGCCCTGACAGAGCCTACAACGGTTCTTAGCTCTAAGCCTTTTTTTTTTTTTTTCCTAATGGGAAATCATCAAATGACCCCTCCCGCTCTGGGTGGAGCGGAAGGGAGTGTCAGACTCTTACTGACTAAAACCCACCCATGTTCCTTCCTTTGCCCTTTATGTTCGGGGTTAGTGGTAACCCTTTCGCACAATCCCACTGATAGCTCTAAGCCCCTTGTTTTACCATGTGGAACGCAAATAAACGAATATTTGAATATATTGAGGCATAATAGAATAGACTATCTCTTAACAGAATTTGTGGTAGTTACATTTTCTTACATATATTTTTATGTTAAGCTCAAAGAACAAAGCAAGTCATTGAGCGAAAAAACATCCACAGCTCATAGTGGTCTCTTTAATTAGCATATAGGTACACAACACGCAATTCGAGTGTGGTCTTTGTGGCGCAGTCATGATCAAAAGACCACCCATTATAAAAGAAATTGAGAAATTCGCCGTTTTCGTTCTGCGTCTTAAATTGAAAATTTAAGTTCTCATACAGGGTGGCAGGCAACTTGTTACCATGGACTCGGGACATGATTCTGAGCCTCCTTGCGTTGAAAACTGTCTTGTATTATTTAAAATAAAATAGCTGTTCCAGACATTTTGACCGCGTAGGTCACAGCAGATTTTTTTTTTTTGATAGCCGATGGTAAATTTCAATGCTACGGGATTGCTAGAAATCTTTGCTGAATTCATGGTTACAGTTTGCCTGGCGATGTCCCTGCCACCCTGTATACACGATCGGCAGGCGTCAGCGGCAGCCGTTGACACTCGTAGACAACTGCTGTTGCCTCTGCCGTTGACGCATGCCGCTCGCGTGTATGAGCACTAAGCAAAAATAACGACGTTGATTGCTAACAGAATAGATGAAACGTACTGAAAACCAGCGCTGGGGCTGTCTTGCATAGGGTCGCAGCATATTGCTGAGCGGTAGCCGTTTTGCGTGGATGTGACGCATGTTTCCCCCAACCATTGCTTTTTTTTGTGTTTTATGTTCTTTTTTGCGTCATGTTTACCGCAAATAAACGTATTTTCTTTCTTTCTTCTTTCTTTACTAATGTGTGAAACATAATGAAATGTACTAAAGCTCAAGCACGTTCGACCAGTGTTTGTATTCTTTCAACGTTAACCACATAACACATTAAAGTCGCTTTTACGCTGCCACACAGATTCAATATAAACGTCATGGCCGCTGGACGCTGTTTGAACTAGCCGCTTGATTGCCAGGGTTTCTATACGTTGCACTTGTGTTTTGTAAACTTTGTTCGATGTCCTCGAAAAACAGCTAGATTATTTTTAACTATATTTGGACGCGTGAAATTTCTTTTTTCACATAAAATTTGTCATAATATGACACTTGGCAATAGTACAGCTACCCATTAAATTTTTTTTTATAAATTGACACAGGCCTTCTCTCTATGAGAGGCAGTGGGCCGTAATCCACCACGCAGGCCCAGTGCGGATTGGTGGATGTCACTTGTGTTCGAATTTTTTGTTCTAAGACTTGCCGGTTTCCTCTCGATGCGATCCCGAGACGCACGAGCGGGACGCTTTGAATTGGCACAAAAAACAACTGTCATTTCGTATAGTAGTCCAGTGTACTTGTTTGTACCTATTTGTTTGGTCAGAGGTGTTAAAAGAATAGGACTGACAAAATTAGGTTAAACTAAAACTTCCATACATGTTTAACCACCACGCGGTGCGCGGTAACTGTTACTAACTCTACCGCTTTGTCTTTTGGTAATTTGCTAACTCCTAATTTAGGTACAAACCGTTAAACTTTCTCAAGCATTATTCAGGACTATTTACAGCAAGGCATGATAGGATGTAGGAAAGAAGGCTGCCAGGCTCTAATGGAATTGGGAGGGTCACATCAGACGTAAATCGTAATACGTATACACTATGACCGCTGGTCAAAAATCTCCACACAATGGGTGCCTGAAGATGGACGGCGCCCCCGAGGCCGGTCCAGAAAGAGATGGGGAGACGACCTGGACGCGTACCGCGAGGGCTGGTTCAAGGTGACGCGGGAAAAGAGTTCCTGGAAGGATTTTAGGGAGCCCTTTGCCCAGCAGTGGGACAGCATAGGCTAACAAAAAAAAAATTACAGCAACAAAAGAATTTCTCCAATGCATTGCAGTTTATTGCTAAAAAATGCCCTACAAATCAAAACATAGCAAGCTAATGACACTTCTTTTGCTCATCATCACCTTTCCCCAACTATTTTGAGGTCGGCTGCCTATCTGACCTCCGCAACCCAGTTACTGGGTAATAAATACCCCATGGTAAGACTGGTTGTCAGCCTTCAGGCTTCTGATTACCCGTAACGACCCAGTTCTTATGACTACAGAAATTAATCCAAATTAAAATACGCATGACATTTAAAATACGTTTATAAATGAAACTACCATAGATATAAAATCAGATATTTATATACAGCCTAATAGCATAAACAATCAATTCTATATTTAGCCATGCCGTCTTGTCTGGGTCGAATGATATCGATTTTTAAATTGCTTTGCGCTGCTACGAAATTGCGACGTAGCTCGTCGCTCGTAGGCATTGCTACGGCAACCTTTGGTCTATGCTACGAATGCAGAAACTATAATTATTTCAAGTGAAAGAAAGTGAAGTGGGTATACTGATATTATTATTTATTTATATTTATTTATTTATAATCTTGAAGATTGTGGCTGACAGGGTGTCATCTCCGCTGTGGAGGTCCCTTATTAAAACAGTCATTTAATTATAATTTTGATTTACATTTTAATTTTCAATTTTCATTTTACTTTTATCTCCATTTTAATTAATATTTTAGTTGTCTTTGACATATCTCGGGACCCTGGGGTCCTGGACCCTTAAAGGGCGTATTAGAGGCCAAAGCCAGCTCGCAGAGGCCCTTTACATAATTCTAAATGATGAGGAGGCACCAACCGTCGATTATCCCTGTATGCACCATGCAAGTGCACCCAAGGACAACCCCGGGTTTGTGCAGGACCATTGCAGAAAATAGAAACAAAATAATTTTTTTTTCCTCATGGATACCCTCGTATGTCGGACTCCTACCGACTAAAACCCCACTGTTTCCTCTAGTACCATGAGTCGGGATCCGGGAGATACTTGTACATTCGCCGCACCCCCGACTGGAAGAAGTCTATCCTAAAATAAAATCATCTTTTTAGGATTCCCCATCCGCACCTTGTAAGTGAAAACCGCACCCTCTTACTAAGGCTACGCCGTCTGTTTGTCTGTCCGATCGTCTATCTGCCTATCTGTCAGAGGCAGTATCTAGTTTCTAAAGTGGAAAATAATAAAAAGAAGGTAAGCTAAGTAGTCAAAATCCAAAGACATTTATTCAGATTAGGCTGAAAATCAGCACTTTTCGAACGTCAAATCCTCAAATTCTACTTTTCTGTTCTTTATTACTTCCTCAGATCAGTTCCTTCTTGCGAAAATGTTAATATTAGAACTTTGTCACATAAACTCTTTTCATTGTTTTAAACAGCTTCAACTTTCTGAATAACTGACCAACTATTTTACAATGCAAAAGTGCCTGCAAATGGTTTAATTGAAATAAATGCTTTGAGTTTGATATGGCGGTTTATTACTTGTCAAGCCGTAAAAAAATAATGTACTTTCATACAAACTTTCATCCTCTATTTTCTATCCTATCCTTCTATCCTGTTCCAAGATTAAGCGGTGTAGGTTGTGCGTGAATTGATGAATGAACTGAAGAAGATACTGTAAGTTGCTGGACTAACGTGGAACTGCGCTAGCCATATCTGTCGCATATCGGAGCAGCAATATGCAAAAGCCACCACTCAATGGATCCCCAATGGCAGGAAACGACTGCGCGGCATGCCCAGAAAGAGATGGCGGGACGAGCTGGACTCCTTCTCAAAGGATTGGCCCACAATCGCAGTAGACCGAGAAATGTGGAAGGAGGGACGGGAGGCCTTTGCCCTGCAGCGGGACAATACAGGCGTATAATAAAATAAATAATAATATGACAAGGTTCTAAAGCAAGTTCAAGGTTTGTACAGGCTGACTGAGCTTGGAAAAAGGCTGGTTTAATGATGATGATGTCATTGTAGGCAAAATTAAAGTTATTTATAGAGGTGACGTGTTCAGTGTTTAACGGACGTATGAGTCAGATGGTCATCTGATATCATTGTCCTAGTTTTTCAGGCCTATAAAGGTTCTATGAATAATTACAGGAACTATACACACCCCGAAGTACTAATAAGTGATGAAGGGTGGGCGTTTTGGGGACTGTCTTTAGAAAAAAGACTTTGGTAAACTTTCACTTTACCAAAATCATTGTGTGTGGGCAATGGCGGCCGTCGGTTGTGATTCCAACCAGCCCACCTCCCTCCAGAAGTTGATTAGGTTACATGGGTAGTGGTTCTAGTTGTACCTATGTGATGCACTAACGTTAAAATCTACCTACCCTTTTCCTAACTATGTTGGAGTCGACTTCCAGTCTAACAGAATGCAGCTGAATACCAGTAGCTTACATGGAGCAACTGCCTATCTCACCTCCACAATCCAGTTACTGGGTAACACTATATCCCTTGGTAAGACTGGGTGTCAAACTTTCTGGCTTCTGACTACCCTTAACGACTGTCAAAGATCCACGAATGACAGCCGGGACCAAAGGCCTAACGTGCTTTCCGAGGCACGGAGGGGTCTCGGTATACAACAGTCATAGTCATATTTCAGCCAACCTTAATGAATTATACACATAAATCACACCGTCCATTGCTGGAAACCGTATGAAAATCCATTTTTTGAGTTTATCGCGTCCAGACAGATGCGGCGAGGGACTTTTTTTAAATAATATGTAGTAATATTTTAATTCCCTCTCACAGAAAGGAGTCCTGTGTCCCAGCAGTGAGAACATTATAGGCTGATTATGTGTGTCCTCATGTCCTCCTTAGGTAGATAGGAGTAGAATGCGTTATAAAATTTCTCCAAAATAATGACCTTACATTGAAAGAAAGTAAGAAAGAAAATACATTTATATAGCACAGACTAAAATATACACCAGATACATACATCAGATAGCAACAAATAAAAATCAAATAGAAAGTGTAAAGTCCAATGTAAGAAAATAGCTGGAAAGTGTGCCTCACGGCTTCAACAAAAATGCCAGACAACTAGTGCCTGACGTTGGTTTTTCATCTGGACCTGCCGGTCGATTCTGTAAAAATCTCACCGTGAAAACTCAAGTGAAGTGAGCTTGGTGTGAGTTATCAGTAGTGTCAATCCCTAGCATTATTTGGAATGACAGCTCACTCCACGCTCACTTCACCTAAGTTTTCACGGTGAGATGGTTACAGAATCGCACTGCTGATGTGTGGAGGTGACGGATGTAAATCAGTTTTACACTACAACGTGACGTGTGTATGCATACTTAAATAAAATAAATACGTGTCAGATAAAAAATAGTAACGAATATGTACAATATAGTCTGAGTTGACTTATTTTATATCTTTTATTTATCAAAGAAGTCAAGTTACACGCTACTTTCGTATAGTTATAACAAAAGTCCCAAGCAAATTATCACTCAAAGAGCTGACAAAATCATATTACAAAATACTCTAGTCCCCTATTTCCTCTCCCTCATCTCATCGAGTGCTTGTTTAAAGCCCACTCTTTGATAAATCGATGCAGCGACAGGTGAAATCTAGACCCTTCCTCAACAAAAACATTGCATTTTCAATCCTATTCCTATGTTAACACGGTTCGAAATCATCTGCTTGTTTACCTGGCTAGTTTTGCCCGGGACACTAGGCATATACATTTTAGTATGAAGCTGCAAACTGCGTTTCCCGGGAACCGAGACTGCAGACCAGACTATACGCTATATAGTTAAAGGGATGTAGGAATGCCATGGAGTAGGAAGGAATGGATTACCAATGTGTGAGAAAACTGTATTTGCCGATTTCGCAATTAGTTATGTTCCTGTTGTTGTAACTTTTTAAATTCCTATACTATCTACGTTTATCTTGGATATTACTGACATGGGTGAAGGAAAAATATGGTGAGGAAACGTGGACTTATAGTTAATATAAGTCTAAAATCGCCAACCCGTCTTGAGTAAGTTTGGTGACCATCTCTGTATGATAAGATGGCTTTGCCCTGCAGTGGGACAGTAATGGGCTGGTATTTTTATAGTTACATGATACGAGTAATATATTAATAAACTAAATAAACTTTCACTTGTGTAGAACTGGGGAATATTTGCTGTATTTGTTTATCTTTAATTTGTTATTTGTATTGTCAGATTATTGCTACCGCGGCTATCTAAAGCTCGATATTTGGTTTTGAAATAAAAAATAACATATAAGCTGATTTATTAATCCATGTTTTGGCCGTTAACCAGCACATTTATAATCTTGTGTTCCTGAATTTTGACATCCTAAGGTAAAGGCCGTTTTAGTACTTAGAATACCTATTACCGCTTTTGTAACTATTTAAAGAACCACGCTTAAAGCGTTCTTCATATAATTTTCCAATCTGCTATTTTCGCCACTCAACCGTCCATTCTCATCCCAAAAATTTGCATCAGCACTCCATTTTCATTACTCCATGTTTTATCATAGCAACGTAATTAAATTTGATCCGTGGCCCGGCCAGACAGGCACGCACATATACAACCACACCCCCCCCACACACACACACACATATTATATGTACGTACCAAGGGAGACGAACCCCCTTTTTATCTCCCCTCGGATATCACAAAAATTGTTCCGGAAAATAGTTTTTATAAAGATGTGGTAATTTTTCTCTTTTACTGTAAGTACATGTAATGTTGGGTAAATTGGCGTTTATGTGCGGAAGTTAGGAGTAATGAGGTGTGTTGAGGTTACTTGGTCGTTGGAAAATAAAGACTTGCTTTTTTCAGATGTAGAGGATCTTTTGTTGTAAAGGGGCGAAAAGGGCTGGTTCAATTAAAAGTAATTTATTTATTAGTTATGTATGGCATGGAGGTAAGTTTTAGATTTTAAAGTAGGGTTCTAGTTAGTTCCACGTGTGTGATATTATAGGTAGGTATAATTTATCTATCGCCACCACCATTTCCTTAATATCTTAAGCTAGCGGCGCCTCGCAGTCACGGTTTGTAATAAAGTTCGATCAGTTCTGGGTAAACTGTATACCCTGAAGCCTGTAGTCAAGAGAGGACTATTGTATTCATTGTACTATGCACTTGCCGACTCGATTATTAGTTATGGGTTGTGTGGTTATGGACTTACTTATAAAACATATCTAGATAAAATTAAAATACTACAAATACGACTTCTAAAAATGTTAGTGAACAGAAGAACTAAACAAAGCTTGAACAAGGAGTATGAAAAATTGTTTAAGAAGTGCAATATATTACCAATTGAAATGAAAGTAAAAATGACAATGATTCTTGAACAGCCTAATATTAACAAACACAAAAAAGAAAAAGTACATAACTACCCAACCCGAATTGCAAAGAAAAAGAAATTACATGTGCCTAACGTAAATAATTATTATGGTAAGCGTACGACACGTTGGATAACACCTACATTCATTAATGAATTACCTGAAGGAATAATCGATCGTGTAAAAGTAAAAACCACCTAAAAAGTGTCCTAAGGAAACATTACCTGTCGATGTGTCCATAGTTGCGGTGGCCGATCGGCGGCCTGGGTCGGCTAATATCGTAGGTTCTAATCCTAAGTTTGCTTACCACATAGGTACTAAGGGATGGTCTCATGGCGTTTGTAGGCTGATACCGCGGAGTCTGGTGGCTGTGGTTGTAGAATCTGTGGTTGTGTGGGTAACTACTCTGTATTCACATGCGGAATCTTTGCCTACAGAACCATGGTTTTAGTTTTAGTAATTTAATGTTAATGTGTAGTCAAGCAAAAAGTCGTGCAAAATCCACGAGAACCTACTGCCGACAAATTGCTTTGCAGTTTCGCAGGTATTATAAAACTGTAACATTATGGAATAAATAAATATTTAAAAAAAAGATTCACCCGCATAAGTCTAGATCCTGTGGAAATATTGGGATAAAAAGTATATCCTATCTTAAATCCAAGTCATGGTCTACCCATGTGCCAAATTTCACCCAAATCTGTTCAGCCGTTTTAGCGTGAAAGCGTAAGAAACAAACATACAAAGTCTCAAATCTTTTGTGTAATGTATTGTATCCTATATTAATTCTATACCAGATTAGCTCGTAATTAATATAGGAACCTAAGCCAAACGTACTGAAGTAAATATTGCTGTGGAGTACTATTTGACCGATTACGGATAGTATGACGCTCAGTCGCACGGCAGCTCTATAAAATCAATACTTTATTACTGCACATAGTACTAGAGTGTAGTGCTTTGAGGGAGTGAGCTCTGCTAGATTAAAAAGTTAAGTATATGGTTTCGGTGTTTATGGTCGACTACGATAAGTGATTGGTATTAACGTTTAAGTAATCGAAATGGTTCTGTCGTATTGTGAGTTAGAGAAATATTTAGTTTACTGAAACCAACTTATGAGTTGAAGCTGTGTTATTAAACTTCATCATCTACCTAGCCTTTTCTCAACTATGTTGGGGTCGGCTTCCAGTCTAACCGGATGCAGTTGAATACCAGTATTTTACATGGAGCGACTGCCTATCCTCCACCGACTTTCGGGCTTCTAACTACCCATAACGACTGTCGAATGACAGCCGGGACCAACGGCTTAGCGTGTTTTCCGAGGCACGGAGGGGTCTCGTTGTGAAAAGATGGTCACCCATTCACAGACCAAACGCGGCAAGCGTAGCTTAACCTGATCGATCGACCTGTGCGGCTGCTCATTATTTAGCCACGGGCCCCTCCTGTGTTACTATACTTATAGGTATTTAAAAAGATAGAAATAGAAAAGAGCAATAGATAAGACACATTGACACTTATTCAATCTTGAAAACTCGTTTCGTGGCTGAAGTATAAAGCCGCGCGCTTTGTCAAAGAAACAAGCAGAAACTGTTGTTTTCTAGTAGAGACCTATGTGTGGAAATATTCCAGGAGTAGTTTAAAATCGGGGTTCGTGGCTAAATAAAAACAGTCGCAGGGGTCCATCGAAACTACACTTGCTGAGGTCGATCTGGATAGATCATCCATTACATATAGAGATCCCTGCGTGACTCGGAAAGCACGTTTAGTGCAACGGATAAACGTTGCACGTTGGAGGTTGGCACAAAATAAAAAGGCGACCTACACAACTATTAAAAACCGGTTATAACTAGTTTCAGCCAATTATTTCAGTTTTAAGCGGTTGAAACTGGTTCAATGGTTGAAGTATAAAGGTGCGCTTTGTGAATGAAGCAAAAACCGCGGTTTTCAGGTGAGCAGGTATGTTCAAGGAGTAATGTCGTGTTCCTGTGTCTCAAAAGGCAAAACTCAAGGTTCGCCAAAGGGCGATGGATCGTATCGTATTGGGTAGGTACTTAAAACTCAGCGACCGAATACGCTCCAAAACAGGAATCGCCGAAGTGAGCAAAACGTCTGCTATGCTGAAGTAGGACTGGGCGGGCCATGTATGTAGGATGCATCGGGACAGATAGGCTAGATTCGTCATGCAGTGGAAGCTAGAAGAGGGCGTCATCGCCGAGGGAGGCCAAGGAAACGCTGGCGTGATGACTTAGAGGCGTTTTTGGGAAATTGGCCGGAGAAGGCAGTATACAGGGAACAGTGGAAAGGAATATATTATCGACCGATAATAACGCACCTGTCTGAGTCTGAAAGCTTAAGCAGAAGACGAAGGACGATACCGGTTGAAAAAAAAATGTGTGTGTTGTGTTCTAGTAATATCATCATTATCAGCCTTTAATGTTCCCACTGCTGGGACACAGGCCTCCTAGCTTACCCAGCAGAAGGGCGATACCGGTTGAAAAAAAAAAATTGTGTGTGTTGTGTTCTAGTAATATCATCATTATCAGCCTTTAATGTTCCCACTGCTGGGACACAGGCCTCCAATCTTCGAGAGGGAGTGGGCTGTAATCCACCACGCTGGCCCAGTGCGGGTTGATAGATGTCACATATCTTCGAGTTATTGGTTCTAGGGCATGCCGGTTTCCTCACGATGTTTTCCTTCACCGTTTTGAGAGTAGTAGTGATGAAATACTCGTAATTTACACAAAGTAAAGCGTCTGCCTGGGTTCGAACCCACGACCTACAACTGGGCCATCACTGCTCAGTAATATCGTGTTCCTATTCTTTTCTAATATTTTCCCATTCTTTTATTTTTGCAAATGAAAAACCCTAATCATGTCAGTTGCGGAAAAAACCTGAATAAAAACTGTATTACTAGGGTAAATCACGCGATCGAACAATTATTGACAGTTGACGCACGCCATTTCTGAAAATTCAAGTTCAATGCTAGTAAATCGCTTTGCAATTTTGTAGAATGTTAAAAATAACTCAGAAAAGAAAGGTCAGGCATCATAATTACGTACATTAAAATGTTGTGCCTTTGCCTCGTAAATAATATGGAAACCTGATTGACTCCCTGATTCTGATCAATTCCCGTTTACTTGAAATAAGCTGTCAATAGTGTCAATCCCCAGCACCACGTCGAATGACACTCACTTCACCTAAGTTTTCACGATGGGATTTTTACAGAATATACTTACCGGCTGAATTAGCTGAGCTGTCATGTATAAAATTATGACTCTATGCATCTATTAACTATTTCATATATTTTGGTTGCATGAAATAGCAATTTCTTTTCGATTTTTTCTACTTGGTCCGGTAATAATAATTGTTTTCAATTATGTGTACCTAATCTGCATTCGCGATTTATTGACCAAAAACGTAAAAAAATATGAGTTTATGGAAAAATAACTAATTCCTTCACAATAAAGTTCAGTTTACGCTACAACTTCAAATATATTTACAACTTTTTCAATAGTTCTAGTCACTCTGAAATCAACTTAATTATTACCATTAAAATAAAGTTGATATTTGTTCAACTTGAATTACCATCAATTTGGAACATTAGTTTGAATAGACTTTAGTTACCTACCATAGCACTGTAAAATACGTTATTAGACTAAGTGAGCGCAGCAGCTATAATTATCTTAAAGTTAGATAATACTTAGAGTAATCAAAAAAAAAACATCAACTCACCTCCTCCATTCTGCTGGCACAAATACGGGAACCGCCAGATGTTTCCAAGTCCAACAGAGTATCCAATGATGGAGAGGAAGAATTGCAGCTTCCCTGACCACGCCGCACGGTCTTCATCAGGAGCTTCCCGTTGTAAGGAGCCCCTGGAACCTTGCAGCACGATGGTGACACCATGAGGCCGCTCGCTGCCATCAGCGCGTGCGTTCAATGGCGCCAATTCGTGACCATTGCGTGGCCCAATCGCTTCAGCTTTTCCCGCCATTTTAGCTGTCAAAATCCCTTTTTTATCTATGGTAATTTTTTTAGTCGATTAACTAAATTTTTTTTAGTTATTCGATTTTAGAATCAATTAGATTTTTTCTACTTAATATTATTAATTGTTTTATTCACTTTTTTATATTTTTATTGTCTTTTTAATGTTTAAGCTTTACAAGATTATTTGAATGATTCCCTATGAATATGTTCATAATACGCTGTTGATGTATTTCGTAATCGTATGTGAAATACCGTATCGCGTCTTTCTTTACGAATTCAACTACTTTAAAATACGTTGTTGTTCTCTGCAGTAGTTTTTGCCGTAATTTTAATGAATCTCTGAACACGTTGACGGTTTCTCTGTGCATATGAGAAGGTTATTTTGCCGTCAATATGAATACAACATCGCGTTTGCACTCTTCTGGTGATAGAGAATGAAATGGTGTTATTTTAATTTAGACATCTTTGAAATTATCCCAGGAAGAAGTCCCGTTTCTGAAACGAAAGAAAAATTAACGATTAATGTTGTTTCACAGTTATTAATATAATATCATTTTTATTTAGGTAAGGTATGTAGATAAAGATTTTGTAGTAAGAACGAAATATTGGGTGAAACAGCAACGGCTCTCATAGCTAGATTATTGAGTAATCTGTATTTACGAGATTTAGTTACTTAATATAACTCTGATTTTGCATCATTGTCCAAATAACAGTGATATTTATTCTCATTCTAATAAGGTTGCTGCCATTGACAAGTTTGTCAAAATCATTGTGATCTCTATTCTCGTTATGATAAGTTTATTGTTAGGTTGCTGCTGTCAGATGTAAAATAACTGTGAATGGACTGTACCTAGAGGAATAATCTTTAGGTACGGTCTTTATCTACGGCTACAACTCTACAGGGATTTTTTGACGTTTAAGTGACACAAATGTCATAATCTCATATTTACCAACAGCGTTAGTAAACATGAGATTATGACTTTTGTGAAATTGTATTAAAAAAAAAACAATATAGCGGCGTTAGTTCTGATTTTGGACACGACCAAAAGGTCATTGTACAACTTTCAATGTAAAAACTTTATGTTAAATCTCATTTAATTCACAAAATGACGCAAGACTCCCGGGAGTCTCGCAATAATAGATACCTAACTAGCAGCGCCCCGCGGTTTCACCCCCATAAGTTTCGATCCCGTGGGAATATCGGGATAAAAAGTATCCTTAGTGTTGCGAGGTAACCCCATCACAAGTATCCTTATAACTTACTGGGGCTGCCTCAATGTTGTGCTGTAGAACAATTGTATGAGAAACAATAAAAACTTTTTATTACTTTTATTTTTATTACATGAGCGACAGTGTTTTATTTCTCCAGATAACATTAGTATGTAGAATTGTAGACAGACGAAAGTCACAGGCCTAAATTACGAGCTTTCATTAGTAAGTGCTGGGGCCTGTGACGTCACAGACATACCCCAACATAATTGGACGACAGCCTTCGTGATAAATGTACCAGTTTGACAATCAAGGCCCTAGAACTTTATGTCTACTGTAGTAAATGGCATTTATGCCTGATATTTTGAAGCAGGGACTAGAATAAACTTCTTCTTTTCGTGTCGATGGTACTCATGTTCGATATTTTATATTTTTGAGCCCAATAGGTGGCCACGTTGACTGCGGCATCAGTAGCATTCATTAAGGCATTGAAGGTTCAGGTGAACGGACACTAAGGCCATTTCAGCAAGTGAGGCATGGTCTGGTTAGAGGCACAGCACACGCACTGGGTATTGGATGGGACAGTAATCCCCCACTTTGACAAATTGTGTGTGCAACAATAAACTAAAAAATATTTGCTGTTTTCGCTAGCAGCCGCTTTTGGGAAGCTAACAAAAAAACTGCCTGCCTGTTTGTTTTCAGTTCGTAGGTGGTAGAAAGCAGCGGTATTTAAGTATTATATTACATAACTATCTTCTGCCAGCGGCTTCGCCCGCGTGTTTGTCGGAAATTATCCCACAGGAACGTGCTACCAACACAAAAAGTATGCCTATGTTACTCCTTATAAATTCAGCTATCTGACAGTGAAAGTCCCATCAAAATCAGTCCAGCCGTTTCGGAGATAAGCCGGAACAAACAGACAGACAGAAAAAAAATTAAAAACTGTTTTTTTATTATCTTCTCCTACTTCTTCGTGTCGCTGGCACGACTGAATTTTATATCTTGTTGGCCCAAACCTTTGCCACTTCCACGGCGTCATCAGTGGCAGCGCAGAGATCACTTTAAACTACATACTTTGTGAGAAAAACGTTCAATCTCAATGGACATGGTACCGACTTATGGATGGCCATGTCATAAAATGTTATCGCTCTAAATCAATCCCAATATCGTGATTGTAATGGGGGAGGTGGGATTACTTGAAACGTGCCCAGTTCGCTCAGTTGGGTCTTATACAATCTGCACGTGTACCTCTTGTAAGAAATGGTAAAAGATGACATAGAAATATTAATTAATAAATTGATTGATGACTCGTTAGCGCATAGAGATTATAATCTTTTTGGTTACATGCCACCTCCGCGAGTCTGTTAAAAGTTGGCATGAAATACGAGTAAACATTAACTTAGTTTCAGATTAGAAGACATTTAGTTGTCAGAGTCGGCTGACAAGCCAAGGCACTAGAGTCCGCGCAAACTAATCGTACGCGCTGTCAAAATCGGAAATCATCGTTTTCCGCCATCGCGACGTTTATATCAAGTGTCAAGAGAGTGTGCTGTGTTCCGTGTTTTCCAAAGTATATATTCGCCATCATTATGCTGAATGTGATTATAAGTGCTGGCAGGGATATAGTCTTGAAGTTCAAACACGGGAGTAGACTTAGCTTGCGCGCACCCTAATGTTTAAACTACTACTTTTTACTTGATGATTTTTTATTTTACCTTATGTGTATATGTATATACAAACTGTGTCTTTTTCTGTAATTGGTTTTAAACCGTTTTAATTAAAGAAATAAATTAAAAAAAATATTTATATAAAGACGATAATAATTACGCTATTTAAAAGTGAATCGTCTTTTATTCATCCTGGTACAGTTAGCCAGATCCCCCAGATGCTAGCATATTAGGGGAAGAGGAAGTAGTATTTTTTAATGTTTTACCACTAGACTGGCCCTCTTTAAATGGGGCTAAACTCCTTCATCGCTAAAAATGCTTCATTATCAGACTATACTGTTCCCACTGCTGGGACACAGGTTTCGAGAGAGAGTGGGCTGAAATGTACCACGCGGGCCCAGTGCGGGTTGGTAGATGTCACATGTCTTGAATTTTGCACTTGAATATTTCTCACGGTTTCCTCACGATGTTTTCCTTCACCGTTTTGGGAGCAATGAAAATGGTAATGCAATTATTTATACAAAGTATAACGTCTGTCTGAGTTTGTCGGTATCTACAACGCCACATGCGAACAACGCGTCATACTGACGTCACGCAAATCCTGCATCTCGCAAGCAGAGTTTACCGCTCAATTAGCATACATACAAACTTCCCGACATCAGTCGTTGGGAAGTTGCCCGCCAGACACAACACCCGTCTGGTCGGAGGATCCTCCCTTTTCTATGGAGGATGAGTGAACTTTATACCCTGTTCCTCATACCTCTAAACCACCTTTCACCTACACATTCACCACACACCCATCGACTGCTTTTGTTGTTATTTTATTTCTTTTATTTTTTTGTTTTTTTTTTGTTTTAATTGTTTAGTGGAATTACATATTATGTCTCCTTAATTGTATGATGCCACTATGTGGGGCCTGGTGACCTGTAATACAGGTTTTTTCTAACACAACAAAACAATGTGAATTTATATAGTTTAAAAACTGTAAAGTGCCACGAAAACATTGTGAGAGAAATAAATAAATAAATAAAAACTCCACCCTTTTACGAACGTTGACAATTTTTTGCAGAAATTTTTTCACGAACCGCCATTAAATATGTACTTCATCACAGGGTACGTGTTCACTACCGAAATAAAACAAATAACTGCTCAAATTACCGTTAGCTACGTAATAAAATGGTAATAACAATAACAGCTATTTTGATTAGCACCATACTATAACATTAACAGAAGTTTCACTCTTTTATTTTCGACACGTATCTGAATAAGAAGAATTCAGCTAGGCTGGGCTGCGTTTATGAAGCTTCGTCGTGTATTGCGCAGAGCCTAAAGACTTCAATCAATGCGTCCTGCCAGTTGTGACTTACGAAGCCGAAACGAAGACACTCACGGTACGGCTGGTCCATACATTCAAGTTTGATCAGCGCGCTATGGAACGAGCTATGCTTGGAGTCTCTCTGAGGGATAGAATCCGGCAGAGAACCGAAGTTGACGACATATCTCTCTCTATACTAGGTTCGTCGTTCGGACGTCCTCTGTTATTTGTAAATCTGTGATCGTAGTTACTGGATGTCAGAAGCCTGAAAGTCTGGTAACCAGTCTTGCCATCTGGTTAGACTAGAAGCCAAGTCCAACATAGTTTAGAAATGCTAGATAGATGATGGGCGATAAAAGCCTCCATGATTCGCGATACTTGGAAAAGTACCTACGCTCGCGTATTCTGGACTGTGAGCTCCACCTTGCTGAATGGATTTTTTTTCCACGACATGAGGTATTCTATTAGTAAAGGTAAGCATGGACACGTAATTAGGGGACTTACGTGTCTTCGTCGTGTGTATGAACCCATATAGGTACTTTACATTGTAAAAAACCCTCAGCCATCGCTTTCCATCAGGCGTGACCGCGTGATGGAGGCCAAGAGCAGACCCATTCAGCAATAAAAAAAAAAACTAAGTAATAACAGCCGCACGGATCGATCGATCAGGTTAAGCTACGCTTGCCGCGATTGGTCCGTGGATGGGTGACCAGCTTCACAAACCGAGACCCTTCCGTGGCTCAGAAAGCACGTTAAACCGTTGGTCGCGGCTGTCATTCGTGAATCTTTGACAGACGTTACGGGTCGTCAGAAGCCCTGAAAGAAGCCTGAAGAAAGTCTAACAACCAGTCTTACCAAGGGATATCGTATTACCCAGTAACTGGGTTGTGGAGGTCAGATAGGCAGTCGCTCCATGTAAAATACTGGTATTCAGCTGCATTTGGTTAGACTGGAAGCCGATCCCAACGTAGTTGGGAAAGGGCTAGGCAGATGATGATATATTATATACTAATCTCAACAGATTCTTGTCGATACGAGCAGAGAACTAAGAAGACAGTGAATTTCGCTATTTACTTAACTTAGCTTTTGTGAAGTGGAACTTCTGCACTTTCTTTCATACCATTTTACCGGTTCATTCCAGTTAAATCTGATAAAAGGCAGTCAGAACCGAACTATGTCAAGGTCTTACAGTAGGGATGTACCCTCCGTTGAAACTCGTTGGCGAGATGGGGGACGAATTTAAAGGGGTGAGCATTGAAAAGAAGCGATTTGTATAGTGGGTAGGTAGGTATGTATTTGTTAAGCTAATGCGAGTTTCGTTTGCGAATATTAACGGCGAAATTATTGTGAAAATACGGTGGGGCAATATCAGTGTATTTTGTTTTTTTTGCTCTATTTCCTTTCCTTGCAAAATAAGGCATACATGGATCCAAAAAAATTAAAAGACAGCTTTGAACAACGTGATTTTAGTGATATTTTATGTTTATTTATCACTAGCAGCGCCCCGCGGTTTCACCCGCATAAGTGTCGATCCCGTGGGAATATCGAGGTAAAGAGTATTCTATGTGTTATTCTGATGTATATATTATTGTAAAGTTTCATCAAAATCCGTTCAGTACTTTTTGCGTGAAAGAGTAACAAACATCCATCCATCTATCCATTCATCCTTACAAACTTTCGCATTTATAATATTATTAGTAGGACAGACCTCTGCCTAACCCATCGGGGAAGACAGGCGTGATGTTATACTATCGTACACTTTGGATAAACTGCCTGGTTGCTCTAGTGGTGACAAACATTTTGCAAGCGCGTCTGCTGAGCAGGCTTGGGTTCGATTCCCAGGTCTGGCAAAGTGTCATTGACTTTTCTACCAGGAATTCCTCTTTTTCTCAATAGCATCCCAGAATCTGGATTTCTCGCCAATTAATGACAATAGGCTTGCCATCATTACATGGGGCTTAAACATAACTGGCAGATTTAGGGTGTACTATAGGTACAGTCACGAGCAAAAGTATATACAGGGGGATAGGGAAACTCGATGTTTTCCTTGAAAGTCCAAACTGGATGGTTACCGAGCTGTGTCGGTTCTTCGATTTTTTAGAAATGTTTCTGACTTGTTACCAAAAACAATTAATTATGAGAAAAAACTAGTCCACTCCAAACGTTTAATTTATACTTTCCTGAAAGCTGAAAAATGAGTGAACATTAAAAAAAATGCTTGCAAAACTTACATAATCTCAGAAATAAATTAAAGGTCTTTAATAGCAAAATTGTTATTTTTTAACCACCCAGTTTTACCCCTAGTTCACTGAACTTAATTTGTTGCTAATGACCTCTAGTATAACCCCTTTCAACGAATACGTTGAGTTTCCCTGTTACCCTATACATATACACTTGGATTTATTCAAAAGCGATTTACTCATCGATCACTAATGATCGATGGATTTACTCTTTTATTTTTGAATGAAATTTTATGTTGCTACGAACTTAGGTTTTTGCAATGTGTCGTATTTCATTGTTGATTTCGTTATTTCACACAAAAATCGCTATTGAAAGTTTCCAAGTGTAGTAATATTAGTGCTAGTGACTGTAGACCTTATCCTACCGCTACGGAAATTACAGGCGTAACTATAATCCCTGCACAATATAATCTGCTTCCAATTCGAACAGTAATAACCTAACGTCTGCAAACCATTATCAGCTCTAATTGACAATGGATAGAGTACAATATTACAAAGCTTTTCGTGAAAGCTTTAGCCACAAAAGCTCTATATAAAAGCTTTTATCGATTACAGCAGCGAGCTCTATTGAAGATAACATCTACATTCTACATGCAAGAGTTGAATAGAATGCATGATAACGTCGAGACCTAAGCCCCAACAGACTTAGTGCTTTGTACGACTACTTACCAGAGGCTCTGGTATGTAGTCGTAACCTGGCCGTAACCTCTGGGCTACCACTGGTCTGCTCCAGAGCAGTGGTAGCCTAGAGGTTACGGCCCCGACTTACGATAGAATAGAATACTCTTTATGTGTACACCATATAAATTACAGACATAAATATAGACATTTTACAATGGGCGGTTTCATCGCTAAGAGCGATCTTCTAAAGACAACCTTTGGGTATGTGTTTAATGTGTAACTGCTAGGACACAGGCCTCCTCTCTGTGAGAGAGAGTGAGCCGTATCTGCCACGCGGGCCTGGTGCGGGTTGGTTGATGTCACATGTCTTCGAATTTTCGGTTTTAGGACATGACGGTTTCCTCACGATGTTTTTTTTTCTTTACCGTTTTGAGAGCAGTGGTGATGAAATAAATTACACAAAGTAAAGCGCCTGCTTGGGTTCGAACCCACGGCCTATCTATATTGATAATAAAACTGAAGAGTTGGTTTGAAAGCGCTATAATCTCTGGAACTACCGGTCGAATATGAAAAAATATTTTTTATTTGATAGCCCAATTCTTGAGAAAGGCTATAGGCTACTTAACATCAGGTTAAGACCCTAAGGCGTCGAGAAAAAACAAAAAAGGCAGATAGAACACAGTAATAGCGTGGGTAGGCAACGCGATGCGACGGGGTGGGTCGGGGCTACAAGAAATAGCACGCGGAAGAAGTTGCAGGCAGAAGCTAGTAACTCACTACTCACTGAAAAAAAATAAGCAAAATAATCATAGGGCATCAAAAAATTCGTCCGCATCGCTGTCTGCCATGGCTGGCAGCATTGCCACGTTGTATGGCGATGCTAATTCTTTGGCCAAGAAACAGGCCAGCCCTCTGGTCACGTGAAGAGTCGATTAATTAATTAATTATGCGGACGAATTGTTTGATGCCCTATGATTATTTTGCTTAATTTTTTGTCATGTACATATCATTATTTTAAATTTTAGTTTATATATAATGTAAATACTTAATTTCTACTCACTAGATCGATACCTATTTAGACCAGAGATAAAAAAAAAAAATCAAAAAAAAAAAATTGAAACCCTGAAACCTTTGAAATTTCTGTTGAACTTTCAAAGGTTGACCCAATACTTCTGGTTGACAAGCACGATCCCGGTGATTTCACCCAATATCACGCTCCAACTTAAACGAATCGGTTCGAGATTCCCTTTCGAAATGTCGATGGATTTGATTCAATCTTTATCACTATTAATCTTGATATCGGAGCGGTTTCCACGGATATCCGCTTTTCAATTTATTTTTGGAATTTATTTTAAGATGTTTATTTTTTTAATACTTCAAGCACAGAAATGTACAAGGACAGGGACTTAATGCCATAGGCATTTTCTACCAATCAACCTTTGGGTGATGCAGAGACAAACAATGGTAGATGTAATTTCAAAAAATTGAGGAGTAACTATTTATTTAATTACTAGCGGACCCATCAGACGTCGTTCTGCCCGGAACAGCAGCGCCACCTAACGAGTCCAATTGTGTTTTCAAACCATCCAGGAACCCATTGAAATATACACACAGAATTTCATCCAAAACGGTCCAGCTATTTAGGAGGAGTTAGGTGACAAACACACGTACAGAAGAATTATATATTCTACTTGCTACTATCCTACTAATCCTACTAATATTATAAACGCGAAAGTTTGGATGGATGGCAAAAACTACTGAACAGATTCTATGAAATATGGCACACAGATAGATTATAACCAGGATTAACACACAGTATACTTTCTATCCCGATATTATAACGAGATCGAAACTTATGCGAGTGAAACCGCGGGGCACAGGTAGTCCCACTAATATTATAAACGTGAAAGTTTGTATGGATGGATGGATGGATGTTTGTTACTCTTTCAATTTTCTCATTCCACTGTATCACATACTATGACAACCGATTCGCACACAAGAAAGTTGCATAAATATCCTGTCAAAATATGGAAGCCAAGACGAGCTTACATAAGTCCTAACAAAATGGTTGCCGCCAATAAAATGTCAGTTCAATTCGTGAATCTTTCAGAAGAGAACACGCTTCATTATTGGCTGCATGGTTATCGATCTGTACCACCCACTGACTGTTATTGTGCTTGACAGCTGCCTGCCCTATAAAAGCCGTTGTAGACATGACATGTGTCTACGGGACTTAGGGGGGCCAAGAAAAGGAGGATTTTATGAAATTACATCAGTCTGTAGGTGATTTTCAGTCTGAGGGGCTTGTGACTAAGTAATAACAGCCGCACGGGTCGATCGATTAAGTTAAGCTACGCTTGCAGTGGTTTTTCCGAGGATGGATGACCATCTTCATATACCAAGACCCCTCCGTGCCTCCGAAGCGTTAAGCCGTTGGTCGCGGCTGTCATTCGTGATTTTTTGACAGTCGTTACGGGTCGTCAGAAGCCCGAAAGTTTGACAACCAGTCTTACCAGTAGGTATCATGTTACTTAGTAACTGGGGTGTGGGAGTCGGATAGGTAGGCGTTCCATGTAAAATACTGGTATTCAGCTGCATCCGGTTGACTGGAAGCCGACCCCAACATAGTTGGGAAAAGGCTAGGTAGATGAGGTGATTTTCAGTCTATAGGTAAATTGGATTTTTGAATACTCAATCAATCAATCAATCAATCAATCAATCGTCTTTATTTAAAATCTTGTACGAAATCCGATATTAGTTAGATGCTTCGTGATATTGGCAAAAAAGTA
Organism: Apamea monoglypha; assembly: GCA_911387795.2. NCBI lineage: Eukaryota > Metazoa > Arthropoda > Insecta > Lepidoptera > Noctuidae > Apamea > Apamea monoglypha. Next base: position 4,957,236 of record OU426935.1, on the reverse strand, counting down.
CTTAGTTTGAGAAAATATACAGGATGGTGGGACATCGAGGCGCAAGTTGTTACCATGAATTCAGCTCATGATTCTAGACCCCTAGCGTAAAATTTTTGGACGGCTATCAAAAAAAAAAATCTGCTGTTTCATAAAAAAACGCAATTTATCTTCGCGGTCAAAATGAACAACGATTTTTTTTTCTAATAACCGTCGAAAAATTTCGACCTAGGTTCAGAATCATGCACTGAATCCATGTTGCGCGTCGATGACCCTGCCACCCTGTATATGCAAGTTAATGTATTTTTTAAACCGTAATCATTTCATGAATAAATTAAATATTGCTAGCAATGTAGGTACTTAATCTGCATTTGCGACTTATTTGCCACAAATGTAACCAAATATGAGTTTATGAAAAAATAACTTCAATTCCTACACAATAAAGTTCAGTTTACGCTACAACTTCAAATATTTTTATAACTTTTTCAATAGTGCTAGTCACTCTGAAATCAACTTAAAATCCATTATAATAAAGTTGATATTTGTTTAACTTGAAAGAACGTCAATTTGAAACAAATAAAAATTGACTATTAGTCTGCAGATCGGTAAATCCAACAGACGAAAGTGCCGGGTGTGAGTGTAATTGGACATATTTTATTATACAACTCCCCTTTCCCTACTTTCGACCACAGTCTATTTGAAGTTGAAAAGAAACTAGTTTTTTTGTGTGCTTGCAATGCTTTCAGTTTTGCAAACGAAAATACAGAATGGTAGCAAAAAAAAACACGATGAATCAGTTTTTTCGACCCCATTCCTGATGATTTTTAAACCGGCTTTTATTAGTCACAAACGCCAGTCAATTCGTGAAAAGTTTTCGCTAACCGACTTTAGTAAAGGAGATTCTCTATTCTATGCTGATATGCTATGCATTTGATCAAAGCTGAATGTTTGTTTGTTTGAACGCGCTTTTCTCAGGAACAAGCAGTCGGATTTAAAAAAAAAATCTTTTGCATTTGATAGCCCAATTATTGAGGAAAAAGCTATTTAACATCACGCTATGACCCTTAGGAGCCGAGCAAAAAAAAAAAGAAAGGGAGAAAAAATATTTATTGCGACTCGTACAGGAAGATTATAAAACTAAACTAAACACAATAAAAAATAAACCAAATTACATAAAAAAGTAACAAGAAGAAAAATGAAACAGAAAGTCCTATACGAGGCCAAAAGGCTCCTATCTCAGCATGATGCTGCGACATTTAAAAAATAAATGTCGCAGCGCTAAAATACGCTAAGCGAAAACGAAGTGATAGCGCGGGGGTATAGACGCCAGCAGGTCAAGCTACCCGAAACTGTAAAATTTCCCCAATCAACCTTTAGCGATAAAGTTGAAAATCTATTAAAGAAATTTGACAGATTGTAGTAGAGTCCGTTTCCCGAAAGAATTCCCGCGGCAATAAGTGGAACTAATTATTATTATATAGTTAGCAACATTCCAACAACAACTCTCCTACCCCAGACACCTTTCTCTATTTAAGAATGTGCATTTTATTAACCAATAATCCGTATATGATGTGGAGATAAATAAATAAATCAATATTTATGATTCCGTCCTACGACAGTGGCGCCGCGTCTACGAGACTTCTTTTGTGAAACGGACTTTAGCCTGATGTGCTGGCGTCTGTTCAAGAAATTTCACGCGGACTAAGTCGCGGGCAGAAACTAGTATGTGATAAAGACAACCACCATCTGGGTTTTCTTCACACCAAGATTGCTAATTGCAATAGTTTCCTTTCCAGACGAAAATAAAAGAAAATACAAAATCTCAGGGTTCAAAACACTACCCAACAAGGTTGATACTTTACAACGTCTAACAACAAAGTTGTTCTATAGAAGATCTAGGAACTTTGCACTTTGCCTCGCTCAAACTTTAGCAATTTTCACACGTAGATACTAGAACGAAACTGTTAGCCATATTGTGTACAATATAACGGTTTTATCTTGCACTATTTAGTTGGAAAATATGTGAGAAAAGTTTTCTTGCACACACAAACAAGAAATAAGTATGCAGGCAGCTGCATTCAACTACTATTTTGCGAAGTTAAATGTGACGTCTGTGCTTATATCAGACGCGTCACTGGAGTAAATGTGCGGAAATTGCAGAGTTAGGCTAAGCGCGCACCACGAAAAAAAATCGTTGCGGAAAATAATTCACAATCTGTGAACAATACCAATATACTAGAGTCCGCGCACTGCGATAAATAATCGCTTGAAAAAATATATTATTGTTTGCGATTTTATTTCGCATGAACATGCGTTTAAAAAAAATTGCATCGCAGTGCGCGCTTAGCCTTATTTTCAAAACAAATAGTGTAGAGTCATCTCAACACCTTTCTCCCTTGAATTTGTATATATATATATCATCATCATCTGCCTAGCCTTTTCCCAACTATGTTGGAGTCGGCTTCCAGTCTAACCGGATGCAGCTGAATACCAGTATTTTACACGGAGCGACTGCCTATTTGTATATACAGGGCGTCCCACGGATATGCCACATGGAGGGAAAGTACCTTGTAGATGGAACATATTACTGAAAGAAGACACAGAAAAATAATCCTTATGATGAAGCCTTTCGATCGGTATGATAAAGCTAAAGGGTGATTATTTTTCTCATGTAACGGGTTCGATTCCCGGTTCAACCATGTAATTATTTAAATATCAATGCAGGTTAAATATTTTTTTTTAATTCAAATAATGTCTTCTTTCGGTAAAATGTTCCATCTATCTACAATATTCAAGGTACTTCCCCCCATGTGGCATATCCGTGGGACGGCCTGTATATGTTATACATTTTTTTGTTTTTAACCTATTTATGTATTTGTGTACGTTTTTTTTTGTAATTCAATAATTTTAATAGTTTTTTTTATCATTGTTCGGCTCAACCAAAGCACCTGCCATCTATCTTCACCACCCTTGGTTGACTGGTAGAGAACGCCTAAGTCCGCCTTTGTACCTTTAGGTGTGCGAAAAGATTAAAAAATAAATGTTCATGTAACCATGAATTCAGCACATGATTCTAATCCATGGTCCAACTACATAGTCCAACAAATCCACCAGGTTATGCGTCGATACCCCTACCACCCTGTATACCCATGCCGATTTCGGTTACGGTGACCATTTCTGTTGTTGACAGCTTTGAGTTACGAGGCTGAGCTCTTATGTAGCTAATGTACGGACGCCAGCACATCAAGCTACTACAATCTGTCAAATTTCTTTGATAGATTTTCAACTTTATCGCTAAAGCATTAAGGTTCAAGGTTGATTGGGAAAATTTGACAGTTTCGGGTAGCTTGACCTGCTGGCGTCTGTACCTAGCCTATCTTGGCTGAGAAATGATATCAGCGTAATACAAAGATGTTTGTATTACGATGAGAACACAGCTCTCAAAACAGTGAAGGAAAAACATCGTGAGAAAACCGGCATGTCCTAGAACCAAAAAAATCTAAGGCGTGTGACCTCCGCGTGGTGGATTATATCGCCCACTCCGTCTCACCGAGAGGAGGCCACAGTTACAGTGGGCACTGCTGGGACACCGGCCGCCTGTGTCCCAGCAGTGGGAATAGTATAGGCTGATTATACTATGTATACAAAGATGTTTATATTTTTGTCCGCATACCTAATTCATTTATTTATTACCCAACATGCAAACGTCGCAATGTAAAAGAAAAGTGTTCAGCGGAAACCTGTGAATATAAACGCAATAGTCAGACACGCAAAGATCTGGGTGATGGTGGTACCACCACAGCCGGTGGTAGTACCACTTACCAATTAGAAGCTTAGGTACCTACATATTCTTTTGTACCCTTTAATTTCTAACTTTATTGATACTGACGACGGAGTGACAGCAACATGCAAGCAATTTTTATATGAAAATTTGTTTAGGCGCTTTGTAATGCAGTGGTGGCCCAGTAGTATCGGCCGCGACTTACGAGTTGTAGGTCGTAGGTTCGAACCCAGACAGGCGCTTTACTTTGTATAAATTATTTCATCAGCACTGCTCTCAAAACGGTGAAGGAAAACATCGTGAGGAAACCGGCATGTCCTAGAAGCAAAAATTCGAAGACATGTGACATCTACCAACCCGCACTGGGCCCGCGTGGTGGATTACGGCCCGCTCCCTATCAACGAGAGGAGGCCTGTGTCCCAGCAGTGGGAACATTATAGGCTGATTATGTAAGCGACTTTTGGTAGGGGCAAATCTTATGGGTTAAACAGACGCAGCTAAAAACCAATATTTTAAATGGAGCTACAGCCTATCTGACCTCAACAACCCAGTTAGGGTAACACCGATATCCCTTGGTACGACTGTTGTTGTTGGTAAGACTGTCAATCTCTAGCATCAGGAGGAATGACAGCTCTTCTGAAGCTCATTTCACCTAAGTTGTCACGGTGAGTTTTTACACAATATTGTAGAGCATATATGGGCAACGCCCGGTCCGCGGGCTGGATGTGGCCCGACGATCCGACTTTCGGCCCGCGAAATGTTTCAAATCGCCTTTTACATACTTATAAAATTGCGGTAAACACGTATTTCTTTTACCAACTCGTCTAATATACACAGAAAGAAAGAAAAAAGGTTTATTTGTCACAGAAACACTTGCATACAAAAAGATAATTAATTCTGATAATAAGGAAAAATAAAAACAAAATCCTACTAATATTATAACGTGAAAGTTTGTATGGATGGATGGATGGATGGATGTTTGTTACTCTTTCACGCAAAAACTACTAAATGGATTTGGATGAAATTTGGCACACATATGATTTATAACCAGGATTAATATATAGGATACTTTTTATGCCGATATTCCCACGGGATCGAAACTTATGCGGGTGAAACCGCGGGGCGCAGCTAGTATATCTATAATCAGGAGCACAAAACAGAAATAGTCGGCGGCTGCACATCATGAGGCTCATGACTGTGACAAGAAGGCTTCCATTAAGCACGATGCTGTGCTATGGGGGACCCACAGCACAGCGCTGATTTTCAGTGGTTACAATTTCTACCTCTTATATACAGATGAATGGCCCACAACTTCAGATATATTCTAAGGTCTGGCCCGCAACCTTCCAAAGATTTCCCCTCCCTGATTTGCAGAATCTCACATTCAGCAGACTTGCGACCACTAGATCAACAACTAACGAGTTAATTATGTCGATTGCGTCATGTTATTGTAGGCACATTATTATTCCGAGCTACTGAAACGTGAGGAGTTCAAAATCAATTTAACTGTGGTAGGTGGAGTCTCATGCAGCACACGCTTATCGGGTAACTGGTTAATTATCAGCTACCAATTATTTTACTAATTACCTTAATAATTTATAGGGATACTAGCTGCGCTCCGCGGTTTCACCCGCATAAGTTTCGATCCCGTGGAAATATCGGGATAAAAAATATCCTATATGTTAATCCTGATTATAAACCATCTGTGTGCCAAATTTCATCCAAATCTGTTTTTTTGCGTGAAAGAGTAACAAACATCCATCTCCATTCATGCAAACTGCCACGTTTATAATATTACTAGCTGCGCCCCGCGGTTTCACCCGCATAAGTTTCGATCCCGTGGGAATATCGGGATAAAAGTATCCTATGTATTAATCTTGGTTATAAACTATCTGTGTGCCGAATTTCATCCAAATCCGTTCAGTAGTTTTGGCATGAAAGAGTAACAAACATCCATCCATCCATCCATACAAACTTTCACGTTTATAATATTATGTACATACATACATAAATCAGCATACCTGCGATAGGACAATAGATACAGAGATGTAGACAGCGTGTGAAAGAGTAAAGGAGACAAAAAAATAATACGTAAAAACACTATTAGTAGGATATTGAAGAGGATATATAGGGATAATTTGTTTGTTTATTTCTTAGACATGGCACACACTATGCGACATGCGACTGCGAAAGCTCGACTACTAGACGCAACAACAGCGGGGTAACTACGTAACACACTATCAGTAGCAATGGCTTTCATTTCGACAGTTCAACAACATTCATTGCGTTATTTACGTTGTTGAGCAGACACATTTTTCGAACATACGAAGCAATGGATTAGCAATATCCTTCAAAATGATTCGGATTGTGATTGATAGTGTGTTACGGTCCTGACGTGTGCAGGTGACAGGACATGCGGTGCAAGTTGTGAGGCATTGTCTGTTGAGAGATGCCGAATACCGGAGGTCTGAGCCGTCCATGAACCCACATTTGTGGAGGTTGTCCTTGCTGAATAATTATTGAAGTAATATGACAAACTATGTTTTATTTACTCGTGCCGGGTATTGAGAGCTCGTAAAGCTCTCACAGTACCTACTAACAATGTTTGTTGGGTCATCGTCTCTATAATAGGGAGGGCTCGGTGGCGAGGAAACTTTACGGGTGATGTCACAACATCTGACGTCATCATAGTTTTGGGACACATCACACACCCAGTCATTTCCCTTTATAATTTAATTTTGAAGTGGTTTTAATAGTATTTAGGCATTAATTGATACAATTAATTTAATTTAGGTTGTAGCGGCATCTACACCGCCACATGCGAACTACGCATCATACTGACGTCACGCAAAATCCTGCATCGCGCAAGCAGAGTTTACCGCGCGACTAGCATATATACAACGGCCCGACATGAATCATCAGGCGGTTGCCCACCAGAAACGACACCTTATACATCTATAAGTTACAGTTATAAGTTGAGTAAGTAAGACTCCCTTAGTAAGACTGGTTGTCAGACTTACTAAGGGGTGTCGGTCGTATTACCCAGCTACTGGGTTGTCTATGGGCTTGTGGCTAAGTAATAACAGCCCCACGGGTCGATCGATCAGATTAAGCTACGCTTGCCGCGGTTGGTCTGTGGATTGGTGACCATCTTTACATGCCAAGGCCTCTCCATGCCTTGGAAAGTACGTTAAACCGTCATCAAAAGCCCGAAAATCTGACAACCAGTCTTACCAAGAGGTATCGTATTACGCAGTAAATGGGTTGTGGAGGTCAGATAGGCAGTCGCTCCATGTATAATAGTGGTATTCAGCTGCATCCGGTTAGACTGGAAGACGACCCCTTCTTGAGTTCTTTGGGAAAAGGCTAAGCAGATGATAATTTAATCTTTTATTTGTTTTTATCTGATGTATGTATCTGTTGTATTGTGTCTTTTAGTCTGTTCTAAATAAATATATTTTCTTTCTTTCATTATGTCACTCACAGACATAGCAAAAAAAAATAAAAAATAAAGAGAATCCGTTTATTAGCGGTAAACATGACGCAGAGAAAGAACACAAACACAAAAATAACAAGTTGGGGGTAATATGCGTCACAACATAACATGACATCTCGAATCGACCGAAGGGTTAGGCAGAGTCAACGCGATTGTCCGAAAGGGTTACCGCTACCCCGGAACATAAAGGGCAAAGGAAGGAACATGGGTGGTTTAGTCAGTAAGAGTCTGACATTCCCTTCCGCTCCACCCAGAGCGGGGGGGTCATTTGATGATTTCCCGTCGGGGAAAAAAAAAAAAAGGGTTAGGCAGAGGTACCTATAGTATGCTCATCTTCGGTTCGCCAGTTTTGTTTCAGTCCCATGTAATAGGGGGCGAGTGCCACCAAGCGGGCACAAATCCAGACTCCGGGCTGCTACTCATTTGTTCGGGCAACCGTAAGGCGCGACCACACGTTCGGTTACGCCGAACAAAAAGAACGCGACGGTCACGTGTTCGTGCGACTATTGCTTTGGCTATGACAAGTGATAAATGATTTTATTTTGTAAGTAGGTTGGTACAAACACTTTTACACGTCAATCATATTTTAAAAACTAGATGATGTCGGCGTTTCCTATCTGACTACTCTGAGAAGAAAGTCAGAAACAAACTCAGAGGTCACAGTCTCTTTTAAAGTCCAAACATAATCTTGGTCAGATCATAAATGAAGGCAAATTGACGACGTATAAATTTTCCTGACTGAACATGTAGAGAAGTCAAACGCATGGTACGCTGACTGTTTTATAGAGGTATGAGGAACAGGGTGTAAAGTTCACTCATCTCTGTAGAAAAGGGACGATCCTCCGACCAGACAGGGTGTTGTGTCTGATAGGCTACTGCCCGCTGATTGATGTCGGGACGTTGTTTAAATAGTTGCGCGGTAAACGCTGCTTGCGAAATGCAGGGTTTTGCGTGACGTCAGTATTATCCGTAGTTCGCATGTGGCGATCTAGATGCCGCCACAGTTTCATATATTTTACGATATTCAATATTATTCTCGGGTACTAACATTTGATTGACGGAATCTGATTGCTGCCACTTATTGCTGGTTTTATTGATACGTTTCTTCTGATGTTTACGATATTGGAGTCACGGGCAGCCTTGACCACACCGCACTACGTCACATGTCCTCGTAATGTTGGGATATTTGTTTCTTTTGTACAAAATAAAGGTCCGTCGTAACACTCGGTTATGGTTTTTTTTAAGTTCTATAGAATACTAAGTTGATCACAATTTATGATACAGCTGGTTTTTTTGCAGGATATTCTTGTTTTGTTTTATTTTTGCCCGACTGTAAAGGATTATATTTTCCACAGTCTTCGAAACAGCACGCGTAGCATAACCATGATGGAAGACAAAATGACAGATTGTAGAAAGATTTCTACCGTCTTAAGCATGGCGATGCAGAGAAGAAATGTTTCTATTCTTCAGTCCACAAAGTCTTCAATGTCAAGCATTGAAGACTTATCTATTTTTCTAATTTTCTTCTCTTCTTCTCTTTATATTTTTCTAGACTTATTTTTCTCCACTTTTGACACTTGGGGTTAAAAACATTTCTTCTCAACAAGTGTCAAATAGTCTACATCAATTGGACCTGGACAAGAATCTATATTGGTTTTAAAATTTGCTCCCCGTACTTTGGAAAGAATGGTTTTGTCTTCATAGAAACGCGAGTCTAGGGATCGCGACGTTTTCAGGCAGAAGAGATGTCGAGTTGGATAGAAAGGACTTTGTGTATTCTTGGTAGAATAGAGATAGAATTGATTATGCTACGCGAGCGAATTTGAATACAATAATACGTAAGTATATGGAGCAGTAAATAAAAAGGGACACGCATGTGAATACAATAATGAAAAAGAAAACTTACACATATAACGCAAGACGATTAGACAAAATAGAATTAAAACAACCTAGAACTTACTATGGCATATACGCAGTTTGAGTAGGGGAGAATGTGCAAGCGAATCCCGTTCTTATGAACGCTGTCGTTATAGTCAATAACTCAGGTTTAGTACCAAAAACAAAATATTTTACATATTTAACACTAGCTGCGCCCCGCGGTTTCAACCGCATAAGTTTCGATCCCGTGGGAATATCGGGATAAACAGTAGTTTATCCCGATATATCCTATGTTAATCCTGGTTATAAGACGTCTGTTTGCCAAATTTCATCAAAATCCGTCCAGTAGCTTTTGCGTGAAAGAGTAACAAACATCCGTCCATCCATACAAACTTTCACGTTTTTAATATTAGTAGGAAGGATGAGGGAGCAAAAATTTATAATGAAATACCTGATGATAATTATGTTTAACAGTAACAGATGGTATAAATATAAAAAAAAACCCTAGAAGAATACGTCAGAACGAAGTAGGTACTAACCCCGAATGTCTTATTAATTTATGCATTGTTCTTTTTTTTGAGAAATAAATGTCATTAAACCGAAATAAAAAAGAATAACACAATTCGCGACACAGTTTATTTACAGTCGTCTGCGTTCTCCCCCTAACCGTCTTTGCAAGTATACCTATTTCAGGACACCTTGATTGATTTCTCAGATTGTACACAACATTCACTGAAGCATATATATATTTTTGTATCTTGACTCTAAAACTTTTAACGACGATTATCATCAACTTTCGCCATTTCTATTTGAACATTTTTAAATTGGAAAAGTACGACCTGCTACAAAAAGATATACATATATGAAATGGATTTTAATTTTTAACGATGTATTCATTTAGAAGAGTGTACATAGAGTTTCTTGCTTGTTCGTCTCCATAGGAACCTACTACGCTTTGGAATGGGCAACTAGCTTCATCTATCTGACGGAGCGACCAATGTGAATAAAATACTTTTGATTTAATGTAATCTAACTAGCCTGTATTGTCGTACTGCAGGGCAAAGACCTCTCTCTCTCTTACGGTAGGAGTCAAGCTCGTCCGCCATCTTCGTCATCTATGACACAAAATAAACAGAATTCTGTGCCTATATTTACTTTGCCTGTCGATCCACGAACGAATTTACCTATAAATTAAACCTATGTGCATGCCTAGTACATACAATCAAGATAATAACAGTGTGCTATTTATATAACTATTGTAAATCGTCCTTGATGTCCGCAAATCTTTGTTCTCAGTACTGTAGTGGTCAGCTGAATGCATTTCAACGGTAACCGCATGACGAGTTACTTCCTGAATTTAAATTAATTAAAATTTAATCCTGATATCTTCCATTGATCTGTTTGTGGCTTTTTCTGACGTTTGTCTGATTTCTATCGTTTTGGCTCGAGCTATACGAGATTACGAGTTGTAGGTCGTCGGTTCGAACCCAGACAGACGCTTTACTTTGTGTGAATTATTTCATCACCACTGCTCTCAAAACGGTGAAGGAAAACATCGTGAGGAAATCGGCATGTCTTAGAACCAAAAATTCGAAGATATGTGACATCTACCAACCCGCACTGGGCCCGCGTAGTAGATTATTACGGCCCACTCCCTCTCACAGAGAGGAGGCCTGTGTCCCAGCAATGGGAACATTAAAGGTTGATTATGTATACGAGATTATCATATATTGAAAAGATTAGTCAGCCGGTCCATAAAGTAGGTACCTACTTACATAATATTACTGTATATTATTACTAGCTTTTGCCCGCGGCTTCACCCGCGTGGAGGTCGGAAATTATCCCACGGAAACGTAGTACCGGGATAAAAAGTATCCTATGTGTTAATCCAGGTTATAATAAACTATTTACTTATGTGACAAATTTCGTTCAAATCCTATTAAAAACATAATACTATCGTGAATTCATGCAAGCCTAGTATTTTTTGCTAGAATACTGCTAGAAAGTCGGGTCGTATTTCAATCATGATTCGAAAGACACGTAGCGCCAGCTAGCGTCCTAAAGCAATTGTGACCGTCGAAAGTTATTGTTATTTTTCTCGGGAACAGTTTTTTTTTTCTGGATGAAAGATACCCTAGTCATTTTCTGTACGTATATGCAAAATTTCACGATGATCGGCTCAGTGAATTAGGCGTGAAAAGGTAACAAACAAACAAATTTACTTTCGCATTTATAATATTACTAGCAGCGCCCCGCGATTTCACCCGCATAAGGTTCAATCCCGTGGGAATGTCGGGTTATAAAGTATTATATGTATTAATCCTGGTTATAAACTATCTGTGTCCAAATTTTCATCCAAATCTGTTCAGTAGTTTTTACGTTAAAGAGTAACAAACATCCATCCATCCTCACAAACTTTCGCGTTTATTGGATTGATGATTGGTGTACTAAGGTACTCCTCTGCCTAACCCTTCGAAGAGTACAGGCGCGATGTTATGTTATACATAGTGACTGCGTTGGTCTAGTGGTCGCAATCGTTCTGCTGATAATGAAGTCATGGGTTCAAATCCCAAATCGGGAAAATTGATATTGAGTTTTCCCATCAGGAATATGCACAATCAGCCTATAATGTTCCCACTGCTGGGACACAGGCCTCCTCTCTGTGAAAGGGAGTGGGCTATAATCTACCACGCGGTTACAAACATCCATCGGTATATCCGACGACTCTGGTTACTTATCTCCTTTGGTGACCGTACATAAATATTAATAAATATTAATTATTATTAATTATTATAGCCGTAAATAATATAATAATAAATAAATAATAAGACCAGCCTATTACTGTTCCACTGCAGGCCAAAGGCCTCTGCGGATACAGGGAAGGCACGAGCATTGATCACCACGCTCAAGACGGGTTGGCGATTACAGGCTTATATTAGCTACTAGCTTCCGCCCGCGGCTTCGCCCACGTGGTATATCGATAAAAAGTAGCCTATGTCCTTCCCCAGGGTTCAGAATATCCCCATACCATATTTCATCACAATTGGTGTAGCCGTTTCGGAGATTAGCCGCAACAAACAGACAGACAGACAAAACATTAAAAACTATTTCGTTTGTTATAAGAACCGTATATAATTTCATATGCATTTAAGAAAAGCGGTTACTTGTACATTACAAGATACTTCGTATTTTATACGAAGAAGCAGTGGTGGCCCAGTGGTCGTAGGTTCGAACCCAGGCAGGCGCTTTACTTTCTGTCAATTATTTCATCACCACTTTCTCAAAATGGTGAAGGAAAACATCATGAGGAATCCGGCATGTACTTTTTTTTTGTTTTCGGGGGGAAACCTTTAAAAGGCACCCGACCTCCGGGGAGTGAGGTCGGGGAGTGTGGGATTTTTACCTCACTAAAACCACCCCGGTGATCACCATCCGCACATAGGGGTGGTCCTGGTTCCTCTTAAAAGACCAATTCCGGAACAACCCCTGCGCAACGCCTGTAAGGCACATCCCTGGGGAGACTATAAAGGGGCCTTCCCTAAGTCTCGCTATGCACGGCAGCACGTGACCAATGTGCCACCGCCTTCCCTGGGGTCGCTTAGTAGGCGGACAGAGAACCGAAGATGTCGATGAACGAAACGAACGATGTTTTCCTTTACCGATGTCAGTAATGTCCCAGATAAACTTAGAAAGTACATATGAATTTATAAAGTCACATTGGTATTTGGCCGGATTTGAACCCACAACCTCGTGCATGACAGGCGAGCCTTAATACGTACCTACATACATACAGAAACCCATGCTTACTTCCCACGGGGGTAGGTATTAACTAAATAGTTGATGAGTTTCAAGCGTCTCAGTAAAACGCAATGAAGTTTTACCTTTATAACATCACTTTCTTTTTGTGAAAAACTCTTAGCAGAATTGGATAACTCGGATTAATTAACGGTTAAAAAATAGGACATTAATTTACTCATAATAAAATAAATGTGCTAAAAATAAACTTACGAGGTAAAAGAACTGTTATCTATCACAAAGTCGTTGGAGTCAGGACTAGGGACAGGCCACAATAAAAAAATTATGTAAGTAAATATTTTTATGTCCTAAACAGTAATCCACGTGCGACGTTCACGTGATTCCTTCTCTCCTGACCTTCCTCATGGTTCCTATGCGCATCCCCAGTAAGAACCTCTCCCCCCCCCCCTGCCATCCGCCCGCAATCAATAAATACACCTTCTAACATGTGGAGTTCAGGCCTATTTACTTATAACCTCCTTTCTGCAGACTGAATAGAATATTACCTTTGCTTTTAAAAAGCGTAGTTTAAAAAATGAACAGGCTGGTTTTTTTTTTTTGTTGTTGGTTGGTTTCATCTGTTAGGTTACCTTTTGTGCCTACTGGGAAGTTTACATAACACTTGAGGTTTTTTTATTTTAAGATTTTTTTACGGTATTTTTCAGTACCTGGATTTTAATTGGTGCCTTGTCTACGGTTTGTGAAGATAAAACCAAATTGCCGCATCAAAGTCCGCGCTTCAGCTCTATGGTAAGTAAATTGCACTTTTGCCTGATAATTCGGTATCGCGCAACAATTTTTTTTTTTAATTTATAAAGGTAGATGGAAGTAATTTCCGATTGTAAACATATAATTAAATTAAACTTACGAGAAATTATGTAAAAATATTAAAAAGTAGAAACTTACAAAATCAAACTTGGAATCACTAAACGGCGTCTATTTTTTTAAACTGAATCGAATAAATAATTAATTGTACAATTTCCGATATTTTTTCGAAAATTCGTTTTTAAATCGGTCGCGGCGCGCGCACTTGTGCGTCGGGCGTGCTCCACTGACTGCCGACATCGACAATGAACCTTGAGGTGGGACACTCTTGTTTAGTTGAATATCGATATTTGCGGGTTTTTTTTTAATCATTCAATTATTTTAGTAAAAAAAATCTGAATATTAAAAATGCAGATTTTACACACGTGTTGAAATGGATAAACTGTAAAGGTGATTCGCACATGTAAACATAGTAATTGTGTTTTTATGATTTTGACAACCTATTTTGAAAATATTTGTTACCTAGGTACTAGTTTTTAATAATCGTATGTAGTTTACAAAAATAGGTTGCTCTTTATTACGAATGATGCGGGTGATGACGGCCTATCTTTTGATTTACGACATATAAAAGGTAAAAGGTTAAGTATGTAACACATGTATCAGAAAGGTGTGGTCATATTTAAGGGTATATACCATGAAACTGAACAACTTTCTCTCTGGGACCAACATCGTAATCGCAAATAAAATATCACTCTCCCATACAAAACTTCAATACCTACTGGACTGCAATGAGAATGTTGATAATGTTTTCGCGATTACGTTTTATTTATTTTTTTGCTTATGTTGTAGGTGCTATACGTTTATTCTTGAATGTGGCTTATACCCGTGGTTAAAATATCCATTAACCTTGATATATCGCAGCTCATTACATTGCTAGGTACAATATTACCTAGGCACTAATATAATGACCGAATGCTGCAAATAGATCACATTCTTAACTATTCAGATAGACTTTGATATTAAGACTTGCAGAAGTACGATTTGCTAATTAATGGAGAAAAAAAACAAATTCTACAACAGCTTGAATGAGCCTCCGAGATTTCAAACGACACTTAACTTTCAGTACAATACAGAGTAACACAGACAGCATCGGCATGTGACTCAAAATAGAGTACATTTGAAGAAAATTCGGACGTTACTGAACAATCTGCATGAATAAATCTATTAAATGCAAATGACAAGTGTATCAGGAATGTGTACCTACAGTAACCATGCTTGTATTAATAAAACGATTGTGCCTTTGATACTGTGACCTTTGACACTATATCTTAATTACTAATAACAGCTCGCCCCGTGGGACTGACTGATATACCTGGCCATTTTCTTCTGGCTCTATTAATAGATTATTTTCGGTAACTCTAATTAGACAGTAATTTTATCGAAGAACAGGAGAGAAATAAATTCGATACTAGACAAATGTAATTCCTTATTTTTAATACACATACAATATGTAACAAAAACCCTGTCCGATCCTTAAGAGTATTATTCGGCATCGTACTGCGTACACATATGCGTAATCATTTAATGGATTTGAGATTATTATTTTTCCCCAGTGAATATCATTAAATTAAAATAAAAAATAAAAACTGACCAAAGGCAACACTGATCGGTCGACAAAGTTCACGTCTTACTACCTACAGTTTTGTGTCAAAGAAGCCGCCCGTGTCATAAACCGCGCTTTGTCGCGTGCCGCCAAACATACCTACACTACGCGCGGTGCGCGTAAGTATCATCAATCAGCTGATATTGTTTTGTAGGCATACTAATCCGGATTTCAGATACTCTCTGTATTTTGTGTTTTTGACTTAATTCTGTTTATCAAGAAACAATTAATTGAATTAAATGTAGCCCTGATAAGGGCTTTTTTTTAAATGTGATGTGCTTCTGGCAATGTACTTACCGACTGCAGGTGTTAGTTTATTAAAACGTTCACTTGTTGTTGTTGCATACTTCGGCGATCATGCTCCACATGTCCACCTCCAACACTAATACACATTCGACACCTTTTTGCTAAATTTACAAAAAAAAACACACACAAACACATTTACAAAATTCCATTCTTGGTTCGTAATCAGTGGGCAGAAGGGATTGAACCCGCCGGTAGTGATAAGGGTGCTGACCATCTCCCTTCAGCACACTCCAAACCGCACTGTGGTTTGTGTCTAATCGTCGCGCAACAGAGCGTGTGCTTTGCGTGGGGTCCGCGGCAAACATATCCAGCACTTGTTCCTCAATTTCCTCGTTGCGCTCTCGTGGTCTTCCAGCATCAGTGGCCTGCGACTCGTGCCCATGAACACTGCCTGTGGTGTATACACCGTTATGCAGGCGTTGGAACGCACGCTCCGACGGTACTGTCACACCTGGTCTATTAGCGAAACGCACCTCGTACGTATTACGCGCAGCTGCATAATTGCAGTCGGTCTTGCCTAAGCACATCAACATATTAAAATATTCCTGATTAGAATACGACATTGTTCGCGAAACGACAGCGCTTGATACGTACGGACGTCAGATCGAAAGCTATCTCCACGAAAGACTAGCAACAAGTATCGCGTCGGTAGGTAACTAGGCGGCGACATCAAAAGAGTCGGCGACTAGTTGAAAGAGTGTCTACGACGCGGTAGTGTAGGGCGGTGTTCTTTGAAATAAAAATAGGTAAAAATAAAAAGATTTTGCCGGCGGGTGGAGTGTTGTCAACTTATGAAAATTTGCCATATTCAGTGTTAAATTTCGCATGGATTATAAAAATTAAAAATCAATAACTTTTGGTTTTTATGAGTTACATTTTTATAACAATTTTTTCTAGTACGTATGTTGACCCAGGAATACGCCTTTATTGGATCGGACAGGGTTTTTGTTACAGCCTGTATATACATAAACTCAGGCCTTCTACCCCCATGGGTGTAGGCAGAAACTAGAACGCCACCTGCTACGATTAAATATTTCAAGTTTTTCGAACTATGCGACTTATAACAGGGTAGGAAAGATGCTTTGATAATCATTTTCACTGTTGGTCATATCTTGTTTTAATTCCCTTTTTTTTTCTGGTGGGAAATCATCAAATGACCGCTCCCGCTCTGGGTGGAGCGGAAGGGAGTGTCAGACTCTTACTGACTAAAACCCATCCATGTTCCTTCCTTCGCCCTTTATGTTCCGGGGTAGCGGTAACCCTTTCGGACAATCCCGCTGAGTTTACATACACTTATTGACGCGCGTGCGCCCTAGGTGGTATTCCCACAATTAATAATTAATGATGTCCCAATAATCATTCAAAGCTTGACAGGTTCCATAAAACGACGTAGGATACTGTTAATACGTGCCATCAAACAAACATACAATTTTATTTGCTTATCATACTGCAAAAAGTAGCAGTCTGAAGAGCACAGCGTATAATTAGCTAATTAAATAATTGCATTAAAATTAATCGGTTTCTTGCCTACCAACAATGTTTATACTTATTAAACAAAAGTACCAGTTGTTGTTACAGGTCATTACGATACGATTACGATACACTAAAGAATCTGCTGTTATTTAATATTACAGATATTTCACGGTCATTTACTATACATAGTTTAGATATGATTTTTCCTGACCAATCCCACTAGACAAGATCAATTACTGAGATCTGAAGTTGATAACTAAAAGGAATGACAGATGGTTTTGATTGTTCTAGTAAAATATTGAACTTATCAATCCCCTGTATCTCTCAACTTTCTTGACTGTCCACGTTTCGATGTTTTACGAAATCTCGATGTTGTAAAGTGCTCTAGGTATGCATGCAATTTAGTTTATTGTTATTGCATGGACATATGCTTTGAACATAATATTATACATACTTAATTTGAGATAATAAAGGGTATTATGAAGTGAAAAATCACCAGCTACTTAAATAGTCATATCTTAATCACAGTGTCCATGAAAAAGACTCAATCCCGTAAGCATCGTTTTGCAAGCTAAATATTTAGTGTCCAGCCGATCGATTCTGTAAAAATCTCACCGTGAAAAGTTGGGCGAAGTGAGCTTAGAGTGAGCTGTCAATAGTGTCAATCCCTAGCATTAGTTGGAATGACAGCTCACTCCACGCTCACTTCACCTTAGTTTTCACGGTGAGATGGTTACAGAATCGCACTGCAATCCCACCAATTTAAAAAACAATCAGGTACAATGATCCATACATAATTATCTCATTTTGAAGGACAAATTGGCTCGCTTCATCTCATCAGAAGCTATTTTTACGCTCATAACTCTTCACTATCTTAATTATAATGTTTACGAAGACGTCGTCGTGTCACAAAGATGAGTAGGTACTTCAAAATTGATTGCCTATTAGTATAGTGGAGATAATTTGTTGTTCTATTATACGACTTTATCTCATAAAGGTCCTTGTAGTACACTGAAAGTCAAGGTTTCAACAATACCCAGTAATCACCTGCATCACGTTTTATCAAATAAATCTTCATGCAGTTCCCCTTCTAGCTAGACTGATGTTATCTATCATACCTCAATCATCTCACTGCAAAATGTGCAGTGATTATAGTCTGTAGGATGGTTGATTGTAGACTGAGTCATAACTACTATGATATGAAACCACATAAATAAGTTTCATGATGTATGGTTAATCGTGCAATTTTGTGCTGCAAAATAGTAACTTTTCATTTCTTTTCAACGAATTGAAATATAATTATTATAAATCTTATAATTATTTAGCTAAGTATTCGCAAGTTTGAGAATTTTAAAACGCCAACCACATTTACACGCATTTAACAGACAGCCTATTCATTGGGGTCAATTATTTAACGAAGAACATCAATTAACGTCAATTTCCTAATCTAAAAAAGTATCGATAACACACAAGGGATGTTATACTCACCCCATCCCTATTTCTATCTGACGTCACTTCAGACGAGGGGTGAGCATGCGCGGGAAACTCTCCGCCATCTTGTTCCTGTTCGCTCGACGTCGTGAAGCTTCGGCTATTTTCGTAGGGTGAGGTCACATCCAGCGGTCGCAGCAAAACTGAAAATGTTAATGCAAAGGAATTTGTACTTTGGAACGTCCCTATAAAGTTTAGATTGAAGAAGGGATTGCAGGAAATGGTGCAATGTAAGGTTTTCTATCTATAATGGGTTTCTATGAATTTGCGTCATACAATTTGAGCGTTTTATTGCGTTGTAGGTGTTTGATACAATGTAAAGGCAATTCAGTAGGTATAATGCGGAGTTTACAATTACCATTTCTTTATCCATTAGTTTTATATAATATGGCATGAAAATACAGTGCGTAAAAAGATCATATACGAAGCCATAATCTACGCATTCTGTACATCAAACTAAGTTACTTTGTGCAAAAATAATTACTACGAAACGACTCTTATTTTTGGTGTGAAAATTCGCTGTTTACTTACAGTACCTAGTGCGCAATGTAACGCGCGCAAAACATTGTGCTTGTGTGTTAAAGGGATCGTGGGGGTATTTAAATTTAAGTTATAATAAAATAATAACTAAGCAAATAACAAATAATACTTACCTAATTAATTAATAAAATTAAATAAAACTATACACAAACTAAAATATAGCGTCGAAAAATTCATCCGCATCGCTGTCGACTTGTAATGTTACCCAAGAGACTCTATCATTCAAAATCTGAATCATTTTGACGGATATTTCTAATCCACTGCTTCATATGTACGAAAAATTTGTCTGCTCAACAACGTAAATAACGCAATGAATGTTGTTGAACTGTCAAAATGAAATATATTCCTACTGTTAAGGAGTGTTTTACGCAATTACTCCACAGTTATCCCCAGCCTCATGATTTATTGATGAGTACCTACCTAGCTAGGTATTTAGGTACGTAAGTTACATTACTTATACAACCAAAAGTCACTTAGGTATGGTCATGGATGCTATAATACTCACACAGTTAAAACCTCATTTTGAATGGAGGTTGCATATACGCAGTTTGAGTAGGGGAGAATGTGCAAGCGAATCCCGTTCTTATGAACGCTGTCGTTATAGTCAATAACTCGGGTTTACTACCAAAAACAAAATATTTTACATATTTAACACTAGCTGCGCCCCGCGGTTTCACCCGCATAAGTTTCGCACCCGTGGGAATATCGGGATAAAAAGTATCCTATATGTTAATCCTGGTTATAAACCATCTGTGTGCCAAATTTCATCCAAATCCGTTTAGGAGTTTTTTCGTGAAAGAGTAACAAACATCCATCCATCCATCCATTTACATTTAAAATAATTATTATTATTATAGTAGGAAGTAGGATATAGTAAGACGTAAGATTTTACTGTCCAGCACCCTATTTGCGTAACACACTATCAATCTGAATCATTTTGAAGGATATTGCTACTCCCTTGCTTCATATGGTCGAAAAATATGTCTGCTCAACAACGTAAATAACTCAATGAATGTTGTTGAATTGTCAAAATGAAACCCATTGCTACTGATAGTGTGTAATATATTTACCCAGCCGGTTGTAATACAGTAAGCAGGTTCAGCAAGATTTACATTCACATTTTCAGCCAACAACAGTGAACAATATCGGCCAATATGGACAGTGCTTCAGCGACTCATCAATATCTACAATGGCCACGGCAGAGTTGAATACAGAAGGGTTATTTTGTGAATAATGGGCAAAAGCGCAAGCGTAGCCCGCAAATTTTCTTACCATTTTTTGTAATTTGCAGTTCAGTGTCTGGAAGTTTCGGGAAATACCTGCGTCGCATAGGTCGGGTGCGGACTCCCGCTTTCATCACTGTGTCGACTGCCACGAGGACACGGCGCGACATACGCTGGAGGAGTGCTCAGCTTGGGCCCAACAGCGCTGTGCCCTCGTCGCGACATTTGGTGCGGGTGATCTCTCACTTCCGGCCGTGGTTCAGTCCATGGTCGGTAGCGCGTAGTAAACGCATAGGATGCTGTGGCCTCTTTTTGGAGGAGGTGATTCATGCAAAGAAGGCGGCGGAGAGGGAGAGAGAGCATACCTCTCATTCTACCCGCACCAGAAGAGCAGCCGGGCGTCGAAGGGCACTTAACGATCTCCGGCCACCATAAGGAAGAGCCTGCGGGCGGCGAAATTGGGGCCTTGTCGTCGCTCGAGCAGTCAGGCTCAAGAGGTGGCACGCAGTATGTGCGCCTTAATGGAAGGACGTGCGGCCGCCCGCATTTGGTGATGGGGCCCGCTAGGCATGGCGGGCTGATACTAGTCGGAAGTGCGGTGAATGTACAAGTATCTCCCGGCCCCCGACTCATGGTACTAGAAGGAACAGTGGGGTTTTAGTCGGTAGGAGTCCGACATAACCCTCCATTCTTCCCAGACGGAAGTTTGTATGTTGAACAAAATATGATTCGCGACGGTAACAAGTACAGACACAGAAATATAATAATTAAAATCTCTAATACATAAAGCCTCTAAGTTTATATTATCCTATTGAAAGACTATTACAGAATTATAATCATTAAAATCATCAATGCCACACCCTCTAATTTCTTATAATCCTATTGATTGATGAAGTATTCATTCAATTCAGCGGGATTGTCCGAAAGGGTTACCGCTACTCCGGAACATAAAGGGCAAAGGAAGGAACATAGGTGGGTTTTAGTCAGTAAGAGTCTGACACTCCCTTCCGCTCCACCCAGAGCGGGAGGGGTCATTTGATGATTTCCCATCCGGAAAAAAAAAGTATTCATTCAATAGGATTATATGAACTTACACAGATGGTTGTATTGACGATTTGAATAATTATAATTCTGTAAAGTCATATTTGTTACGCTCACGAATTATATGTTAGTTAACATATAACTTGACACTGACCTGTATTTTGCAAAAAAAACAAGAAAATTTTAATTTCGCGAGCTACCAGGTCGCTTCCCCTAAAAGGAGCACGAGCATCGAAGAATCTATTACTGCTGTGCGGGGTCATTGCGTAACACACTGACAGTAGGAATGGCTTTCATTTTGACAGTTCAACAACATTCATTGCGTTATTTACGTTGTAGAACACACAATTTTTTCTAACATATGAAGCAATGGATTAGCCGTATCCTTAAAAATGATTTAAATTGTGATTGATAGTGCTGAAGCCCAATAGAAAATGTTATAGCCCAATTCTTGATGAATGTTATTTAACATCACGCCACCACCCTTAAGAGCCGAGAAAAAGAAAAAGTCAGAAATAACGCTAAGCGAAAACTAAGTAAAAGCGCGGGCAGGCGATGCGATGCGACGCGGTGTGATATACATATATATACGTATATCTTACGACTTACACCCGAACGCAGTCGCGGGCAGAATCTAGTTAATTATTAAAATGTAGTAAAACTCACGTACAATGGTCCACCTGAAGGACTAAGTGCGGAAACCAAACCCGTAACATAGAACATGTAGTTAAAACTGATGAGTTTGTTTGTGTTTTTGTTTGAACTCGCTAAGCTCGCTCTGGAACTACTACTAAATTATTTTTGGATTTGATAGCCCAACTTTTGACGAAGGTTAAAGGCTATTTAACATCACGCTACGACCCTAAGGAGCTAAAAGAAAAAAGTCGAAACGGCGGGTGAATCCGCGGGCAGGGTTCGTTGACGTTAATGGATCTTCTGACCGGTCGTTTTCATTGTAATGTTGTTCTTCTGTTAGTGAACATCTTACATATTTATGAGGCCGCCCTGTGCCCGTGGGCATTCTGATGTAGTTTTATAACCTGTCTGTCACTAGTGTAGTAGCCCGTACTGTGTTTGTTTTAGTAACGTACCTACCTAAAGTAGGTGCTAGGTAAGGAAAAAGGTAGTCGTTTTATATAAAAAAAATCATAGATATATATATACCTATTTTTTTTAATCTTGCATTTATTATAACTACCTAGTCATAAAAAAAGACTAAAAAGTTTAAAAAAAATCTTCATACCATATAATAAAGCTCGAACGTTGATATCATTTTTCAAGTGATTATTTACCGCCGTGCGCGGACTCTATATAGTATATTGTTTTTTTATTACTCACGTTTTGGAAATATTTTACGCAACGTTTATATTTCATGGTGCGCGCTAAGCCTTAGATCTTCATTTTTTTTAATAAATTAATATATATTCATAAATTAATTTTTTAATAAGCTTTAGATCTTCTAGATCTAAGCAGTCACCCAGACAGACACGAAAAGCGACTTTGTTGTATGCTAAGTATCCTACTAATATTATAAACGCGAAAGTTTGTATGGATAGATGTTTGTTCCTCTTTCACGCCAAAACTACTGAACGGATTTGGACGAAACTTGGCATTTTACAGATAGTTTATTAACCAAGATTAACATATAGGATAATTTTTATCCCGATATTCCCACGGGATCGAAACTTATGCGGGTGAAATCGCAGGGAGCAGCTAATAAAGAAGATTTTGTTTTTAATTTTTCCATCGACGCGGAATTTCGAGTAAACAGATACTGGCAGGCAGTACACTCGCCTAGAGACTCACGCTTGATACATACGTACAACAGCGAGTGATCGCTCGCCACCGTCCACGCACACACTCGTTGCCCGCCAACTCATTTTTAGTGGCTCGCTTCTCTATAATCACCGGCGTGGTGGGGCAGGTGCCTTTATTAACGAGAAGCGCCAAACACATTGCCGTAAGCCGTGACCGAATAAACAGCACAGAAGCGTGGGTCGTCACTGCGATGGGCTGCAAGGACGATGGGTGCCCTTTGACTCCATCGCACACTTATTTATGTGGTACTCTATGTGACTCAGCTCTAATTCTATTAAGACGCCCATGGTTGCTCTAATTCTTGTACTGTATGACATTATCGTAATAATTCTCTTGCCCTTAACCCAATTTAATTGGGGTCACAACATGTCCTTTCCTTCCATACTTCTCTATTGGTCGTCATCTCGGTAATCACCTCCTTTCTAACCATACCATCTTTCACACTGTCCATCCATTGTTCTTAGTTCTTCCCCTACTCTTATAGCCATCCACGTTCATACTCAAAAGAAAGCAGTGTATGACATTTAACTGTTAATCAGGGCCCTAATACTGTAATACACTTTCAATCATAATCTGAATCATTTCGAAGGATATCTATTGCTAATCCATTGCTTCATTTGTTCAAAAATTTTGTCGGCTCACCAACGTAAATAACGAAATGATTGTTGTTGAACTGCCAAAATGAAAGCCATTCCTAATGTTAGTGTGTTACGCAATTACCCCGCAGAAACGTGAGTTGTCAAAAATTTGAGGAAAACACGAAAAGTTTAAAGTTGTTGACTCGCCTCATTATAATTTAATTTGTTTTAGCCGGTAAGAGTCCCCCAATAAAATTGAAAAGTCCTGACAAAAAGTCTGATTTTCATAGATAGTCCTGAGATTTTGTCGCATACATAATTTACAACTCTGGGGAAAAAATAGTTATTGATTTTGTGCGCATAAGTTGATTCTAACTCTAAAAACCAAAGAGGGTAAATTAGATTACTAAGTAATATGATTTTAAATATGTTGACGTTAATTACGTTGGTTTGTGAATATATCCAAAGATGAAACAATTATATGTTTTTGTATAAGTTGATCGTAACTTTGTAAATTATAAAAATTAAAAATCTACTGTTTCCAAAATCCGCCTGCAATCCTGTTAGCAGTCTAAAAATCCTGAAATCTCAGGACAAATCCTGAGATATGGTAACCCTAGGTGCGTCTCCTGCGGGAGGGGAGAGAGGATGCGACTTCTCTCTCCCGCTCGACTGCCTCCTTTGCAGACATGACATCCTCGCAATACAAGGCAACCCCGTCCCATGCGCTCCCGCTCTCGACCATCGATTGAACGACGCTCGGAGAGAGAGTTCGCTCCCGCCTATTGCCACGATGAGGTCACGGCGCAGACCTGCCCAAGCTGGGCACTCCTCCAACATGTGCTGCGCCGTATCCTCCAGACAAGCCTCACAATAGCGACACACCAGTGTCTGCTCCCGACCTATACGCCACAGGTACTTCCCAAAGCAGCGGTGGCCAGAGAGTACCTGCGTCAGCCGGGAGCTGAGGGCGCCATGCCGCCTCTCGATCCACGCCTCTATGACGGGACTTACCACCGCTATAACGGCGTGCCCCGAACAGTACAGTCAACCTAATCAAGATGTTTAAGATCGACGAAAAAACCTAGTTGACAGGTTTCAGAAATCAATTCGTAATGTTCTTTAGACTATTCACTACAAAACATGAATATTTCAGCGGAATTTTAACATAAACATAAGGAATTTTTCATTTATGTAAAGTATTTTAAATTTGATTGTCTAGACCGGGGAATTTCTCATGGCGGCTCGACTGTTTAAACTAAGTACTTTCATACTGTTTTAAATCTGCGAGTTTTTTTTTTATATTTTTGCTCGCACACGAACTTTATTTATTATTTCTGTCGGAATATTATAATATTCGGTAGGTTGTCTGAATTAACAACGTTTATTAAAAAAACGTATTCAAAGCAGACAAATGATTATTTGTGTTGTTTGTGGTTACTTAGACAGTCGTAGGTTAAATATGATTAAATATACTACTATTTTAGTAGATTATGTACGGCACTACTACAACCCGTACAAATAATGAACACTGCCACATTGTGCGAGAGGGACACACTACTAATCAGTATTGTTTCTTTCAACACCATTCCTTTCGTACGTCTAATGGTATTGCAAAATAAACTTTATGACTAACGTATAACGTTTGTTTCTATTTTCAATGTGACACTGGCGATTTTCGTTCAATGTAACGTCACTAAAGACAAATAGTTGGAACTTTCACCTTCAATATCTAGGTAAACAGAAAGATACCGAGATATTGTCCAGTACATGTGGTAAAGTACAAAAAAAATATCATAATACTGAAAGAACAAGTAACGGCTTCGTTAAGGGTGTTTTTACACCTATATATCCTTTCGTGGCTGACTGTACGCCCCGAGTGCAACAGCCCCTGCATTATTAAAGCCACCTCGAGAATACGAACAAACTTCAACCGGTCGAAGTTACAAATGAAAATTGTATCCGCACGAAACGAAATGTTTGAAGCTTTTTGAAACTAACTCTCTAGTGTAGGCCAGCTGTCCACCAGCGGGGTAGTTAAGTAACACAATATCAGTAGCAATGGGGTTCATTTTGACAGTTCAACAACATTCATTGCGTTATTTACGTTGTTGAGCAGACAAATTTTTCGAACATATGAAGCAATGGATTAGCAATATACTTCAAAATGATTCAGATTGAGACCGTTACGCAATTAGGGTGCAGATTGGAGAGAAGAAACTGAGTGGGCTGGTTTGAAAAAGATTAACTGGAATAGCTTCGTTTCAATTTTGATGGTAAACATGTCACTGATCCTCTAAAAACTCATAAACCTTCTAATGATGGACACTTTTTAAATGAATAGCATAAGCCTAATCGCATAAGATGTTCCCACTGCTGACACACAGGCCTCCTCTCTGTGAGAGGTACTGGAACACGCGGGCTCAGTGCGGGTTGGTGGATGTCACATGTCTCCGAATTTTTGGTTCTAGGACATGACGGTTTCTTCACGATGTTTTCCTTCACCGTTTTTGAGAGCAGTGATGATGAAATAATTTTGATTTCCGGGACCAACGTCCCGGTTGTCATTCGTAGATCTTTGACAGTCGTCAGAAGCCCGAAAGTCTGACAACCAGCCATACCAAGGGATATCGTATTACCCAATAAGTGGATTGTGGAGGTGAAATAGGCAGTCGCTTCATGAAAAATACTGGTATTCAGCTGCATCCGGTTAGACTGGAAGCCAACCCCAGCATGGTTGGGAAAACGCTAGGCAGACGATTAACTAGGGTGCCCCTCCCCCCATAGTGTGTACAGCTCCTCATAAAGTCACCATTTCCAAGTTAGGCAGACACTAATGGTAAAGCCCTGTCATACGTAGCTAAAGTACTTAACCTTATATGCATAGTTACCCAAATCCGTAGAGCCAGCAGTGCGCGGCCAATGCAATGCAAATACGATTGAAATGCTATGCAAATACCAGCACCGCACACCTGTTAAGGAATTTTGAATTTAGTTTTGAATTTCAGTCCAATTTTATAGTGGGACTTTTTCGTGTGCCTTTTCTTATTTTTCACGTTAGAATTTACTAGATGTAACCTACAGAATTCGACAAGACAACGCACGTTACCCAGAAAGCCGCTAAACTTAAGTGGGACTAGGCCGGATATGTCTGCCGCATGTCAGATGACAATTGGGCTAAGAGAACCACCTATTGGGTCCCACTAAACGCACGACGCCATCGCGGCAGGCCAAGATGAAGATGGCGGGACAAGCTTGACTCCTACTGTAAGGACTGGCCGGCACTCGCAAAAGACAGAATTGTGTAGAAAAAGCAGAGGCAGGCCTTTGCCCTGAAATGGAAAAATACAGGCTAGTTAGATAGAACCTACAGAGCTAGATTACTATTTTAGAAGTATGAAAAGCAGGGTATAAAGTTCACTCATACTCTATAGAAAAGGGAGGATCCTCCGACCAGACGAGTGTCGTGTCTGGTTGGCTACTGCTCGGCGATTGATGTCGGGACGTTGACGTTGTTCAGTAAAAGAGGTGAAAGGCACAACTATAGGACTAGAAATAGGGACCAATTAGTTCAACCAGGTTTCAGACTGGCTTAAGTATGTTTAAAATGATACAATAAAATTCCTCCCCACATACATACTCCAACTGAATGAAAAGAAATTTAAATCTTGTATTAGACGCACACTATGTAAGACTGACTGACTGACTTTATAAGTTAGGGGATTACATCGCTGACAAAAATGCTTGGCTCAACGCTGGCCCTGCTCCACAGGGGCGCATAAACTAATTAGCATTCGGAAACATTGTTGGACCTGCTGAACATTGGAAATACTATCTTTGCATTGTATAACTTCAATCTCTTAGTATTGTACAATTGCATAGCACACGTGTGAGCGCTATGTACTTGCTATAAAGCTACCATTTATTGGGTACGTCTTTCATTGACTTGAATGCCCTGGCGGCTGAGAGTGTTATGCTCACTCTAACGCTCGCTGGTGGTGGCGTGAGTATTGGATCATTAAGTTCCCTTCAAAATGGTGGAATGGTGCTGATCCATATGTCATGTCCGTGAACGGGCGCCGTCAGTGGGGACTGGTCATCTCTTAGCTGCCACGGCTAATTTTAATTTCTGAATTGTTCTTATTTTTTCTATAACGGGCGCTTTTAACGTGCACGTCTTTCTACATCGTTCTCACATGGATAATTTCAACATAAATGATGTAATCAATATTTTGTAACAATTTTATGATGGAGTTTCTTGCCCGTTCTTCTTTATAGGTACCTACGCTTTGGAATGGGCAACTAGCTTCATCTTTCTTTCTGACTGACCGAGCCTTTGACAATTTAAAAGTGCCTGTAATTGGATTAATTGAAATAAATACTTTGAGTTTGAGTTGTATACTCGTATATGCTAGTCGCGGTAAACTCTGCTTGCGCGATGCAGGATTTCGCGTGACGTCAATGTGATTCGTAGTTCACTTGTGGCGATATAGATGCCGCCACACTATCATGAGCACATGAAAAAAATGGTACATTCCTATTATAGTACTTTTATTAATGAAAATTTTCTATTTCCATTAGGCTTTCACGGTTTACACCTGTGTCGTAGATTTTAGGAGGCGGTAAGCCTATTTATTCCCTTTTACTAATAAGGAGCCCTACAACGTATTTTTTTATTATAAAGTATCATAGTCGGTGGTACTTTATTTACATTACAATCTAGCCTATTAGCTAATAAGTAATCCTACTAATATTATAAAGGTGAAAGTTTGTATGGATGGATGGATGGATGTTTGTTACTCTTTCACGCAAAAACTACTGAACGGATTTGGACGAAATTTGGCACACAGATGTTTTATAACCAGAAGGTCAATTCTCGTAATTAAAAACGTTCAAAATCTAGTCGCAGTCTCATCTCGGTGACAAACAAATGTCAAAATGTAGGGAAATTAGAGGTATTTTTTACAGATTGCGACTGAGATCAGACTGTGAACGTTCTTAAAATTACGAGAATTGCCCATCAGGATTAATATATAGGATACTTTTTATCCCGATATTCCCACGGGATCGAAACTTATGCGGGAGAAACCGCGGGGCGCAGCTAGTTTAAATATAACTTAAACTGCTAAGTAACTATAAAAATTCAACATGACTCTGACCTGCAAATTGCAAAAAACATTTCGAAAAAATTGAATTTCGCGGGCTACCCTGCCGTTTCCCCCTTAACCCTTTGTAGAATGCAAAGTCACACAATTTCCATCTTGTATGCTTACATAGTCACCTCTCAACGCTGACACGGGCGGGAAGAAGTGCACTTAACATAAGTTGATAGAAAAATTCATTATTTTAAAATGTTCCTGTTTGGCTGTAGGCCAACCTTCGAGAGAACTCGAGATGCCAAGTCGCAAATAACTTGCATTTTTACATATTGTGCCTAGCTAGGTATCATCATAATTAATATTTTCTTGGCTTGGCAGGAGCACTTTAACTTAGATCTGGTCCTTCCATACTCGATCGTATTATTTTGTTTCCTAAGTAATTCATGTTATAGGTATTTTGTACCGACCTATTTTATTTCAAGTGTTTATCAGTGGAAACTTGTAAATGGCCTTCAAATGCATATTGTTTAAGAACACTGCTTTTATCAGCTGTAAGTTTCCCGAATAGAATAAAATAAAATACTTGTTAACACTGTAATTTGAAAACATTGTAAGAGCCAATTACTTTTAAAAGAGTAACCGTGGAGTTTCTTGCCGGCTCTTCTCCATAGGAAACGACCAATTGGAACCGTGCACCTAGCTTCTGACTTTTCATAAGTGCCCATGTAGGTTTATGTGAAATAAAATATTTTGATTTTGAGCTTCTTACGAAAAAGTTAAAGCTAAGGTGAAAGTAAACTTCCACTATACTTATTTCTGCTGCTGAACAGCATAGCTATGCTCCAGATTGAGATGTATGGGTCCTGAAAAAAAAACCTTTAAACCGGAAAACACCAACGCTTTACAGCCGATTTTTATTTTTATTTTTATTAGCCCTTAATGTCCCACTGCTGGGCAACGGCCTCCCTACTCTCCTTCCACCTCTCTCTCTCTCTCTCTCTGTCCAGAGCTCCCAAGGACCAATCTTTATTAAAGGAGTCCAGCTCATCCCGCCGTCTCCGTTTTTTTTATAGTCTCAGTTGAGATTTAAAAAACAATAGTCCTCCAGTCCGGGAGGTTTTGTTTTTTATCAGCATAACGATGCTACTACCCATTCTGCATGATTAAAATTCTTCCATCCAAATCCCATTTTCGTATTTATACACACGAAAACTATTCCATCCAAACATAGCCTGCAAAACGAAACCTAAAAGCAGGCACTAGGCACTAGAAACAGACAGTTATTCTTGTGACCTTGAGAGGCCAGTTCTAGGCTGGCTCGTAGCCAAAAATGGGTAAAATCGATGCACTGGAGCTATCGCGTGCCAGGCGTATACCGACGTTATATGCACCTACTAACACCCGTGAGGGCTGCGATCGATGTTCTGTTTTTACCCGACTACGGCGAAGCAAAAAGAAGAGTTATCATTTCCTTCATCTTAGCGTATCGATGGCAAAAATACGAAAAAATATATGTAATTTTTTTGAAAAAATATGCAAAACAATACTCTCAGAACGGTGAAGGTAAACATCGTGAGGAAACCGGCATGTCTTAGAACCAAAAATTCGAAGACATGTGACATTTATTATCCCGCGTGGTGGATTACAGCCTACTCCCTCTCGAAGAGAGGAGGCCTGTGTCCCAGCAGTGGGAACATTATGGGCTGATGATTATGAAGCAGTAAAAGATTCTTGCTAACCAAAAATCTCTTGGTTTTAATAAACATTGTTTAAGATTACATAAGACAACCCAGTAGGTCACCATCTGCCTAGCTCTTTCCCGACTTTGTTAGGGTCGGCTTCCAGTCTAACCGCCGATCCGATCTCCACAACCCCTTTACTGGGTAATACGATTACCTTTGTTAAGACTGATTGTCAGACTTTCGAACTTCTGACTACCCGTAACGACTGTCAAAGATCTACAAATGACAGCCGGGACCAACGGCCCAGGCACGGAGGGGTCTCGATATGTAATGGACGATCACCAATCCACGGACCAACCTTACCAAGAGTAGCCGTAGCTTAACCTTCGACCGACACGTGCGGCGTATAGCCACGAGTCCCGTAAGTCAACACAGTATAAAAAAGTAATTATACTGTGACTGATATACATAATTATAAATAATCAGCCTATAACGTTCCCACTGCTGGGAGACAGGCCTCCTCTCGGTGAGAGGGAGTGGGCTGTAATCCACCACGCGGGCCCAGTGCGGGTTGGCAGATGTCACTTGTCTTCGAATACTTAAAGACTTCCATTTTCGTGAAACACCGTCACGTAACGATTTTTAGAAATAGCAAACAATTGTCCTCTAATTATAACTTTAATTGCGTCGTTTAATTTGCGAGGGGGAAGAAAAATACATCTCACGTGGCTCTAGGTGACGGCCGAAGAAACATGGCCGCTCGTAACACAGGCTCTCTGAGCTTCCGCGCATGTTCTCTCACTCACACTCGCCTCATGTTACCATTTGTTTCCTAAAAAATGTTATTGCGCAGCCTTCTGCGCGAAGTTCGGACCGGTCATGTTTCATCGGCCGTATTGTTGGTTGGTGTTTCGCAACTTTGTAAGGTGGTGTGGCGCCTATTCATAACCCTTTTTATAATTGTTTTCATTTCAAATGGTTGGTCTCAGGTATGGCCACGTGATCTTAAAATTTTCCGGGATGGAAAATTACTTCGTCCTTCAGGGCTTCCGTTTGGTAGCACGTTTCAAAACAATTTTATATATTTTTTAGTATAGGTAACCCTTCGTTCTCTAAGTTTGATATTACCAAAATATACTTTTCCTAAAATAATGATTTGCTTGAAATATGAAGTACAGCCAAGAACATAAATACAGGGTGTTAGACGGAAGGTTAGCCAAACAAGGGGGGTTCGTAGGTATACGTAGCCATTTAGGAAATACATATTATTTAGTTTGAAGACCCTACAGGTAATTTTTTTTATATCATGTTTTTGTAGTTTTTCGAGAATTATGGTTGAGGCAAACAGTTGGCCGTAATTGCCATTTATACGGAGATGTTCTGGTGTCGTATTATGACGGTTTAATGCCATTATGATTCCAGTGTAAGAGAGAGACGGAGCTATACATGACCGATATCACCATCCCTTTTTCGGACTGAAATCATGATGGTATTACTAATTCGTAAGACGGCCCCAGTACTACGATATTTTACAGTAAAAAGGTGGGATCACACGTCAGTTTATAAACATTATAATTTTAAGTGTAACACACAACCCATACTTAAATGAATGGAAACTCTATAACCTACTAGAAAGTATTTGTATTAATTTTAAGCAATGTAACTTCCTTCCATTATCAAATGTCACAAAATATAAGAAAGCCATCTTATACGACACTAGCAACCGAATTAACTATTTGATAGACAGAAATGACTATGAGAACTTAGCTATAAGACATTGTCCTGGTACTGAACCTGAATTAATTAAAATTGCCTCAAATCCGCCTCTAAAAAAGGGCACTATCCCATTTTACTTGTCAGTGAACTCCCAACGAAGTTCTATTTGTACACAGCAAAAACTAGATTCTAAAATAGATAATAATCTTTTTCGTGATCAATAAAAATACTGATTGCAATTACTACGATTATACCGCTACTCTTTTGCTCCAAAATATCGCTGGCTTGCTCAATAAAATTGACTCTGTCCAACTCTGTTTAAATGAATTAGTCTTTGATCGAAGGAATTAGTAAATCAAAATATTAACGTGGATATTCTATGTTTCTCTGAGACATTTGTGGTGTTTTGACGTTCGAAAAGTGCTGACTCTCAGCCTAATTTCCATAATTGACTTTTGATTTTGACTTTGATAAGAGCAGGCGATGAATTAAAGATTAATTTTTAAAATTTTAACCTTGCATGCTCGTTCTCAACGAAAAGAGAAAAGCGTGGCGATGTTTGTATTCTGATAACTAAATAGGTAGTTGAATTTAAAGAATATGTACAGAATTATCTAAGGACTTAAGTAGCAAAAAATTATTTGAATGTTGTGGAGTAGAGGTACCTTCTATAAAATGTATTGTTATTTGTATTTATAGAATTCCAAATTCAAACAGATATCTATTTTTTTTTAAATTAGACCTGCTATTGCACAAATTACTTAAACGAAAAAAACGCGTTATCGTTACAGGAGACCTAAATATTGATACCTTAAAAGAAAGCATCGATACAACTAATCTGTTTATTTTTTTTTTTTTTTACGTTGAAAATCTATGGAAAAAAATAAACAGATTTGTATACGCATTAAGAGAAATACGCAAAACAGTGAATGAAGAAGCTGCACTAAACGCCTATCACGGCTACGTAGCGTCTGGGTTGAGGTACGGATCACTCCTATGGGGTAATCATCACACTCATCAGACATACAAAGAGCTTTCATAGCGCAAAAAAAAATGCTTGCGAGCAAAAATGCTTGCGACTAGGGCGCCTTCATACGAGAGCTGTAGACCAATTCTTCAAAAGTTAAAGTTTCTAATAACTCTATCTTCTACTTACATCTTAGAAATAGCCATATTTGTCAGGAAAAACTCTCACTTCTTCTCCACAGTAGCCGAAAACAATAGATTTGCAAAAAGGGACCCCACCAAGTTAAAAAACCAATTTTGTAATAGTACTCTCCACTACAGAAACAGCTACCATAAGTCCATTAAAATATATAACCATATTCCAAAACTAATAAGAGAGCTACCATTTAATTTTTCCAAAAAAAATCTGAAAAATTGGCTTCTCCAAAATATTTTTTTACACCTTAAAAGATTTTTTTGATTATAAGCGTAAATAAGTACCAGCCAAGTAAGTACAGTACCACAGTACTACAGTTAAGTACCAGTAGTATCTTAAATAAATAAATAATAAAGTATTTTTTTCTTTTTTTTAATTATTATAAAAAGAAAAAAATACTTTATTATTTATTTATTTAAGGTAAGGTAGATTTATTTAGTTGTATAATAGAAATGTTGTTATTGTTGTGTTTTTATTTTATTTTATATTGTATATTAGAGTACAAATGTCCATGGTATAAGTGTTTTGTATTCTTTATTAGAGTATAAGTTAGGTTTTATACCCACGTGTACATTAAGTTCACATTGTAAATATTTGTATGCCGCTATTAGCAGCTGATGTGTCGAACTTTTCCATATGTACCAACCATATTTGTACCTACCATATCCGACGAATAAATGTCTTTGTCTTTGTCAATATCCCACTAAAAACAAATGCATATGATCCCAAAGCTATACAGTAAAATTATACCCTGTCCATCAGGTTAACCGTTTTTTGACAGCTGTCTTAGAACGTACGGACGCCAGCAGGTCAAGCTACCCGAAACTGTCAAATTTTCCCAATCAACCTTGAACCTTAATGATTTAGCGATAAAGTTGAAAATCTATTAAAGAGATTTGACAGATTGTAGTAACTTGATGTGCTGGCGTCTGTACATATTCCAGACTAGCTGCGCCCCACGGTCTCACCCGCATATGTTTCGATCCCGTGGAAATATCGGGTTAAAAAGTTTTATATATGTTAATCCTGGTTATAAACCATGTGTGTACCAAATTTCATCCAAATCCGTAATAAAATAAATAAATAAACTGCCTTATCTTATTGAATTATCTTATTTATGGCTTCTTACAGATATTATAATACCGTAAATACGTGTATCAATCAATGTATTGTGTGTTGCTGCAATCACTAGTTCCATCTGTCAAAAAATGGTTTACCTGATGGACAGGGTATAAACATCGTAAAGATCGGGTTATTCCAATAATCCCCATTGACATTTCCAATCAATGGGGTTCCGTGAACTTTTCTTCCATAAATCCACATTGACGTGTTATAGAGCTCATAATGAGGATTGGAAGAACGAGCATCGCCGTTTGAACGGGGAGTTTCTGTTTCTCAAAGTTATTTTTTTTTTTCGATAAGGTGTCTCTCTACTCCTTCCATCTTTCGCGAGCCCGCGCGTTCCCCTTCCAGCTTTGACGAAACTTATCCAGCTCATCCCGCCAACTCCTACGTGGCCTGCCGCGACCCCGCCTCATTGTCTCAGGGCACCAGAAGGCCAATTCCCATAATTAAAACGTTCAAAATCTAGTCGTGACCTCATCTCTGACAATCAATATTAAAAACTTGTCAAAAATTTAGGAAAATTAGAGGTTTTTGACAGGTTGAGACCGAGATCAGACTGAGCGTTCTTAAAATTACGAGAATTGTCCCTCTGTTCTGTACTATTTGGGCCACAGTTTGTCCGGCATGCGGCAAACATGTCCTTCCCAGTCCCATTTGAGTTTGCCAAGGTAAAAGGATGAATAAATAAAACAAAGTCATACCTACTACTTACAAATGTTTTATTTTTAAATTTAGTTATTTATTTCACGACCATCCAGATTTACATGAAATAACTGGAACCTTATCTATTTTATTATTTACAAAATTCACCGAAACTTACATTATTTGAATCATTAATTTTCACAAGAATCGCGTCGCAGAGATCAATTTAATATTACTATAACAATTTTAACATTA
Source organism: Apamea monoglypha (assembly GCA_911387795.2). Lineage (NCBI taxonomy): Eukaryota > Metazoa > Arthropoda > Insecta > Lepidoptera > Noctuidae > Apamea > Apamea monoglypha. The sequence goes on along the minus strand of OU426935.1, from coordinate 4,921,728 downwards.
TTTTACCTAGTACCTGGTTAAAAGCAATGTAAAAGAGTTGAAACTATTGAAAAACCTCATTTTCACCATCAGTCGTAATCTGTAAAAATCTTACCGTGAAAACTAAAGTGAAGTGAGCTTTCATTCCACCTGACGCTAGGGATTGACACTAGTGACAGCTCACTTCACTTAAGTTTTCCTGGTGAGATTTTTACAGAGTGGATATGAAATAAGTTTTCACTACCCATATTTTGTCGCCTAGTGAAAACACTGCTATATAAAAAATATGATAAAATAGTGCTTAAATGGTGTCCACAACAAATACTGGTCATTGTCGAAGTTAACAAAGTTCAATACGGCCGAAGAATCATGACCAGTCTGAACATAGGCTCTCCGAACTTCCACGTATAATCTCTGACAGCGCCTCGGTCCTCCAATCCCTGAAGAGGGGATGTATCACATCGCATCTAATACTAGAATGTCACAAGGTGCTTGAACAGGTGACTGTACCAAGCCGCAACACAGTGACACTACAATGGATAAAAGGACACAGTGAATCACTAGGTAACGATGCGGCTGACGAGCTGGCCAGAAGGGCATCCAGCACGTCAGTCTATGGTCCAGAACCAGTCGTGCCCATCCCCTTCAATCAGCTACGCAGGTGGCTACAGGAGCACACCCATACACAAGCGGAGAACTGGTGGTCCTCGTCACCGGGCTGCAGGCAGTCCAAGGAGGCCATGCCATCATTAGATGGCAAACTAACAAAAAAACTACTACGTCTGGACGAAAGGCCTGCGCCTGATGACGGGGATCATCACGGGACACTGCTCACTAAACAAACATTTTTACACGATAGGTATAACCACACACACACACACACCACACACACACACACACACACACACACACACACACACACACACACACACACACACACACACACATACACACACACACACACACACACACACACACACACACACACACACACACACACACACACACACACACACACACACACACACACACACACACACACACACACACACACACACACACACACACACACACACACACACACACACACACACACACACACACTGGTACACTGTAGACCATTGTAGTCTGAATCAATAAAGATTATTATTATTATTATTATTATAACGGACAGCCCCCTGTGCAGGGCCTGCATGGAGGCTGATGAGACCGTCGCGCATGTGCTCTTTGAGTGCACAGGCATCACCCAGATTAGGTCGGGAACCCTCGGGACACCCAGATCATACACGGATGTTCTTAACAGACCAGGAGACCTGATAAGCTTCTGGAGGGAGGTGGGCTGGTTGGAATAACCAACGACGGCCGCCATGGCCCACGTACAATGGTCCACCTGAAGGACTAAGTGCGGAAACCAATCCCATAACATAGAACATAGAACTTCCACGCATGTTATCTCAACTCACATACGCCTCATGTCACCATTTGGTTCCTTAAAATGTTATTGCGTAGCCTTCTGCGCGAAGTTCGGACTGGTCATGATTCATCGGCGGTACCTATAGTATACGTAACATTTTAAGATAAATCTGATCATAAAATAATTTAATGTTTTACTGCACCTAAATGTCGATGAAAATGATGCCTAGCATTCTAATCTATAGTATACAGTATTAAGTCATTCAAATAAAGTGTATAAAAAAAGTTAGTCCTGTGCAATTTCTATTTGATAGCTTTATCCTGTGTAAAAAATTATTTCAATTTTAAATTGTGTATTGCGTTTTACAAGAGAATAATAAATGTGTCTATTGTCATCTTTCATACATACATTTACCTACTATATTTTTACTCGACTGCTCCAAAAGGAGGGTAATGCTAGGTAAGTTCTTATACTAAGGGCTAATTTTTCAATTGACAGATACCTTTTATTCGTAGAATAAATGTGACGTATGTAAGAACTGTCAAAAATTCAAAATTATTCCTTCGATAAAATTAACTGGCGTTGGAAAAATCAGCCCTAAATTCACTAAACAATTAATAAGACTTAAATCACGCACAACTAGCAATCTACCACTATTATTTATAAGAATAGAATAGCAAAATAGATATTTTATATTAAAAAATATATTTGAATGGCGCGAAATGTATTAATTACTAATTGACGGAAATAGAAGCGATGTCTGAGCGAACTTTGAATTGTACGGCCGTAGACAGAATGAGTTCTTGACACATGTCAGTGCGACAATAAAGATCAAATTCGCAAAACCCGTATTCGTTTGTATAAAACTGACAGGTGTCAGCATTGTCCACTGTCGTGCCATCGACACGAAGAAAAAGAACCGACTTCAAAAAGGAAGAAGTTCATTTTTGTTCATTCAGCAACATTTTTGTGTAAATGATTGAAATACCATTTACACAAAAATGTTGCTGACATCTGTGCCCCATTTAAAAGCCTACTTTTTGTAATTTTAGATGCCTACTTTCGAAAAAACAATTACCTACCTACAATATTTGAACTACGTCAACAGTTTGGCAATATTTAGAAATCTGTTCCGTGAAAAATTTACAAAGTTAAGTCATCTAATAGCATTTGAAACGATTCTAACATTTTTTTAATATTCTATTTTGAACTTTTTTGGCGAATTATATTATAAAAATATTCTCCTCGACACTAAATTAGTTTAAATTAGTAATTGTTATTTTAAATATTTAAATCATAATATTTACAGGTAAACCAGAAAAATTATGCGCATCGGTAATCTTCGTGTTTCCGAATTAGCTTGAACGGCGCGCCACAGGGTAACCCCCCACAGAGATAAAGCTTCAAGATTTTTTTCTTGGAATTATTTAGGGTGGTCAGAACTACAGCAGTGGTAGCCCAGTGCTAACAGCCGCGACTTAAGGGTTGTAGGTCGTAGGTTCGAACTCAGACAGGAACTTTACTTTGTGCTGCTTGCCGGCGTGGTGGATTACGGCCCACTCCCTCTCCCCGAGAGGAGGCCTGTGTCCCAGCAGTGGGAACATTATAGGCTGGTTATGTATAGAGTGGTCATTCCATGATATTGTTGTAACAGCTCTATATTAGATCTCAACATCGCGCGTTCGTATTTCCGAAGATTAACGATGATTTCCGAACCACATACTTGTCTTTGGAAAGCTGTGTATTGTTTTTATATCGCAATACAGGCAATTAATGAGCAAGCAAAAGACAGCATTCATATCTAAACGTCACGAGCGTTATTAATAATCTTAATGCCTTTTACATATTTTTTAAATATACCTACTATGTATATTATTTGACTCTCAAGCTCACATGACACGCTCAAGCAAAGCACAGCTTTCAATCCGAACTAATCTGAATAAATTGGAATTGAGAGAGCCCTGCACCCTAATTGCGTCACACACTATCAATCACAATCTCAATCATTTTGAAGGATATTGCTAATCCATTGCTTCATAAGTTCGAAAAATGTGTCTGCTCAACAACGTAAATAACGCAATGAATGTTGTTGAATTGTTTAAATGAAAGTCATTTCTCTTGATAGTGTGTTACGCAATTACCCCGCTTGTACCCATAACACAAGTTTAATTTTAATCTTGGATAAATGGATATATTCAGTGATTTATGCAAATTAAAAATAATATTGTTTTAATATTAACCAATTTTAAAATTTGGAAATAAATTTATTATTTTTATGTATCCTATAAAAACACATTTGTCTCTCTGGCCCCGAATGGTACTCTTAGGTAACCATCCAATAATGTACCGTCTCCGGTAAGCATATATTTCTTTTACGACAACCTGCCAACGAGAGCGTAGCAAAAGGACAGCTTCAACAACAGCAATTCAAATTTTCGGTCACGCACCAATGTGTGCCTTGTACAGACACATCAAGCTACCCGAAACTGTCAAATTTTCCTAAACAACCTTGACCCTAATGCTTTAGAGATAAAGTTGAAAATCTATTAAAGAAATTTGACAAATTATAGTAGCTTGATGTGCTGGCGTCTGTACATCTATATCTTAATCACAAAAATGCTACGCTCGTGAGCGACAAACGATACAAATTTTGCAATTTTGGAACTGCTCTAAGAGCTGGTTATTAATCGACCGATAATTTTTATTCGTGGAATAAAATTGACGTCTGACAGTTTTTATATGGAAGAACTGTCAAAAATCTAAAATTATTCCTCGGATAAAATTATCTGGCGTTAGAAAAATTAGCGCTAAGTCTCTTACACACCAAACTGACCGATATTTAGCAACCAATAAATAAACAACATTATGATAATACATTCAAATTTTCTTGACAGGAAGCGAAACTGTTCAGGCTGCATCTTCTAAAACCCACTCAAACTTTTGTCAGTGGCGCCAATTCCCTTGTTCACAAAATAAACTTTTAAGTTCTGTGCATCTTTTTCTTTCTATTTCATTAAGAAAAGGACAGAAGATAAATATTAGTTTAGTCCTGTCAAATTAAGATAATTCAAAACATGGCGACTAAAAATACGTTAATTTACGTCAGGCGCTGACTAATTTGAACGGACTAAACTAATAGTTATCTTTTGTCCTTTTCTAATGAAATAGAAAGAAAAAGGTGCACTGAACTTAAATTTAGTTTGTGAACAAGGGAATCGGCGCCACTGACAAATTTAAACCAGCATTTTTTACCAACACTACTATAGATCTACATTTTCCATTTGATAATTACCAGCTACCATACATGAAACTCACTACAATTTTAAAGCAGTAGTTCATTTAATAACTGTCCATACATTTCTATTTTGGCACAGACAACATACACAAATATATAACTACGTTTAGAGAGCACACTATGCGACATGCGACTGCGAAAGCTCGACACCTATACTGCATTCGCGACTAATTTGCCAAAAATGTAAACAAACATGAGTTTATGGAAAAATAACTTTAATTCCTACAAAATAAAGTTCAGTTTACATTACCCCTTCAAAAAAATTTAATATATATTCAAGAGTGCTAGTCATTCTGAAATCAACTTAATTACTATTGTAATAACGTTGATATATGTTTAACTTGAAAATACATCAATTTGAAACAAATTTTAATAGACTTTAGTATAGATGCAACAACAAACATTGTTCAAAGCTCCGCATACTTGGCGTCGAGTTGCAGAGCCGCAACGACACGCTACGGGAGTTGGACGCTCTCGCTACGTCGCAGCGCCTAAACGCACGGTGCACGCGCACACCCGATGACAGTCGCATGCGACAGGTCGGCGTCTTGTCGCAGGTCGCATAGTGTGATGGTTTAAGCGGGGCTGCATTTGTTATAAGAAACGGTGAAATTTTAATGTCGTACAGAAAGAAAATATCACACATTTCAAGATAGTGCTCTAGCAGAAAAGATCGTTCCATACAAAATACGCTAACTAATATAATATGAAACTATATATCATAATCACAGGTATTTCATTCAAAACTAGGAAAAAAATTAAAAGGATAAAACGAATTTTGAACTAAAAAAAAGGAAAAAAAATGCGTGTGTAGGTGCAGACGCCAGCAGGTCAATCTACCCAAAACTGTCAAATTTCCCCAATCAACCTTGAACCTTAATGCTTTAGCGATGAAGTTGAAAATCTATTAAAGAAATTTGACAGATTGTAGTAGCTTGATATGCTGGCGTCTGTACAAATAGAAATGAAACTTCTTAAAAAATAAGAGAGATTTAGTGTGAGAGACAGAGAGAGTTGCATATTTCTTCTCTCTCGTGTAACGAAATGTGACTAAACGTGACGCGGCCTTGAAAATTTCACTACGCGGAAACGCATGTCCGAAAATACACCCTATGCCTAGTTTGATAAACGGAATGTATAGGCTTAGGGTAGTTTCTCGGACATGCATTTCCGCGTATCCACCTTAGGCTCGATAAACGGATTGGAGCGGTGAATGCTTATGCGAATCCCGCCCCCAGCCATAGGCAGAGGTGGAACACCGCGGTGGTTAGCCGGTAAGAGTCCCGTCACCCCCACGACGGAAGAAGTCCATGAGGATTTCAAACAAGCCACAAAAAAAAATTCACTCTCAATTCTTGTCCAATTATTCGAATCACTTCAGAAGTTTCACTTCAAAAACGAATATCGAACTAAAAAAAAAGGAAACGCCAATCAAAATAAAACAAAAAAGGATCAGGTAATTTATGTTTATTTTATATTTGTATGTATTTCTAAGGATTTCCGTATAAATCAGGCAAAACCGCTGTTCTAATATCACAACACGCAGCGGATAGGAACGTAAGCCCCGCAATAGCCTCTTCTATTTACTTCCTACGTTCGTATTACTATAGTTATTTATTTATAAATATACCTTTCGTTTCGTGAACAGTTGTCCGTGATAAATTATGCCCATGGACGTACTCCATTTTTTTCCCCACGGTTTTACTTTGTAGGGTTCCGTAACCAAAGGGTGCCAGCGGAACCCTATTAACTAAGCCTCCGCTGTCCGTCTGTCTGTCAGCTGGCTGTATCTCATGAACCGTAATAAATAGACAGTTGAAATTATCACAGTGTGTATTATGAACAGACAGCTGTGCTGCTGGGGAGTTTGTTGCGCCACTTCTTCTTCCCAGCGAAAGCACTAGAAAGTGGTGAAGGGCGGGCATTTTTTTTTTTTTGTAATTTTGACGTTCAAAAAGTGCTGATTCTCAGTCTAATTTGAATAAATGACTTTTGACTTCATAATTTCTATAGCAAAAAATAATATTTAAAAAAAATGTATAAAATAAGGAACGAATAAATAAACGAAATAATAAAAATAAAATTAAGTTACAAATTAAAGGGGGTCTCCATACGTGTTTTTTTCGGCGTTTTTTATCAACATTAACTAGCAAAGCCACCGGCCAAAGTTGATAGTTTTAAAGGAATACGGACACTCACATAATGCATAAATAAAGTTATATCACCAATAGTAAAAACTAAACTAACGATACATCAATCAATCTTTCACGAAACGAATAGTACATACGTATTACGATAATAATTGAAAAATAAGAGGGAATGAATTTCAAAACATTTTCCGACCACGACACACGAGATCTGGAAAAAATAAGCTATTATTTTGTGAAAATAAAAGAAAATTATTTAAAAAAAAAGCGGTAAAATAATATACAAAAATGTAGATAACATATTTTTTTTGGTAACATATTATTATAATATAACGCCTGTATTTCCCGAAGGGTTATGCAGAGGTGTACATAAAGTATACCCAAATTTCGCAAGTTATGATAAAGTCCCATGTAATAGGGGGCGAGCCCATTGCCATCAAGCGAGCACAAATCCGGACATATTATTATATTTATTGTAAAGTAGCATGTGTCGTGCTGAAGTATTTTTCCGTGATAAAATTACGCCTGAACTTACTGTACATACATATTTTCAATCAACTGTCTTAACTTTCATATCTAATTTTAAATTTAACAATAAAAAACGGATTTTGGCATAAAGAGAATAACATAAAAAGTTAACATCGAATTTAGGACTTAACAGTCAAGATTTAAATACAAAATAAATCGTAAGGCAATACTAACTGTGTGGAATAAAGATCTCGCTCCAAGAAATGGAAGAAGATTAAAATAACATATAATTTTAGAATCGATTTTATACAAGCAAGTATTTAGTCGATTTTTCTCATCTTCTGTATCGACTAAAATTTGACAGTACACCACTAGTTTTGGGGAAGTATCACTATTTTAAACCCCATTTTAGTTCCATACAGTTTTCGGTGCCGTTTTCAAGTCCTATACAAGTTTTTAACAGTAACTGGTATTTTGAAGAGTTCACGATTAGTCCCAGAAAAATAAATTACAAGTTCGTAACATTCACTGTATCACATCACTGTTCACTGCGTTTGTACTGACGTATCACCGTTACTGTAACCGTTATATCGTTATTGCAACAATAAGCGTTTTTTTTACCGTTATTGAAACCGTTTTTAACGTTATTTTTAGAGTTATTTGTTCACTTCGCCTTTGAGAGCTCGTTCGAGGACGCACTTTGAAGCTATTTCTACGGTGACCGTGTTGCTGATAGTTGACAGCTGTCCCTGGTCGGTGTGGCCGGTTATTTCTGTCAGCGGCTCGGTTAAAATGCGTAGAGATGACACTTTTGCACGCTGGTAAGCGCTCACTGTGTTCATTCCGAGGAACCTGTAAAATATTTGTAATTATTTATAAGTATTTAATAGTTATGATAACCTATTTTCTTGGTTGTGTAAAAATTAAGTATAAAATTCATCATCATCATCTGCCTATCCTTTTCCCAACTATGTATGTAGGGGCTTCCAGTCTAACCGGATGCAGCTGAATACGAGTATTTTACATGGAGCGACTGCCTATCTGACCTCCACAACCCAGGTACTGGGTAATACGATACCTCTTGGTAAGACTAGTTGTCAGACTTTCGGGCTTCTGACGACCCGTAACGACTGTCGAAGATGCACGAATGACAGCTGGGACCAGCGGCATAACTTGCTTTACGAGCCACGGAGGGGTCTTGTTATGTAAAGATGGTCACCCATCCACGGACCAACCGCGGAAAGCGTAACTCAACCTGATCGGTCAGAACGTGCGGCTGTTATTACTTAGCCACAAGCCCCTCCATTATTTCCTTCCTTCCTATTGTTCATTAGGTATGATAACCCATTTTGTTGGTTGCGTAAAAATATTTCCGACATGTAGAACGTGAGACAATATTTCAAGTAGTAAATTATATCTTTAAATAGTTGTGGATACTTATAAGTACGTAAGAAGACACGTATAATAAATAAATAATTAAATTATTTATTTCACCAAAAGCCATCACATTACAGTTTCCAAAAACTAAGAGCATATAAGGTTTATAACTAGATCACAATAGTTTTAATTCTCTGACTCCTAAACTAGGTGTAGGTGCCTGTGTCTTAGGAGCCAGTGATTCTTCGTTAGAAACAAAGCCATATTATACTAAATCGGGACGTTTCGACAATAAGCAAATGGTGTAAAAAAAAACAGGATATAATTTATGAATAAGAAACACAAATGAAAGATGTCTAACTGTGGTGAATTAATGTATGAAACAGTTGACTTAATTATTTGAAGAATTCATAATCATAAATACAGTATAAATTTTTAACTATACCCTGTCCACTTGGTTAACCATTTTTTGACAGCTGTCTTAGAACGTACATATTCCAGATTAAGTAAAAGTTAACTTTATAATGTGTAATTGAATAAATATATAAAATGCCTTATCTTATTGAATTATCTTATTTGTAGCTTCTTACAGACAATATAATACCGTACGTGTATCAATCAATGTATTGTAGTTCCATCTGTCAAAAATCGGTTTACCCAATGGACAGGGTACAGTGCGCAAACTGTGACCATGAATTCAGCACATGATCCTAGACCCATAGAGTAGAAATTACTCGTCGGGTATAAAAAAAAATCAGCTGTTTCATAGAAAAGTGCAAACCTACGTGGTCAAAATGTATGGCAGAGCAAAATTTTTTTTTTAATTACCATTGAAAAGTTTCAACACAGCGGCAGAATAATGTACTGAATTCATGGTTACAGTTTGCGCACTGGTTAAAAATTTATCCTGTATAGCCCATACTTCAAGACAAAATGAGCCACTTCATGAAAAGTAACCCTTAAAGATAACCAAACTCACAGAAACCTATCAAAGTCAACAAACAAACCCTCGCTCACCTGATAGCGACGTAGCACACTAACAGCGCAGCGCCAGCGGCCAGCACGCGTGCGACGGGTGAGGCTGCGAGCTGCACGCACATCCAGGCGGCCGCGCCCGCGCCGCACATGCACGCCACGGCCAGCGCCGTGCGCGCCCAGTGCGCGACCGTGAACCCGCGCTCCCATACCACCCTGCAAAAGGAAATGGGCTGTTATTTAAGACTTGAAATACCGGTATTTTTTTAAACAGGTGTGATTCCGGTACCAGCGTAGCACCTGCACTATTGGTACCGGTACCAGAGTAGTAACTGCACTATTAGTACCGGTACTAGACATAGTACCTGTACTATTGGTATTTCTAATCAATATCGGTACTGTACCGATACCAAGGTACAGTACCATAGGTATACATATAGTATGTAGTAGGTAGTAGTATGTAGTAGTGTATCATCATCTGCCTAGCCTTTTCCCAACTATGTTGGGGGTCAGCTTCCAGTCTAACCGGATTCAGCTGAATACCAGTATTTTACATGGAGCGACCGCCTATCTGACCTCCACAACCCAGTTACTGGGTAATACGCTACCCCTTGGTAAGACTGGTTGTCAGACTTTCGGGCTTCTACTACCCGTAACGACTGTCAAAGATCTACGAATGACAGCAGGGACCAACGGCTTAACGTGCTTCCCGAGGCACGGAGGGGTCTCGGTATGTAAAGATGGTCACCCATCCATAGACCAAGTTGTGTATATAGTAGGTAAAAAGGATAGTAAACGGGCATTAGAAAAATAACTTCAAGGTTGCCAACCGTACAAGGAGGAACCTCATACGGTTGGCACAAGTATGAGATTTAGGTACGCGCGGGGTACCTGAATTTGATACCGGCTCTTGTTAAGTGGAGTACCGGTACCAGTCTGGAACCGATACTCGGGTACCGAAATGGCAAGAACCACTAAGTACCGGTACAGGAACAGTGATTTTGGTACCGGTTCTAAGCCCTGGTTAAGACATATCAAGGAGGGTGTCGCCGTATTATGTAATAGCTTGCTCGCGGCTTTGTCTGCGCGTATATGTCGGAAATTATCCTACGAGAACGTACTGCCGGGATAAAAAGTATCCTATGTCCTATCCCAGGTCATGGTCTATCCATGTGTTAAATTTCATCCGAATCCGTTTTGCGGTTAAAGCGTGAAAGGGTAACAGACATACTGAGTTATTTTAGAATTTATAATAATTATGTATGGAAATATGGATGAGCAAACAAAACCTCACGAAAATAAATGTTCATAATCAAAATTACAGGTTTCCTCTTTCACTCCTTCCAGTCTTAATTACTCTTAATCGCGTCTCTTAATCGGTTCTTATGGCCCATCCGAATTAAGAAATCTGAAGTAGGAGAGGTTGAGATGCAAATTGAATGAGTATTAAACACTGTGATTTTACAAAAAGAACAAAATCTGGAAATTAATTACTTAGTTAAGATTGGTCTTGTTGCGGTATCTACAACGCCACATGCGAACAACGCGTCATACTGACGTCACGCAAATCCTGCATCTCGCAAGCAGAGTTTACCGCGCAATTGGCATAGATACAATTTCCCAACATCAATCGTTGGGTAATTGCCCGCCAGACACAACACCCGTCTGGTCGGAGGATCCTCCCTTTTCTATGGAGGATGAGTGAACTTTACACCCTGTTCCTCATACCTCTAAAGTCTTAATGTTTATTTATTTCAATCTGTTCGTACAGCTAACTTAATTACTGTGTTAATGTGAAACTGAAGGTCATTTAGAAGTTTCCGGTGATAAACACTAAAATAAAAACAAACCTGTTAGTCTCCTGCACTATGTAGGGTGTGTTGCAGACTTTGCACTTCAAACCATCAGGACTCTGTGCGCTCTGGAAATACCACAAAATATTTCATTAAAAATAATAGTAATATAATAGCTCGTGCAGTCCGTCCGTTGCCTAACTGGAAATCTCCAGGGCCGGACGGGCTGCACAACTTTTGGGTCAAATGGTTAACAAGGTCGCACGCTCGCTTGGCATCTCAGTTCCAGATTGCTTTGGAGTCTGGTTCGCTACCCCAGTTCCTAACCACAGGAGTTACCCACCTGCTCCATAAATCAGCTAGCACTGCGGAACCCAAAAATTATAGGCCGATCACATGTTTACCGACGGTCTATAAAGTTCTTACATCCATTTTGAGAGCTAAAATTAACAAACATATAGACACCAACTCCATTATGTCTGCCTCTCAAAATGGATGTAAGAATGGGTCCCGCGGTACTAAGGAGCTACTCCTCATTGATATGGCCATTAGCCAACAGGTTCGTCGTTCCCGAAAGGATCTGTCGACATGTTGGATAGATTATAAGAAGGCCTATGACTCGGTACCACATACATGGCTCATGAGGGTGCTGGAGTTGTATAAAGTAGATACAACTCTGCGCACCTTCCTGATGACGTGTATGGGGCAATGGAGGACGGTCCTTCGCTATCCAGGATGTCGAAATATCCAGAGGAATAGCGAGCCGATAAGGATCGAGCGAGGCATATTCCAGGGCGACAGTTTGAGTCCGCTTTGGTTCTGCTTAGCCTTGAATCCTCTAAGCACGCTGCTTGAAGATTCAGGTCTAGGCTATCGGTTGAGGAGAGGTGGTCAGGTTATATCTCACCTCCTCTACATGGATGACCTAAAACTTTTTGCCCCCAACAATTTGCAACTGATGGAGCTACTGAAAATTACTGAAACCTTCAGTAGCGCCATCAGGATGGAATTTGGTGTGGACAAATGTGCGGTCATGCATGTAAAGCGAGGGGAGATTGTGGAATCCGTGGGAACTCAACTCTCGGATTCCACAAACCTTAGAGCCCTCTCCGCATCCGAAACCTATAAGTATTTGGGTATGTCGGAAGCGTTAGGCATCAATGTTACTGACATGAAGCAATCGTTGAAGGAGCGCTTCTTTGGCCGCCTGAAAAAAGTACTTAATAGTCTTCTATCAGGCGGAAACAAGGTACGTGCCTTCAACAGTTGGGTCATGCCGGTTTTGATGTACTCTTTCGGCATACTCAAATGGACTCAAACCGAACTAGACGCCCTGGATAGGAGGGTCCGGACGCTGTTGACCGCAAATCGATTGCATCACCCACGGTCATCGGTAATGAGGCTGTATATCCCGCGAAAGTGTGGAGGTCGAGGCTTTTTAAACGCTAAGACCCTCCACAATCGCGAGATATGCAGTCTCAGGGAATATTTCCTAGAAACCGACGTGGGGATGCATCGAGATGTAGTCGCGGTGGACAAGGGCCTCACCCCGCTCTCCTTGGCTAAAGAGAACTGGCGCAAGCCAGTAGTGCTTGACACCAATGATCGCATGGAAGTATGGCAAAGTAAGGAGCTTCACGGACGCTTTTACCGGGCCCTACATGGACCCGATGTAGATTTACTAGCGTCCGTAGCCTGGCTGCGGTTCGGTGACCTCTTTGGAGAAACCGAAGGTTTTGTCTGTGCAATTATGGACGAAGTTATGATGACGAACAATTACCGGAGATTTATTGTGAAAGACGGCACGGTTGACATCTGTCGGGCATGCCACCGGCCGGGGGAATCAATCAGGCATATTATCTCCGGGTGTTCTCGTCTAGCTAACGGAGAGTACTTGCATAGACACAACCTTGTAGCTAGGATAATACATCAGCAACTTGCTCTGAAATACAACCTTGTGGAATCGGAGGTGCCGTACTACAGGTATGTGCCCGACCCAGTTCTCGAAAATGGAAATATCACATTGTACTGGGATCGATCCATCATCACTGACAGGACTATTGTTGCCAATAAGCCTGATATAGTGGTGGTGGATCGATCAGAGCGGCGTGCAATGATTGTTGACATAACCGTACCGCATGATGAGAACCTCGTGAAAGCCGAGAAAGATAAACAAATCAAGTATCTTGACTTGGCTCGCGAGGTTGTCGACATGTGGCATGTGGACTCAGCAATCATTGTGCCGATAGTCGTGACAGCCAATGGCTTAATAGCCAAGAGCCTCGACCAACACCTGAGGAGGCTCTCGTTGGGCAGCTGGATCAAGGGCTTGATTCAGAAAGCGGTACTTCTGGACACGGCTCGCATTGTCAGGAGGTTCCTCTCTCTGGAGCCCTGACCGCCGGTAGCTTGGACCCTGTTCCCGATACCGGTGGGCTACTATTTTTTATATTTTTAAATGTTTTTTTATCTTTTTGTTTATAAAAATATTTAAAAATGTAATTTGTAGGTATTTAAATGAAATAAAGGAAATAGTAATATCATTATGTATTGCTACGAAACTGCTACTTCGTAGCAAGTGGCGTAGCAAATTTCGTAGACTATCGTAGCGGACGCTACGATACGATACCCAACAGTTTACTCTCGACAAGGAATTCGTAATCAGCCTATAATGTTCCCACTGCTGGGACACAGGTCTCCTCTCTTTTCCTCCTCGATTTTTTGCAGTCGACAAAAGTATCTCGGGGTGATTTCAAAAGAAAGTTATGGTACGTATGTTTAAAGGTTGGGAACCTAGTCTAGCAGTAGTGTACAGTTACCTCAACAAGCCAGCGGCTCAGGCAGTCGTGATGTACGGCAGACACGTCACCAGTACAGCGACACGGTCTGATGAGCGGCTCGGAGCGCGCGCTGTCGTAGCAGATCCAGCAGTCCCGGGCTGAACCCACACTGCCCACCAAGGAATCGGTTTCCACATTCTGCTGGAAAGATGAAATGGATTGTTAGTATTTTGGTGCTTACGTGATACAAAGGCGATACACAAACCAGGTGAAGATGGCGAGATCTACTAAAAATATCCAGCTATTTTTTAGCGCGACAATTGTTATCACGCGCTATATTTCAAACGTGCAAATCCAACATTACGGTCGATTGAAGCGAATGCTCGGCTCAATACCGAGAGTTGAAAATCCAGTGGGCGATAAAAGTCGTTGCGTTCTAAAATCGCCCGTGCCAACGAAAACGTACTAATCAAAATCAGTCAACCAAGATCGCCACATGAAGTTTGGGGTAGGTCCAATTTTCAAACAATAGAATAAGAACTTGTTTCTGACGGAATCAAATGAAAATCTAAACTAATTTGTATTCAATTCCTGCCTGATAAATTAAACAAAGTTGGTGGTCAAAGAAGTTTAAAGGTAACTCCATATTTCCATAAACCTAACTTACTAAGATCCCGATCCTATTCTACATATACTAAAATTCTCTGTAAGACGTTGCCACCATCATAATAAGGACAACACGAACAAAAAAACCTAAAAAACGACAAGACCTCAACTCACCCGCGACTTGGTCTACAGATCCAAGACCGTGTTACTAGGTCCTTCACCATCCTCTTTTATAGCTAACGGTGCTCGGAAAACTTTGAGAATAATCTTCGTGATCATACAGCGCCAATATGTACAAGACTATTTTGAGAACGTACTGAGCCTTCTCCATCCAGCATAGTCGGTAGATCTGATAATATAAAACCATGAGGTTTTGAAGCCCATTACTTGTAATTTTGAACCCAAAATGTGAACCGGTACCAACATGTGTTCAAAACATTGATAAAGCAATAACAGGTTTGGAATCAACTCGCTCAGGCTCAGTAAAATTAGAGGACTTGGCTTAAGAATATACTACATAGACCTAGATTTATCTACTTTTAAAAGGGAAATTTTCGGGGACAATTTTTCTTCCGAAAAACATACTTTATGACAAAATCCTTTTATGGGGGACGAGAGACGAAATTATTACTTAAATTCTGCATATATTTCGTTTTGGCTCAGGCAAAACTGAATGGATGACTCAGAATATACTATATAGATAATTATACTTTTAAAAGGGAACTTTCAGGCAAGTTTTCTGCTCCGAAATGTTAAAAATGGGAGACCAGAGGGACGGCAAACGAATTACAGATAGTCATAGAAATAATCTTAAAATAATATTTCAAGAAATGTAAGAATCAGGATAATCTGAGTATCGTCGAGGTATTCCCCGCTAACCCTAAAAATTGTTGTGGGATAAAAATTTTTACTTCAAAAAATATAACAAAAAAATTTTTTTTAAAGAGATTAAGTTAAAAGACTCGTTTTACTTACAAATTCGATAACATAACACAAAAGCGTAAGCTTATAAAACTTGAAGATAAGTAACCGATACCACAATGATTCAATATACCTAATATAAGACAACGGAGTTCGTTTTACAACGAATTTTCCGATACAAAGACATAAAGACACGTGTCGAAAAATATCAATGACAAATTGATCACAAAAATAAATCAGTGACAGATCACAAAAATAAAAAAAATAATGAAAAAATTGATTACAAAAATAATCAGTGACAAATTGATCACAAAAATAATCAGTGAGAAATTGATCATAAAAAATATAAATAGACAGATATAGTAAAAAAAATTGCAGCGTGGAGGTTTGAATTACTAACAGACCTCACGCTTATTTTCAAATAAAGAGAAACTCAAGACTTCAACACATCATAAACCACTACCACACCACTAAATGTTTGTTAGTTTTAAGAGAAAGAAGATCAGGCAGTGAAAAAAAAATTGTAATTTTCATCTAAACCTATCCTTTCTTTGTTTTGTATTCTTTTTTTTTATTTTTGTTTCTTTTTCTATTCGACATAACTAGCAACAAAACTAGGCGAAGACACTGGTCCCTATGATACAGTTAACACTAGTTTCCACGGGATTCATATTATTTTTGATGTAACCTTTTTATGTCACTAAAAGTTATTATTATATACTTAACTAAACAGACAGATATGTATAGCTGTTGTGCCCCTGCTTCCCAGCTTCAACACTAGGATCGGAGCGTGGTCGTTTTGATATAAGTTCTCATTCTTAGCCAGCGAAGGGCAGGTATTTTGTAAATGTTGACCTTCAAAAAGTCCTCATTCTAAGCGTTATCAGAAAAAATACATAACATCACACCTTGTTTCCCCGTAGGCAGAGGAGTACCTATGGTACGTCCACATTTCGTCAGTTATTTTTAAGTCCCATGTAATAGGGGGCGAGCCTATTGAGATCAACCGGCCACAAATCCAGAGTGGTTGTAATAGGGGGCGAGCCTATTGAGATCAACCGGCCACAAATCCAGAGTGGTTGTAATAGGGGGCGAGCCTATTGAGATCAACCGGCCACAAATCCAGAGTGGGTGCTACTAAGAAATTCCAGATAGAAAAACCCAGTGACACTACCCAACCTGGGAATCGAACCCAGAACCTTATGCTCAGCAGTAGCGCTTGCGACTACTAGACCACTGAGCAGCAAAAAATAACTTCAGAGTTTTTATCGTTTTGGTGACATTTTTTATAACAACGCGCCACATTGTGTCTTTTATCGCTTATAACAGCAATACAGATAAACAGACAACACCAGTCACGTTTCAAATTGTATGTGAATACTTTTGTTGTATGACCTTTTCTTATAATCATCTGCCCAACTATGTTGCACAAAATTGTCAAACTCAATTCTTCGAAATTGTAACAGTAACATCAGAAGCACTATGTAACTTTTACGTCATTGTACCTTAGGGGACCGGACTGCTTCTCCTTAACACAGGTTTCCATAACCCAGCTAGGAGAGCAGTGCTCACCCACACGTTTGTAGAAATAGTACTTATTTTGTAAAACTATTTTAACGTGTTCTTGTTTAAACGAAATAATAATAAAATTTATTTACTCAAAACAAAGGATTGTCCTTTGTTTTGAGTAAATAAATTTTATTATTATTTCGTTGATTTATTTACTTATCTTATTTTATTACATTTTTTATTCTTTTTAAATATAAAAAATTAAGTATAAAAAAATAACATTTAAAATTATAAAAAAACAGTGATCCACCGGTGTCGGGAGCATGGTCCAAGCTACCGGTGGTTAGGGCACCAGAGACAGGAATCTCCTCACAATGCGAGCCGTATCGAGGAGTACTGCCTTTTGAATTAGGCCCTTAATCCAACCGCCTAACGAGAGCCTCGATAAATGTTGATCGAGGCTTTCGGCCATCAGGCCATTGGCCTATACGACAATCGGCACAATGACAGTCGAGCTCACATTCCACATGTCAACAACCTCATGTGTAAAGTCAAGACATTTGATTTGTTTACCTTTCTCAGCTTTCACGAGGTTCCCGTCATGTGGAATTATTATTATTATGTTGAGGTCGGCTTCCAGTCTCACACGATACAGCTGAGCACCAGTATTTTACATGGAGCAGCTGCCTATCTGACCTTCACAACCCAGTTCTTCAGTAATACGTTACCCCATTGGTAAGACTGATTGTCAGATGTTCGCGCTTATGACGACTTTCAAAGATTCACGAATGACAGCCAGGACCAACGGCTTAACGTGCTTTTCGAGCCGCGGCCAGTTCTTGATATGTAAAGATGGTCACCCATCCACGGACCAACCGCTATACAAGCGTAGCTTAACCTGATCGACCGACCTGTGCGGCTGTTATTACTTAGCCACAAGCCCCTCTATGACCTTTTCTCACAATATAACGAGTTATATATTCACTACTGTTCATTTATACTCTATTATGTATTGTCACAAGCTGGTGTCAATGACCGACCAGTACAGTTCGCAGTTTATCTCAAGTTATCAGTTTATCACGCATAGCTGCAATAATATGTTTTTGTGTATTGCCATTCTCTCTGTTTCTTGTTCTGAAGTTTTTTTACGAAATAGGTACGTACTGACACCAATAGAGATAAGTAACCAGGGGGTCTACTACGAAGTGCAAAGTGCGAATGATCGGGTCGGACCGACACATGGCCGAACCGAATATTAATGAAAAATGCGAAAAAAGTTCAGATCGGCTCAGTTGGGTCGGGACCATAGTCAATATTCGAAAGTGTGTAGGAGTGTAGGATCGGGACCGACCGAACCAAATAGTAACTTCGTAGCAGGAAACGGCCGAACATTCGGCCGATACCACTTCGAAGTAGACCCCCAGGGTCGTCGGATATAGTCTGCGTTCGCGATTTAGTGTAAACAAAGATCTGTTTTTAGAAAAACAACTTTAATACCCAGTTCAGTTTGCGTAACAACTTCAAATATTTTTATGACGATTTCAATAGTATAGTCATTCTAAATTCAACTTAATTTACACTAAGATAAAGTCGATATTTGTTTAAGTGGCAATCATATCAATTGGATATGAAGATTTGAGTATCCTTTAGTTGAATTATAGAAGAAACCGATAGATGTTTTCGAATGAAATTTCATTGGATAAATGAACTGTTTGTTTTCTATTAATTAAATTGCATTCGAAAACATCCTTCGGTTTCTAACTAAACTTCAACTATATCCGACGACCCTGGTTACTTATCATAAATAGTGGACCAAGACCCCCTTCGTGCCTCGGAAAGCACGTTAAGCCTTACCAAGGGGTGTCGTATTACCCAGCAACTGGGTTGTAGAGGTCAGATAGGCAGTAAAATACTGGTATTCAGCTGCATCCGGTTAGACTGGAAGCTGACCCCAACACCGTTGGGAAAAAGGCTAGGATGATGACGATTGGA
Source organism: Apamea monoglypha (assembly GCA_911387795.2). Classification (NCBI taxonomy): domain Eukaryota; kingdom Metazoa; phylum Arthropoda; class Insecta; order Lepidoptera; family Noctuidae; genus Apamea; species Apamea monoglypha. Next base: position 4,902,472 of record OU426935.1, on the reverse strand, counting down.
AAATCATTTAATGTTTAAGTAAAAAGTCATCATAGTTATCAACTCCCTGTCCTTCTCCCATGTTACTTGAGGTCGGCGCAATACGGTTTCCTCTACCATTCTCCCCTGTTCACCGTCACGTATATCACTCACCATTCACTCCCTTCTCTTTCATATCATTCCTCACACAATCCATCTATCTTTTCTTTGGCCTTCCTCTCCCTCTCCATCCATTTGTATTTACATAATCATATTTTCATATTTAGAGCCATGATACAAATATAGCGTATACCGTTTAAAAATATCCGTTATTGCAAAATAACGGTTAAAATAACGATTTTTGAAAAAAGAGTGGCGAAAATATCTTTACCTGATTACCTATACACCAGTCCGGCCGTCGAGAGAATACGTTCCTGACAACTGTCATTGCGACAATTCTAGTAGCTAATAAAGATCAAATTCCCAAAACACGTAAGTATACGTTTGTATGAAACTGACAGATGTCAAGAACGCATTTTCTCGAAGACCGGAATGTAGTTTGATATGAAACTCTCGTAACTCTTAAAAATGTTTTTTTTTTCTCTTTATTACCGTATTGTAAAATCCCATTTTTTTTACGTTTTACAACTTCTTTCCGGTCGCATTTTTACACCCTTGGAATAAAAATTGTTTTATTTATTTATTTATCGATAGCAATTTTTATTGACATGAATGAATGGTCGACGTTTATGGATTCCAAACGTATTTCAATTAATACAACAATGGTTTACTTTACCACAAGTTATTAATTTCGAGTAGCAAAGACATATTTTATTTTTTCTTATAAACTAACCAACCGCGAATCGACGTGTTTACTTGAAAACTATTTAGTTTATTACGCGGTCAGGGGCTTGTGGCTAAGTAATAACAGCCGCACGGGTCGATCGACCAGGTTAAGCTAAGCTTGCCGCGGTTGGTCCGTGGATGGGTGACCATCTTAACAATCTAAGACCTCTTCGTGCCTCGGTAAGCACGTTAAGCCGTTGTTCCTGGCATTCGTGGACCTTTGACAGTCTTTACGGGTCGTCAGAAGCCCAAAAATCTGACAACCAGTCTTATCAAGGGGTATCGTCGTATTACCCAGTAACTGGGTTGTGGAGGTCAGATAGGCAGTCGCTCCATGTAAAATACTGGTATTCAGCTGCATCCGGTCAGACTGGAAGCCGACCCCAACATAGTAGGGAAAAGTCTAAGCAGATGATGATGACGCGGTCAGCCATGAAACACACAATTTATTGTTTAACTTTTCAGAAAACGCAATAATTTTACACGTGTATTCCTTGAAATCGTATCGTAATTCCATTTAAAGTAAAGTAAACAATACCGCGAAGATCACTGCGGTTATTATCATACTAATCGAGACACCCATAAACGTAAGAAAACTGAAATAGCCCACGGCAGCAAGCTGTTCTGCATTCGCGTTAGTATTATTATTTTAACTTTGGCCTCGTACCTCGTAACTTTGGCATTCGTTTTCTTGATGAAAAAAAACACCTCTCCCAACTGTGAGGTGTGTGAAGTTGTAGAGGACATGCATCACTTGTTGATGGAATGTGTTCGCTTTGAGGCTGATAGGAGTAAGTTGTTCATGGCTTTGAAGTTGAACAAGAACGATATAGGTACATTCCACCAAATACTATCTAAGCCGAGCTCTGAAGATGCGAGAAAGCTGTTCGACTTTATGGCCCTGACATATTAATCTCGTTAGTTTGATGTGTACTGGTATTAGGTTACGATGGGACTGACATACGCTGTGCGTTATAAAAGTATATAAAATTTAAAAGAATTAAAAAAAAAAAAAAAAACTTTGGCCTAGGTATAGTCAATAATGTGGCTTTCGATACTGTATTTACATAGCTTGGAAATCTTATACATTTATATTGTTCGAGTTTAATCGAACAATATAAATGTAATAGTAAACAATATAAATATAAATGTAAATCTCCCAAACAATATTCCCCTGTATTCCCCGAAGGGTTAGGCAGAGGTGTACTCTGCCTAACCCTTCGGGGAATACAGGGGAATATTGTTTGGGAGATTTTCACGTCCTTTGCATTTTTCTGTCATGATTCTTTTTTCTTTCTGTCTTTGGTGACGTACCTTGGCGTCATGATGGTTCGCTAGAAGATCCGCGAGGCGCGCGTCGTCCAGCTGGCGAGCCAGCAAGCGGCGCGGGTTGAGCAACCACAGGCGCTCGGGAGCCATTGAGTTCCACAGCACACACGGGAACCATAGCGCCACGCCGATCTCCGCCAGGCGGAATACTAGGTCGTGCCAGTTGCGGGATACCACTGGGACTCTGTGGAGAAAGACATTAAGTAAGTAACATGCTTATATTATATAAGTAACATGCTTATATTAAACTCCTACCCACACTAGGCTCGATTAAAATTCACGTTCAACACATATTATGTACAGACACCAGCACATCAAGCTACTACAATCTGTCAAATTTCTTTAATAGACTTTCAACTTTATCGCTAAAACATTAAGGTTCAAGATTGATTGGGAAAATTTGACAGTTTCGGGTAGCTTGACCTGCTGGCGTCTGTACATCGTACGGTCACCAAAGGAGGTAAGTAACCAGTCGGAGATAAGTAACAGGTCGTCGGATATAGTTGAAGTTTAGTAAGAAACCGATGGATGTTTTCGAATTAAAATTTAATTTAATTAATAGAAAACAAACAGTTTATTTATCAAATTAATTTCCATTCAAAAACATCCATCGGTTTCTTACTAAACTTCAACTATATCCGACGTCCTGGTTACTTATATCTTTTGGTGATTGTACGTCATCTTCGGGGACATGTTCACAAAATAAAATTTTATTTTTTCGCAGCCTCAGTGGCTTTATTTAGGTCATCCGAGGTGCAGGTGAACGGGCACTTAGGACACTCCAGCAAATAAGGCATGGTCTGATTAGAAGCACCGCACTCGCACTGGGTGTTGGATCAATATACAAGGCACTTATTTAGAGGAATTTACCTATGGACTTACTTAAAACTTGGCTTGAACTTTTTTAATTTTTACCCCACACGAAGATGCAACTACCTAAAGATCCACACCTAAGCCACTCGTACAACTAGACAAGAACTAAAGTGGACTGTTTGGAAGATCGCGTAACAGCCTGTGGGCGAGCATGACTCAATATTCGCGAAATAAACGTAGTAGTCTAAATGGACCGCTTCCCTTAATTGAAACTTACTACTGCGGAGATAATGATCCTAGTCCGTCATTAGTCCTTGAGAATCTGCACTTGAATTGACCTTTACTAATGGCCTTGGCAAGATTTGAAAAGACGTAGAAGGAAATTCAAAATCAAAATAGTTTATTGTCACAATTAGCATATTATACATTAAGAAGTGTTTGGTTTAAGTGTTTGTTCTTTTTTATGCGTCATGTTTGCCGCAAATAAACGTATTTTCATTCTCTTTTTTTTTTCTTTCTTTCTTTTAGTCAGTTGCAAAGTTGTGTTGCAAAGTCCGATAAGATATTTAAACCGAAAGGAGCCTTAAATCCTTATTATAAAGGTGCTCACACACAGCAATTATATAACTTTATAAAACATTGTATAGCACGATAACATTTTATAACAGTATGTAACACTTTGCTACAACACGTTAAGAATGTTATGTTATAAACGCTCTGCACAGATTCAACTCGTTGTAAAACATCGTATAACATTCTGTAACCATCAGTTTGGGTCTGCCTTTCGAGGAAGCTGGTAGTGGCTCTAAATGGAGGAAGTGCTTATTGGTTTGGGCTTTTATTGTTTGTTTGAAAAAACAAAAGAAAAGGCGCTCTTACTGATTGCGACAAACTCTGAAAGCAAGATAACAGAGAACATTTTGTTACATGAAGTAGTATAACATTAGTAATTATTTATAACTTTTGTTACAATTTGTTAAAAAAAAGTTATAACTGTTATGCAACATTCTCTAACGTTATATAACTGCTGTGTGGGGGCAACTTAAGGGACGGCACACACTGCACAAGCACAGATCATGTTGAAATATAGTAATAATACAAACCTATTAATGTCCCACTGCAGGGCCTTTAGTCGTAAATTTATTTTATTTAGTATGCATACACACGTCACGTTGCAGTATAAAACTGATTTACATCCGTCACCTCACACATCAGGTCCAGTTGAAAACCAGCGTCAGGCACTAGTTGACTGGCATTTTTGCTGAACTGGGCCTTTTTGGCGCAGCCGTGAGGCACACATTCTTGCTAATTTCTTACATCGGACTTTCACTTTTTTTTTCATTTGTTTTTATCCGATGTACCCATATTGTGCGGCGAGATGGGTAGACGACATTGTTGCCATCGCGGCCAAAACCTGGATGGGGCTGGCACAGGAGCGTGGGGATTGGCACAAGAGAGGCCTATGGCCAGCAAAGGGTGATGTCTGGCTGTGGATGATGATGATGGTTACCCATATTATACTGTGTGCCTTTTAGTCTGTGCTTAATAAATGTATTTTCTTTTTTCGTCATCTTTCTTTCTTTAAAAGGCACGAGCATTGATCACCACGCTTGCTCAAGACGGGTTGACGATTATATTAACTATATGTCCTGGGGGTCTACTACGAAGTGCTAAGTGCGAATGATCGGATCGGACCGACACATGGCCGAACCGAATATTATTGAAAAATGCGAAAAATGTTCGGATCGGCTCAGTTGGGTCGGGATCATAGTCAATATTCGAAAGAGTGTAGGAGTGTAGGATCGGGTCTGACCGAACCAAATGGTAACTTCGTAGCAGGAAACTGCCGAACATTCGGCCGATACCACTTCGGAGTAGACCCCCTGGATGAGGCTGGCACAGAACACAGGAGCGTGGGGATTGGCACAAGAAAAGAGAGGCATATGGCCAGTAGTGGGTGATGTCTGGCTGTGGATGATGATGATGGTTACCCATATTATACTGTGTGCCTTTTAGTCTGTGCTAAATAAATGTATTTTCTTTTTGCTTCATCTTTCTTTCTTTAAAAGGCACGAGCATTGATCACCACGCTTGCTCAAGTCGGGTTGACGATTATATTAACTATATGTCCTGGGGGTCTACTACGAAGTGCTAAGTGCGAATGATCGGATCGGACCGACACATGGCCGAACCGAATATTATTGAAAAATGCGAAAAATGTTCGGATCGGCTCAGTTGGGTCGGGACCATTGTCTATATCCGAAAGAGTGTAGGAGTGTATGATCGAGACCGACCGAACCAAATAGTAACTTCATAGCAGAAAACAGCCGAACATTCGGCAGATACCACTTTGGAGTAGATCGCCAGGTTTCGTCACGATGATTTCCTTCACCAATGTCAGTAATATCCAAGATAAACTAGATTTTTTTTTATGTTAGCCTACCCTGTCTCACTCCTGGGCATGGGCCTCCCTCCACTCCTTCCCTTCCAGTTTTGACGGAACCTATCCAGCTCGTCCCGCCATCACCCACGTGGTCTGCCGCGACCTCGCCTCGCTGTCTCAGGGCAACAATTCTGTGCTATTTGGGCCCACAGTTTGTCCGGACAAAAGAAACTACATATGGATTGAAAAAGCTAATCGAGTCGAGGACATTATCAAGACTTCGAGATGAGTCGAGGGATCTTCCAGTCCTGGACAATGATGGCGGTCTACTTACTTGGTCTTCCAGAACTCGCTGAGGGTCTCAGAGGCGAGGAAACCGGCGATGAGGATGAGCATCAGGGCTTGGCTGATGAGGCCGAACCGGGACTGATGCAGCTGGGAGACGTCCACGGAGCGAGGGTCCACCGTGCCGTCTGCTGCCAGGTCCGTCTGTATTCCCTGTGGACAAATTCACTAGTAATTAAAATTATGGCTCTCCAACGACTTGTTCACGATACACATCATCTCATAATCTGCCTAGCCTTTTCCCAACTATGTTAAGGTCGGCTTCCAGTCTATCCGGATGCAGCTGAATACCAGTTAAATAAACCAATAGTTATTAGAACAATAATTCATGAATAAACGATTATTGATTATAATTTTTCTTGATTTTGACAAACATCCTTAAAAAATCCTTGAAAAAATTGCAGCCAACATTTTGCATACGTCTTTAAAATGACTTATTTTTTATATCTATCTCCTTAATCATGATGGCCTTGATCATGACAGGTAATATCTAACCAAACTATTAGCATTAACACATTAATTAATGAATAAATGATTTTTGAACATGAAGTCTCTTAATTTTGATAAAACTTTTAAAAATCATTGAAAACAGCCATCAAAACTACATTGACTTCCGTCTTTGAAATCTAAGATGCCGCGCTGTTAGATCTTTAAACATTAATGCAAATTAAAATCAGCCAATCTGTCACGCCTTTTTCCAACTATGTAGGGGTCGGCTTCCAGTCTAAACAACATACAATATCGTGAGGAAACCGGCATATCCTAGAACCGAAATCTCGAAGACATGTGACATCCAATGACAATCCAATTCAATGGGCCCGTATGGTGAATTGCAGAGAGGATGCCTTTGTCCCAGCAGTGGGAACATTATAGGCTGATTATGTTTATGCTTGCAATATCCTTAGTAAGACTGGTTGTCAGACTTCTGTGCTGCAGATATGAAAATGACATATTTTCTATATACTAATAATAAAGCTGAAGATTTTGTTTGTTTGAACGCGATAATCTCTGGAACTACCAGTCGGATTTGAAAAATTCTTTTCGCATTAGATAGCCCAATTTTCAAGGAAGGATATAGGCTATCTAACATCACGCTATAACCCTTAGGAGCCGAGCAAAAACAAAAAAAGTCAGAAAGAACGCTAAGAGTGAAGTAATAGTAGGATGCGATACGACGGGGTGGGTCGGGGGAACAAATTTTATGCGGGCGAAGTCGCGGGCAGAAGCTAGTATGACATATTTTTAATATCCGTTTCCTTATTCGTAGTCGTTCCTTAATAGGTCATGACAGATAAATTTTGCGCAGTGCACATGAACTAATGGTTGTCAGAATTACATGACGATAATAAATCAGTTCTTACCAATGTTAAAGGTTAGAAATGATGATGATTGATAGATAGGGGAATACCTAGAGACATTATGTAATAGGCAGGCGATAGGCTGATGATCAACATGTCACTAATGATACGGAAGTACGGTCAGCGGCAAAGTTCGATTAACAAACACTGCTGGGACACAGGCCTCCTCTCTTCGAGGGAGTGGGCTGTAATCCACCACGCGGGCCCAGTGCGGGTTGGAAGATGTCACATGTCTTCGATGTTTTGGTTCTAGGCCATGTCGATTTCCTCACTCTTTTCGTCACCTTTTTAGCCGAGTTTATTTCCCGTTTTTTATTGTCTAAACAAAATCATTAAAAAAAAAATATTTTAGGGGGGAACTGTCATGCAAGGGTCCCCATTCCTCCCAAGCCACACAGGTAAATACTGAATCTATCGATGGGGACGATTTTAACACATAATTTATGCAGCATACTGCTCCCAGTATGCTGCATAAATTATATGATCAAATCGTAGTTAACGCTCTTATTTGTCACTTAAATATTTAAATAAATAAATAATTGCAGGCTTTTTTTTTTTGCAAACGTAATTCTATTATGAGTAACATGTCTGATTTGTAATCCCCATATTATAAATGTAAGTATATGTAAAATAATTATATGAACATTAAGCTAGACAGGTGATTTATAGCACCTACTGAATAATAGCTTCACAGTCTTTAGTCATTAAGCATAGGTACAATAGGCAATATCAAGACTTATCTTCCTGTAAATAATGATCACATCACTACAAAATAAATCAAAATCAGCCTATAATGTGCTGTGTAGCAGGAGCTGGGACACGGGCCTTCTCTCTGTGAGAGTAACTGGGCCGTAATTCACCACGCAGGCCCTGTGCGGGTTGGTGGATTCAGGCGCGGTCCACGGGTCGTGGTGTCATGACCCCCCCCCCCCCCCCCCCCCCCAAAATCATTCAAGCTGTCGAGAGCCTGCATCATTTACTTTCCTTACTGACTTATTACTTGGTGACCCCCCCTAAAATCTTAGGCTGCGACCACGCCTGGGTGGATGTCACATGTCGTCGAATTTTTGGTTCTAGGACATGCCGGTTTCCACAAAATAAGTAGGCAGAAATAAAATCCATTAACACCTTGCCCGATCGGGCCGCCTAACACGTACACACGAAGTAAACATTACGTAATTTCGAACGATTTTTTAAATGGAAAAACCTACATGTTTCGCATATAATATTGATTTAGTTTGAAGACTTTTTGCTCATCTATGGGACATACTAATTGTGCTTGTCGCGTAAAATAACAGAAGTCAAATTTTCCTGTGTCAAATAAACTAAATTTTCATTCTTTCTTTTGGCATGTACAGTCACCAAAAAAAAATTTAATTTAGTTAATAGGAAACAAACAGTTCATTTATCAAATTAAATTTCATTCGAAAATATCCATCGGTTTCTTACTAAACTTCAACTATATCAGACGAGCCTGGCTACTTACCTCTTTTGGTGACTGTACCTATTTTTAAATTCGAATAAAACAATCGAACGATATTTAAATCGAAAATACAACTATTTTATTTAACAATCGTTCGAATTTACGTGAAGTTTACTCGCGCGTGTGATGCACACGCATGCATCTGGCATGCGTGACAGGAAAACTATACGACATGATAGGATGCGGGCCAAATCCGCATGATAGGAACAAGGCTCGAACAAAAGTAAGTATTATGATGTACGTACCTGTTTGGTGACAAGGGTGTCCTGGACGTCATCGCCATCGTCTGCGCTGGACGGCCCCGGTCGGGGCGAGATGATCGTGCATACTTTAGTCTCCTTCAGGAACTCGCCGCGGAGCTGGGGGCAAAACAAACACAACTGATATCTTCTATATTATGTAAGTTGGAATAGTCTAATCAGAAATTGGAACAGTTTTATTTATTAATAACAAGTAAAATAACCGTACAATGGCGGAATAAATGCCTTAGGCATTTTCTACCCGTCTAAGGTAGTATCATCACCCTATAATGGTCCCACGGCTGGGACACAGGCCTCCTCTCTTCGAGAGGGAGTGGGCCGTAATCTACAACGCGAGCCCAGTGCGGGTTAGTAGATGTCACATGTCTTCGAATTTTTGGTTCGAAGACATGCCGGTTTTCCTCACGATATTTTAGTTAATGTTTTGCGTGCGTTGCGCACTACCAACATTTTCACACCAAAAATAAAAGTCGTTTCCCAGCAATTACTTTTGTGCAAAGGGCTTTGAAGATTCGTGGCATTTCTCCCCTTCCGCCATTTCGAACTTCTTTTTAAATGGCGGCCACGTATGAAACCTATATAAATCGATACCTGACATCAATGCAAAGAGAAAACATTAGAAGACCGTGTTGGTGCCTCTGCTAATGTCATCATCTGCCTCGCCTTTTCCCAACTATGTTGGGGTCGGCTTCCAGTCTAACCGGATGCAGCTGAGTACCGGTATTTTACATGGAGCGACTGCCTATCTGACCTCCACAACCCATTTACTGGTTAATACGAAACTCCTTGGGAAGACTGGTTGTCAGGAGCCACAAGCCCCTCATGGTGCCTCCGCTTATGTATGGAAGTGAATGCTGGGTGTGGCAAAAGAAGCATGAAACTAGAATAAATGTTGTGGAAATGATATTGCTAATCCATTGCTTAAAATGTTCGAAAAATTTGTATACTCAACAACGTAAATAACGCAATGAATTTTGTTGAACTGTCAAAATGAACGCCCACCCACCCAATGTCAATGGGACGACTGCTTATTGCATATTTTGTAGTATTTAACGTATGTTTTGTGGTGTACAATAAAGTATATATAAATAAATAAATGAAAGCCATTGCTACTAATAGTATCTTACGCAATTACCCCGGTGTACATACAAGTTTACTCTTGAAAACAGACTAAAAGATAACTATGAAGTTCAAACCACTACCCTTAACGTCCAAAATACAACTGCGTAGCAGCTGAACTCAAAAACACCCGAAAACGAAAAACCTGCTTTGACATAATCTCCTTCCAAGAAACTAGTTCAACCAGTGTTCAGGTTTCCACCTACTCTAGTTACTGTCAATCGACTATCAAAAGTTCAAAACTGTCATACGATTAATACCTAATGGTTTTATCATAACACTAACTTCTGCCCGCGACATCGTCTGAAACTTCTTGTTCCCCCGACCCACCCCGTCGCATCGCATCGCCTACCCGCGTTATTACTTCTTTTCGCTCAGCATTCTTTCTGACGTGTTTTGTTTTTGCTCGGCTCGTCAAGGTCCTACCCTGATATTAAATAGCCTATAGCCTTCCTCAAGAATTGGGCTATCAAACGCAAAAATATTTTTTAAAATCTGACAGGTAGTTCCAGAGATTACCCCCTACATACAAACTTACAAACAAAAAAAACGTTATCCGACTGGTAGCTCCAGCGATTAGAGTTTGTTTATTTGAGAAGGATGACGCAAAGGTCTTGTCAAAATATATATTAATATTAATACAGATTTTGACACGACATTTGCGTCATCCTTCTTCTAATGGTTCGTTTACATTAAGCACTCATGTGTTGACTTTGATCTCAACCATGGTGAAGGGCGGGCGTTTTGGGGGACTGTCTTGTAATTTTGACGTTCGAAAAGTGCTGATTCTCAGCCTAATTTGAATAAATGAATTTTGATTTTTTGAACGTAGATACAAAAACTCGCCTACGTTTAAGTCAAACGAGACTCTTCAGGAGAGTTTCTCAAACCGATCAGAAAATTCGAAACTCATGTTTTTTTTGTCCACACGGCCCCTGTCAGTTTGAACATGCGAGTATCTTACATACAGTCTTACCAAGAGGTATCGTGTTACCCAGTAACTGGTTTGTTGAGGTCAGATAGGGAGTTGCTTCATGTAAAATACAGGCCGATGCAAACTTGACGGCGGCTCGGAACATGAGGCGAGTTGTTGCGCAGTAACCAACTCATGTGTCGGCGGGGTGAGGGGTGAGGTACTGCGCAGCGAGTAGCGCTTCAGAGCGACCATAAAATTTGACGCACTATACTGGTATTCAGCTGAATCCGGTTAGACTGAAAGCCGACCCCAACATAGTTGGGAAAAGGCTACGCAATTTGGGTCAATTTACGACACGCGCCAATTAATTATCTCCTTTCGATACTTACGATCTTAAATCGGGACATGAAACTCTCGGGGCATAACAAAAAAATGCTTGATATAATTTAACTGTGGACGCGCGAGCTTGCGAAAGATGGAAGGAGTGGAGTTGCACACAAGTAGGACAGAACAGGCTAGTAAAAAAAAAACGTAACTTTTTACTTTTAGAAAAAAATTCAATGATTAAAATTATCGCGTTATTTATATCTATGCTCTAAGCGTTAGATACTAATAGGTGTAGCTGCACTATCAAGAAAATAGTTAATATTTAACAAAAACAAAGGTGCCAGACGTAATAAAATTTAAAAAAAACTGGTGATTTACTCGTAACATTTTTATGTTCCGTCTGTCGCAATAAATTAAGAGATAACAAGCGCAGTTTTTAAAACATTCCTAAAGAAAAGAAAAAATATAAAACACAATGACCAAAAGTCGTACTAAAAAGTCTCATGCATCAAGATCAAAATATTATAGAAATCGTTTTCATATTTTTTTACGACATTACGCGTTGGGGAATTAGTTTTTGAACTGGGAATTTAATTTAAAGTAAAAAATGTGTTGATATTGTTTTATTCCCTTTACATGACGTTCCGTTTCAAATGATAAATGATTAATATAACCTTGAATTCTGAAAGTGATCACGTCAAGATTACGTCTTTCAAAAAACATGTAAAAAAAAATATACTTTGCCGATTCTACATTAATTAAAAATAACTAGCATAAAATAGAATAGAATTTTTATTTAAACGATTTTCATTTTTTTAGAACAACAATAGCCGTTCGTGTATGACATGTCAAACAAAATAAAGTACCTAGTTTTCACGTTATTTTGATTTTTTTGAAAATCTCCGAAACCCAGATTTTGTTTACCATAACAACTTTTGTAGGAGTGAATAAGATAAGTGTAGTCTATAAAAAACAAACTTTGATGCAGCATGGTACCGTACATCCATGAGCACTGTCCTTTATTCACTTCGATTTAAAGGTATAGTTTCGAAGGCTACCTCAAAGGCAGCGCTAAAACCGCAATGCGTTTCATTCTGACATTCATTGCGTCATAGGTTTGGAAACTTCGTCTCCTCAACATAGTAAATAATGAAATGAACGTGGCTAACCTGGCAAACGGAAAAGCATTGAGATCGGTTGCTATTTTACATATGTGCGTTATGCAATTACCCCGCAGTAGTGACGACATTGTTGCCATCACAGGCAAAACCTGGATGAGGCTGGCATAGGAGTGAGGTGAAGCCAAGAAAAGAGAGCCCTATGCCCGGCAGTGGGTGATGTCAGGCTCTCGGGTGATGATGATGATGAAAACTCTTCCATAGACATTGCCGATTTTTGAGAGGGAGTGGGCTGTAATCTACCACGCGGGCCCAGTGCGGGTTGGTAGATGTCACATGTTTTCGAATTTTTGGTTCTAGGACATGCCGGTTTCCTCACAATCTTTTCCTTCGCCGTAATAAACCGTCTAGTGAACATAATTTGGACATTTTCGATACTAGTTTCTCGCCTCAAACATTTGTTGGAGAAAAGCTTTATTACGGAAAAGTAATTGTTTGCGTCTGAATGATTTTTATTTTGTATTAGTCGATCGTGATCGTGACGGGGTCTTGTGGCTAAGTAATAACAGCCGCACGGGTCGATCGAACAGGTTAAGCTACGCTTGCCGCGGTTGGTCCGTAGATGGGTAACCATCTTTACATACCAAGACCCTTCCGTGCCTCGGAAAGCACCTTAAGCCGTTGGTCTCGGCTGTCATTCGTGAATCTTTGACAGTCGTTACGGGTCATCAGAAGCCCGAAAATCTGACAACCAGTCTTACCAAGTGGCATATTACCCAGTAACTGGGTTGTGGAGGTCACATAGGCAGTCGCTCCATGTAAAGTACTGGTATGATCGTGTGAGATCGGGTTTTTTTTTCCTAATTATGCTCTAATAAAGGTATTTTATACCGACCTGTTTTGTTGTATTTTTTGTTTGAAGTGTTTATTAGTGGAAACTTGTAAATGGCCTTCAAATGCTTATTGTTTAAAAACAGTGTTTATATTAAGCCGCGCCTCCTGCGTATTTTTAGGAAACACAAAAAACCGTATATCAAAACATTTGTTTTCATACACAAGCTGTCTTCTGCGTATTAAAATATTTTTAGATTACTAACACATTTTGTGTAAATGTCGTAATGAGTTCCGACGAGGAAGACCTGCTGTCAGTTCTAGCAATTAGAGACTCAATATCAAGGAGAAGACAGATTTGAAGTCAGACCGTATTTACGACTTTGAAATTTTTACATTTACCAAGAGCTACGGATTGATGACCGGTTTAGATTGGTCCATTTCTTTCGTGTTTCTGGAACCGATTTTGAAGAATTGATTTACTTATACGATATGGGATCGTATGAGTAGATGCGCAGATGTTTTACTTATACGATCCGATGTGCAAATGTTTTACTTATACGATCCGATGTGCAGATGTTTTACTTATCTTTACGATCCGATGTACAGATGTTTTACTTATCTATACGATCCGATGTGCAGATGTTTTATTATCTATACGATCCGATGTACAGATGTTTTACTTATATGATCCGATGTGCAGATGTGATATGATTAGATGTGCGCGGTGAAAATGAAACAAACCTTTCCCCTCTTCACCCGCGCGGGGAATGTTTTCCATGCAGCTCGGAAAACAAAAACATCGTGTACACAAAAATAAACCACGCCTCTTTGTTTCGATGTTTTTGTGTAATGTTTCGAAAATACACGCGCAGGAGACACGGCTTTAGCTAAGCTAGCTAAGTTTCCAAATAGAATAAACTAATATAATTGCAGGTAACCGTGACATACCAGAGGGGCAATTCTCGTAATTTTAAGAACGTTCAAAGTCTGATCTCAGTCTCAATCTGTCAAAAAACCTCTAACTTCCCTACATTTTTTCAAGATTTTGACATTTGTTTGTCGCTGAGATGAGACTGCGACTAGATTTTGAACGTTTTAAATTACGAGAATTGGCCTTCTGCTCTCCACCTACATGCCATAGCATTCGCTCCTTTATACTGGCAGACAAAGATGCCATATACGTAAAACAGTGGGGACTAACATAGCATTGAGGAGTGCTACCACATAATCTGCCATCGAGCAGACAATGGCACATTATACCCACTAATGCGAGCATTAAGCACCACGTAGCTAAAACGGGGATGGACAACCTTTTGAGCGTTTTTGCTAATATTTTCCGCAAACAAACGTCGTCCATGACATAACCGCTTGTGAACGTAGAACCTCCCAAAACTCGTTATGTAGAATGGCCAAACGGAAAGTAATAATAGTAAATAAATAATGACAATAATCATCCTATAATGTTCGCACTGCTGGGATAGAGCCCTGCTCTCTGTGAGAGGGAATGGACCGTAATCCAGCTCGAGAGCCCAGTGCGGATTGGTAGATGTCACATGTCTTCGATTTTTTGGTACTAAGACATGCCGGTTCCGCCGCGGGAGACGCCCCGGGCGTCGGGAGTCGAGTGAAGACTACCGGCCACCGTAGGCGCGGGCCTGCGGGCGGAGAGCAATGGGTAGCTCACCGCCCGATCAGGACCAGGCCCGTGCCGGACGTCGCGTAAGTGTTCCACGCGCGCCTCAAAGAGATGTCAGCATAACGAGGGGCCCCTCAGGGCCGAAGCCTGCCGGGTCAGCGGGATTGTCCGAAAGGGTTACCGCTACCCCGGAACATAAAGGGCGAAGGAAGGAACATGGGTGGGTTTTAGTCAGTAAGAGTCTGACACTCCCTTCCGCTCCACCCAGAGCGGGAGGGGTCATTTGATGATTTCCCATCCCGAAAAAAAAAAAAAAAAGAAAAAGACATGCCGGTTTCCTCGCGATATTTTCCGTCACCGTTTTTGAGAGCAATAAATGACCACCCTTGGCAAATTGAGATCACTAATCAATGTAATTGATTAGTGATTTTAATTTGTAGACACTAAGAACCGTCCCGTTTCGTGCCTTTGACAATCACTTAGGGTAAGGAAGAAGACCTATATTTTACAAGGAAAATGGAGTCGCGACACATTCAGGAAGTAGTCGGTTAAAAATAAGATTGTTGTCTGGAAGACGTTCTTTATTAGGATACGCAATTAGGCAGACAATGGGGCGCCACAGACGCCAGCAGGTCAAGCTACTTCGGGTAGCTTGACCTGCTGGCGTCATTTCGGCTTACGTAATTTCAAAAGATTTTGTAATTGGAAAAACCTACTCGTTTCGCACTTAATATTGATTTAGTTTAAGACTTTTTGCTCATCTATGGGACATACTAATTGTGCTTGTCGCGTAAAATAACAGAAGTACAGACGCCAGCAGGTCAAGCTACCCGAAACTGTAAAATTTTCCCAATCAACCTTGAACCTTAATGCTTCAGTGACAAATTTGAAAATCTATTGAAGAAATTTGACAGATTGTAGTAGCTTGATGTGCTCGCGTCTGTACAACGCTCTGCACATACCAAGAATGACTCGATTACTGAACTTGTCAAAAGATTTCAAGAACTTGCACGGCCATAACAATATGTCAACAAAAACTATACAATATTCTGTCACTGCCACCGCTTGGCTTATAACCAGTGATCAGATTTTGTCGAGCAATTACTGGGAGTTAATGACGTTATCAGAATATGGATAAGAATCGCAGAAGAAATCGTGTTACGCCGAGCCCAGATAACATGAGACAAGGGCAAGAAGATAATGATGACCAGAATATGGATAAGCCATAATAATCCCGGTGTCCTGGAATAGCGAATTTACCATGTACTGGTTATACTAAGTTGTTACATCGTTTAAATAGATCAATTTTGTTTTTCTTTTATTTGTGTCCGGTTGTTGGCAATAGGTTCGCCCCTTATATGGGACTTAAAAATAACTGGGGAAACAAGGCATGATGTTATGTATATTGTTGTGTTAGGTAAATTTTATCACATTCAATCCCAGTAATTGCACGCCAAGTTCTGGTCACTGCTTATTATAAATGATAAATGATTTTTTTTTTGTAAGTAGGTTTTCACAAACACTTTTACACGTCAATCATTTTTTAGAAACTAGATGAGATCGGCGTTTCCTATCTGACTAGTCTGAGAAGGAGAAAGGCCGAAACGAACTCAGAGATCACAGTCTCTTTTAAAGTCCAGACATAATCTTGGTCAGATCATATGAAGACCATGTAGATCGATGTCTGAGATGGCCTTTTGAGGAAAGAACCACACATACTGAGGGGACCTGTCCAGTCAGTGCACGCATTTTTCAGAAATCGTGCAGCTCAACTCAGAACTTGAGGAGCTCAACCATATTATATTACCATAGGTTCACCACCCCTGGCTTCTTATGTCATCCGTTATGGTAACATCACGGCTCCATACAATAACAGTACCTTGAATGTTTAGAGTAAAGTACTCAAGGTCGGACAGACGCCGTTTTCTATTGAAGCCCTTTTGTTGATACAAGTCACTCAATGTCACAGATTTGAAAGAGATCATTGTGGTTTTGAAGACGGCATTTGTGTTACTTGAGGTCGCTTCCGGGTTAATTAAGCAGTATAAAGGGTGTTAAAATACCTTTAACGAAGCCAAGAGTTACTTGTTCTTTCCGTTATTATGATATTATTTTAGTACTGGACCATACCTGGGAACTTCTGATTACTTACGGAGATATTGAAGGTCAACTTTTTTGTCTAAACGTTTTTTTTACAACGGTAACTTTTAAGTTAAAAACACCTTTGCAAAAAGTGCAAATATAATTTAGACCAATAACAACTGGTAGACTAAATAGATTCAATGGTACCCTAAATAATAAGTTAAATGATCTGGGCCATAATATGGATGATGCAAATAAATTGTACGGACGCCAGCAGGTCAAGCTACCCGAAACTGTCAAATTTTCACAATCAACCTTGAACCTTAATGCTTTATCATTAAAGTTGAAAATCTATTAAAGAGATTTGACAGATTGTAGTAGCTTGATGTGCTGGCGTCTGTACGAGGATTTATTTTCAGTTGTTCACACTCAATTCAATAAAACTTTTGAAAAGAAAACAAAAAATATTTCCTGTTTCACTTCACTAGTTCCAAAAAGAGTATGATAATTACTCGAGTGAATTCTTAATCAGTTTTCCTCCCTTTTTCTTTATTTTTTTTTATTATATTCTTGTATATACTATACAGGCTGATTTTTTCAAGTGGGCGTGGATGGCCATATCCGAAACTATGAGGAATAGCGAAAAGTACTCAAAGGAGTCTCGGGCTCGATTTTGATGAAAACTAAAAATGCATCATTGAATTTTTGAAAAATCAATATTTCTAGCCAGGAATCGAACCCGTTGATTTTGAACAAAAAACACACTGTATTATTACACTATATATAAGGCTTTTTGTTAGTAGTGCTGTCTTTGTGAATAAATAAACTGTTTTCAATTAATCTTGCGTAAAGCGCATGTCTCACTAAGGGCTGATTTTTCCAACTCCAGATAATTTTACCGGAGGAATAATTTTGAATTTTTGACAATTCTTCCATACAATAAAGAAAGAAAGAAAATACATTTATTTAGCACAGACTAAAATACACACAGTACACCAGATACATGCATCAGATAAAACAAAATAAAGATCAAATAAAACGTGCAAATTCCGATGTAAGAAATTAGCAGGAAAGTGTGCCTCACGGCTGCGCCAATAAGGCCCAATAACTGTCAGACATCAATTAAATTCCACGAATAAAAATTATCGGTCGATTGAAAAATCAGTCCCAAATGAATTTGTAATTGTTTTGACAAATAAATATATTTGTAGCGGTATCTACAATGCCATATGCGAACAACGCGTCATACTGACGTCACGCAAATCCTGCATCTCGCAAGCAGAGTTAACCGCGCAATTATCATAGATACAATTTCCCAACATCAATCGTTGGGCAATTGCCCACCAGACACAACACCCGTCTGGTCGGAGGATCCTCCCTTTTCTATGGAGGATGAGTGAATTTTACACTCTGTTCCTCATACTTCTAAATATTTAACCGTAAAAAGAGGTAGATGGTTATACGCGCTCCGCATGTGGCATGTCAAAACTTGGCGAATTAGCCAAGTTTCCTTCATCTTGTCTCTGTTTCGTTCCCGATAATTATGTATTTATTTAATGCTTCAAGCACACAAATGTGCAGCGGCGGACTTAATGCCATAGGCATTTTCTACCAGCCAACCTTTGGGAGATGCAGAGACAAACAGTGGTGAGTGCAATCATGAAAATTGAGGAATAAATATTTACGACATGCCGTCCTACTTCCACGTGTCATCTAATCCCATGTGTCATTGTGCCGTTTTTGTAGATTATGACGTGCATCAAGACATATCTTAAAAGAAAGTAAATAGTCCTCACCTTGAAGTAAACCTCCACGCCGTAGATGAGGAAGAATGTGACGACTATGAACAGCAGCACAGCGTAGCAACCGTTGAACACGTGCTGGTAGAAACTCTGCAACAAAAGAATATAATTTAGGAATACAGTCATCATTCTCCTGCCCTATTCCCAATTTATTTAGGGAACATGTTTTTAACCGACTGGGCGACCTCAAAAAAATGAAGTAGTTTTCAATTCTGTTGAATATATATTTTTTTTGTGTGTTTCCTCAGATCTCCGTTATTTATAAGCCGGTTTGCATTTGTTTTTTCATTGGTTTATAGATAAAATAAAAATTGATCAAAAAACACATTTTACAAAAATTTAACCATTAGTTACTATTTTCAACAATTGGCTGAGTTTAACTACGGATCAAAAAATCGGCCCTTAGACACTTTAAATAATAATAGCCATATTTTATTTTTTGTTTTTAGATGTTTTTTTATATTCTAGCATTTAAAAATATAATTTATATGTAAATAATGAAATAAAGGAAAAATTAATAATGAGAACCGTTGCCTAAATTACGACACAAAGCCTCGACCGCAAGAAAATTCATATCATTAGTATTCGAGCCATTCGATACGCAGTTCTTACCAAATGCCATACATTTTAGCTAAAGCCCTACTACGTAATATTCACGTCACGTGTGGGATTATTTGGGCGTACAAACGTCATCGTATTTCTATACCTATACTGCCCTGACTGCCTCGACTGCCCCGTTGGTCTTATGGTCGGGCAAAGTGTAATTGTGTTTTACCATTAGAAATTTCTCAGTAGCAGCCCGGAATTTGGAAGTTGGTCGTGTGATACCCCGGTGCCTCGGAAAGCTCGTAAAGCCGTTGGTCCTGCGCCTGATCTCTCTCCGGTCGTGTCGGATTGCCGTCCCATCGGACTATGAGAGTAAAGGAACAGAGAGTGCACCTGTGTTTGCGCACACACTTTGCACTATAGTATCTCCTGCGAACCTGGCTAATCTTCGTTGAGATTGGCCACCGTGACCGAAATCGATCAGAGAATATTATACCTATACTCGTACATCCTACTAATATTATAAACGTGAAAGTTTGTATGGATGGATGGATGGATGGATGTTTGTTACTCTTTCACGCAAAAACTACTTAACGGATTTGGATGAAATTTGGCACACAAATGGTTTATAACCAGGATTAACAGATATAAGGATACTTTTTATCCCGATATTCCCACGGGATCGAAACTTATTGCGGGTGAAACCGCGGGGCGCTGCTAGTATTATTATAAATTGAAGTCGCTTTTCGTGTCGGTCCGTGTGACCGCGTTGTTCATCTAAACTACGCAACGGATTTTGATGCGGTTTTCAACATCATTTAGGGAATTTATTCCGGAAGGTTTATTTTATTTATTTATTTGCAGGTTTGTGTGCATACATTAATAAAAAAACTTACATATAATAAAGAAATCTTAATGTTTTGTAGAGTCGTAAAAACCTTAGGCCGGATTTCCATTACTGTGTTGTGTCGCCCTCTGACGCAGTTTTAGCCAATCAAAACTCATTGTGATTTGACGTCGTCCTGAACAGATACGTTTGATTGGTGCATTCCGCGTCACGACACAACACAACACATTAATGTGCCGGTGGCTAGGCGGGTCGAAAAGCCACTATTTACATAAGATTCACACGATTAAAGGTACTTATGTTAAACTGTTTTTCACACATGGATACTTAGTAGAATAATTTATTAGAATGGCCAAACGCTGACGTTTTTCTAAATTGCTCTTTAAAGGCTAATTTGGAATCTTGGAACCATTAAATTGGGCAAAAGGTACCATAGCATGACGACGGTGATGCGCCATGGGTTTACAGAGTTCTATCCATAAGAGAAATAGATAAAAGATATCAACAGAGTCATGAGCTCGAATTTGCAGACAAAAATACGAAAACTTTTTTTTTTCTTAAAGATCCGCTACCACGTGGAGCCCTTTTTTTTTTCCCGGGGTGGAAAATCCTCATGGATGTCCGCCGCCCTAGGGCGGGCGACGGGGTCTGTCAGACTCTTACTGACTAAAAACCACCCCAGTGTTCCATCTCACACCTACGCCGGGGGTCGCGGGAACGTAAGATCCTTCCGCAACCCCCGACTGCGCCACGTGTAGCCCTGACACAGCTAGAAGGCATTGCGGCAGACCCCGTAGAAGATGGCGGGACGAGCTGGACAAAACAAACGACCAGTGGTACACTTTAACTCTGGATCCAAAGAGCTGGAAGTCATGGGGAGAGATGGCCTTTGCCCAGTAGTGGAATTATGCAGGCTAACAGTAACAGTAAAAATCCGCTAGACTATCCAAACACTACAGCATGTATCAGAAAGGTGTGGTCATATTTAAGGGTGTGGTACAGACCATCAAACTGAACAACTTTCTCCATGGAACCAACATCGTAATCGCGAAAATACAAGGTGTCGTTTTGCATCCTCGTCAAATTCAAGGAGGTAACTATGCTGCTGATTCTCGACACGAATCAATAATAAAATAAGTAGGTATTTTTTTTTTCTAATTTTCGGAAATCGGCATGTGTGGGACACGCATTTTAAAACGCGGCCTGTGTGAGACCGCACTATAACTGCCCTTTTACACATACATAAAAAGGCGGCCGCTTATACGATACCATACCGCGATTCTGTTCTTTGAAAGTGGTGTATTCTGAAATACTGTCAAACTTAAATAACTAAAAAAACAAGTATGTATTCGTTATTTACCAGGGATCGTAATTTTATTTGAATATTTATGTCTTTCATAACAGCCTCCTGAAATTTGACGAGGATGCAAAACAACAGCTTGTATAATTAACTATCGCATATATTTGGGTCGAGTAGGTACTGAAGTTTTTATGCGATAGCTGATTATTTTTTACCGTTAGTGTTGCGAACATTACCAACTAACTGAATAGTAGAGGTCAGATGGGCAGTAGCTCTATGTAAAATAATGATATTCAGCTGCATCCGGTTAGACTGGAAGCCAACTCTAACATAGTTGGGAAAAGGCTAGGCAGATGATGTATATATTTGAAGAAAATGCTCTATGCTCATTGTTTTTGTTAACTTAGTATATACTAACATAGTTTTAAGACCTTTGTAACTAACAATTATTATGGATGTACTAACACTAGTGTTTAAGTTGTGTACCCTATGTATCTATTAACAAATTGGATTTTATGATTTGAAAAATAAATGGATTGAATTAAATTGAATAAAGGACCAACAATTCTACAACGGTCCTTACATTTCCATATTCTTAAAAAAATCCGGAACCCTTACCTTTTCCTTCGGAGACGTGCCAGCGACATTAGTAGTCAGCACTTCAGCTGCCAGAAGAGAGTAACTGATGAAGTTGAAGGTCACAAACGCGAGAAATGACTTCGACAGGAACCTGGGCCTCTCCCAGCGAATGTCTCGTAAGTGGAACACCTGAGGACAATAGAAATAAAGGTATAAGTTATGGAGGTTTTTACTTTATTAGAAGAAAGAAGGAATAGTGTTTATTGGGACTCACACAGGAATATCACAAACTAAACTCACTCCTAAAAATAAAATGAAAAACAAAAGTAAAATTAAAATAAAAACCGAAAGTCCTGCACTAGGCTAAAAGACCTCTATCTCAGCATGACGCTGCGACATTTAAACAATATGGCTTTTGCCCCTGGTTTCACCTGCGTGGAGGTCGGAAACCACCTCACGGAAACGTAAGTACTACCGGGATATAAAGCATAAATCCTATGTGTCCCCCTTGTGGCGGCATCTACAACGCCACATGCGAACTACGATCACACTGACGTCATACAAAATCCTGCATCGCGCAAGCAAAGTTTACCGCGCAACTAGCATATATTATACAACATCCCGATTTCTATCGTCGGGCAGAACCCCACCAGACACAACACCGTTTGGTCGGAGGATGAGTGAACTTTACACCCTGTTCCTCATACCTCTATATTCTAAACCAGTTAATGGTCTACCTGTGTGCCTTTCCGTTTAGGCGTGCAAAAGGTAACATACAGGGTTACTTGCGCATTTATAATACATAGTAGTATAGAAGTATGGATATCTCAGTAGCAGCCTGGAGTTTGGAGTCGTGCCTGGTTGACGACAATAGACTTGTGGGGAATAAGTCTATTGTCGTCAACCGGGCACTATAACAACTTAAACTTATTAGCGATACATGTGTGAACTATCCACTGCCTAATCTGGGGGTCTACTCCGAAGTGGTATCGACCGAATTTCCGGCCGTTTCCTGCTACGAAGTTACTATTTGGTTCGGTCGGTCCCGATCCTACACTCCTACCCTCTTTCGAATATTGACTACGGTCCCGACACAACTGAGCCGATCCGAACTTTTATCGCATTTTTCAATAATATTCGGTTCGGCTATGTGTCGGTCCGATCCGATCATTCGCACTTTGCACTTCGTAGTAGACCCCCTGTGATGTTGTTATGAGTTTTTCTTAATGTAATAGGTTGGCAAACAGACGCGGCCCATATAGTACTTAGGTAATAGTATTAAAAACGTATTGGATATCGACTTGTTGAGGAAAGACAGCGATGCAGAACTATTGTTACATGGCGTATATTTTTTGTTGGACCTTTTTTATTGCAAAATGAATCAGCTCCTGACCTCGATCTCGCCTGGTGGAAAGCGACGGATGAGATCCATGATAGACGAGTCGAATCGAAAGAACGAACGAATCTAAATGAATGCAAAAGCCATTTAATTGCGTAATGGAAAAGCAAAAAAAAAAAGACTATGAATCACACCGGCTGCAAGCTGTAAATGTATGTAGTTTATCACCTCGTTTGGGCTAAATAGAGCAGTGGTGGCCCAGTGGTAACGACTCGGTAAGTCGGGGCCATTACCACTGGGTTACGGTCGTGGGTTCGAACCCAGACAGGCGCTTTACCTTGTGTAATTTATTTCATCACCATTGCTCTCAAAAACGGTGAAGGAAAACAGCGTGAGGAAACTAGCATGTCCTAGGACCAAAAATTTGAAGACATGTGACATCTACCCACTACTAACACTGGGTCCACGTGGTGGATTACGACCCATTCCATCTCACAGAAAGGAGGCCTGTGTCCCAGCAGTGGGAACGCTATAGGCTAAACTAGTAAACCAATTTCAACAAATGAAGGCTCATTACATTTGTCTTAAACTACATTACGTTATAGCAAATTCAATGCAGGGGTTCTACCCTCTAAGTCCTTCAACGAAGATGCGGGCCTGTCCAAAAGCAGTTGATCCGTTAAAACAAGTGACAAGTAAAATTTTTCGAAAGTGCGAGAACACGGTCAGTGTTAGGGACAATTGTCAAATCGTGTTTTAATTCATTCTTAGTTCGGGCCCCGAACTAATCTTTCAAAGTAAGTTATACGGAGTATAAAACAGACGAACCCAGTGATTTCGTGCTTAGGGGGTACCCCCTGTGGTCATTTTCAAACCTTTCTCCTCGTTTTTTCTCGTACTCGTACTTTAGTTCACTTCAGTGTCAGACTGTCACGGTAAAGACCCAAGATTATTATCTAACATGTCACGCACACCAATATGTAACCTATTATGTAAAAGAGATCATCAATTAACGTATGCGGCTCAGGTATGTACTGTTTTACATACAGCAATAAACAATTAGATAATTATGTCATTTGTAAAGCACGTTGGGAACGGTGATGTTGATCGGGAAGAATAAAGAAATATTTATTGTCTATTCTTAGGTAAATTCTGTCATCACAATAACAAGGAGTCAACTCTATTAGCGTTCATACACACGAGCGGCACGCGTCAACGGCAGAGGCAACTGCAGCTGGCGACACGCGTCGACGGCTGTCGTCGACAACGTGCCGTTTGTGAATTTGATTACAGTGTCATATTGGTCCTCGGAGCCGGAATTGTTCAGGGGGCTTACCACCACCTCTTATAGCAGGGCAGAAGTTGAACCGCATTACTTTTTTGTTGACTTAGTACAAAAATCTTTTTGATAGCCCAATTCTTGAGGAAGGCTATAGACTATTTAACATCACACTTTGACCCTTTTTTTTTCAGGATGGGAAATCATCATGTGACTTCTCCCGCTCTGGGCGGAGCAGGAGGGCGTGTCAGACTTTTACTGATTAAAACCCACCCGTGTTCCTTCAGTTGCCTATGCCAGGGACCACGGTATCTCTTTCGAACAACCCGCGGCCCTGGCAGGCATCGGCCCTAGCGGACCCCGTCAGTTTGTGCTGACATCTCTTTTGAGGCACGCGTGGAACACAACGCGCCGTCTTGACTTTGACCCTTAGGAACCGCAAAAAGGAAAAAAGTTAGAAAGATCGTTAAGCGAAAACTGAGTGACAGCGCAGGCAGGTGCTGCGATGAGACAAGGTGGGTCGGGGTACAAGAATTGAGGGATTTCACGCAGACGAAGTCGCGGGCTGAAGCTAGTAACGAATAAGCAAGCAAACTTAAACTATCATTTAACAAATTAAAACCAAACAAAAACAATACTTAAACGTTTAAATTATCCAATTACTTACCAATTACAATTGTCAGAGAGATGAGAAAATAATCTAACGGAGAATAACATTATTGTGTATCTTTACGATAGTGATACTTTTAATAATATGTTCTATTGTGTCTGTCTAATAATACAGTCTATTGTTTTAAAAGTATAAATAATAATTAAGTCACTTTGTTGTGACAATTCACTGCCTATCTGTGGAATAAAGTGTGGCATTCATTAGGTGACAGATGAGCTATTCATGTCGAATGCGAAACTGAAGAATTTTCTGATGTATTCTTCACCGAAGTCTATCTCATTCAATCAGCCTATAATTTTCAGACAGGCCTCCTCCCTAGGAGAGGGACCACTCCCTCTCCTGGAGAGGAGGCCTGTGTCCACCACGCGTGCCCAGTGCGGGGTGGTAAATAACACATGTATTCGAAATTTTTTGAAGATTTAATGACAATAATCGTAACTCCCTAACTAATATTATAAATGCGAAAGTAAGTTTGTTTGTTTGTTTGTTACCTTTTCACGCCAAAACCACTGAACCGATCCTGAAATTTTGCATATACGTTGTCAGGTGTACAGAAACGGACATAGGGTGCCTTTCATCCCGAAAAAAAGTGCTGTTCCCGAGTAAAATAAGAATAACGTTATTATGATAATACATGGGCGCCACGTGTCTTTCGAATCATGATTGAATTATATTAGAAACTTTAGCGCGGACGAAGTCGCGGGTAGAAGCTAGTTTCTTATATCTTTCTTATCTTAACATTACTGACATCGGTGTAAGAAAACATCGTGAGGAAACTTGAACTTATTACAAGTCTGAAATCACTTGCTCCTGCAAGCGTGGTGATCAATGCTCGTGCCTTCTCTATATGAGAAGAAGCCCTACTGTGGGACAATTTATTTATTTATCCATTTATTTCAGGTATCAAGGCCCAAATAAACACATAGGTACAATACAATACAACAACAAATACAACACAAAAATAATAGACTAATACAATATGCAGGTGTTATTATTGTGTATTTACAAGGAGATGTGAGTGGAAAAGTCGGGAGGAAGGATAATTATATCAGAAGACCATCTCAGACATCGACCTCTTCATATGACCTGACCAAGATTATGTCTGGACTTTAAAAGGAGACTGTGACCTCTCAGTTTGTTTCGGCCTTTCTTCTCAGACTAGTCAGATAGGAAAGGCCGACCTCATCTAGTTTTAAAATATGATTGACGTGTAAAAGCGTTTGTACAAACCTACTTACAAAAATATAAAATCATTTATCATTTATAGTGACCATTTTGGTGATGTTCTTTAGAAAGGTAAGGTGCTTAGTACTTGCGATCTGGGTGCGTATATGACCAGAGCCAATATTCTCTATGACACCATGAACGAAACCGCGCGAAATGAACGCGAAATTGGCGTGGTTAGCTAAGGAATTGACGTGGTTTCGAGATAAGAAATCATTGAGTGGTTATATTGAATTAGGGCCCTGATGTATGAACGTAAACGAGGCAAAAGGAGTCAGGTGGCGTTCTGTAGTTTCTGCCCACCCCAATGGGAAGGTAGGTTATGTACAGACGCCAGCAGGTCAACCTACCCGGAACTGTCAAACTTTCCCAATCAATCTTGAACCTTAATGCTTTAGCGATAAAGTTGAAAATCTATTAAAGAAATTTGACAGATTGTGGTAGCTTGATGTGCTGGCGTCTGTGCATATGCAATTTCCTACATAACAAAGTCATACAATATTAGCAATAGGAAGATCTAAAACAACCTTCAATACAACTGCCAATATGCGAACAATTGATCCACCATTTCATGTACCGCAATTAAATATAACATTAGTACCTCCTGGAGACCACACTTGCATACAAACTGCTGTATTAGATGGTTCTGGAGACAGACAAACAACTTTTAATGAGTGCTTGAACGCCCAATGGCGTGCAGCCTGGAAGTGTAAGGCTCTGTTCGAGGAAAACGGTGACAACGAGAGATTGTTTGCAAAATATTAAAGGGGAGAATATGAACAGTATTGAACGTGAATTATAACGTAGTTTTCTATGTAGCATGTTCTTCAATGGACAATAGTTAATGTTTATGTTTATCAACTTCAAGGGTATTTCCGTTTTAGTTTTACCAGCAACCATACTCTTTAAACGTATACTGCAATGCTGCTGGAGCCTTTACGAGTACAACCGTAAGGTCAAAGTAAGCTGTCCGATAGTACCCTCCTTTCTAGTGATATCATCTTTCACACTATCGATAATATGTAGTGTATCTTGTATGTATAAGTTTTTTTGGTATTTCTGTGCTCCTATAACCATCTACATTTATACTCAAAACTTTCTTCACGACAGGTTCCTCATTACTCCGCATCGTGTGCTGCACTGGTTGACGTTATCACGTCAACGCCGGCTGTCGCTGAAAACCAGCGCTGGTGCTCTGTCTCATATACAGCCTTAGCATTATGCTGAGCGATGGCCGTTTTGCGTGGATGTGACGCATGTTTACCCCCAACTTGTTATTTTTTTGTGTGTTCTTTTTTATTCGTCATGTTTGCCGCAAATAAATGTATTTTCTTTCTTCTTTCTTTCATTACATGCCCATACCATGACAAACAATTTCCACTGTATCTCTCGGTCACCGATGACACTTCCTTACATATCTATGCCTATTAGTTCTTTTTCCATCTTCAAGCGGTATATTTCGTTGTTATATAGGGGACTGAGTCATCATAGGATATTCACAGGCTATCACATTGATAATACCTACATAACGTGAGTGAATAGTAGGTATCCACTGACCTATTCTACATTCTATGGTTGGCTGCATCATACAACAATAGCGGGAAAGTGGATTTCCGTTGTAAAATAACGTTTATTTTTGCAAAGGTGTCTGAAATGAGTACGGAACTGGAGTCAAATCGATATTAGAGAAATGTCTTTGTTGCTACACGCGCGCTAACAAAGGCTATCAAAAAGGTACCTCAGAGGACGGTGTAAAAGGCTATGCAGAAGAGGTTTGCCCAGCTTTAACTATAGTGACAATAAGATTTCAAAACTACACACCGTAGCCGCAAGAATGACCCGTCATCAGCCTAATCTTTTCCCAACTATGTATGTGTCGGCTTCAATCTAACCAGATGCAGTGAATATCAGTATTTTACATGGAGCTACTACCTATCCACCTGCCTGTGAAGAGGCCTATGCCCAGCAATGGACTGCTGTAGGCTGATGATGACGATGATGACTGCCTATCTATCTGCAAACAAGTTATTGGGTAATACTGGTTGTCAAACTTTCGGGCTTCTGACCTATACGACACTCAAAGATCTACAAAGGACAGCAGAGACAAACGGTTTGACGTGCTTTCTGAGGCAGTTACCGAGCCGCATAGATAATTGCTGTCCATTTTTCTTATGACGATTGTCAACAACTGCCTTTTCAGAGCCTATAAGTAGGTTTTAAGTTTCTACTGCCACTACTGCCAACCATATTTTCTTAAAGAAGTCGCATATAACTATTAACCTTATCATAATTGCTGGCCTTTTAATAGTCAATTAAGTAAATTAAATTACCCTTAGTAATTACGATTTCTCTCGGCCTTTGCAAGATCCGCTAGTTCTATTCACTATCTTATTGTTTAAGGGGCCCAACCTAAAACCTGTCCTAGAGGACAAAAACACAAGAAACCGTTGTAAAAATAGTGATTACGAAAAATTATTTTTGGAATGTAAAATGCTTTCGGCTCATGATAGGGCAGTGTTGTCAGTAGCCTTAGAACAGTATGGTAGTGATGAATATAAAAACAACATTATTCGCACAAGATCCCAAAGGAGCAATAATATGAGAAGATTTGTAGTGCCCACATGTAATAACTATTACGGTCGAAGGTGTAGAAGTTTTTTAGTTCCAACTATTTTTAATAACCTTCCAGTCGATATAAACTGTTGTATCACAAAAACATTTTCTAAAAATAAAATACCTCTTTAATATGTTTAGACAAAGCCTCACTGTAGAAAATATATGAAAAGCTTGTATGTTTGTTCTTAAATCTAATGAATGCATATTAGTGTAGTGTATGTACCTAGAGGTGAAAAAGTGTAAACTGGAAGTTATATATATAAAAGAAAAAAAAGGAGCTACATCTGCGAACAAACTGCTTTGTAGTTTGGCAGAGGTAATATTTTTCGGGTTAAAATTATTTCCGTGAATAAACACTTTTTCATTTTTTAATTCGAACTGCTAATATACAAATAGAAATATAAATCTAATGAAATATATTGCCTTCGTGCAACGTGTGGTCATTGAATTTCAGATACACAAAACTAATACGACGACCTGGTTGTGCATTTAAATAATTTTAGTAAATTAGAACCGGGAGCAGTAAACCCCTTTTCTTTCCAATCAAATTTCGGAACCCTGCTGGGGAGTTTGTTGCGCCATTTCTTCTTCCCAGCTAAAGCACTAGGAAGTGGTGAAGAGCGGGCATTTTGGGGTGTCTTATATAATTTTGACGTTCAAAAAATGCTAACCAATAATGCTAAAAAATAAAAATCACTTAAATGACTTTTGATTTGATATTTACAGAATAGATCAGCTAGTGGCAAAGTGGTGCCAGCACAATCTGCCAGGCTTACCCAAACAATAACCACCGGGCACCGGTTATGGAGCTGACACTTGTAAGGCAGCGTCACTACTGCTCTCAAGCGCCAGCACGACTAAAATTCAAAGACCAAGGAGTAAAAAGAACCGTTCTATCCCCTCATTTTTTTAAACTATGCACATCAGTAACCCATATTTCCTGAACTTGTATTCAAACTGTCATGAACAGTTAGATGATTAAGAAGTAAAAAATAGTGGTCACTTAACAATAATTTATAAATAATCTCAAGCCAAATTGTACCTCATACGTTACAAACGAGTTTTTTGTATGCACTTAGGTCATTTTCAAGATGATGAACTAAGTATTTCAGGTCATGAATCATGTGCTTGCAACTACTAAAATAGATTAGTCTACTTCACTTAGAAAGTAGGTAATTGGATAATAAATAGCTCATGTCGAGATAAAAAGTCAATCAGCCAAGTGGTGATGTTCAGGTTGCGCCAATTTCCATTCATCATACCCCTGATTTCCTGTTGTCGGCTGCTTAACCGGGCTATCCTGTGGATGCCTTAAATAATTAAGGCCTCCAATCAGGGTAGTCACCACTTTTCTAGCCATATTGTCTTTCACACAATGCATCTCTCATTTCTTTGGTCTTACTTCGCTTACTCTTATCGGGTACAGATTGGTGAATCGTAACAGGAAATGTTTGTTTAGCTTTTGATCTTTTTGAGTAAATTCAAAAGATTTATACGGTTTTAATTCACGCTTTTAAAACAACAACAATGGAGGTCAAATACCTCAAATCTCGCCTAAGGAGCAAGGATGCTGACACACACTAGCTCCATAAATAATTTTGTCTAGGTCTAATTCATAATTAAAAAAACGCGAATCATAATTTTTGTCTGGTTTCATATCCTTGGTTTACGGTCTTATTATTTTGTTTTTTGGAGATAAATAATGATAATAATTTTTAAATGGTTTTTTTTTATCTTTTTGTTTATAAAAATATTTAAAAATATAATTTAAATTAAATAAAGGAGATCATAATAATTTATTTATTTAATTTGACAACATTGATCCAATGGTTAGTACAACAATAACTTATCAACAGGTTATCTATATAACTTATCAAAAGGTTAGTAATATTAATTAAATTAAATTAAACAATTTCTATTCATCCCTGCCGCACGAGCAACCATAAAGTCATTGAAATATTTTTTTAAGCTTTACCAACTATGTTAGGATCGGCTTCCAGTCAGCATGCAGCTGAATACCAGTATTAAAAAAAGCAAAACTGACTACCTGTTTAAATTGACCGTATCGTATATTGAAATCACAACTTTACTATAATTCTTAATCAGTTGTATAAAAAGGCTATAACACGGCAAATTGGCATACGATGTCAATTTGCTTAACAATTAATGTCCCTGACTGTTCTAATAAAAATATAATGATTATGTCTTGTGTACCTACGGGAAAAGCTAACATCAATTTAAAAGGGTGATGTGCAAGCAAACAGCATAAGGCTGTTATCTATCACAGGCTTCTATTTAAAAGTCATAAAGTCAATTTTAGCCGAATTATTCTGTGTCATTTGGGCATTTATTGCCAGTAGACTTGACCGCAAGATAATAGGTCGTCAGCGTCCTATTTCGGTCAGTACCTATACGAGTGGTCGGTACATTTATTTCTGTTTACTTGATAACAACATTATCATATCTGCTTTTACCATTAACTTATGTAAGCAAAAGGATTTACATAAACAAGGAAAATCAATACTCGGGGAAAGAACGCGGATGGATGACTGCATAAATCAAATAATCCCTAACTGACTAATCTTACTCTGTTTCTTTATCAAAAACCTCTTCATTTCCTTTAGCTCCTCAATTTCAAGATTCCTAGACAATCTATCTGCCTAGCCTTTTCCCAACTATGTTGGAGTCGGCTTCCAGTCTAACCGGATGCAGCGGAATACCAGTATTTTACACGGAGCGATTGCCTATCTAACCTCCACAACCCAGGGTAAGACTGGTTTTCAAACTTTTGTGCTTCTGTCTTCCCGTAACGACTGTCAAAGATGGCTTAACGTGATTTCCGAGACAAGGATCCTACACCCCTCCCCCCGCGTAGGGTAGATATTTTCGTCGGCTATCAAAAAAAAAACAGCATCTGTTTCATATTAAAGTGCAATACTTACGCGGTCACAATATATGGCAGAGCAATTTTTTTTTTTTTTTATGACCGTCGAAATATTTCACCTTGGGTTCAGATTCATAGTTACAGTTTGCGCACTGGTAATTTTTCTCCTGTATTATGAAAGCACATAATGCGTGCAAAATCACCCATACTCGGAAAAAACATCGTATAGGCCAAATTATCACCTATGGCCCTGGCCGCAAGATAAACGCTATTTCTGGGATTATTTCGGTCAATATTAAGACGTGTTAGGTACATTTATCTTTGTTTACTTGGACACAGCATTATCATATCTGCTTTTACCAGGAACTTTGGACACTTGGCCAGAACATCTGCATGAACAAGGAAAAGCAAGCTGAGGAGTTTATTTGTATGAACGCGCTAATCTTTGGAACTACTAGTCGGAATTGAAAAAATATTTTTGCATTTGACAGTCCAAAGAAATGTTACTTAACCTCGCTTTACGACCCTTAGGTCGGCTCCTAAGGGTCGTAAAGCGAGGTTAAGTAACATTTCTCTCTGCAAAAAGGATTCAGAAAGAACGCTAGGCGAAAACAAAGTAATATAGCAATGCGACGCGATAAGGGGGTAGATCGGAGGAACAAGTAATTTCACACGAACGAAGTCGCGGGCAGAAGCGAGTCTGTCATAATTCGCCTCCAACCTTAACCGAGACAAAAACAAACAAACGCCAAAAAATCTCTTAAATAAATAAACAAATATATGCATAATATTATTGTCTGTTTGAACGTAATAGTACTTTATAAGGTTATCAATGAGGGCGGACATCTAATCATACAGTGTCCATAAGTAAGTACGATTTTTGTCAAAAACATTAGTAGTTACTATTAATTAGAATAATTAGTAGCAAGTACTAGTACTGGTTCTGTAGTGGTTGTCCTTAAAATCCGTAATGAAGACATCGATTCACAGCGGGATTATCCGAAAGGGTTACCGCTACCCCGGAACATAAAGGGCAAAGGAAGGATCATGGGTGGGTTTTAGTCCCTTCCGCTCCACCCAGAGCGGGATCCTCATTTGATGATTTCCCATCCGAAAAAAAAAAAAAAAAGACATCGATTCAGTTGAAGACGGATTTTTGGGGCTCAAGCTTTGGTGAGACCCATTTCTTTAAACAATTGTCGATGAAAATATGTATACGTTGCTTGGGAATTGTTTCACTTGAATGGACAATCCACCATCTGCCTAGCGTTTCCCCAACAATGTTAGGGTCGGCTTCTAGTTTAACCGGATGCAGCAGAATACCAGTATTTTACATGGAGCGACTGCCTATCTGACCTCCACAACCCAGTTACTGGGTAATACGATGCCCAGTAGTAAGACTGGTTGTAGGTAAGACTTTCGGGCTTCTGACGTTACGACTCGTAACGACCATCAAAGATCCGAGAATGACAGCCAAAAAATAAAGAAACCCCAAAAAAAAGTTGAATAATCAAGTTCGAGTTCGTTCATTCAACAAATTAAGTTCGCTTCGATTTAAAAAAAAAAGAAGATTATTATAAACATTTAGCTGGAAGTCATGGGGAGAGGTCTTTGCCCAACACTAGGATGATACAGGCTAACAGTAACAGTATTATAAAAATTTATAGAGACGACTTACGCGTTCAATTTCTGTCAAACAAATAAATATTTCTCACTCCAAAATCCTACAATTCAACATAATCTTACAGTCACAACTAAAGCTAACGCGTAACTTCAAATAATTGGAACTACCAATAAGTCCGTGCAATCAAGCGTCATAACGATAAAAAAATAATTACGAGTAGGAAACGTGCTCCTGTTATCGGAGAAAATATAAAACTGCAAGTCAACGGTATATATTACAGTAACGTCGCATTTTTAGAGTTATTGTGAAGAGCGAGGAACCTGGAGAAACGACATTTTTTTGTATCAATCCCAATGCAAAAATAGATGTCCAATGCAAAGATGGCAGACATAGTCATGTTTATGCTAGAATAGCAGTATGAGGAACAGGGTGTATAGTTCACTCATCCTCCATAGAAAAGGGAGGATCCTCCGACCAGACGGGTGTTGTGTCTGGTGGGCTACTGCCCGATGAATCATGTCGGGCTGTTGTATATATGCTAATTGCGCGGTAAACTCTGCTTGCGCGATGCAGGATTTTGCGTGACGTCAGTATGACGCGTAGTTCGAATCTGGCGTTATAAGATACCGCTACACAAGCATCTCTCCAATTTCTCTAGAACCAAAACTTGAGATGTGACATTTAACAACCCGAACTGGGCCCGCGTAGTAGACTATAGCCCACTATCTCACGAAGACAGGAGGCTTGTGCCCCAGCAGTGGGAACATCACAGGCTGATTACACTGAAGTAAAGCAAATATCTAGCGGAGGCTATGGGGACAAAAGGATCAAAAGAAATTCATATGACCAACGGTTGGTTGAAGAAAAATGGTTTGATGAAAACGTTATAACAGAAACGGAAAGCAGAGAAACCAGGAAGACTGTTGATACGAATGTCTTTCCAATGAAAAGGGAGATATCAATGTGTCGATACCGGGGTCAAAGTCAATCAGTTGCAGAAGATAATGGGTCAAATATTGACCGTAGACTTTATGACGATCACTAGGAATTACTGCTATTATCCCAACGTATGGCAGACAGATTGGTGATCGCTATATATTATTAGCAGACCAGATCACAGTGTTTTTTTTAATAAACCATGAACTGAATCACCAACTTTTCTCAAATGGCCAGTCCGGATCCGGATGCCACCCTGCATTTTGTTACACGATATTTTTGATATTGGCCCCTGAGTTTATTTCGCCATTTCTTCCCAAAAATAAAATAAGCTGGATGAAATCGACATTTCCTGTCTGACTAAGATAGGAAATGTCGACTTATTTTTTTTTTAATATATGACTTAAAAGTGATAACGATATCCTATTAGTTAAGTAAACAATTTCACTTCATTTCATTCCAACAAATTAAATATCTCCAAAACATAGACAAAGATGCAAATTCCAGGGCCATAATTAGACCCAGGAAGTTAGTAAATAAATCTAGACACGCAAGTTATTTACGATGTTGCATTAACAACCAGAAAGTCGGTCACGGTCATTGTCAAACGGAGCAGAGGCTTGCAGTCAAACTGGTTTGTTGTCTAACACTGAAGAACACTAATTGGCTTGACACACTGACGGAAGTTCAGATAAAGAAATGAGGAAGTCAGGATTTGTGCATTACATGCATCATTATAGTATTTTTGGGAGAATAAATGTCTTTGGGATGAGGTGAGGTCAGTGAGATTTTATAGGATTTAGATAGAAGCTTGATTACCTACCGAAACAATGCCTAGATTCAGAGGAAATGCGCACCAAGTTGAAACATGGTCCTTCAGGACGTGGTTTCGGTATGAGAACAAGGAAGGACCAATTTTTTTTTAAGCTGATTCTAATTTAACTAGCATCATGCTGAGATAGGAGCCTTTTGGCCTCGTACAGGAGTGGTTTTTATTATTTTTTTTGTTTTATATATAGGTACTTGTGTTAATATCCCAACAAATACTTTTTCTTTCTTTCTTTGCTCAGATTGAGAACACAGTTACCTAAGAACCAGGTATTCTATTATGCACATTACCAAATGCACATACCTAACGACAGTAAAATATTACCCACGTAAGTACATACATCAACAATGGTCAAATATGGCAATATTATTTTAAGTCACAAGTCATAGGTTAGTAGTAAATCATTTGTAAATACGCGCCCTCTCTTGATTCTAGAATCTTCATGACAGTCATTTGCATGCCCAATTTATCTTGGCATGCGGACAAATAGGAAACCACAATAAATATACTGAAGAACATCACCGAAAATCGCGAAGATTTATTAGTGATTAATACGTTCAAATTTTCTAAGTAAAGCTCAGAAAAATTGAACTTTTAATCAAGTTGTTCACACGCGAAGAATATCAACGAAACGTTTGACAGTAATTTTTGTATGAAATAACTGTCAAAATTTCAAAATTATTTCTCGAAAAAAGTTATCAGATGTTTGAAAAATCATAAGATGATAACAAATGCTATAATATTTGTTGTATAATGATTTTATAGAAATGGGTGTTTTTTTTTTTCTTCTTTATATGACAAATGCATCATTTAGTAACCGCACAGATCGCTCGCGCGTTCTTAAAGTACGCTCATCGTGTTTGTCACTGTCTGTACTGTAAAAAATCTTTAATGAACTTATGTGTGTGTATGGGCCAAACTTACGACCCAGTGGGTCTCTCTTAATGGCAAGCGAGATCACGGCAGGCCCAGATGGAGATGGCGGGATGAGCTGGACTCCTTTCACAAAAACTGGTCCTTAGCAGCTTTAAACAAAGAGAAGTGGAAAGAGACTAGAGAGGCCTATGTCCTGCAGTGGAACATCTTTGGCTTTTAATAATAATATGTGTGTGTGTCACTGCCAAAGGACCAGAAAAAATCGTAACTCTCCGTTTTCCACCTTACACATCCAGTCTCACCGCTTCGATTGTCGAATTAACACACAATAATAGAAGAGTTTATCAAACAAAGACACTAGTAAGACTTAAAGGTTTAATAGGTATGTCTACAGGTAAGTAGTGTTCAGTAGTTACGTCATCAGCCCTTTCAAGGTCGACATTGACAATGGATCAAGTTATGGGTCAATAAGATGGCAATACGCCAGACATATTATACATGATTAATGAATAACTTTATTTCATTTTGGATTCCATAAAATACATTATTTTTAATTTCTTGATGTTTTCGTCATCATCATTCAAAGAGAGACACGCGGGTGGGCGCGTGGCGGATTATGGCTCACTACTTCTGACAGAGAAGCCTGTGTCCCAGCAATAGGAACGTTAAAGGCTGATTTTGCTACATACATTCACAGCCCGACTTCACCTACTGCTGGGCACGAGCCTCTCTTAGCTTGTGGCAATCTCTACGCAGCTTTGCCAGCCTCGTCCAGGGGGGCTACTACGAAGTGCAAAGTGCGAATGATCGGATCGGACCGACACATGGCCGAACCGAATATTATTGAAAAATGCGAAAAAAGTTTGGATCGGCTCAGTTGGGTCGGAACCATAGTCAATATTCGAAAGAGCGTAGGAGTGTAGGATCGGGACCGACCGAACCAAATAGTAACTTCGTAGCAGGAAACGGCTGAACATTCGGCCGATACCACTTCGGAGTAGACCCCCAGGTTCTACCCGCGATAGCAACAATGTCGTAACATTTTACTTCGTAGGATTTTTCTTCTCTTATATGACAAAAAAAAATGGTATATACAAAACTTGATAGGTTACGACTTAGCTCACTAATCAGAATAGAATAAGAAATTAAACGGCGGATGGACAACCAAAGAAACGACGGATGGACAGTGTGAAAGATGATATGGTTAGAAACGGGGTGACTACCGAGATGACGACTAATAGAGAAGTGTGGAAGAGAAAGACGTGTTGCGTTGCCCCGAGAATGATGAATGATAAGCTCACTATACTGTTACTCTTCAGGAACCTTCTATTAAAAATAGAAAAACCTCACCTTGCAAAAAAACTAATATAGGTCATATTTAGATACATAATTTTTATTGATAGAAATTGTACTAGAATATTAGCATACTGGATGAACTCGACACATCGTGAGACGCCCAAGGCAAAGTGGTCCAAATTCTAAGGTCACCAAGGTTACTTGTTGCTTGTATTAGATAACAATTGGACGTAGTTAAGCAGAAAGGACTCAACCCACATTCTTCCCAATAACTCGAAAATTGCGTTGGTCTATGTAACACAACTTGATTCAAAAAATATTTGTATATTTGCCCATAAGTGACAATATTTCCAAATATTCGATATACAACATCATTGCAACAATACACACCTAAATTAAAACCTCGATAACTCAAAAATTACTTTTTAGACCTTTCTACTAAACTAGGTCCAATTGTATCGACGAGTAAACTCCTTGTTCTGTATTCTATTTGGTTATTTAAGGACAGTGATTGGCTGTTTTTGATTATGTATTGAAAAGTGTAATGGCCTTTTCTGCTTCGTCGGTTCATGGATTTGTATTGTCTCAGTGGAGGGCAAAGGCCTCACACAGAGAGGGCAGTAGCATTAATCACCATGCTTGCTCAAGACGGGTTGGGATTTCAGACTTACATAATAATATTAACTATAAGTCTGACAACCAGTCTTACCAAGGGGTATCGTATTACCCAGTAACTGGGTTGTGGAGGTCAGATGACTGGAAGCCGACCCCAACATAGTTGGGAAAAGGCTAGGCAGATAATAATATTAACTATTTTAGAGGTATGAGGAACAGGGTGTGAAGTTCACTCATCCTCCATAGAAAAGGGAAGATCCTCCGACCAGACAGGTGTTGTGTCTGGCGGGCAATTGCCCAACGATTGATGTTGGAAAATTGTATCTATGCTATAAATAATTCCAAGTTTCCTCATTATTATATTATTGACTAGTTTCTGCCCGGAACTTCGTCCGTATGATATTACCCACCCCGTCGCATCGCATCACCTGCCTACGCTATCACTCCACTTTCGCTTAGCGTTCTATCTGTTTAATTTTTTTTAATTTTTGCTAACAATTTAATTGTTTTTGGTTAAAAATTCATCGCCATTGGTCCTAATCGGCGAGTAACAGACAATAACATCATCATCATCAGCCTACAGCAGTCCACTGCTGGACATAGGCGTCTCCTATTGCACGCCATTCAACTCGATTTTCGGCAACTCTCATTCAGCTGCTACCAGCCATCCTGCGCATATTGTCGCTCGTTTGCCGATTCGCGGTCTCCACTCAATATCACGTCTAGCCCAAGGGTGATCGGTTCTACGGCTATTATGGCCGGCACATTGCCATTTCAGCTGACAATAGTGACAATGATATATTAAAGCTAATGTAAGAGACAGAGGTCAAAATCATCCAATATTCCAAGAACGACAGAAATTTGCAAAACCGCCAAAAATACACGAGATCACATCTTGAGGATTCACTAATGAATATCAATGTTTATAATAAAATTGTCATAATTAATGACTTTGAACGTGTGGTCATAAAAATAAGTAGTTTCGACAAAACAAAACAGCATATGTTTGCAACCATCCACACACATTCCTAACTATTTTGGAACGAAGTTCTTTAACGCGGCTTGCGGTAGGTGTAAACTGGTAGAAATCGTCACGTAACGAAAAAGCGTTATGCCCCCTCCATGCGACCATAGCTGGTCAAAATGAAAATCCAAGATGGTGGTTGCAAAGATTTAAAAAAAGTTCGTCATGCGTGTCGTTTTCATTGTTTTCAGGGGTGCTGAAGCCGATAGTGGGGTTAAAATGAAAATCCAAGACGCTGCATTTTTTTCTTCTCGCCATTTGTCTCGTTTTCATGGTTTTTGAGGGTGCTAAAGTCGATAGGGGGGTCCCCTGACCGCACAGGTTTTTTTAAGCATTAGGCTGTTTAAAAAGCAACAGGGTAAACTTGGTAAAGTGTGTCATGCTTGCATGTTATTCTTTCGAAGAAAATACCAGTTACCAACAGTTGGTAGATGAACATCAAGCTCCTGTGAGTTTTTTAGAGAGAAAACTGCAAATGAATGATAGTATTAATGACCATGAAACCTCTCACGAGTATTCCTAGATATATCAATATATCCAAGTTCACCGATAGTTTCTGCTCCGTCGAGCAGAAACTCGATCCCATTCCTCGTGAACCTAACCTATTCCGATCAAACAGGAACATAGAAAAAGAAGTATAAAAGTGCAACTTTTGTTGAAGAATAAAATACTTCTGATACTATATTGACCACTAGCTGCGCCCCGCGGCTTCACCCGCATAAGTTTCGGTCCCGGGGGAATATCGGGATAAAACGTAAACAGCATTTCAATTTTAATATTTACTAGCGGACCCGGCAGACGTCTTTCTGCCCGGTTGAGCCATCATATACCGACAGCAGCACCACCTACCGGATTGTTTTCAAACCATCCAGGAACCCATTGTGTGACGGCACGGTTGGCGCAGTGGTTAAGCGACTGACTGCTGCGCTGCGTGTCGCGGGTTCGATTCCCGCACGGAACAAATCTTTGTATGACCTACAAGTAGTTGTTCCGGGTCTGGCTGTTTGTGTTTGTGAGTTTAAATGTTTGTAAACACACCCACGATACAGGAGAAATACCTAGTGTGGGGCAACGTTTAAAAAAACAAAAATATTTTACACACAAAATTTCATCCAATTTGGTGCAATCGATCGGAAGTTATGCGCGTACATACATTTCGGTGATTCATTTTTATTTATATAGATAAATACTATCTGATACATAAGAAAATGTTACTGGCAAGATTATTATATAAAGTATTTTCGAAAAAGTTGTCTTGAAAGAAAGTGCAATGCCCCTGTGACTTGTGAGGTCGCCCGGTTAGACAGGAAGACGACTTGATGAAAGCAGGCGACCGCTGCTCGAGGACAACGGAATCTCATCGATGATGACGAACGAATACTTTGCATACGTAAGTTTACTGACATTTTGGAAGCGATTTAACATGATTTAATTGTAAATGCTTAAAAATTTATTACCACGGAAAACTTCATTTTGAGAAAACAATGGGTTTAAATTATTAATAACAAAAAAGGTTCCTGTTTCTTTCAGTAATGGTAATGTACCCCAATCTTTCCATGTCTTCATGAAAAACGGAAAGTCCAATTAAACACCTTAAATCAAGACAAAAATGGCAATTACTGAAATGAAATAAAAACTAAGAAAAATCTATGTAATGCGTAGGTTTCTTTACTTAAATCCAGCGGCCTTTACCATGAACGAAATTCTTACATTGAATACATATTTACGTAGGTAATAGGTATAACGGCTGGTGTCCGCAACTCCACGTCAAAGTGCGTATTTACGTATCGATAATTTCGTAATATCTCCCATCAAATATTTAGGAGGCAACGAAAAATCATAAAGATGCATTGCGTAGATGACCGAACGTTGTTTACTTCTAAAATAGCAAGTTATTAACACAAATAAATATCATTAAAATACCCTTTTGTTTTTGTATTTATATATATACTTAATTAGTTAGTTAGTCTTTTAATTTAGTACCTAGTCCTACTTTACTATTTGAAATAGTTACTTTTCTATTAATAAATTACTCATATAAAAGGTCATAAATAAAATGCTCATTAGTTTAAATAAAAAAAAATATTATTTTAATAGAATGTAAATGTCTGTAATGTCAAAATAACAGCTTTTACTAAATGCTTATGAAAGTATATACGGTGCTTAGAACAAAAAACTTAAAAAAAAAAACTGTCTGTCTGTTCCGGCTAATTTCCGAAACAGCTGGACGGTTTTTGGTAAAATTTGGTACGGCGATACATTTAAATTTTAAAAATTAAACTTTGGAGAAGGACATAGGCTATTTTTTATCGACATACCACGTGGGCGAAGCCGCGAGCGGAAGCTAGTAGTGAATATACGTGCAGGTTTTTATCACAAAAATAATATGACTTTGGATTAGGTAACACACGGGGAAGAGTGGAAAACTGTGGGGGAGACTTTTGCCCAGCAATGGGACCACAGAGGCGTTTCGTATTACCCAGTAACTGGGTTATGGAGGTCAGATAGGCAGTTGGTCCATGTAAAATACTGGTATTCAGTTGCATCCGATTAGACTGGAAGCCGACCCCAACATAGTTGGGAAAAGGCTAGGCGGATGATAGACCATTCAAGCCAAACAATTCCCAAGCAACGTATACATAATTTCCATTGACAATATTGTTTAAAGAAATGGCTCTCACCAAAGACAATATTGAGAACGGATAATTAAAACGGATATGCATTAGATAACATCCGAGAATTCAAACCAGTCAGACATAACTATAGAAATAGATATCTATGGACATAACAGTCAAAGCAACCTTTATTTAACATAATATTATACTTAGAAATTATAATATTTTCGTTGAATTTCGGTCAAATGCAAGCTCCAAAGGCGAGTCAAAGATGCATAGATAATAAAACTGTACAGCCATGAATTAATTTTGCCGCCAAAATTACTAATTGCTGTGGCGTCTCAGAGTTATGATTGAGGGGATCAGTCTCGTACGTCA
Source organism: Apamea monoglypha (assembly GCA_911387795.2). NCBI lineage: Eukaryota > Metazoa > Arthropoda > Insecta > Lepidoptera > Noctuidae > Apamea > Apamea monoglypha. Next base: position 4,860,386 of record OU426935.1, on the reverse strand, counting down.
ACATAAAGGAGACCAGTCACGTATACAAAGTTGAACCAAAACCCAAAGTGACGGGACAGCGAAAAAAAAATTATTACCCAGGTCGGGAAGTCCCCCTTATCATTTTTTACTATATCGCCGAATCTCTCCAACCATTTCTTCAGCTGTTTTTTATAGTTGAAAAATCTATACATTTTAGGGCTGATTTTTCCAACGCCAGATAATTTTATCCGAGGAATAATTTTGAATTTTTGACATTTCTTCCATAAAAAATCTGTCAGATGTCAATTTTATTCCACGAATAAAAATTATCTGTCGATTGAAAAAATCAGCCCTTGTAAGGGTAAAATTCATCATCTTGTGATCAGTCCAAAGCAGTTTTAATCATACTAGGTACATAGTATTTTGAAGAGGATGATTTTTACTGTCGGTAACAGGGAAACCCACGAACGATTTTTTTCTATAGAGCTTCGATAGGTAGACTAAATTAAAATTTGTGGTAACTCATCTCTAAAAAAATAAAATTACCTAACAAAAATGTCTATTGTTTCGCAATAGTGATGAGCATACGTTAAGGTATAAATATCCGCAAACTAATTTCGGACCGCTACCTTACAGACGCAGAAGGTGTGAAAGAAAAGGAAGTAAATGCTAGCGTGACGTTGACAAGAGAGAATGGAAGAAGAAAACGTGTTGCGCCGACCACAAGTAACATGGGACAAGGGCAGAAAGATGCTGATGATGACTTTACAGACGCAGAAGGTACGAAAGAAAACGTAGTAAATGCGAGCGTAACGTTGACAAGAGAGAATGGAAGAAGAAAACGTGTTGCGCCGACCACAAGTAACATGGGACAAGGGCTGAAAGATGCTGATGATGACTTTACAGACGCAGAAGGTACGAAAGAAAACGGAGTAAATGCTAGCGTGACGTTGACAAGAGAGAATGGAAGAAGAAAACGTGTTGCGCCGACCACAAGTAACATGGGACAAGGGCAGAAAGATGCTGATGATGACTTTACAGACGCAGAAGGTACGAAAGAAAACGGAGTAAATGCGAGCGTGACGTTGACAAGAGAGAATGGAAGAAGAAAACGTGTTGCGCCGACCACAAGTAACATGGGACAAGGGCTGAAAGATGCTGATGATGACTTTGCAGACGCAGAAGGTACGAAAGAAAACGTAGTAAATGCGAGCGTAACTTTGACAAGAGAGAATGGAAGAAGAAAACGTGTTGCGCCGACCACAAGTAACATGTGACAAGGGCAGAAAGATGCTGATGATGACTTTACAGACGCAGAAGGTACGAAAGAAAACGGAGTAAATGCGAGGGTGACGTTGACAAGAGAGAATGGAAGAAGAAAACGTCTCGAGTCGAACTACAAGTTGTATGGGAAAAGGGCAGGAAGATGTTGATGATGACTTTACAGATGCAGAAGGGATTGTTTACAATAACAACGAGACAAACGATCTGTTTATTGAACGAAAACAAACGTAGACATCGTCAATGTTATATAATTGCAATGTTTTGATAACTGCGTATGTTTACACTCTCTTTGGAACGCACTACGTCTCAGTATCAAGTTCATGTTACCGCGAAGTTGAAGGTTGTTCGTCATTGCTTAACGTTTGTTGTTTTTTTAAGCGTTTTTGCTAATGAACGCTTCAGTTAAGTTTGCCGTTTAAGTTAATAGGATTGTAATCAACCAATCTACATAGTTTTTTTTCCAAAAATGTTGGGGTCAGCTTCCAGTCTAACCGGATGCAGCTGAGTACCAGTATTTTACATGGAGCGACTGCCTATCTGACCTCTACAAAACCCAGTTACCGGGTACTACGATAACCTTTGGTGAGACTGGTTGTCAGACTTTCGGTCCTCTGACTACTCGTAACAACTGTCAAAGATCTACAAATGACAGCCGGGAAGACACAGAGGACTCTCGGTATGTTATGGATGGTTACCTATCCACGAACGAAGTTAATTGGATTGTAGTGTTTGGTTAATTAAACTGAAGGGAGATTTAATTAAGATGAACTTTTAAGATGTTACACTTACTTGCTTATAGATAAAGGCAAGAAAATATTGAAGAAAATGGGGACACAATGACATTTTTAGAAACTTTTTAAGTTCATAATCAGTCTACAATGTTCCCACTGCTGGGACATAGGCCTCTCTGTGAGAGGGAGTGGGCCGTAATCCACCTCGCGGACCCAGTTTGTGTTGGTAGATGTCACGTCTTTGGATTTTTGGCTATACGATATGCCGGTTTCCTCTCGATGTTTTCCTTCACAGTTTTAAGAGCAGTGGTGATGAAATAATTTACACAAAGTAAAGCGCCTGACTGAGTTCAAACCTGCAACCAACAACTCCTAAGTCGGGGTCGTTACCACTGAGCCACCACCGCTCTAAAGTTAGAAACTTTTTACGTAATGGCTGTAAAATTGGTTCACAACAAAAACAGCGACACTTAAAATATTTCAGTTATTTACCACATAGACATAAAAACTTAGGTTTTTTTTTTGTTTACGTAGGAAATTGAACAATTGCAATTGAAATTCAGCGTGAAATAAGTCCTGAAAAAGGTTTATATATTTATATATGTATGTTCCTATGTACCGGCAAACATTTTCAGTAATGAAATGAATGACTAAACAATTTTTTGCTGTAAACTTTTTGAACCGCGAAAATGTTTTATAAAATGTATGACATAATAGTAAAAACCTAGTTTATTGTCACTCACTAAAAACATTAGTCATACATGTATTGAAAAGGCGTTAATTTATAGAAATAGTTTGTCACGAATTTCAATATTAATTTACGTGTTAATTAATTTACTTAACAGCTAAGTAAAAAAAATAGTATATTGTAGAATGAATTGATAAGTAAGTTCGGGTTTAATAAGGTATGTGCAAATATTATTAATTCCAAAAAAAAAAAGAAGTTGTGAAATTAATCAACTCACATATTATTTTTGAAGATGTGTGAATCTTTATATATCTTCTTCTTATCGAATACGTGCAAGTAAGACTAAGTAAAGTCTACGTATTATTTCGTAATAATAATTTCTAAAATTCTTCTTCGACTTTTTGCGTGTATGTTGATAATAAACAAAAACCCTATGCAAAATATTCAGAAAATTAAAACCCGTTAATAAAATAAATTAATGTGATAGGCACGCGTGCAGGACATTAATCACGCTTTAACAACTTAATTTTAAAACAACATAATTGACCCAAAACATACTTGAACTTTATAACAATGACAGTTCACGGTGAACGAAAAAAAGAAAGATAATGAAACTAGTCTTTCATACAGCCTTCAAAAAAGGAAGTGCATTCGAGTTCATCGCACTCACCTTGCTGGATATCCGACAACACGATAATCACAACACTATTTAAAAAAAAACTTTCACAAATAAATCACAAAAAACAACGGTCAATTTATTTTTTTATTCCTTTTGAAAAATGAGTTCGTATTACACGTAATTCGAAAAAAGAACGCGTTTAAATTCGCGCGCGCGGCGCGTATGCCGTGTAGGGTGTATTGCAACACTGGCTCAATGGCCGGCGTGCTTGCGATTAGAACCGCGCGCGGACAAAAAGCTGAACGTATGAACTACAATAGTGTTGTCAAAGTGGTCTTGGATGCGGAGGTTACATGACATAAGTACTATAATAGTTAGTGCTGTATATATGAGTTACAGTAAGCAAGCTTTGTTCGATAGCAAATACTTCTTGCTTTGCTTAACTAACTTCGATATTGCGTTTAAAATTAAAGGTTTCGTATGTTCTCGCCAATAATTTGTAATACTTTTCGCTTTTCTATTAAATGCTTTTACCTTTCCAGGTAAATAAATTACAGAATCTTTTAAATAAATTCATGGTATATTGCGCATGTCATGCGGAAAATGTCGTGAGGAGAGTTTTGAGTTTTAATGTCGGTCGTGGCAGCATGTCTTCTTCATCCATACTTCTCTATTAGTCGTCATCTCGGTAGTCACCCCGTTTCTAACCATATCATCTTTGACACAGTCCATCCATCGTTTCTTTGGTCTTCACCTACTTTTATACACTTATAGACTTGGGACTTTTTTCTTTGACTGCCCCGCTGGTCTCGTGGTCGCAAGCGCGACTGCTGAGCCTGAGGTCCTGAGTTTGATTCCCATGTCGGACAAAGTTTTATTGAGTGTTTCCATTAGAAACTTTTTAGTCTTTAGTTCGGTTTCGCCTGGAGTTTGGAAGTTGGCGGTGTGATAGCCCCGTGCCTTGGAAAGCACGTTAAGCCGTTGGTCCTGTCTCACGCACCGAAGACTTAGTCTCCGTTGAGATTGGCCGCAATTACCGAAATACGGTCTGGAGGACTATACTCTTATAGAACGTATGCGTGTCTTGAAACGTTAATAACCCGACTACTAATTTGTCGCCCACGAAAGAACCAATTACCAATTTGCGAACCAATTCATGAACTATCAACTGATCAAGATCGGAAGCAATTGGAGTAATCAACTGCATTGGTCATCATTCTTCATTAATCCTTACATCATTTCTTTGAATTAGTAGTGTTACAAGCAACAAAGATCCCTATTTGGCCCTCATTGGTCAAAAAAACGATGAAGAAAAACATCGTGTCGAAACCGGCATGTCCTAGAACCAAAATTCGAAAAATGTGACATCTACCAACCCGCACTGGTTCCTCGTGGTGGATTACGGCTCACTCTCCCTCTCAAGGAGAGGAGACCTGTGTCCCAGCAGTGGGAACATTATAGGCTGATTATGTGGTCCTTGTAAACTTGAGTTGTGGAGGTCAGATAGGCAGTCGCTCCATGTAAAAGATTGGTATTCAGCTGCATCCGGTTAGACTGGAAGCCGACCCTAACATAGTTGGGAAAGGGCTAGGTAGATTGGTTGGTACTTGTAAACAATTATTTAAGGTCACGCCAATTTAGCCAGAAGGCAGAGAACCAAAGTTGTCGACATAGCTCACAGAATAAGCAAGCTGAAGTGGCAATGGGCCGGACGTATTAGCCGTAGAACCGATTACCGTTGGGGTAGACGTGTTCTTGAGTGGAGACGACGACTCGGTAAAAGTAAGTTGGGACGCCCTCCAGGCTAGATGGAGCGACGATCTCAAAGGATGGCTGGAAGCATCAATAGAATCTTTGAAAGTCAGACTAATCGGAGATTGGAGGTTGAAGCTCCTGAGGATTGCCAAGGGTATACAAGCCTGTTTAAAAAATTCATACTATCTTGGTGCTTGCGGATATTGCAATTAACAAAAACGCCCTGCTTAGACGCAGAACTACATGAAATTTAAAATTCAGGACAAAAAGAGAAATGAGACGAGAAAAACGTCTTCTTTCCTTGTAATATTTTTTCTTTTCCTTTTTGACTGAAAATAGGCTCTTATTGAAATGCCTGTGTACAGCGAGATCACGTGTTTCAATCAATATAGACGAAATCTGTATGATGTACAGACTCTTGCATTGTATGTGTTTTGTATCTGTAATGTGAACAAACACGTGGACTCCTTAAATGGATACAAGCAGACGATACTGTTATTAGTAATTAATTTATCTAGACGATGTCGCACTTACTGGATACGCCGTTTTGATCAAAATATTTTGTACTAGCTTCTGCCCGCGACGTTGTCCGCGCGAATTTCGGCCCCCGACCCATCGCGTCGGATCCCATCGCTCCCCCGTACTACTACTTCGTTTTCGCTTAGTGTTATTTCTGTTTTTTTTTTCATTTTGCTCGGTTACTGAAGGTCGTAGCGTGATGTTAGATAGCCTATAACCTTCCTCAAGAATAGGGCTATCAAATGCAATAAGATTCTTTGAAATCTGACTGGTGGTTCCGGAGATTACCCCCTACATACATACACACAAACAAACAAATTTTACCTCTTTATAATGTTAGTATCCTCGAAGCTCATAATAGTAACCTTATTGGTGATGTTCTTCAGAAAGGTCAGGTGCGTAGTACTTGCAACCAACGTGCGTGTATGACCAGCACCCTAATTGCGTAACACAACTTGAAGGATATTGCTAATCCATTGCTTCATATGTTCGAACAATTAGTATGCTCAACTACGTAAATAACGCAATGAATGTTGTTGAACTGTCAAAATGAAAGCCATTGCTACTGTTATTACCCCGCTGATGTATGAATGTAAACGAAGCAAAAGGAGTATGTCTAAACGGAACGTAGCAAGTGCTGTTCTGTAGTTTCTGCCTTTCCCCACGGGAAGACGGCTTGTATTTATTATCTATTGGGTGATTGTGAAGAAATTGTGACGATGATACATGAGAAATCTTCTAAAAGTATAACTTCTCTAGTCTTATAAAATTGAACGAAAGAATCCACTGATCTCAGGAAAAATTGATAACGTGGATTAATGAATTGAATTATCTTGTTTTAGGTAAATTAAATTTATCTAACTAGGTAAACGCGCAAATATCTGGCTCAGTGACATTAATAAAATTATAATATATACCTATCTACTGTTGAGCTATGTACATTACAATCAAACTATATACGCATTTCATTATTCGTACACATATGATAGTCGTTACGGATAGTCCGAAACCCGTACGACAACCAGCCTTACCAAGGGGTATCGTGTTACCTGGTAATTGGGTTGTGGAGTGTAGACAGGCAGTCACTCCATGTAAAATACTGGTATTCAGCTACATCAGACTGGAAGCCAACCCCAACATAGATGAGAAAAGGCTAGGCAGATGATGACACAAAACACTCATAGTAATTTTCTCAAACGTGTTCTTAATAAATCTACTATATTCGCAGAGGCGTATATTTTATCTATCTAACGGATTCCTGTGTGAAGCCCTTGATCCAAATTGAAGTGAGTGCTTTTTAAGGTGTAGGACGGTACAATAGCTTGTCAATACTGGTAGAGATCGTCTAATCTAAAATGACGCGCCCCACTACATAATTCGTTCATTTATATGTGTGAGTGCAAATATCAATAACGACACTGCATCTGTGTGGGATCGTCGATTGTCAATTACAATTGCAATTGCCAATTACAATTGCATGTTTATGTGTACTGCGTCCATATTTGAAGTTTCCTTGTGTGCGTAAATGCGGAGGTGGGGCGCGTCATTTTAGATTAGACGATCTCTAACCTCTTCACAAATTTATATTTACTTGTTATATTAGCAACAACTAACCTGAACACAACTACTCCTTTTTTAGTAATATTTCTGTATAGCATAATATCGTTCCCACTGCTGGGACACAAGCAGCCTCTCTGTGAGAAGTGGAGGGCCGTCACGCGGGCCCAGTACGGGTTGGTAGATGTAACATGTCTTCGAATTTTTAGTTTTAGGATATGCCGGTTTCCTCACAATGTTTTCTTTCACCGTTTTGAGAGCAAAAGTAAATAACCGCCTGCCTGGGTTCAAACCCACGACCTCGACTCGTAAGTCGGGACCGTTACCAGTCAGCCACAATTGCTCTCTAATTTCTGGATTCTGTTGTGGAAACACATGGTCGGGAATGAAGGGAACAGTAAAGTGCAATCAAGTAGACTGGATACGGAAGGCGAAAGACATAGCGTTGTGGCGAATCTAAGATGTACCAATGTCCAGCAGTCTACTGCTATAAGAAAGATGGTAAAGCTGAAGACAAGATAGATGCTGCTACATAGAAGGACGAGATTTAGAAGACCGCGGGTAAAACCTGGTTGGAATTGCACTGATCAGGGAAGCATGACACAAAAGGGAGGAGTCCTATACTCAGCAGTGGCTGGTACAAGACTCTGGATGATGATGATAATGTTGAATAAGCTGAGTCGAAGGAACCACATGACTCGTTTCCTTAGCGTTCCGTACATTCTAAGCTATGACCGCAACTTTTGAGGCTCCATTGTAATGTAACCGCCACTTTGACTTTGGTCAAAGGTATTCGTATGTTTGTTAGTGGGAAATACCTCTAACTAAATCCTGATGAGTGATTAGTGAGTCATTAATATATGCAGTCGGTATGAAACTATTTCGGACATAGTTACTTACTTTTTTATCGTGTTAAGTGTTAATCTTTTTTTTTTTATCGAGTGGTCAATGTAAGTAAGGGCTTTAATGTCTGGGGCTTGTGGGAGTGCGGACCTTAGGACTTGGCAATAAGTTCTACACAATAATTCAACGGGGCTTGACAGACAACAATATCTTCTTGATTAAAATCTTAAATTCATTCATTCATTCACTGACAGACAACGCACAGCCTAAGGCTGCATTTGGTAGGACGTGCGCGTTGCACTATTGCCATCGGTACGTTCTATTTTTCTCCTACAAAAATCGTTCACCGATCGTCAGACGTGGGCGGGCAGCCTGAACCGCTGGGCTAGACCCAGCGGTTCAAGCATGAAATTTTGCACGAGTTCCTGTTATGACGATGGCTCAAGGAGGGTGAGCACTAAGGATATATTTTTGAAAATTCATCCCCTAGAGGGATTTAATAGGGGCTGAAAGTTTGTATAGTAGTTCGTCATTTTTGCCGATAGTAAATCCCATTAGGGACACTGCTTGTATCTCTTCAGTGTCAGGTTGGGTATCCATTAAATGATCAGAACGGGAAGATCATTGAACCGTTAACTTTAAGCTGTTGACCAGCTTAAAGTTAACTTACAAATTACCGTTAAACTGGAGATTAAATTGCCAATACAAACTTATCAGACAATACGCATGCATCTGGTGCCGTGCAGGGCGGACAGAATTCCAAGGTGTCCTCAAATTACGACGGTACATGGCATCGTGTGCAACAATAAAGTAAACAATTTATTAAACATAAAACACCGCTGTTATTTACATTGATAACTGACAATGCGTGTCCGGATGTATTCAGTGATTTTTAAATATTTAAAGGATTAATCTTCCTGACCGACCGACAGACAATGCACAAATTAAACGGCAGAAGATGAAAACATGAATATTTTAATATTACACATGGAACAGACGAGCAGACATGAACTAAAAGAGGATTTTCAGAGGCAATAAGTTTGTAAACGATGATGCGTACACACACAACTAGTAGTAATGTCAAGTTGTCAATTGATTAAACTCAATTTTGACAGAATTATTGTTTGATAGGTAATAGTTCGATGCTCTGACCTCTAATAAACAAGTACGCTGGACTGAATATACTATACGAAATGTCAGTTGTTTTTTGTGCCAATTCAAAGCGAAATGTAATGCTGGAGCGTCTCAGGAACTAAAAATGACACATTGTTGTAAATGGTCGTCGTGTTGTTTTGGTACGTCTCTGATGATTTAGGTCTAAATCGTGGAATAAGACTTTTTGTGTATTTTGTGTTTACTAAGTGATATTTAGAACATTTTTATTAAAAGGTATGCGCATTTTGTAAAAACTCGCTATTAAAAATATTAGTTCCACGGACACTCACGTTGCTATCAGCACCAAAATGGCGAAAATCAAATGTCTTCGTTTTGTATGATGTCCAGCGTACTTGTATATTATAGGTCAGTGGTTCGATGCCACCTCATTGTATTTAAATTGATATTGGTCAATTCGCAACTTCTATACCTATACCTGAAACTGAACATCTGCATCATATCTAACCCGCGTTTATCAGCTGTCAGTGTCATAATTGTTGTGAACTATTGACACTGACAGCTCTTCCGTGCTGATCACGTTAGAGTTTAATTGATGAAATTCGTCCTTAGTCACATCATTTATACGGTTTAAGACATTTATTTCTCAAAAAGAATACAATTCACTTAATATGAGAAATACAAGGTAATCTTAAAACTAAATATAAGAATTACTTATGGTGAATGTAGGTATTAAAGGTATTCGTAAATAAATTAGTTATTAGACACAAATTGTTTACAGTATTGCAGGTAAAAGGAAAAAAAAGTTGGTTTACTATTACATATCGATTCTCGAAAGCAAATCAATAGCAATTACACATTCAACTATTTATATGTGCTGTAATATTTCGGAAATACAGGGTAGGTATCCTAGTTTTCTTAATACTTAGCAAATTAGTAAATAATAATAATCGATGAGGATGTAAATTAAATTAGTGTGGTGGGTTAAATTTAAAACCTAGAGAAAGCTTTCAAGATGTGGTGCTTTATGGTTCTTTTGTATAAAGTAAAGGATTGTATATCTTTAGTGTCATTGGGTAATGCATTATATAACTCTGCTCCTTCGTATAGTATATTTTTTCTTCCGTAGTTAGTTCGTGGTGGTCTTAAGCAAATGTTGTTTTATTTATTACAGAATCTACCATTTTCCCTTTCCTCTATAAAATCAATGCAATAATCGACACTGTACATTATTATCGAACTCACGCGCTGTTTAAAGATCACGATCAAATATAATTGAAGGGAGCATATTAACTACATTGCCTTCGTTTTTTTCATTTCGCTTTAATTTACTTCTGAGTAACCGTTACTTGCGCGCACGCAGTGTTACTGAATCGACTGTTAAGTACTAATTCATAGGTTTTTATCTACCTATAGAAATTACATTTTAAATTAGATATTACGTTGAATATTTGACAGCACGTTTGGCGCAGTTGTTAAGCGATTGACTACTGCGCTGAGTGTCGCGGGTTCGATTCCCGCACGGAACAAATATTTGTATGACCTACAAGTAGTTGCTCCGGGTGTGGCTGTTTGTGTATGTGAATTTAAATGTTTGTAAACGCACCCACGATACAGGAGAAATTCCTAGTGTGGGGCAACGTTTAAAAAAAAAAATATTCATACGTATCCATTTGTTTAGTTTTAGTTATTTAGACTTTCGACTTTAGTATCATTGCACACGCAGTCAAAGTGACCTCTGTGCTGCCACCGACAATGCCGTGGAAGTGGCAAAGTTTTGGGAAAATAACATTTAAAATACAGTCGTGCCAGCGACACGAAGAATAAGATGATTATCATTGCGTATTTATATTTTTTTTTTTTAAATAAGAAAGAGAGAGAGTTAGAGTTTTTTTTGTTCTTAGTAACTGATTACAATCTAGCCTAACAGACTAATAAGTAATTTAACTCTAACTTAATATTTTACGAGATAGATTATGTTATAACTAAGAATAGTGTCAATTTGCACTTTTACACAGTTTCGTAGCACTTTCTTAGGGTCTGATAATTGATAAAACACTTTGTTCATGTGTTACATGTATAGCACCATTAGCATCGCACTATTATTCATTCACTATATAAATACTACACTAATTCAAATGGTTTAGCGTATAGCGTATTTATATGATTGAAGAAATGTACAGACGCCAGCAGGTCAAGCTACCCGAAACAGTCAAATTTTCCCAATCAACCTTGAACCTTAATGCTTTAGCGATAAAGTTGAAAATCTTTTAAAGAAATTTGATAGATTGTAGTAACTTGATGTGCTGGCGTCCGTACTATCCAACAGCCCTAGTATTGTGAAGTCGGAACAGCACCCTAACTGCATAACACACTATCAATCACAATCGGAATGATTTTGGAAATTGCTAATCCAATGCAAAAAAATAAAAAATAATTGTCTACTACGTCAACAACGTAAATATCGCAATGAGTGTTGTTGAACTGGCAAAATAATAAAATAAAGTAGGAAAAACTTGAAAATATCAAAAATCCCGACTTTTTTTTACTAGCCGTTAATGTCCCACTGCTGGGCAAAGGCCTCCCTACTCTCCTTCCACCTTTCTCTGTCCAGAGCTGCCAAGGACCAATCTTTATTAAAGGAATCCAGCTCATCCCATCCATCGGCTACTACTAAAACGAAAAAAATGCTCACTTTTTCAGCAGTCTGAAGACGCAGTTCGTGGCAGTTGTTTAAGTTCAATCTCAGATTTGATGCCACCAACTGCATCAGACTGCTTGGAAACTGAACTTGTCTTGAGCCATAGTTATATGTAATACTAGCTGCGCCCCGCGGTTTCACCCGCATAAGTTTCGTCCTGGTTATAAACTATCTGTGTGCCAAATTTCATCCTAATCCGTTCAGTCGTTTTTGCGTGAAAGAGTAACAAACATCCATTCACCCATCCATCCATCCATACAAACTTTCACGTTTGTAATATTAGTAGGAAGTAGGATAACACAGTTATTTTTAGTCGTTTATCACAAATAAATTAATGAGTGGAGATTGAAGCTAATTATGTTAAATATATGCAAACAAAACACGTATGTCTTCGTTGAATACATACGTTCCATATTATGTAGATTGTAGAGCATAATAGAGTGCTTAAGCTGTTATAATTGTCATTTATAAGACAATAGGACGTGGTTAAGCAGAAAGGACTCAACCCACATTCGAAAGGACTCAACCCACATTCCTCCCAATAACTCGAAAATTGCGTTAGTCTATGTAATACAACTTGACTCATAAAAATATTGGTATATTTGCCAATAAGTGACAACATTTCAAAATATTCCACATAAAACATCATTGCAGCAATACACACCTGAACTTAAAACCTCCATAACTCAAAAATTACTTTTTGTGGGTTGAGTGCTTTCTGCTAAACTACGTCCAATTGCAGAAACACAGAGGCGCAAAATTAAAATTGAACTGGACAGGATACACCTGCCGCATCATCATTTCAGCCGAAAGACGTCCACTGCTGGACGTCTTTCGGCTGCCTGCCCCAAGCATTTCGACCGGTTCTTCACAAGGTTATCGGGTCACCCTTGTGGGAGGCCTTCCAACGCTACGTCTTCCTGTAGGCGGTCGCCACTCCAGAACCTTTCGGCCCCAACGGCACCTGCCGCATGTCGCATCAGAATTGGGCGAAAGGAGCCACAGATTGGGTTCCGAACCACAGAAACTACGCGGTAAAGCCCGTGAAGGGGATGGCGTGACGAGTTGGACTCCTACCTAAATTTTGAGGTTTGAGCTCTAATTGCAAAAGAGAGACGGAAATGGAAAGGAAGGGAGGCCTTTGCCCTACAGTGTGACACAACAGTTTTAGTTACAACAGGAATTTATTGAGGCACCCATAGGTAAGCCCGATTAAGCGACAACCTCCTGGGTTCACATGCGAGATACCATTTATAAAAAAAAAATAAGAAATAGGATAACACAATGAGCTGTCATATCGCTAAATGCGATCTTTTAAAGACAACTTTTGGATGGATTTAAAGGGCGAAGGAGAAACAATACTGCAGGCAGTCTGACTTATAAGGCTCAATAGGCTGGTGGTGGCAACTGGCCAGTCAAGTCCTGATGTCAAAAAATTTCCTCAAGGTCGAAACCGCATCGTTATCTAAACAAACAATATCGGTAATCACAATGAGATCATTACTCATAAGTCTCCGATATTTTCCTTGTCCTATGTAATGTAAATACCTTTGTAACTAATTTACTGAGGCGAGACTATAATTCGTGGAAATATGATGATCATAAGGAAATTCATCTAAAGAAAAATAAGATTACCTACCTCAGTACTCACCGCAAGAAAACCCCGCCAGAATAGCGTGGTAACAAAAAAGATGCCTAGATCATCAAATATGAATCTGCCTTGCCTTTACCTCATACTATCCTACTAATAATATTATAAACGTGAAAGTTCGTATGGATGGATGGATGGATGTTTGTTACTATTTCACGCAAAAACTAGTGAACGGATTTAGATGAAATTCGGCACACAGATGGTTTATAACCAGGATTAACACAAAGGATACTTTTTATCCCGATATTCCCACGGGATCGAAACTTATGCGGGTGAAACCGCGGGGCGTAGCTAGCACATATATATGGCCTTTGTTGGGGTCGGCTTCCAGTCTAGCCGGATGCAGCTGAATACCAGTATTTTACATGGAGCGACTGCCTATATTTTACATGGAGCTACTGCCTATATTTTACAGGAGCGACTGCCTATATTTTACATGGAGCGACTGCCTATATTTTACATGGAGCTACTGCCTATATTTTACAGGAGCGACTGCCTATATTTTACATGGAGCTACTGCCTAAATTTCACATGGAGCTACTGCCTATATTTTACAGGAGCGACTGCCTATATTTTACATGGAGCGACTCCCTATCTGACCTTCACAACCTAGTTACTGGGTAACACGATACATACGTCTCATTGTCAATCTTATTCAAATTACCGTTATCGATTTTATGCATAGAATATACCTATAGAGCCCTGTGACAGACGGACGGACAGCGAAGCCTTAGTAATAGGTTGGCACTCTTTGTAATAAAAATAAAGTTCAAAATTTAACGAGGTCCGACAAGAAAGGTGTATAATTAGGCGTATTTTTTTTTTTTATTATGTATTAAAAAAATATGTAGTATCGTGTGCGTGATACGCACTCGCCCGCTTTTGTACCTTGCCTTGTCAAAATCTGTCACTTATGAACTCAAAATTGGCTAAGGACTATGCAATAAATCTAATTTGAAGGATAATTACTAACCTTCATATAAAATAAACGACTGCCATACGTCATCATATTTACACATTAACATAGAAATGATCCACATAACAGGTAATTATCATGAACGAATAATTACCTAATTTTTTAATTATTCCAATGACATTGACCGATGCAAATATTTAGTGTTGATTGGTTCCTGAGCTTGCGCACAGAATCTCAAGAACTGCGCAATTTGCCATTTGACATCTAAGACCTATCTAAAGAGATTTAAAAGCACTTTTATGAACGATCTTCCACGTTTAGTATAGTATTTCTATCTCACGAACCGACGCGCGCTTTACTTGTGGTTACTAAGTGTACAAACATGCTGGTACAGTGGAAACATTATTAAAAAAAATATATATACATATAAAGGGACACATTGACAATAAATGTCTTAACAATTAATGCCTGAATTACGGGCTGATTATTATTTTAAAACTATTATCAGAAGAAAACATTCTTAAAGGACTAGCGGAAGGAAAGAAAATAGTGACCACAAACAATATTGGAACTAACAAAAAAAAATAACAAACCTGTAGACAGTTCCATGAATAAAATAAGCGTAAAACCACTTGCAAATCTCGAAGGAGACGTCGAGTTAAAAAATAAACAACGATCGATTCGTGGAACATGAGTCCAAAGAATTTAAGTATGCTTTACTTGGGATTCTGATCTTAGCATAATATTGACTTAGCCAAACGGTCATACACACCTAAAATATTTGTTTTTTTTTTCATGGGAAATGGAATATTCATTGCTTCCGAATCTTATAATCAGTACTTAAGTACTGCCGGTATATTCTGTAAAAATCTTTCACCATAAAAAATTAGGTTAAGTGAGCTGTCATTCTCCCATGCATTCTAAACTGCGTTTGCGATTTATTTGCCAAACATGTAAACAAATATGAGTTATTGGAAAAATAAATTTAATTGCTACGCAATAAAGTTCAGTTTACCATACAACTTCAAACATTTTTAAGACTTTTTAAATAATGCTTGTCACTCTGAAATCATTTTAATTACTGCTGCAATAAAGTTCATATTTGTTTAACTTGAAATAACGTAAATTGGAAACGTAAATTTGAATAGACCTTACCTGATGCTAGGGATTGACACTATTGACAGCCATTCACCTAGGAAAGAGAAGTTCAACCTAGGAGTACATGACTGGCCCATTTCTTAGATTAAATTAGAGGTATTTTTAACAGATTGAGACTGAGATCAGACTGTGAACGTTCTTAAAATTACGAGAATTGCCGATCTGGAGTGAGACCACGTATCGGCAAGCGTAGTGTGGGACGACCCCCAGCTAGATGGACGGACGACCTTAAGAAGGTTGCTGGGACGGACTGGATGAGGAAGGCGGAGGACAGGGTGTTGTGGCGCAGCCTGTGAGAGGTCTATGCCCAGCAGTGGACTGCGATAGGCTGAGCTGATTGAACACAGTCTACATAACAAGCCAAATCAGTCCACCAACCATTTAATATCCTCACACTCACTGCTACCACCAACTACCATCAAATTATCACGAACAGCAGTGACAATAACTGCTAGAGATAGCATCTCAGATGGTCAGATAGTGTTGTAATCACTGAGGGGACAGTTGTAACAGTTGTAATTGACACGAGAGCAGTATATTGTGGTTTTAATTGTTGGTTCGTATGTGTGGACATGTGACTGAGGAGGATACAGGATGTGTATCTAT
Source organism: Apamea monoglypha (assembly GCA_911387795.2). Lineage (NCBI taxonomy): Eukaryota > Metazoa > Arthropoda > Insecta > Lepidoptera > Noctuidae > Apamea > Apamea monoglypha. Next base: position 4,844,284 of record OU426935.1, on the reverse strand, counting down.
ATCTATACTAACAATAAAACTGAAGAGTTTGTTTGTTTGAACGCGCTAACCTCTGGAACTACCAGTCGGATTTGAAGAATTGCAATTGGTAGCTCAATTTTTGAGGATCGCTATTTAACATCACACTAGCACCCTTAGGAGTCGAGCAAAAAGAAAATAAGTCAGAACGAAACGGAAAACGAAGTAATAGCGCCGGCAGGCATGCGATGCGACGGGATGGTTCGGAGGTACAATAAATGGCATAGCTTTCTTTCTGACTTTTTTTCGTTTTACACGGCGCCTAAAGGTCACAGCGTGATGTTAAATAGCCTATGACCTTCCTCAAGAATTGGGCTATCAAATACAAAAATAATTTTTCAAATCCGACTGGAAGTTCCGGAGATTACCCCCTACATACAAACAAACAAATTTTACCTCTTTATAATATTAGTATAGATTTTACACAATTTTTCGTTTCTTATGCGAAATCGTATGGTACAGCCTGTATAATATAAATGGTGATTCTATATTGTAACTGACTGTGAAGAAACACGTGCTAGTCACACTGAGTAAATTAAGATGATACGGGGACGTTCGCTATTATCTGATAACGTTGGACATTAAGGGTCTTACTATAAAACTTAAACACTTGTTCAACGTGTGTCTAATGTCAGTGTGACGTCATAGCCCATATAATTATGACGTGTTTCAAAAGTGTTTAGGCTGAACAACTGATAAACACTGTTTTGTTGTAGGAAGGTAAATGTACTGGCGGGTGCTGTTTTTTTTGCAGGCTTCTCGCAGTTCAACTAAGGAGGTTGTCGTTTGCTTGACTGGACTTGCCTGTGGATGCCCCAATAAATTAAGGCCTCCAGCCAGGGCTTAAAAACTAAGTAATTACACGCTAAGGGCACCCCCTGTGGGGTACGAACCACAGCTTAGGGCGTCGCTGGGAGAGGGCAGCAAGGGACAGGCTGGATCGGAATTAGACGGGTGCAGTCGTTTGCTTTAAGGCTTTATATTATTATTACAAGCTTTTCTTTGTCCAGCAAACCAAATTAGGCACTGATCATGGTCATGGGCAGTTCTAAAGGTTGGTTTACAGTTGGCCGATTTGGAAATCTGTAAATAGATTACGAACCCAACTCGGCCGGAGCAAAGACAAACTCCACAGACCTACGTTACACGCTAGATCTACGTTAAAAATAAGTATATAAAGAATTTATCTCAGTCTTCATAATATTATAATTTTTCACAACGTAGTAAAAAAAAGACCCTAGGCGACATCTCTTGCCTAACAATTAAACTAATTCTATCGTCGATGCGCACACGCTTCAATACTACAGCGCCATCTAGTGTCGCACACATTACTTTCAAAAAATCTTCACAGATGGCGCTATACAAACACACCTACTTCATACCGTCATCAATAGATGGCGTTGTACTCCTAATGCGAATAAGCTCTTCTAAAACAGCTTTTAACGCTATCAATCGCCGTCCAAAATATAAATAAATATAAATGACTTACCTCCGCCCAAAAGCAGACGATGAGAGATGATCCCGACATAAGCAGCGGGTAGTAGGCAGACAGCAGACTCGTTGCCCATCCCTCTTGAAACGCCGACTGGAAGAATATAAACAAAGTGATAAAAACAAAACAAATTCTCGTGATAACTCGATCGAATTCATCGGTTTATTCATTTATCGATAGTTTCCGAGTTATTAATCTTATTGTTTTGAAAACAACATTATTTTACACACGAATAAAAAACAACACGACTACGAAACTATGTACAGACGCCAGCACATCAAGCTACTACAATCTGTCAAATTTCTTTAATAGATTTTCAACTTTATCTATGAAGCTTTAAGGTTCAAGGTTGATTGGAAAGTTTTGACAGTTTCTGATAGCTTGACCTGCTGGCGTCTGTACAACATTTACACATTCACAACAAAGGTTAGAAGCCTACCTATCCATACGCATAAATCACCTTGAGATGGCCGTTTTGCGTGGATGTGACGCATGTTTTCCCCAAACTTGTTATTTTTTTTTTTGTTTGTTTTTTTTATTTACTGCAAATAAACGTATTTTATTTCTTTCTTTTCTTTTTACATTTACACGTTCTTTCAGCGCAGTTTGTTCAGCATAGGATTTGACAATCAGGTCCTGCCTTTCGACTTCCTTACTGTTGCAGCAGCTGCAACTGCAACAGTAAGGAAGTTGAAAGGCAGGACCACGGAGTAAATACAAAGCAGGACCTTAGGACCAAGTAAGTTTAAATCTTGGGTTTCCTAAGACAGTAGTGCCATCATAAACATCATCATCATCAATATGCGCCTAGCCTATTCCCAACTATGTTGGTGTCGGCTTCCGGTCTAACCGGATGCAGCCGAGTACCAGTATTTTACATGGAGCGACTGCCTATCTGACCTCCACAACCCAGTTACTGGGTAATACGATACCCCTTGGTAAAACTGGTTGTCAGAATTTCGGGCTACTGACGACCCATACCCATACTGGTATTCAGCTACATCCTGTTAGACTGGAAGCCGACCCCAATATAGTTGGAAAAGGCTAGGTAGATGATGGAGATGGCATAGCTGTCTCAAGAAACCTAAACTATAAGCAATCCCAGTCTTTTAGTTGCAGCCCAAGCCACAAGGAACCACCTCCACCCGATCAAAGATGTGTCACCATCACTCACACTCACCGGCGAAACGAAGTAGGCTCCCCTTATCAGTGAAGCCAGGAATGCGACCAAGTACAGCATCTTCTGTGTGGTGACCTTGCAGGCGCGGAGGAAGGTCGGTGCCTTCAGACGGCGGTACTCCATCACCACGCATATTGTGAGCTGGACCGCGCAGACGAAGGCTACTAGAAGAAACACACCACCTATGCCTGTAAAGAGAGAGGGCATTTGTTTATTTTGGATCTCCAACAAAAGATATCAACCATACATGACATATCTATAAATTAAAGACAACTTGAAGTTTATAGCCCAATTTTTAAGGAAGGTTATAGGCTATTAAACATCACGCTACGACCCTTAGGAGCCGAGCAAAAGGAAAAAAAAAGTCAGAAAGAACGTTAAGCGAAAACGAAGTAGTAGCACGGAGCGAGCGATGGGATGCGACGCGATGGGTTGGAGGCCAAAATTTCACGCGGACGAAGTCGCGGGCAGAAGCTAGTAAATTATATAAAACACTTTTATGCCCTTGTATTAAATGTACCCATATTTTATCGATTGCATACTACGGTCAAAAATCCATTGTGTCCGGTAAATTAGTAAAAAATATACATAGATCCACCAACCCACACTGGGCCCGCGTGGTGGATTATGGCCCATTCCCTCTCACAGAGAGGAGGCCTGTGTCCCAGCAGTGGGAACATTATAGGCTGATTACGTATACATAGTAGATACAATTGCTAAAACTGTATTTTTACAGCATTAGGTCACCGGGCAATCGAAGTAATTACTTCGTTCACTCGTTTCAGCCTATATACGAAAACCATAATTTCGGCCGACGTTACATACGGACATATGATTAGTTCGGGCCCTAACTAAGAACTACTAACGAACGACGACCACGGCGATGCACGCACGAAACACCACTAGCATTGTTTTGTCTGCGTAGTACGCTGGCAGCAAAAGTAACAGTAAGTAAACAAGACTTACTGATCCTTACAGACATGATAAAGCATGTTAGGTCCAGCCCGTGTACCGGATCTCGCATTTAAACACGGACGGAATTCATGCAGTCCCCACGGCCACTATCAACATCAGCGTAGTACGCTGGCAGCAAGTCAGAGAATGATACTTACAGGCAAGATTAGGCATATCAGGGGGTCTACTCTGAAGTGGTATCGGCCGAATGTTCGGCCGTTTCCTGCTACGAAGTTTCCTCCTACACTCTTTCGAATATTGACTATAGTCCCGACCCAACTGAGCCGATCCGAACTTTTTTCGCATTTTTCAATAATATTCGGTTCGGCCATGTATCGGTCCGATCCGATCATTCGCACTTTGCACTTCGTAGTAGACCCCTTGGTCTACTACGAAGCACGCGGGAGACGAGTATGCTGGCATACTCGTCTCCCGCGTACCGGATCTCGCACAGGCACGTGCCGTTCATACAGTCCCGACGGCCGCTAATCAACATTACTGCATCAGCGTACCTAGTACGCTGCCAGCAAAAGTCAATGAATTATACTTACAGGCATGATAAGGCATGTTAGGTCCAGCACACTCGTCTCCCGCGTACCGGATCTCGCACAAGCACGTGCCATTCATGCAGTCCCCACGGCCGCTGCAGTCAAGTGCGCAGCCGGCGCCGCGAACAGCCGCCGACATCACTGCGTCTGCGTAGTACGCTAGCAGCGAACGCATCTTATGGTGAGCGACGGTCACCGTCGCTTAGAGGTACTGGAATAAAAGAGAAAGAATTAGTTAGTTACTTTCATCTCATGAACTGGAACATGGTCTCACTATCTCAGAATTGTACCTATAGTTGGTATAGAGCTGGCATTCAAAGATTCCTTACTCATAATATTCCGTACCCTCTGTGGGTACGAAATATTAGGAGTTACTAGCAGCGCCCCGCGGTTTCACCCGCATAAGTGTCGATCCCGTGGGGATATCGGGATAAAAAGTATCCTATGTGTTATTCTAATGTATAAGCTAGTATATATTACTTCATCAAAATGCGTTCAGTAGTTTTTGCGTGAAAGAGTAACAAACATCCATCCATTCATACAAATTTTCACGTTTATAATATTACAAGCTGCGCCCCGCGGTTTCACCTGCATAAGTTTCGATGCCGTGGGAATATCGGGATAAAAAGAATCCTATGTGTTAATCCCGGGTGTCAGCTACGTCCATACCAAATTTCATCAAAATTGGTCCAGCCGTTTAAGCGTGAAGAAGTAAAAAACATACAAACACACACGCACAATCACTCACAAACTTTCACCTTTATAATAGTGTGATAAGTAGGATTTAGCACTCATGATTCGGTATTTGGTATCATTATTTCAGAATGGTAGTTGCTATGCAGCTCACACACAAATATTACATAGTCACAATATTTATAATCATCACTTTGAAAAGGACACCGCTTTCAATAGACATAATAATAATTACAACAGAACTTTTGTTCGAGGTATTGCCATAACATGTTTGGTGAAATGATTGATATGATGAGCTTGGGTGTAAATAAGCAGGCAGGGCTTAGCAAACATCGTCACAATCTTAGTCAAAATAGATACACTTCTAGACATAACACCACATCACGCCTGTAACCCTTGAAGGGTTAAGCAGAGCTATACCTATAGTACACCTATATTTCGCCAGCTGTTATGTTTAAGACCCATGCTGTAGGGGCGAGCCTATTGCCATCAACCGGGCATAAATCTAGGCTCCAGGGTGGTACTGAGATGTTCCTGATGGAAAAACCCATTAGCACTTTCATCAGACTGGCTATCGTATCAAGAATGACACATTTTGATAACCTGCAGCCTAATTGCGTAACACATTTTCGGCAAATGATTGAGATTAATTGGTTTCGTTTCGATCGCTTTTTGTTTCATTTTACGATTTTCGTATTGCGTAACTCCACTATCATGTAATAGCAACAGCTGTTGGTTTGAAACGCTAAAGAGTGAACGATATGTGCTTAAGAAAATCGTAAAATGAAACAAAAAGCGATCGAAACGAAACCAAATAATCTCAATCATTTGCCGAAAATGGTTACGCAATTAGGCTGCTGATCTGCCTTGCCCCCGACAGCACACAGCTGTCGGAAGAATTGCGGTCGTCTATTCGATTGAAACTGACAACATTTTCGGCTTTTGGACTTGTGCACAGCGTTTAGAGTCCTAGGATAACATTGATTGATGTTGGATACGGTACGGAAGAGTATCGAATGGTTGTGAATATATGCTGGGACCTCATGCTCAGCACTTGCAACCACTAGGCCCACGAGGCAGATCAAATGCATATACTTCTGGTAGTTTCGACCCCAATTATTCGCTACTTGAATCCGACGGCTTCCAACAACCTTCACCTAGTGGGCCTACTCAAACTGCGCCTTCTAGTTCAGTAGGAACGTCAGTGGTATCAAAACCAGGACCCTAATTGCGTAACATACTATCAAACTCAATCTGAATCATTTTGAAGGATATTGCTAATCCATTGCTTCATATGTTCGAAAAATGTGTCTCCTCAACAACGTAAATTACGCAATGAATGTTGTTGAACTGTCAAAATGAAACCCATTGCTGTGTTAACCAATTACCCCGCAGTATAAGCCGGCGTCGTACTCGTAACCTAGTGAAATTCCGTACTACGCTAGGTCAGGTCAAGGTCAAATGGGTACCACCAACATGCAGTCGAGTATCCAGTACGTGACCGTCATTCAAGAACTCTCCATCCCTGTCAGAATTCGTTTTACGAGCAATGTTCCCCGCTCGCCCTTTATTACACACACACACGTGAAAAAAGGGTGAGTTTCCCGGGAAAACTGATAACATAGCAAACACGAAAAGGGCTCCAAAAGTACATCTGTGACCGTGAAGTTATCGATTTCTTGTTTTGCGCCATTCCCTTTCGCAGTATCAGATAGTAACCGTTCCGTGTTATTCGCAATCACTGTGAATTATTATCTAAATATTATGATGTTGAACACATTGTAGGTCGAATGGTAGAGATTTGTGGTAATAAACAAAACAACAGTTGTTATGTTTTCATATGTAGTATAATCAGTCTATAATATTCCGTTCTCACTGTTAGAACAAGGCCTCCTCTCTGTGAGAGGGAGTGTGTCGTAATCCACCACGCTGACCCAATGCAGGTCGGTAGATGTCACATGTTTTTGAATTTTTGGTTCTAGGACATGCCGGTTTCTTCACGATGCTATCCTTCATCATTTTGAGAGCAGTGGTGATGAAATAATTTACACAAAGTAAAACGCCAAATTAACCAGTAAAAAAAAACTATATCTTCTTCGAAAAAATAAATTCAAATGGACCATTCGCGCTTTTGATCACATGGTTATATAGATGGGCAATCCATCGGGTTTAAGCCCGGTGGACTGCCCATTTATAAATGTATACTGTGTAGGTATATCATCATAAAAATGAATTTTATGACCTGTCAGGTATCCTAACATTATTAACTACCGACCAATCGTCATAAAGACTAATACCTTTCTACCGTAGGTACTCCGTACTGCGCACACTCTGACATAAGATCGAGATCGTGACGTACCACATCTGCGCCTGCGATTACGTAACGCCCACGTGTTGGGATCGAGGTCGTTGCACTGCTGCGCCTCTAAAATTATACGCGGCCTTACGAAATGAAAAGTGCGTAGTGTTGTGCGTTGCGACAGTTTTGGGAAATGATTTGATAAAAAAAAAAATGAAAACTATGACAGGTGAGAAAAGATAGATACCTACTTAAAACACAGAAAAGCAAAATTAAATGATAACAATTTTATTGATAAATGAGTGTCCGGGGAGTTTCTTGCCCGTTCTTCTCCATAGGTACACACGGCTACACATCAAGCTATGCATTTCCAGTTTTAGCTGACCTCGCATTGTATAGGTTTTTCGTACAATCAGAAGGCAGCTTATACTGGTTTTGTATAGCTTGATGTGTAGCCGTGCGTACCTACTACGCTTTGGAATGGGCAACTAGCTTCATCTTATTGACTGACCGATCCCTTGACAATTCAAAAGTAAGTAGCCTGTAATTGGTTTATCTACATGTAAATATTATAAATAAAAAAATGAATCACCGAAATGTATGTACGCGCATAACTTGCGATCGACGGCACCAAATTGTATAACTATTTTTTTGTGTTTGTTGGTTTGTGTGTTGTCAGGACAAGGTTTGTATAGAAGAAAATTTTCTCCCGATATTCCCACGGGATCGAAACTTGTACGGGTGAAACCGCGGGGTGCAGCTAGTTTCAAATAAATGCTTTGAGTTTGACAAATTACATAAAAAAAACAACAAAAGAAAAACATAAGTAAGTACTTAAAGAAATAAAGTGACATTGTGACATGTATGACGTAGACGTGCTTCGCTGAACCACGTCACACGTTGGCATTTATTAAGGGCAGGTGAATGATGGATGATACAGAAGCTTTGCACAGTGTCTTATTTGGAAACTAGCTTCTGCCCGCGACTTCGTCCGCGTGGCATCCCATCGCTCGCCCGTGCTACTACTTCGCATGAGTTCGTCATGTAATTCTGACAACCTGTGCACTGCGTAAAATTTATCTGTCATGACCAGGGGGCCTACTCCGAAGTGGTATCGGCCGAATGTTCGGCCGTTTCCTGCTACGAAGTTATCATTTGGTTCGGTCGGTCCCGATCCTACACTCCTACACTCTTTCGAATATTGACTATGGTCCCGACCCAACTGAGCCGATCTGAACTTTTTTCGCATTTTTCAATAATACCTATTCGGTTCGGCCATGTGTCGGTCCGATCCGATCATTCGCACTTTGCACTTCGTAGTAGGCCCCCTGTTCTACGAATAAGGAAACGGATATTAAAAATATGACATATAAGCTTCTGCCCGCGACTTCGTCCGCATAAAATTTGTTGTTACCCCGACCCACCCCGTCGTATCGCATCGCACTATTACTTCACGCTTAGCGTTCTTTCAGACTTTTTTTGTTTATCTCGGCTCCTAAGAATCGTAGCGTGATGTTCAGTACCCTACTCAAGAATTGGGCTATCAAATGCAAACAGAATTTTTCAAATATCAGCTATCAGTCGATAAGCAAAGGTTATATTGACAACAAGTACGATTACACCCATTACACCCAAAAATAGTCCGCTTACACAATTAACTTAAGAATAACTTAACTTTAATTTTAATATTCTAATTAAATTTATAATTTCTTTAAGATTTAGTTTAATTTAATTTCAATCCTACTAATATCCTATTTTATCTTACTAATATTATAAACCCGAAAGTTTGTGAGGATGGATGGATGTTTGTTACTCTTTCACGCAAAAAAATACTGAACGGATATTGTTGAATCTTTACAGTAATATAGCTTATACGTCAGAACAACACATAGGATACTTTTTATCCCGATATTCGCACGGGTTTGACACTTATGCGGGTGAAACCGCGGGGCGCTGCTAGTTAAACATAATTTTGATGCGAAAACCACAAACAAGTTAATTACTCAGAAACGTGCCTATCCAACACAATATTTACATAAACTCCGTTGTTGATAGGAAGTCCGACTACCATAAATAATATTCTACAAACACTGGTATTAACAAATTACTGCTACGAGTGCCATGACGCATCGTCTTTGAAGTGTCCCTGTGTTTGAAGGCCGGAGTTTGTGGGAACGAGTAATACGTAGTATGGAAGCCGTCAGACTTTTGTCACGTACGAGACCTATTAAGAAGGGATATGAAATATGGAAGGCTCCTAAAAGAATGGAACACATCTTTGACGATCTCTTTGTGGTAATTTTACAGGCTCAGGCTCGAAATGGTAGTCGGGTGAAAGTAGGACAGTAGTTTTACGACTACATAAGTAAAACCACAGAACATTAAGCCTGTAATCCCCATAGAGTTAGACAGAGGTGTACCTATTCCCAGATTTCGCCCAAAAAATGAAAAGAAATTCGATGAGTCTTGGATGTTTTGGGCGTCAGCTAAGGTTCATAAATGATCAGAATGATCAGCGTTCGTTAATTATTATTTAATTATCTTCAAACGTATCAATGGAACATGATAATACTAGATGCTTTTTTCCGCAAGTGAATACCCATCATCTTCCTAGCCTTTTCCCAACTACTGTTGGGGTTGGCTTCCAGTCTAACCGGATGCAGCTGAGTACCAGTATTTTACATGGAGCCACTGCCTATGTTACTAGTTAATACTGTGCACAATATTAACTGCCAGAAATTCACAGACACAGTTTCAATACCGTAGTGTTGAAAACTGTGCCGAAATATCGGAAGCTCCAAAAAAAATTAAAGTATTGTAAATATTCCGAATACCAGGTAGGAATAATTTTAAAGGCTTGATGTCAGAGCCGGAGGTGCTTGGGGGAGCCCTATTTCCAGCAGTGGACGTCTTTCGGCTGAAATTGATACTAGTAACTTATTTGCTTACACAGTTTGTATATCCTACTAATATTATAAACGTGAAGGTTTGGATGGATTACTTATTTTATTACCTACATTTTTAAATATTTTTTTAAATATAAAAATTAAGTATAAAAAAAAACGTTTAAAATTATAAAAAAATAGTGATCCACCGATGTCGGGTGCAGCTACCGGTGGTTAGGGCTCCAGAGACAGGAACCTCCTCACAATGCGAGCCGTATCGAGGAGTACTGCCTTTTGAATCAGGCCCTTAATCCAACCGCCTAACGAGACCCTCGCTAGGTGTTGATCGAGGCTTTCGGCCATCAGGCTATTGGCCATTATTATTATTATTATATATGTAACAAAGTGCATCAAAGTTATGTCTTGGTAAAGATGACGTAACCTCTCATATGGTGTTTACGCAACTAAGACGAACGGTGCTATCGATTCATGTACAAGGTGGATACAACAATGACAACAATATGACAATAAATTAAATGCCAGACAACTAGTCATCACCACCATCATCAGCCTCTAGTAGTCCCCTGCTAGACATAGGCCTCTCCTATTGCACGCCATGCAACTCTCATCCAGCTGCTACCAGCCATCCTGCGAAGATCGTCGCTCCACCTAGCCTAAGAGCGTCCCACCTTACGACAACTAGTGCCTGACGTTATGTCTATAGATAATGATGTTCCCGGGCTGTCTAAGAAAATCCAATCAAATATGTCCAAAAGTTTAATTACTATAGCTAGTCGGCCATCAGTACTATTTAGTTTGTTTGAAAACAATAAAAGCTTTTTTACAAAAAAAAAACCGACTTCCTAAAAAAACACTACAAACTGAAAAATAACTTTAATTTGGGAAGTAGGTGTCGTTGGTTCCGCATTTTCGGTTTTTGACACCGACTTCTGAAATTAAAGTTATTTTTCAGTTTGTAGTGTTTTTTTTTGGAAGTCGGTTGTTTTTTTTTTGTTTGTTGTTGTTAGGATTTATTTGATAATTCTAAATTACACTTAGTGTTGCCAGTGTTTTTGATATATTGTCGTATTGCTGTCTCCACATTGTCTAAAGCATGTCCCCACATACGTGTGTACACAGAGCTAATCTGTGCGTGTATACGTAGGTGCGAAACAATGATGTCTTGTAGTAGTTAAAAATATACTGCCAAGCCACTTCCTGTAGGTGTCTTGAAATATTCCAAAGGTTGGTTGCCAAAGTACTAAATCACACGGGGCCCGCGTGGTATACGGGCCGTTCCCTCTCACGGATACGAGGCCTGATTCCTTGCAGTGGAAGTATTATAGGAAATAAAGAAAAAGAGAATGATAATGAACCCTATATGGTCGACTAGCTGCGCCCCGCGGTTTCACCCGCATAAGTTTAGATCCCGTGGGAATATCAGGATAAAAAGTATCCTATGTGTTAATCCTGGTTATAAACTATCTGTGTGCCAAATTTTATCCAAATCCGTTCAGTAGTTTTTGCCTGAAAGAGTAACAAACATCCATCCATCCATACAAACTTTCGCATTTATAATATTATTAGTAGGATGAAAGACGGAAGATCGTATGTTTTTGTAGGAAAAATTCCCTAATTATTAATGGAAGATTAGGTTTGGATACTTTCTCTCGAGGTTTCGTTCTTTCAAACCTGTATTTTATTCAAACTTCTTGAAGAGCTCACTGAATATTTCTAACAAATATTCGTACAAAAATAGGTTCACTGAAATAAAACCGCCATTTTGTTAGAAAATAATTGCACAATGTACAAAGTCATTCATTGTTACTATGGTCTCTCATGAATTCAGGAAGTCGGTATTGCCGATAAAAACATTACAAAACCGCTAACTATTATGAAAACAACCATTTAGGTACTTTATTATATTGTATTCGTTATCATTATTATAATGAACTATAAAATTAGGTTAATTAAGGGTCGACTTTTATTCGAGGAATAAAATTGACGTTTGACAGTTTTTGAGTGTGTTTTTGTTGTTGTGTTTTTGTTTTTGTAGTTTTTTATTTGTGTAGTTTTTTGTTTTGTATATTATTATGAATATATAGTGTAATTGGCTTCGGCCGTTCTATTTATAGTTCGGCAGTAATATAAATAAATAAATCGCATTCTATTCCTTGTATGAAATAACCGTAAAAGTTATCAGATGATCACTACACAGCCCTTAATTAAATATTTCTCGTTCACATACAAATCCAACGTTTTAAACTTTCCCTGTGCAGTATTATTTGTATTAATGATCCTCTGGGCTGACACGCAGCATAATCAGCTTATAATGAAGCCACTGTTAGAAGACAGACCCCCTCTCAGTGCGAGTGGGGGGGAGTGGGCCGTACGTAATCAACCACGCGGACCCAGTGTGAATTGGTAGATGCCACATGTCTTCGAATTTTTGGTTCTAGGACATATCGGTTTCTTCGCAATGTTTCCTTCACAGTTTTGAGAGCATTGTTAATGAAATAATTTACACAAATTAAAGCGCCTGACTGGGTTTCGACCCTACGACGACCTTCAACTCGTAAGTCGCGCCCTGTTCTCGCAACACATCATCGAAACAAATTTTGAGTCAAAATTCATGTAAGAGCATTCGATTTGGAATCTAGAATCGATTTAAAATCATCATTAGTTCACCGGTTCATTAATGTCCAACCTGTTTGTGTGTATTTATATTTTTGCATCGCTATCGAATGTAAAGACAGTGTCAACGTTCTCATTATTATATTGTCCTTTGCACGTAGTTTATCAGAAATAATAGTGTGTTGCTATTCGATCGCTGGCACTACTCATTATAGCTAAGGTCACTAAAACATAGACGCATTATATAAGTCCACTCAAAACGGTAAAGGAAAACATTGGAGAAACCGGCATGTCCTAAAACCATAAATTCGAAGACATGTGACATATACCAACCACACTAGGCCCGCGTGGTAGATTACAGCTTTCTCCGTCTAACAGAGAGGTGGATATGCAGAGGTCCCTAAACATCCCAATTTTACGTTTTTCGCATAAATCGCACCGTTTGCGAGTACTACACATCTGACCTTTTTGAAGGACACCACCAATAAGGTCAAGGTCAGTTCTTCACACAGCCGCAGTCCCGGGGAATATCCAAACGCTAAGATCAAAGGTTTTGGCCTCCTGAGAGTAAAAACTTTTATCTCAATTGCTTCTTCGCAAAAACCTGACAACCTTGAAGGTCATGTACTTGATGGTACGTTTGTAAGTAAATATGGAATGGAAAAATATGTGTGTTTGTAGCATTATGTTAATATGTGCCAAAGGACATACATGTAATTAATGGTTTTTTCCTTTAGATACAAACATCTGTCGTCATATGCCTTGACTTGTTTTAAATTTTATATAAATATGGTTAGGTGAAGAATAGACTGTATTAGGTTTTTCTTGAACTCAAATTCAAAGCACATAATACAAATGAATCAATTACAGGCACTTCTGAAGTATCAAGGGGTCGGTCAGTCAGAAATATGAAGCTAGTTGAGCATTTGCATCAGTATCAAGACATATTTTGATAGTTGCAATTGCCTACACATACGAGTATCTACAAGATTTGGTCATCCACCCTGACTTGAAACATTCAAAGGAGACCGGCGAGTCATGGCCCCGATAGACAAAGTATTAGTAGACCATTCGAAAAAATATTTAAATAATTATAAGACCTACTTTAATTTATCATTTCCTAAAAAACCGTAGGAAAAAGGAATTAAAAAAAAAGAAAAGTCAGTTGATGTATTCCTCGCGTTGCAGTTGTTTTAATAACAACTGATTTTGCCATATTAAAAAAAAATGTTTTTCCCATGAAAAGATTTGTATTATAATGTTCGATTTATATTTCTTTTCAACTTTTAAAGATAAAGTATTTTTTTGTTGTTCTTATGTTACATATTTTAATGATTTTATAGTAAAATCGATTTGCATTTTTGCGAACTGCATCACACGATACGGCTGCCGGATAGCGTCATAACGTTTCTCGCTCGTGTTGTGGACTTGCGTTATATGTTTATTTTGTGTGCTACTTTACTTTTAATTACCGACCCTTGCTGTGTTTTTGGACAATTGTAACTGCCTTTGTGACGAACTTTCAACTGGCACCGGTGACGGGTTTGACGATAACTGGTGTCAGGTTATCGTACCGTGTATTCTCCGGTCCAGGTTCTTCCAGTATCTGTGAATGTATTATTAAAATCACTCAAACTCATAACCTAAAGATAGAGCGGGAACAAAAATGTTAATGGGATTTATTGACTACTGTCTGAAATAAAGTTGTTTTTTTTTATTTCCATATCCCATGTTATATCAAAAAACTAATTACACAGGGCTATAGACTAATATTACTCCTTGAAAACCCAAATTATTTCATTTTTGTTTATTGAGGCCTAATTTATTAGGGCTGTTTGCGGATCTCTTTTGTATCTAATCATCTTTCATTTAATCCAGTTAACTCGCAGCTGGCTTAAGCAGAAGAGTTGAGGCTTATCTCACAAACGACCTGTTGTCGCTGAGAATTGGGGGCGATATCAGTAACGATATCGAGCGCAGAGGTCGGTGGTTATAATGGAATTCAAAGAAGATGGCACGCGCTGCAAGCATTGTCAGCACTGGTATTTTACAGGGTTGATTGAAATAGTCCCCTGTTGCCCTGCTGTGGGACAATACAGACTAGTCAGCTTAGATTAGAATGGAATAGTAGGCCAATAGTCCCCTGTTGCCCTGCAGTAGGACAATACAGGCTAGTTAGCTTAGATTAGAATGTAATAGTAGGCCAATAGTCCCCTGTTGCCCTGCAGTAGGACACTACAGGCTAGTTAGTTTAGATTAGAATGGAATAGTAGGCCAATAGTCCTCTGTTGCCCTGCAGTAGGACAATACAGGCTAGTTAGCTTAGATTAGAATGGAATAGTAGGCCAATAGTCCCCTGTTGCCCTGCAGTAGGACAATACAGGCTAGTTAGCTTAGATTAGAATATAATAGTAGGCCAATAGTCCCCTGTTGCCCTGCAGTAGGACACTACAGGCTAGTTAGTTTAGATTAGAATGGAATAGTAGGCCAATAGTCCTCTGTTGCCCTGCAGTAGGACAATACAGGCTAGTTAGCTTAGATTAGAATGGAATAGTAGGCCAATAGTCCCCTGTTGCCCTGCAGTAGGACAATACAGGCTAGTTAGCTTAGATTACAATGGAATAGTAGGCCAATAGTCCCCTGTTGCCCTGCAGTGGGACAATACAGGCTAGATAGCTTAGATTAGAATGGAATAGTAGGCCAATAGTCCTCGTCTAAAACCTAATCTGCCAAGATTGGTAGTGCCAAAACTAAAATACTCGCTTTTGTAGTTAGGTGCCTCATTTTGCTTGTTTCGAACCTATCAGAGGCAAGACGTAGAAACGTTTTAACGCCTCGACATAACTAAATAACTCTCAAGTCTTATTATAACCTTTAAGTACCGATAGTAGCTCTTCGCTACTTTGTATTCAACAGGAACTCGAGGTACCCTCTTCGAATAACTCGATATATGAGTAGGAGTTTGTTATGATAGCTGACATAAATCATGATATAATACGAGAATTTTGTTAGACGAAGTTACAGCTAACCTTGAACCACACAAACAGTAGCAAAAGCTTTCACTTTGACGGACCAAAGATCATCATCATCGTCTCGGCCAAAAGACGTCGAATGTTGGGCATAAGCATCGGTAGAACGACCGCTACTCTGCTTCCGGCCCTTGAACAGCTTGGGGTATTTTTAACACAGCAATGATTTCACCACATCTTGCCTACATGGCCAATCATTGCCAATACTGATAAAAGAGCAACCAACATTGGCCAAACTCCTAACGCCAAGCGACCCAAAACAAACTATTTAATAACTACTTAATCAGACTACAACGCAAGCCCATGGAGCCAACACTATAGACTCATAGAGACTCATCTAGGCTTAAGGTCACACATACAAACACACAATACAGGGCGTTTTCCTGCGCACTGCCCTCGTGCCTCGGACGTGCGCCGACGCAGAACTGGGTCACAAAACTCGAGATAACTGTGGCAATTAGCACAACTGGTGGTCTATTGAGATCGGGCTGTTTATTTGTATGTTCAACTACTAGTTTTCACCTAATTGGACAGTTTGAAGTGGAATTGTGGAGGCTTTGTTAAACAAATAAATGGTAACCTAGTCTGGAGATTCTAGAGCAAAAGTGACTTTTTCAACCTATTAATTACCAGCTTCAGCCCGCGACTTCGTCCGCGTGAAATTTCTTGATTAATTAATCATGATTCGAAAGACACGTGGCGCCATCTATTATCATAATAACCGTATTGTTGTTTCCTCGGGAACAGCACTTTTTTTCGGGACAAAAGGTACCCTATGTCCGTTTCTGTACACCTGACAACGTACATATATGCAAAAATTCAGGATGATCAGTTCAGTGGTTTAGGCGTGAAAAGGTAACAAACAAACAAACTTACTTTCGCATTTATAATATTAGTTAGGATACTGCCTATTGTTTAGTTTGGTTTGTTGTTAGTTAGATGGAAGGATCCACCTTTCATCGAACTAAACATTTAACAGGAATACCAAAAATCTGGGTTTCATTTTTGTTTTCCGCAATACCGGTTTGCCACTTGCAAAAGGACCAGAAATGTTACTTTTGTATGTTTCCCTAACGCACACTGACCTTGGGTCCTAACCTTTGGGACACATCTGCTGCCAAACCATAATTTTACAAGTAACTAGCCAAAAGCGGCACGCCATTAATTTGCCCATCCACTTTAACGTGACATAGGTATCTCTACCAACTTCGTCCCAGACCTTTACCTAATACCTATTAGATAAAGGTCTGGGACGGACGGACCTCGGTGTCATTTCCTGCATCATACATTCAACTGATTTCATCCCTCAGTCCTCCCAGTTTTAGACCCCATTTAAACCTCATTGCGGACCTTTTTTTGCTGTTTATCAAACTTTAAACATATACCTAAATACTTGATAAGTTGAACACTGAGTCTCTGAGCAGTTCGGAATATGACCCACATGGACAATTAACCTACATTCCTTTGATGTATTGTTTGTAAACAATAGCATTGGCGTTGTTGAAGCCTTTCGATATTGACTCTTAGGAAATGAAAACTTGATAACTTTAACGCCTCACCTATATGGCCGTTTATCTATCTAGCCGCTAGGCTATTTAGGCTGTATTGTTCGTTTGTGTCGACGGCCGCTTAGCTGATGGATGTCGGCTACTAAAGAATGGCAAAAATCGGAATGTCATTGAGTTCACAAGCACAAAAGACCGATCGAGATGTCTCCATCTCAACAAAGACGACAACGATTATAAATTGATGCAATGCGAATGTTTTGCAGTGCGTGCATTTATTTATTTAATTAAACTTTTCGCACAAAAAGGTACAAAGGCAGACTTAATGCCTTAGGCATTCTCTACCAGTCAACCAAGGGCGGCTTTTTTTTTATAGACGGCCTCGCAGTTCTACCTATGAGGTTGTCCTTTGCTTAATCGGGCCAGGGCTTAAAAAACTTGAAAAATAAGCGACTACACGCTAAGGCGCTAGGGTGCCGCTGCGAGAGGGCAGCAAAGGACAAGCTGGATCGGAATTATTTAGGGACGAATTTAAAACTGCAGGATCAGCGGCGCGGACTGGCTCGAGCAAGCATAATCAGCATAAAACATTCCCACTGCTGGGACACAGGCCTCCTCTCTGTGAGAGGGAGTGGGCCATAATCCACCACGCGGGCCCAGTGCGGGTTGGTAGATGCACCATGTCTTCGAATTTTTCAGTTCTAGGACATGCCTTCTCACGATGTTTTCCTTCACCATTTTAAGAGCAGTGGTGATGAAATAAATTACACAAAGTAAAGAGCATGCCTGGGTTCGAAGCCACGACCTACAACTCGTAAGTCGGGGTCGTTACCACTGGGCCACCACTGCTCGTGCAAGGGTCGGGGCGATTGCCCCGTATACTTGATCCATACAAAATGGAAACTTCCGAGTTGCCAAACGGTCGTGAATGTCTTTACGATGATTGCATATATTTTATACATTTTGAAGATCAGCCAGAGTTTTATCGACCCATCTCCTTGCAGTGACCAAATTGTACGTTCAGCTTGCTAAAACTGTCCTCGTGTGGACAGATGAATTAATTAATCAATAATTAGAACAGTAAATGGTTGTTATGATTCATATCTACACGAGCCAACATGGCACATAGGTAGATATATAATATACACGGTTCTTTGATAATGGAGATGTAAACAGACATGTCGAATAGGTGTCAAACTTGGTTGAATGTTTATTTATCAACTTGTCTATTCGATTTTTTATTTTTTATCGCAGCTATCTTAACCTTAACCCAGATACTGCGACGTGCCTTCTAAAAGACCCAAAAACGCATATATACGACAAGCATCATCTGCCTAGCCTTTTTCCAACTATGTTGGGGTCGGCTTCCAGTCTGACCGGATGCAGCTGAATACCAGTATTTTACATGGAGCGACTGCCGACCAACCGACCGAACATCGGTGGTCATTCATCGTCATCCTGCCGATGAATGACTGAGCATATAAATATAAGGGTTAATGGAAGAACACCAAAGGAAAGACCGTTATAAGGATTTATATAATACGTTTATTATCCTTTTATATTTATATATTGGAAGGTGTGTTATGAACAGAAAATGTGGATTGAAGTATGTGAAATAGAAGAAATAGTACAGAACTAACCATTAATGGTAATATTACATGGTTCATATTAGTTGAAAGGCGCAGAAATGAAAATATTAAAGGGGAAATAAATAGATGTATGTAATCAAAGGAAGGAAATATTTATGGATAACTTGCCTATGGCACTGAAACGCAAACTCATGGACATGTGTATTCTTCCCGTCTTAACCTATGGTGCACAGACTTGGTCTTTGACTAACATCCAGAAGTCCAAACTCAAGGTCTGCCAACGAGCAATGGAGCGCGGTATACTAGGCGTTAAATTAACGGATCGTGTTCGAAACACAATACTGCGCTCCAAAACAAATATAGCTGACGTGGCTCAAAAGGCTGCCCAACGGGGTGGCGGCAGACCACGTAGGAGATGGATAGGTTCCGTCAAACCTGGAAGGAGGACGCGCGGGCTCGCAAAAGATGGAGGGAGTGGAGGGAGGCCTTTGCCCAGGAGTGGGACATTGTAGGCTAGTAAAAAAAAAAATGCAGTTACAAGAACTTACGCGTACACTCCATCAAAATAGTAAAAATCATAACTATTCTTCAGGAAAACGACAGGTACACAATATCGCTTCGTTTAAACTCGGTAGTCACTTACAGTCACACACACGTTACTACCATGTTTGGGTGCATATCATGAATAGAATAGAATAGAATTCTCTTTATTGCACACCATACAATGATCATGTTGATGATATGACCCCTGTAGCACAAGTTTTGCCTAGCATGGTAGTCATTGATCATTTATTATGTACCAGGCTATTCGCACGGCTATTTTGTGTCCAATATATTTTTTTTTTAATATTGTGATATCATTATGTGTTATCAACCTTATCAAAATCCGAAACACCTGCGAACTAAAATACTTTACCTACCTACCTAACCACTATGCCACTTGAGACACATTTTTGCGCAGATACAAAGCTGTGGTGCCCAGTAGAAACGAGCCCAGACATGTGCTTTACTTTGCGTAAATAATTTCATCACCACTGCTCTCAAAACGATGAACGAAAACATCGTGAGGAAACCGACATGTCCTAGAACTAAAAATTTGCAGACATGTGACAGCTACCAACGCGAATTGGGCCCGCGTGGTGGATTACGCCCCACTCCCTCTTACAGAGAGGAGTCCTGTTTCCCAGTAGTGGGATAGGAATGTTATAGGCTAATTATGCTAAGGAAAAACAAATGAAAGTCGCGACACGGAAACACGGCCGTGACACTGGGCTCAAATGAAACACGTTTTCCATTGAACTGAATTAATTAAGATTATGACTAACTGTAACGTAGTTGTTATTGATAACATGTGTTTATGATTTATAATAACAGCCGCACGGGTTGATCGAAGGTTAAGCTACACTCGCCGCGGTCGGTTCGTGGATGGGTGACCATCGATTACGTGTCGAGAAATTCGAGAACCCTCCGTGCCTCGGAAAGCTCGTCAAGCCGTTCGCCCGGCTGTCATTCGTAGATCTTTGACAGTCGTTACGGATAGTCAGAAGGCCGAAAGTTTGACAACCAGTCTTACCAAGGGTTACCTAGTAAGTGGGTGGTGAAGGTCAGATAGGCAGTCGCTCCATGTCAATACTGGTATCCAGCTCCGTTTAGGCTGGAAGCCGATCCAAACATAGTTGAAAAAAGGTTAGACAGATTGATTGAGTGACGTAGTGACTCAGGCGCATCATCAATCATACTGTGCAAGCTAGCCGTAACGGTTTCATAGTGATGAAATGTTTTATTA
The DNA here is from genome assembly GCA_911387795.2 of Apamea monoglypha. NCBI lineage: Eukaryota > Metazoa > Arthropoda > Insecta > Lepidoptera > Noctuidae > Apamea > Apamea monoglypha. The sequence goes on along the minus strand of OU426935.1, from coordinate 4,823,672 downwards.
AATGGAAAACTTTATCATAAGGTTTGATTTAGGGCTCATTTTTCAATCGACTGATAATTTTTATTTGTGGAATAAAATTGACGTCTGACAGTTTTCATATGGAACAACTGTCAAAAATTCAAAATTATTCCTCTGAAAAAATTATATCGCGTTGGAAAAATCAGCCCTTATTGAAGATTTGATGACGAAAAATTTTATTCCATGTTTACCAATACATATAAGCATATTGGTAAAAATCCAAAGCTTTTATAGTATAACGTGATTTTAAACGCCTAAAAAGTCCTCATGCACCCCAACACAGCAGCACCTACAGCACTAACAATCTAACAATCTTTCTCTGTATCATCGATTATTGCACACAAAATTAATTACTACCGTACATAGTTAAAAGTTGTTTTTAATTATAACTAAACTAAAAGCGATATCGATAACCTTATCAACAAACACGTGTAGGCATATTATTAACTGCAGCTGACGGTTCAATAAATACACATTCCTTTTTTTTAGAAATGGACATTTATATCTAATTGTATTGAAAAATGTAGGTAACAACAATATTCAGGGTTCTAAATGGAAGGCACGACTCGACGACGAAAACAACATGCATTTTTATTGAACACTTCCTACTCAATTCACAAAGTATTTTATTTGTTTATATAAAAAAAGTATTTTTACAATCACAAAACTAAATGGAAACACAAAGTAGGCAAATGTAATTAAAATGCTGGAGGCGGGCAGCCCTATCGCATGTTTACGTACCGCGCGGCTGTAGGCATTTATACAAAGATACGGCCGAGTTACAATACTGTATAGATAATATTACCGTGGCAAAGCTGTTCATCACCAGGAAGTACCTCATTTTGATAACAGAGTACCAGACATAATTATCATTTGTAGGTGTAGAAGATTTGGGTTTTATCTTATCGTTTGGTAAAATACTGAGCGCGAGCTACTCGTCTAAATCATGAGATCTTGAAGTGGATTTTGTAGTGTAACTTTTTGTTTTTTTTGCTTTTCTTACTACGTAACCATGACATGAAAGAATAAAAAATAAATACTGATCAAAATTGTTGGCAACATCGTCAAAGCCGAGACCGTTTTTGTCGAGTTGTTTCTAGCTAGCATCTCTTTGAAATCACATACATATTTGACTTAGAAAAAAAAAAAGTTTTGACGCCATGTCGGTCAATATTTTGGCAGCCCGGCTAATGGACAATCGCCCAGAGTCCCAGATAAACTTACTCGTAAGTGTACCGTCACAAATAAAAGCTCTTTTAATTGCTCTTTAAAAAGTTCGTATTATTTTCAGCTTTTAGACCAGCATGTTAGTGCAGTGCTGTCCAGACCGTGACCCACTTGCTAGAATGTCTCCAGTGTCCATACACCTCCACCTTTGAGGATCTAATAAATCCCACTGACGCTGCTATTCACATCGCCTCCTACTGGGCCAAACTAATCTAAAAAACGTACAATCCACACTAAAAGACGAAGACAAAAAAAAATGCGCGAGCAGCACCGTACTCCTTAAAAAATAAGGAATAAGAGAGATTTAGTGTGAGAGACAAAGAGAGTTACATCATTCTTCTCTCTCATGTAACGAAATGTGCCTAAACGTGACGCGTCCTTGATTTTTCACTCTCAATTCTCGTCCCAAATATCGAATCGCCAGCTAAGAAATTTCACTTCAAAATGTCCTTATCAAAACAGAACATCGACATACACATCCAAAAAACAAACGTTCAGAAACAAGTATTATTTAACCATCACACATAACCGATGTTTCATAAATATTGACGAACAGCCTAATGTTAACATTGTCGGCTAGTTTACAGAGTCGGCCAGTCGCCTTGAATTCCTATCATTTGTCAACAAACTGATTGACTACGTCACAACTTTGTTGATAGTTCACTAATCGCTTTAACACAACATGTAAATTGTACATTTTTAGAATGCTTTAATTAGGTGAGTGCTCCGAATTTTATCCATATACAAAATAAATATATCAACCAGAATACCAGATGCGAGTACTACGCAACCCATCTGTCCTTCCATTATCCAACTGATAGGTACAGACGCCAGCAGGTCAAGCTAACCGAAACAGTCAAATTTTCCCAATCAACCTTGAACCTTGATGCTTTTGCAACAAAGTTGAAAATCTATTAAATAAATTTGACAAATTGTAGTAGCTTGATGTGCTGGCGTCTGTACATTTACATGATATCAAAGACTGCCTACAATCTCGTGTAAGACAAATAGAACGGTGGACTTGGCCCCAAATATTCCAACGTTCTCCGGCGCTGCAGGTGATTTGGCAATCTCCCACAGAGATCCGAAACTTGGCAGAAAAATACAAGCATTTGTGCGACGAATTTACAAGTATTTTGTTCGACCATAAAATTAATTTATGTCTCAACTAAACATGTTTTTTTTTCCACAAGCAACTTGTTCTACAAGTTATAACCAATTAATTTTCGTAGGTACCAGCATCCTAATTGCGTAGAAACACACTATCAATCTCAATCTGAATCATTTTGAAGAATATTGCTAGTCCATTGCTTCATACGTTTGAAAATTTTGCTTGTTAAACAACGTAAATAACGCAATGAATGTTGTTGAACTGTCAAAATAAAAAGCCATTGCTACGAATATTGTATTAAGCAATAACCCTGCAGGTCATTCGTATTCTCTTCCTTAAGCTGCCTTAGTATCAAAATGACTTATTATTTCAAAGACATTCATCTATTCTTACATTCTCTTGTGTTCTCACGGCAGGGTAAATAAAGACCGCCCCTTTTTTTCACACATTTGTATGCTGCTAACGCAGGCCAGTCCTCTCAGTAGGAGTCAACCTCGTCTGGCCATCTACGACTTGGTCTGTCACGTTGATAAAATAATTTCGATTGAATTGGTATGCAATTATGTTTACAGGTGTTCGTAATTGTACAAGCAAGCACAACACCTGGTTAGCTGGCGTTGCCAAAACAAACTAAACGAGTTCGAATCGCGACCCTCAACCTAGACTGTCATTATTAGAGGACAATAGCCATTAATTGGATTGCATAACCAATTAAACAGAATCATCATCTGCCTAGCCTTTTCCCAACCATGTTGGGGTCGGCTTCCAGTCTAACCGGATGCAGCTAAATCATCATCTGCCGAGCCTTTTCCCAACAATGTTGGGGTACCAGCAAAATACCAGTACTTTACATGAAGCGAAACTGCCTCCCTGACTCCACAACCTACATAGTTACTGGTTGTCAGACTTTCGGGCCTCTGACTTCCCGTAACGACTGTAAAAGATCCACAAATCCGGGCCCGGAGGGGTCTCGGTATGTAAAGATGGAAAGATGGTCACCCATCCACAGACCAACCGCGGCAAGCGATTGCATAACCTGAATATTACAATTAATGTAGCAATGCTGCCAGTCTTCTGGGCACATTTCCGGATGACAGCGATGAGGACGAGTACTTGGACGCCTAAGTGTCCGTTTGTTTTTGTATTTATTGTGTAGTTAGTGTAAATAGTTACTTATTTATACATACAATTAATGAAATAAAACATCCACAGAATAAACCTCATTAAATTATATCTTCGTTTACATTTTTCTAGAATTTTACATTAAAATAGGTATGTTCGAAGTTTTTGTATTTTTAATCGTCATTTTGTTATCGGTATTCTTACTAATCGGAGGCGATTGAAGAGGTCAGGCGTCATTTTTTTGTGATGATTATATCCCTACATGTTACTGTTCCTCATTTACCCCAGGCTGATAAAGTTTTCGCTGTTATTAATTACGTGAAAAAGTTGTGTTTAGATTCGGCTACCCTTTGTGGTACCAACCAACAAAGTTTTTAGGTCATCTACATCAACATTTCCGCCCGATTTACTTTTGCGTTTTATTTTGGATGAAGCAACCAAAATGTATCTTGTAAACATAGCAGTGAATCACAGAATGTAAACCATATCCTTCATTCCTGTATCACAGTAAATCAATTTGGGTTGAACCATTGTAATATTGTCTTAAAAGTTACTTTCGATGTTACCTTTGTTAACTATGCTCTAACTCTCTACTAGAACCGGTAATCTCTCTAAGAGAGTATCAATCGATGTCCCAGTTCGGTTATGGAATATAAATGCTTCTAAACCCAGCACTAATTACAGGTATTATTCAATTTCAAGCACCATCGTCGTAGTCGTAACAAAACTAAACAATCGCTGGCACCAAAAGCAATAAATGGACTCTTATTATATTCATCAGAATACGACCAATATATCTTGAGAGACGTCAAAATATGATACTACATCTAAATGTACTGATTTTGACAAAATATTCTTGATCTCTCCCTTTGCAAGCAACACTGCTATTTACTGCCAGAGTCCACGATATACTGGTTAGTTTTAAGCGCTCATCACCGACACACGCTTCAACCAAAATAGAACCCACACGTGCTTCAGTCGATGCTCAAATGTCAGTATAACCATAGATAACATGATCGTGATCGTAGAGTTGAATTATTTATGGGTCGGTGTCTTTGGCCCCCGAAGGTAGTAAGGAGTAATGGGAATCGCACGTGATTGGGTAACCAATGTGATGTTTTGAAGCTCGAGAATGAATTAGGGATAGATTTATGTAATATGTTCGATAAATGGGCACTTCGTTTTCATTGTAACGGTTTTTTTGGACTAGGGCCAAGGACAGTTTGTATTACTTGTGCTAAGGAGCGGTTAGCCGCAGTTCCGCAGGCTTGTGGTTGACCACGGTTACATAAAAGGTAAGAGACGGACGATGATACACGCGAGGTCAGGCAACCTATTACCCTAATAGTAAAATAACAATCTCATTAAATCCGACAGTGGGGCATCCGTGTGTCATAGTTAACGCCTCCTACATTTTCGTGATTATAATCGGCAAAAGTACTACTGCAGTATGTTCAAAACTTACTAAAGAATCTTTGCTACCAAAGCAACCACTAATATTTATTATTATTTTTAGCCGTTAATGTCCCACTGTTGGGCAAAGACCTCCCTACTCTCTTTCCACCTCTCTCTGTCCAGAGCTGCCCAGGACCAATCTTTATCAAAGGATTCCAGGTCATCTTGGTTAGTTTAAAAAAAATATAGTTGTCCGTGAAACGAGGATGAAGACAAGGACAGACCTGCACTCTAACGATACCCCTTCGATTAAAAATGAACTCTAGGATGGATTTAAACCAATAACAAACAATCTTCTTCTTTATCAATGCCTGCACCGTGCTTCTGATGTTACATACATGCCCATGTAGGAAATAAAATATTTTGATTATTTTAATGACAAAGATGTTGTACCTAGACGATTTAATAGTGGTAGAATACAGCCCACTCCCTCTCAAAGAGAGAAGGCCTGTGTTCCAGGAGTGGGAACATTATAGGCCGATGTTGATAAAAATTTAATTAAAAACGAAGCTTATGCAGCGTCCCAGCTGCTGTATGCATTTAATGACGATAGCCAAAGATATCAGCCATATAATTTATAGCCGAAACTGCCTCAAAAAACACTTTTTCTCTTTAATACCACTGGAAAGACAATCGCCAAAGCTCATCATAATTTATACACTCACACGTAAATAAAAGACTGCATTCTTGGCTGCGAGCCGGCTAGACAGCAGACACCATGTTGTTACGTCACTCCATCTATTATGGTGTACAAAATGTTAAAGGCCAGGTCAGTAAAAGGTTGCTCCTGTTCTATTTACTGCCTCATTTACTTTGCTGGTGCTAGGGCGAGGATGTTTATATTTAGGACTTAATATTTATTGGAATATCTGGAGCAGACTGGATGCGACAGGCTTTGGACCGTGGACTACATACACTGAAACACAGCGTACTAAAATGGAAGAAAACAATGGAGTAATAATACTAGTATCCTCATAAAACTATCAGTGATTATAATAGGGATTGACTAACAGTGACGTATGGGTTTGTACCGAACGCCCTTACTGTGCCTAAAAGTGGCAATGCTAGAGAATTGTTGCGCCACTTCTTCCTAAGTAAAGTACTAGGCAGTGGTAAAGGGGGACGTTTTGGGGGACGGTCTCATGTAATTTTGACGTTCAAAAGGTGCTGATGATCTCAGCCAAGTTTGAATAAATAACTTTTGATTTAAACATGAAAAAGATCAAAGTCTAGCATGAAAGACAGAAGCGAATTTATTTGGCAATTTTGGGACAGTTAAGGATCAATGATCGTAGAATGGCGAAAATTGCTTGAAGCTTACGATAGCGACAGCGGTCAAGTTTTTATAAAGGAAGCCGATTAAAAATGCGTAGTAGATTTTAGTAAGTAGCATATCATAGAAGGAAGACGAGTACAATCGCGTCATTGCCTTTCGTCACAGAAATGCAATAGGCTGATTTGACTGATTGACGTCGAATAACGTGGCTGCACCTCTCACCAATGAGCAGCAATTGATTGCACTTCTAATACAGGTGTGAAGTCAAATCGGATTCTTGGCACTGACTTTTATGATTGAGACGGCCATAACACCGAATGACTACCACCCTAGACATTGTGATGTGGAGTCATAAGTAGCGTAACTTACACGTCATAGTAAACAAAATTGTTTCAATGCTTATGTTTCGCTTTTAAAGGAATGCTCATAGGAAAGTTTTTGGTAATGCTAGCAGCTTGAGGGCGCTACAGACTGGTTTGGGTCGGAATGATTCGACATAGCTGGGCGCCAATCCAATATATACTTTGCCGCCCGGCATACTGTGTTGAATCGTGCCGATGCCGACCCAAACAAATGTGAAACATCCCTCACACAATGTACAGCCCCGCTAGGAACAGAATCAACTTTGCCGACGGCTAATATTTCACGATGACCTGAACTATCTTCAAAAATCTAAGAATGAGAATATGGGAATAACCTAAAGCATTTCAAAAGTATTTTATTTCTCTTTAAACAAGCTTCAGACTGTCCAAATGGTTTCAAGTATCAGTAAAAAAAAATGCACCAATTTTATCAATTCTAAATCAATCAATCAACTCAGCCACTTCTGGACATATGCCTCTCCCAGGTTGCGCCACAACACCCTGTGCTCCGCCATCGGCATCCAATCTGTCCCAGCCATCTTTTAAAGGTTGTCGGTCCATCTAGCTGTCGCAGCCAACTGGTTAAATTAGCTGCTTAGTCAACCGCCTGGCCTTTGGAAGAAGTGCTCGCCTCGCTTCGCTCTCTCGGCTCGCACGCGGTTGAACACAGTTCTAACCTAACCCATTTGGTCGGGATGCCCTGGCTTAGTTACTGCGACCAATTCGGCTCGCACGTGATTGGTTACAGCTCCAACATAAACTAAAATATATTGAATATCATTCAGGCCGTTAGTTGAACGGCCGCCGTTTAGTTAAAAGGATAGGCGGTTAACTAAACGGCTAATTAAACCAGTTAGCTGCGACTATAGCTATCACTACTGTCACCACAAAACCAAGTTTTCCACTATAGGACTTTACGTAATTTTTATATAGAAAAACATCGGAATCTCCCCAATGTTTTAACAAACAAACAATATTAGATACGACGACATATCAAGATATACATATTTCCAGTTTTAGCTGACCTCGTATTGTATAGGCTTTTCGTAAATGAGAAGGCAGTGTATAGCTACTGGAAATGTTTAGCTTGATATGTCGTCGTGCCTACATTGTGCTCTTTATATTCCTATATTCATAAAATAGAATAGAATAAATACCCTTTATATTGTACACCATACAAATCTATCTATACTAATAATAAAGCTGAAGAGTTTGTTTGAACACGCTAATCTCTAAAACTACCAGGCGGATTTGAAAAATTATTTCTGCATTTGATAGCCCAGTTCTTGAGGAAGGCTATAGGCTTTTTTAACTTTAACATCACGCTAAGATCCTTAGGCAACGTGCAAAAAGAAAAAGAGTCAGAAAGAACGCTAAGCGAAAACGAAGTAATAGAGCGGACGGCCTTTACGATGCGACGGGGTACCCACCTCTGGGAACAAGAAATTTGACGCGGACAAAGTCGCGGGCAGAAGCTAGTTACAGATATGAATGTCGAATTTTTACATAGGTCACCCTTTGTAAAATTTCTACATTCATATTTGTAATGAATTTTCAACAATGGATTTAAATGTCAAACAAACAGAATGACTGTACTTGGAAAAATAACGGCACATGCTAACCTTTGACAGACATGTATTTGTAAACATACATGCGTCATAACTTGTTGATGTCCTACGGTAATTTCAAATAGAAATAAGTGTGTGCTATATACAGTTGAAATTTTTGGAGTTCAGCAAAAACAAATCGATCCTACTTCAACACTATCGTCTTTTTCGTTCCAACCCATAAATATTATTTTTTTGTATCCGAGTCCGCCCCTACCACTTGACCGAAATCCTTACTTTCGAATATACTACTCTTTTAACCTTATGTGGGATCACACGTCTGACGTAATATTAGTAAATACAACTTCCAATATGTAAATACAAGGATAATAACCATATTATTGAAATCCTTACAACGGCCTTTCCTTTGGTGTTCCTCCTTTAACCTTTAACAAATCTATATTGGAATGGAAGTTGAAAGGCTATCAAACTCAAACCATTCCTTTCAGTTAAACCATTTACCCGGCGCTTTTGAATTGTCAAAAAGTCGGTCAGTTAGTCAGAAATCTGAAGCTAGTTGCCCGTTCCAAAACGTAGATGTCTATGGAGAAGAACGGGTAAGAAACTCCAAGGACACTCTTTTAAATCAAGATATTACAACTTCGGTTACGACAGCACTAAATTCTACACGGTGGTAAGGGATGCGCTGGATAGAAACCGGTGGAGGCGGATCATCCGCTCCAGATGCAACTCCGAAGCTGACCACGATCCTCAGACATGAGGGACCGAATACAGAGAAAGAGACGACAGCACTTCGTGACATAAGCGGTCATAACTCAACGGTGAGCAGTGTTGGCAGACTGGAAGACTAGTTATCCCTTTTAGAAATAACCTTTACACTGAAAATGATAAACTTAAAATGAATGATTAAAGGTCGTAAAATAATAATAATTCATTTCTGCGCCTTTCAATCAAAGTCAATTCATTTGGTAGAACCGAATTTGATAGATATTGCCATTAGTTGAATTTTCCGACTCCCGCGAAGAAAATGGCCGCACACTTTTCTTTACTTCATTCATACGCCACGTGATTAATAGGGGTCGATTGTACCAGATATTTTTTTATCCGAGCAATAACATTGACGTCTGACAGTTCTAGTACCTATGGAAAATTGTCAAAAATTCAAAATTGATTCTCAGGATAAGACTTATTTAGGTATAAAAGTTTGGTGGAATTCGCCCTGAACATCCGTACAATCATTATTTACCATCATTTCAGCCGGAAGACGTCCACTGCTGGACATGATATGACATGATTGTAGTATTTTGGGCATGTCCCAAAAGACTAGAATCATGTCTTATCACCAATCTCAAGAATGGGTACAATACGCCGAAATGTTTACAAAAACAATATTATTTATTTGATTCTTAATTTTAACTTCACTGTAGTCAGGTGTGAAAGTCTGATTTATGTATTATTCGTTGTATATACAACTCATCATTAACCCGCAGTGCAAATTACTTGAGCAAATAAATATTGAAAACTTACCTAACTACTTACTTGACAATGTATATACATGAATATGTAATGACACTAGGTACATACAGAATGATAAATGTTAAGACTAGTTTACATTGGTTAAGAAGTAGTGGAGAATGAGCGTAGTAGAATGTAGGAGCTTGTGGCTAAGTAGTAACAGCCGCACGGGTTATTGATCAGGTTAAGCTACGCTTGACACGGTTTGTCAGTGGATGGGTGACCATCTTTACATACCAAGACCCCTTCATGCCTCGGAAAGCATGTTAAGCCGTTGGTCGGGGCTGTTGTTCGTAGATCTTTGACAGTCGTTACGGGTTGTCAGAAACCCGGAAGTCTGACAAACAGTCTTACCAAGGGGTACCGTATTACCCAGTAAATTGGTTGTGGAGGTCAGATAGGCAGTCGCTTCATGTAAAATGCAGCTGAATACTCGTATTCAGCTGCATCCGGTTAGACTGGAAGCCGACCCCAACATAGTTGGGAATAAGCTAGATTGAAGTGGTGTAGTATTTAAATTAGGTACATGTGTGAGAAGGCCATAAGATTGAAGGACACTGAACGAGACACAATACAAGTTTTATTGTTATTACGTCTGGGGGCGTTTCGTGTCCCGCTTAGTGTTAAAAGCCATTTATAGACTGGTAGATTCAAATAAACAGGGGGTCTGTTTTTAGCCGATTACGACAAAGCTATAAGGGTTATGAATTTAACAGGCTATGTATGTTCATCTGTTCCCTTATAACTATGTACTAAACCCTATCGGAACGCCAATTACCGTAATTAAAAACGTTCAAAATCTAGTCGCAAACACATCTCAGCGACAATCAATCAATGTCAAAAACTCGTCAAAAATGTAGGGAAATTTGAGGTGATTTTGACAGATTGAGACTGAGAGTGAGATCAGACTGTGAACATTCTTAAAATGACGAGAATTCCCCCTCTGGTGGATTAAATCTGATGTCCACCGCGGATGCTGACATCAGATTTAAGATTTTTTAGCCAACCAGTCGTTTATAGTGATGTATAAACGACTGGTTGGCTTTATTTAGGTCAACCAATAGCAAGCTTACATGGGATTTGAAAGTAGATTGACTGATCAGTTTTTATTGGGTTTCTGGCACCAATGCGAAAAAATACTATGAATAGCCCTATTAAACTCAAAGTTTACAGCAATAGTGTTAGTGTATATTAGTGTATGTGTGTAAGTGTATTACAACACCTTCTTGTTTTAAAGCTCCCGCAGACAGGCGCAGTAAAACAATTTCTATGAAAACTTGATAGAAATCGTTCTACCTAGAGTCACGCCTCGCCTTTCTGCGGCAGCCTTTACGGCCACTGGGCCATAATATTTTTACGACTCGGTATTATCAGCCTACAATGTCCCCAATGCTGGGACACAGGCTTCCTCCCTATGAGAAGACGTGGGCCCGATCCAGTGTGGGTGGGTAAATGTCACAAGTCTTGTCATGTTTTTCGACGAACTAGGAAATTGTATGAGTACCATCGCTCCCACTACCCACGACCACACTTTAGACGTACAGTCACCAAAGGAAATAAGTAACCAAGCTCATCGGATATCGTTGAAGTTTAGTAAGAAACCGATGGGTGTTTTCGAATAAAATTTAATTTAATTTATAGAAACCAAACAGTTAATTTATCGAATTAAATTTTATTAAAAAACATCCATCGGTTTCTTACAAAACTTCCAACTATATCCGTCGACCAAGGTTACTTATCTCCTTTGGTGACCGTACATACTCGTAACATCACGCCTATTTTCCCCGAAGGACTAGGCAGAGGCGTACCTACATATAATACACCTACATACCGCAGTGTAAACTAAACTTAATCGCATATCAAAGTTCAGTCATGTTTGTGAATATTAATTTGACAATCGTATTAGGTAAGTACAGACGCCAGCAGGTCAAGCTACCCGAAACTGTCAAATTTTCCCAATAAACCTTGAACCTTAATGCTTTAGCGATAAAGTTGAAAATCTATTAAAGAAATTTGACAGATTGTAGTAACTTGATGTGCTGGCGTCCGTACCTTCATCATTTGACGCAGTGTGAATCAAGATAATATTCTAATAGCACTCGAACTAATTGGTGCAAAGGCAGATGGCGGTATTACAAAAACTGATGGCGGTAAGTCAATAACCATAGTAGCTTCTTGGCCGAAATTCATGCTGGTGACGTAGAATTTGGGCGACCGAAAGCCGATGAAGTACAATTGAAGGACCGATGGCCGGTGGAGCAGACGAGTTCTGGAGTTACCGTGTATCGGCAAGCGTAGTGTGGGACCTTAAGAAGGTGGCTGGGGCAGACTGGATGCGGAAGGCGGAGGACAGGGTGTTGAGGCGCAGCCTAGAGGAGGCCTATGTCCAGCCAGTGCATAGACCTCCTCCAGTCTCTGTCCAGTCCAGTGACTGCGATATTCTGAGTTGATTGATTTTTGACTGATTGACGTAGATTTTAAGTTATTCCTAGTAGAAAGGATCTGTTTGAGGATCATTCGCGAGTGTTGCTGAGCTATTTTCTGTTCCACCTCAGAAAAGGCAGGTAGAAATATAAGGGAGCTAATGGCAAAGAAAAGCACCATAAGAAGGAAGAATATGTGATTCGGTAACATGTATTTCTGTTTATTATACTATACGTATTTTTCGTTTGATGGCATTAAGCTTGCTTTTAATGACATGAGACCTAATCAACGTTGGTGAAATATAGGTGGAGCTACTATTCACCTCTACCCAACCCGCATGTGAAGACAGGGGTGATGTTATTTTTTCTCGTTATTCGCATACAAGTTTTTACACCCCGATACTATCCGTGAATGATGCCTGTGGGAGCTATTCATCTGCGTTATTTAAGGGTTTTTCCCAAATGGAGACAAATTGTACCCCTATCGAAGATTGTGGCAAATATCTCTCCTACCCATTTTTCCGTGTAGGTAATTTATTAGTACGATTCCAGAAAAGCACTTTGATCCGTGAAATATTTTTTCAAGAGCTTTTCAAAACGTCCGAATTGAGAACCTGCTCGTTTTTATGAAGTCGGTTAAAAATATAAACAAACACAAAGTTCTTGGAAGTTGGGTAGGCCTTTGGTGTGGGATGCAACCTGTGTCGAAACCCTCGCGCCATCCCATCTTCCTAGCACGGTGGGCTGTGCTGGGGCGACTGCTGCAGGAGCAGAAAGCCTCAAACGGCGCCAATATAACAACCTTATTGGGAGCTATATGGTTGAGCCGTTTGGGGTTGAAACACTAGGACCTTGGGGTCCGACTGCTCATCTTAGGACCGAGTGCTCATCGAATTTTTCGGGACATCGCCAAGCGGTTGGTTGACTCTTCACGTGACCAGAAGGCTGGCCTATTTTTAGCCCAAGGACATTGCAAGCCAACATGGTAATGCTGCCAGCCTTTTGGGCACTTATCCCATTGACAGTGATGCGGAAGAATTTTTTGATGCCCGATGAGCTCCTGCCTTTTTCTATGTTTTTTTGTATTATATGTATACTTGTATATAATTGTATATATATTATAGTGTTAGCTTGTAAAAATAGTAATTAATCAGTGTATGTTAAACACAAAACGACAGCCGAATTATTTTTAATTTAGATTTTTAATGGGTAACACTGAAATCTGAGTAGATATTCTGTTGATTTTACATTAATCTTCTTAATATATACATATAATTCTTCTGTACGAGTGTTTGTCACCTAACTCCTAAACGGCTGGACCGATTTGGATGAAATTTTGTGTGTATATTTCAATGGGTTCCTGGATGGTTTGAAAACACAATTGGACCCGGTCGGGCACGACGTCGTTTGCCGGGTCCGCTAGTTTAATTATACGATAGTAGGAATAATTTTCTGATAAAGAAATGTTACTCCTTTTTCAAATTATAACTCTTTCTGCGAAGTTTTCTTCCAATAAACTTTCAGAGTTTTAGATAAGAAACGGTTAATAAGATTTTTCGGTCGAAAAGTTAAAAAAGAAAGGGGTATAAAGCTGTTTGAACCATAATGTGTTTATTTACTTATTTTAGGAGGTAGATAATAATAATTGTATTTTTATATTAAATAAAATTAATTAAAAAAGAAAGAGAGTTCCTGGAAGGATTTGTTGGAAGCCTTTGCCCAGCAGTAGGTATAGGCTAACAAAAAAAATTAACTACGCATAGTGATTTTTACTGCAAATTTGGAAACTATAAGAGCATAATATTAAGAACGATAGATATTTTGATAATATCAATAAAAAAAAAGTTACTTTTTTTATCCGTTCAAATAAAAATCAGTAGTAGATGAAAGTGATTCTTCTATTATCAACATTGTTTTCAAGCAAAGATAAGTCAGTTGACAGTTTTTGATTTGTCCTTCAAATAATCGCTGATAAAAACTGCTGACAAAGAAACTTCGTAAAACATGAGTCAACCAAAACATTCATAATAATATTATTTTGTGTTTTATTCCCATTTCAGACACTAATCTACATGGTCCTCACATGATCTGACCAATATTGAGTCTGGGCTTAAAAGAGACTTTGACCCCCGATTTTTTTTTCGCCTTTTCTCCTCAGTATTATTCAGACAGGAAATGTCGACTCGAGAGAGAGACAGAGAGAATTTTTAAACATTTATTTTGTAAGTACTCACGCAGCGTCATTCTTGAGTAATTTCGCTATAATTCCGTGACCGTTACTCCTCTGCCAAAATATGAAGCCAAAAATAAGGCAATAGACTCGTCACTCCCCACAAATTACTCCCAAATTGACACTGATCACATAAAACACGACAACACTTTAGTCGATTTAAAAACAAAACAACACCAATCGACTAATCACACGAAAAAAACACTTATAAAACTCCTTGGTTAATTTTTTTAAAAGCAACTCCTTGATAAAACTTTAAAAAAGAAATTTCGAAATTGGAACACGTGTGCTCATAGCGCTGGGAAGCACAACACAAACAAAGCTTCGCCGCTTCGCGCGTGTTCTCGTTACAAAAGTAAATAAAATAATTATTATCAACTGAATATGATACCCGTTCGGCCACTCAACGCGTACTGCGCGCCAATACCCATAGCGAATAATGTTATCCAAACGTAAAACTCGTTACGTATTTATTTATTCCAAGTGTGTACAAACTTCTTTGTTCTTTTTAGAACGTTGACTTTTGACACAGCGGGAAAATGGTTCAGCGCGAAATAGATTTTAATTATTTATGGTGACGCGCCTAGTTTTAAAGTCTTCAACAAAAGTCTAATCTTAATACCTAGAGACGAATTAGCCATAGATTATAATTTTAAATATTTTAATCATTATACGAAACGAATTCATATTTTTAAAAAGATAGAAATAATAAAACTTGTTCGTTTTCCTTATTTTAAAAATGCTGATAACACTATAATATTTTATTAAGAAAGTACATACTTCATTTACATACGTATATATACATACATACCAATTTTATGGAGTTTCTTTAGGATTTATTCGGGTACATTTTTGGCTACTCTCCAACCATCGCTAGTTTACATTATATTAAATATGTAGGTACCTATCAGCTTATCGTAACAAGTAGGTAATTAAAAAGCCATATTATTATCAAATACATATATTCGCTCCATCGTTTTCAGCTAGCAGCTGTATTTACGACTGTCTGAAGATTTAGGCCAAACTTATCTCAAAAGAAAACAATTTGGTGAATTTTAATTTCATTTTGGGTACGTAGAGCAGTTTTTGAAAAAAAAAACATTTATTTCTCGGCTAACAAACAAAGCGAAGAATGAATCAACGATCAACATGAACGAAGCAAAAGGATGTACCTATGTACGGACGCCAGCACATCAAGTTACTAGTCAAATTTCTTTAATAGATTTTCAACTTTATCGCTAAAGCATTAAGGTTCAAGGTTGATTGAGAAAATTTGACAGTTTCGGGTAGCTTGACCTGCTGGCGTCTGTACATAAGCATCGTAGCAGGTGGCGTTCTGTAGCTTGTGTCTACCCCTATGGTAAGAAGGCGTGTGTTTATGCATGTGTTCTCTCTGAAAAGTAAAGACTTTTTCTTAATGCTCTATGGTAGCCCGCGAAATGCAAAATTTTCTTACGTTTTATGCAATATGCAAGTCAGTGCCAGGTTGTATGTTGACTAAAATATGATTCGTGAGCGTAATTTCAAGCTTTACGAATACACAACTAATCCTTGGCTCTGGCTGGCATCGACCTTGGCAGAATGGCAATGGCGGCAAATGGCGACAAGAACGTTAACTTCCTTCTCATTTATTATTCAAACCGTTTTGTAAAATTCTGATACTGAGGAGTTGATGATCGCTACTGGCGCCGATGCCCTCGTTCACAAACTAAACTAAATTTAAGTTGAGTGCATCTTTTCCTTTCTATTTCATTAAGAAAAGGACAGAAGATAAATATTAGTTTAGTCCTGTCAAATTAGTCAGCGCCTGACGTAAATTGACGTATTTTTAGTGGCCATGTTTTTAATCACGTCTAATTTGTCTATATTAATTTGACAGGACTAAACTAATATTTGTCGTGGATTGATGGCGCCATGGTCAATACGCAGCGCCATCTAACAATTTATTTTGTAAACCTAATAATAATCGTCACCGGAAACGCAAGCGTGGCGTGGCGCCATATTGCTTGGACACGATCGTCGGTAGAGGGGATGCAGCGAGGACAGGGAAGGGACCGACCGAGTGTTCGGTCAGTTGAGTTTCGACTGTCTTGGCAGACACTCAGTACCAACGCACGTGTTTGTTTCGGTTTATTGTAAAATTGTGAGAATTCATAAAATTACTTTGATTTAAAAATATCTTTTGTTCGAGTACCCACGACAGTGCCCATAGCTAAGTTTAACCATGTCGGATCGTGAAGAAGACCCGATGTTTCGCATTCCGGCCACTCTTGATGCGACATCAGAAGCGGAATAAATCCACAACGACCCACGTGTTCAAAATGAAGATGCTAGTGTCAAAAATGTATGCGTCTGATGGAACGGCAGCCCCGCAGCCGTCAGCGAAGCCTTTCGTGTGCTGCAAGTGAGGGAAACCAGGATATATCGCATTCCTGTGCACGAGTAGTGGCAGCTAAGCAGATGGTGGAAAACGTGCTAGAAGTCGTGTACGGCGAGTGGTCGTTGTACAACTACCCTCAGACACGTTAGAAAATAAAGGTGAGCTGTATTGTTTTGTTTGCGATTCTGATGCTGAATGCTCGTTTATTAAAAGCGGGTTGTGCAGCCAAATTAAGTGGCAAACGAGTTAATAACATTGTTGCATTGACTAGTATTGGTCAAACATGTTTATTCAGCACAGAACATATCACATGTAGTGTTGCGATTAACGAGCAACAGCTTGAGATTTTATTACTATTTTCTACCCGACATTTACTTGCAAAGTAATATTATGATATTACCTACGTGAAATATTGACACCTAGGCTTTTCGATTAACATGTCACACACAGAGTTTTTGTTGTCTCTTGTAAAAAATTCAGTTTTAAACGGTCAACAACAGAAAGCTAGATTTGATAGAACAAAGGCAGCTGTGATAAAATGTTCGGTTGATGATTTCGTGTTATTAGAAAACGAAGAGTGAAATCAGATTATACGATTAAGTTAGATCTGAAGTTCAGAGGTCCGTTTAAGGTAGCATAGGTAAAGAAAGATGCCAGTAGGTCATGTACCAGTCGAAGTAGATAGTAATCACAGTGGTGATGAGCAAGCCTACATTATGGGAAGCACGCGAGTAGGGGTTCTCTATCGGCCGTAGTAAAGTTGTGTGGTGTCACAGGGTGATGCACACGGATCCATGCGTTGGATGTGTGACAGCAATGCGATTGCTGGTCGGCTGGAGAGCCGTGGCGTTAGAGTGGTTTACTCGTGTGTGGGTTTCCAGGTGTCTAAGGCTCTTAGTGATAAAAATGATTTTTAATGTGGATGACAATCGTACATGGCTCTGGTTGATGATTTACGCTATGATTAGATAATAATCAAAGTTTGTTTACATGACTCTGGTTGAATCAATACTCTAAAAGTCTTTAAATCCAGGCGCACTTATACGTACGCTTACAATCGCATACGAAAGATGCCTCTAAGTAGAGTTCCTAACGAGTTAAACTTAGAAGACGGTGAGGAGAGTTCCTCCACCGAGTAGTAGAGCACATACGAGTACCATGACTATTAGGTCGCACTGTACGCAACGACTACTTGTCTGTAGTCGTAACTGCAACTCACTTGTGAGTTGTTCAGGGGGCGATGGGCAGCTGGTGGTACAGCGGGGACCCGGGTCTCAAAGGAGACGATTCTTCTGTTGGTCTTGTAATGACCTCGGAGTCGTACACCCTATGTGAAGTGATGGGTGTAGATCGTATCACTTGAGGTGATGACGATATGGGTGGCATGAGTGTCACTAGCTGCTGCGGCAGCCGGGCCATGAGCGTTGTATGTAATCTACGAGTAAATGGATACAGTTCCTGACCAATTCTTACTGAGGCTTAGAGGAACCTTTTGTTATCGATGGTAGTTTTGATCAGAGTATTACTAACGAATTAGAGGAAAGTCAAGTAATAGTTTTGTTGCTGAAACAGAGTAGAGATTAAGTTGTGTGTGTTGTGTGGGGTTTCGTGAGAAACCAAAAAGTCCAAGAGTGGTTTGGCGATCCGAGGGGGCCCATGCGCAAATTAATTTGGCGAGTTAAGTAACTGGAGGTTACTAGATACTATGAGACACATTCATCTTGGTTGATTATTTTTATTGTAACCTTGAGATTTGGGAATCAAATAGTGGGTAACAGTCTGAACTCTGCTATTTTTAGTTTGTTCGAATTTTCATTGTTTTTGCCTGTACCAAATGTGGTCAGGAGTGACCGAGCTATGTGATACTTTGCGGTCATGTTTCATTCCAGGCCAGCACCTGCAGCAGCGGCAAGTAGCGAGCCGCGCGTTTAAGTTTGCTATGTCGGCATTCCGAGCAGTGTACCAAACAAAACATCGTCGCCTACGCGCTACTACTGCAACGAACCAGGTCATATCGCCACTCGCTGCCCGAAAAAGGACACCAAGACTAGCAGCGGCAACGTAGAGCACCGGGTGAATGCCTGCACTGTGAAGCCAGCCACTGATCACCTAGCAATTGAATCCGGTGAGAAGTTTTCATTTTGTTTTGATTCCGGTGATTTTGATCCCAGTGCTTTCTTGTCAAAGAAAGTTTAGGCAATATAGTATGGCAATAGCCTGCGTGGTAGTAACTTGTGTGGTAATCTGACCCCCATGATCGTGTGAGGAAGATCCCCGATCATCAAGTTCCTCGAGAATTAGATGTCATAGTCAGTGACAGTGGTAGTGAGACCACATCTGATTAGCAGGCTTGTACACCCATACTCTAAACTTGAGACCGCACCTCATGAGCAACATGTGGCGATGGGTCTGATAATCGTTGGTGCGATTATGATCTGTGTTGGTGCACAGTGTATTGTGAAAGTTTCATGAGTTGGTTGTACATTGCTGATGAATTATGGTAGACAATTTTGTAAGCATTATTGTGTAACTTGTTGATCGGATCTTTTCCAATGTGTGTTCTACGGAAGCTTCTTGTATGAAGCCTTAGTACAGCTGATTATTTCACTTAGATTTAGATGAAATAAAGTACCATAGAGAATTAATCTTTGTCTCACTGGCAGGATAGCCGAGCTAGATTACTGTCCGAGTTAATTTTTGTCCACAGGTACTACACCCGAGGACGGGTGCTAGTCAGGGATGGCCGTGTCGTGGATTGATGGCGCCATGGTCAATACGCAGCGCCATCTAACAATTTATTTTGTAAACCTAATAATAATCGTCACCGGAAACGCAAGCGTGGCGTGGCGCCATATTGCTTGGACACGATCGTCGGTAGAGGGGATGCAGCGAGGACAGGGAAGGGACCGACCGAGTGTTCGGTCAGTTGAGTTTCGACTGTCTTGGCAGACACTCAGTACCAACGCACGTGTTTGTTTCGGTTTATTGTAAAATTGTGAGAATTCATAAAATTACTTTGATTTAAAAATATCTTTTGTTCGAGTACCCACGACAGTGCCCATAGCTAAGTTTAACCATGTCGGATCGTGAAGAAGACCCGATGTTTCGCATTCCGGCCACTCTTGATGCGACATATTTATCTTCTGGCCTTTTCTTAATGAAATAGAAAGAAAAGGATGCACTGAACTTAAATTTAGTTTAGTTTGTGAACAAGGGAATCGGCGCCAATGTCTGTTTCCGTTTTTCGAAACTTGTATTATGCGGGTACTTCGTTACCCAGTAATGTTAATTTTTCCATCAGTAACTTCTCAGTAGCAGTTCGGACTCCCGGAGTCTAGATTTGTGCCCGGTTGATGGTAATACGCTCGCCCCCTATTACATGGGACTTAAACATTACTGTCGAAATGTGGGTGTACTATAGGTAGCGCTCTGTCTTACCCTTTGGGGTTTACATGCGTGATGTTATGTTCATTACGTAGATTACCCAAGCAAAAAAGGCTCTACCAACTCAACTCTTATCAACTCATTCAAATACCCCTTTTCAACTCATCATCTGCCTAGCCTTTTCCTATGTTGGGTTCGGCTTTCAGTCTAACCGGTTGCAGCTGAATACCAGTATTTTACATAGAGCAGTCGCTGTCGCAGTCGCATGGGGCAGTCGCCTATCAGACCTCCACAACCCAGTTACTGGGTAATACTGGTAAGACTGGTTGTCAGACTTTCGGGCTTCAGACGAACCGTAACGACTGTCAAAGATCCACAAATGACAGCCAGGACCAACGGCTTAACGTGCTTTCCGAGGCCAACGATCGACCCGTGCGGCTCTTATTACTTAGCCACGAGCATCTCGTGGTAACCCTTTTCAACTGTATGTAGTTTCATAACGGAATTCGAATGGGATTATTTTTCAGATAATATTTAACCGAAACTAACTAATGAGGTCAAACGGGCTATCAATAGTAATTCTAAAATATTTTGAATCAAGTTTGAAACTGACAGATTTTTTACAATTTAAAATGAAATCTAATTTTAAACCAGAGAGTTCACGACAGAACATTGTCCTAGAAATACACAATATTATTGTATGCCATTTTTAATCATATAATT
This sequence comes from Apamea monoglypha, assembly GCA_911387795.2. NCBI lineage: Eukaryota > Metazoa > Arthropoda > Insecta > Lepidoptera > Noctuidae > Apamea > Apamea monoglypha. Next base: position 4,802,878 of record OU426935.1, on the reverse strand, counting down.
TATCAGTGACTGCCTCGAGTGCCTCGTTGGACTAGTGGTCGCAGGCGCTTCTGCGGAGCATGAGGTCCTGGGTCAGATTCCGCAGTCGGACAAAGTGGTATAGGGATTTTCATCTGGAATTCCTCAGTAGCAGCCCGAAGTCAGGAATTGAGCCCGGTTGACGGCTATAGGCTCGCCCCCTGTTACATGGGACTACAACATTGCTGGCAAAATGTGGGTGTACTATAGGTAGAGCGCTGCCTAACCCTTCGGTGAATACAGGTGTGATGTTATCTAGCTTGGAAATATCAGTTGTTTTTGTCATGTATCGCGAATTCGCGACTATATGCCTACCTACTACCTACGCGGTCTAATTTGTTACGAATAGATAAGGTTATTTTTATGACAAACTAGCTGCGTCCTGCGGTTTCACCCGCATAAGTTTCGATACCGTGGGAATATCGGGATAAAAAGTATCCTATATGTTAATCCTGGTTATAAACCATCTGTGTGTCAAATTTCATCCAAATCCGTTCAGTAGTTTTTGCGTGAAAGAGTAACAAACATCCATCCATACAAACTTTCACGTTTATAATAATAATATTATTAAGTAAGATTAAAGTTCAACAGCCCTATGTTTTTGCGTTCAAATAAGTCATCTGAAACTGTTTTGTTTTGTTTCAATTCAAGTAATTGTTACTCTATTAATGCTTCTACGAATTTGGACGCCATCTTTTTGGCAGGCTCTCATTTTTAGTGATTTGATCTAACACTCTCAACACTTAACATTCTCTGCATTAATTCTCTTTAGAACACCATATCTCTTTTAACAGCTGAAGACTTGCACCCAATTGACTGACTAAAATCACAATCTGAATCATTTTGAAGGATATTGCTAATCAATTGCTTCATATGTTCGAAAATGTGTCTGCTCAACAACGTAAATAACGCAATGAATGTTGTTGAACTGTCAAAATGTTAGTGCTAGCTACTGTTAGTGTGTTACGCAATTACCCCGCAGAAATTCGTTGATGCTCCTCTACCTGATCTAAGGCATTGAGAGGCTTTTGGTAGTCAAAATTGTTACAATTTCCACCCCAATGGAGACGGAGTTTTGAACCATTTTGATTTTTGTCACTTGCAGAGTTGAAACATTGTTACGGTTCATTAGAAGCCCGAAAGTCTGACAAACAGTAGGTCAGATAGGCAGTCGCTCCATGTAAAATACCGGTATTCAGCTGCATCCGGTTAGACTGGAAGCCGACCCCAACATAGTTGGGAAAAGGCTAGGCTGATGATGACTGATGAAGGTTGAAACAAGCAATAATGGCGAGTACCCCAACGAAGGTTTTTATACTGTCAATACACGCAGGAAAACAGATGTCAATCCATTGTCGCAAATATCATAGTACATTAGATTTATTTAAATACCGTTTAGAAAGAAAGAAAGAAAGAAAGAAAGAAAGAAAGAAAGAAAAATATTTTATTCTGCACAAACAAAACGCACAAAAAGAAAACAAAAACTACCAACCAACGCCAACCAGCTACCAACTAGTTTGCTATTGCTTAGTTCAAGGTCCAGATGTTGAGTTAAGCGAAATAAACTTAACAGTTGTTTGTTTTGTTGAAGTTAATTAAACTTCGCAAATCGAAGGTTACAACAAATTTGTGTAGGCGCATCCGGGTACACTGGAAGCTTGGCCAAACATCTATTTATCTATAAATAGTATTTAAAAACCAGTTATGTTACTGGCAGAAAGCACATTGAATTGGACATTCTAAACCTGAACGATAATAAAGAGTATTCTATTCTAATTTTGATGATAAAACAAAAGTTGAAAAAAAAAGCAAAAACTCGACTACAACTCAAGAGCACTGATTTCAACAGCACTGGACCGAACCGCACCTGAGCAGTGAGGTCCTCCACTAACCGCACGGAAAGAACATTTTGATAAGTGCGGTAACAGTTTATCAATATTATTTTCAGCCCCTCAACGGCACCTTCGTGAAATAACTAAAATCAATGTTAAAAACTTGTCAAAAATGTAGGGAATTTACAGGTATACTGAGGTTTAGATTGTGAACGTTCTTAAAATTACGAGAATTGTCCCTTGTGGTCTTTTTTTGAACTTTTTAGTCGCAAAAAGACGGTGTCTATGTTTTTCGGGTAAAAAGGTACTTGTTCAAACTCCTGGCTCAAGGTTAAACTATGTGAACAAAAGTGAGGCAACGGCTAATCCTCGACTTTCCAGTTTAGGAAAGTAAGTCAATTTGTTCATCCTATTTCTTACCTACCCAGCAAGCTTTACTTAGTATAAAAGTTGACTTTACTTTCAGAAAAGACACGACAAGTTTAAAAGTCCCTCGTCCGATCCGTGAGATTATTTAGAAGTAGAACGCTCTAGCTGGGAAGTTCCTCTATAAGTCTATGCTAGATTAATTTTCCAGCTCTAGGGGAGTTTCTAAGATATAATCAATTAAGCCAGTAACAACATAACAGCCAGAGGACACGGTGGAGCACGCGGTGGAGGTCTGCCCCGCTTGGGCGGAGCACCGCCGTGTCCTCGTAGAGGCGATCGGCAGCGGCGGCGGCCTCTCGCGCCCGGCCCTGGTGCAAGCCATGGTCCGGGGCGAGAGGGAGTGGGAGGCAGTCGCTTCCTTCTGCGAAGCAGTCATGCTAGCGAAGGAGGTGGCGGGACGGATGAGAGAGAGAGCCTCCCGTCCCAGCCGCCGCGGGAGACGCTCCGGGCGTCGAGAGCCGCGTGACGACTCCCGGCCACCGTAGGCGCGGGCCTGTGGGCGGAGAGCAATGGGTAGCTCACCGTCCGATCAGGACCAGGCCCGTGCCGGACGGCGCGTAAGTGTTCCACGCGCGCCTCAAAGAGTTGTCAGCATAATTTGAGGGGCCCCTTAGGGCCGAAGCCTGCCGGGTACACGGGGTTGTCCGAAAGGGTTACCCCGGAACATAAAGGGCAAAGGAAGGAACATGGGTGGGTTTTAGTCAGTAAGAGTCTGACACTCCCTTCCGCTCCACCCAGAGCGGGAGGGGTCATTCGATGATTCCCCATCCGAAAAAATCGATCCAACCCTTGTGGTACGCATCTAGATCGTCTCGCCACCTCTTCCTGGGCCGGCGCCGTCCATCCTCAGGCACCCACCGTGTGGAGACTGTTGCTCAGCGATCACTATACATGCGGTTGACGTGACCCGCACAATCCCATTTCAGCTTGGCAGCCTTTTTGCCTACGTTTAGGATCCCCGATTTGGAGGCGCTTGTTGAAATTACCGCGAATCTTTGGTACATGGCCACAAGGCTATCAGTTTTCAAAACTACACTGACATTATGACATAGGTCAGTACAGATATGAACAGTTCAATCGTTTAATTACACTAATTAAATACTGAAATAATGATTAAATGTGCAAAATTGGTGATGTCATCGACAACCGCATGAATCTTTTAATATTTATTTATCTTCGGTATCATATCGGAGCGAAGATATCCACTATCGGCTATAGGATTAAAACTCCTGTAGCGTCCCAATATGATTCATTGGATTCTCTATGAATCATCGGAAGAACTGGAGCGTTGTTCTTCGGTCACCAACCGCACCGCTTGCCAATACTGTCAATCCTTTTTGGAAGACTCTGTGGACTGAGTTGAATACTAATCATAATTTTGGCATTGTTAGTTACCGCAGTATCATTAAGTTAACTAATCAAATATAGATGTTCTCCATATTACCGAAGATAGGATTATCTATCACGACACATCCAGCGGGGCAATTGCATAACACACTGACAGTAGGAATGGCTTCATTTTGACAGTTCAACTAAATTCATTGCGTGATTTACGTAGTTGAGTCTTGAGTAGACAATTTTTTCTAACATATGAAGCAATGGATTAACAATATCCTTTAAAATGATACAGATTGTGATTGATAGTGTGTTACGTAATTAGGGCCACGTTCCACAATAGCGAAGCATGACGTCAAAAGAAGCATAACTGTAGAAAGATTCTATAGAATATCATAACTCTGGGAGTGATGAAGACCATCACCTTCATAATAGTATCAGAGAACCAACAGAAGTCTAAACAAGAACTGACAGCTTCACAAACAATGACGCATTTGCGCATCAAGACATCACGAGTGATTTCGGCAGCCATATTGAATTGGTTGGTGGACATTGGTAAATAAACTGGTTTGCCGGTCGTCGACATCTGACTGATATACGTACAATATAACGCAATCAAAGCTGTACTTGTTGTGTGTGTACATGCAGAGATAAACATGAAATGACATTGGAGCCTTGCGATCGATATTTTTTTTTAACACTGGCCGTTTGTGACTCACATGCTCAAAGCATTTGTTTCAAGTAAACGTTTGCAGGCACTTTTTAATTGTTAAGGAGTTTGTCAGATAGAAACGCGTTGAGCCGACGATATTATCCAAAGGTGTGGAAAAATCGGATGAGGGACGCACAGAACTGGGAGCATAATCAGCCTATAATGTTCCCAGTGCTGGGACACATGCCTTCTCTCTGTGAGAGGGAGTGGGCCACAATGCACCACAGGCCCAATGCGGACCCGTGGTGCTTAGAATTTTTGGTTCTAGGACATGCCGGTTTCGACACGATGTTTTCTTTCACCGTTTTCAAAGCATTGGAGATGAAATTATTTACACAAAGTAAAGCGCCAGCCCATTCGAACCTACGACCTACAACTCGTAAGTCAGGGCCGTTACCACTGGATGACCACTGCTCTCCTTATTATTAGATTAGGAGCAGACGTCTTCTCCTTTTCTTTCCTATAAAGTTCCCAAGAAGCAGTGTACAGTCATGAGCATAAGTGTGTATACACTTGGCATTATTCAAAAGCGATTTACTCCTTTATTTTTTAATGTAATTTTATGTTGTTACGAACATAGCATTTTCGAACCCATAGCTTTTTGCAATGTGTCGTGTTTCATTCAAAAATCGCTTTTGAAAGTTCCCAAGTGTTGACATATTAGTGCTTGTGATTGTACACTGTGTACAGTCGCCTAGATTTTCAGTATCTTTTAGTAGTTTTGTAAATAAATAGACTAACACTAACCTAACATTAACTATTTACTTTTACATTATAATGTGTGCCGATAGATATCTTGTTTGCAATACATGCTCAATGCGTGATCGTTGCTCGTACTAACTATTTAGGTCTAACCTAGATTTATAGGCTTAGTTTTATAGTCTGAGGCTTGTTAATATATACAAGCCTAAGAAGGTTCCTAGTGTTTTCTTTGATATATGAGAACGATTAGCGGGCTGGTTTTAAAAATAAATTACTACCTACTGTATTTCTTAGGTCCAGTTATTTTTATGAGAAAAAATGTTGTAGAGAATAATTTTTAATTCATATAATACTAGCTTCTGCCCGCTACTTCGTCCGCGTGAAATTTCAGCCTCCGACCCATCCCGTCGTATCCCATCGCTCGCACGTACGGTTTCGCTTAGCGTTATATCTGTTTTTTTTTTCCTTTTGCTCGGCTCCTGGGGGTCGTAGCGTGATGTTAAATAGCCTATAACCTTCCTCAAGAATTGGGCTACATACAAGCAAGCAAACAAATTTTACCTCTTTATAATATTAGTATAGAAAAGCCGTGCGCCCGAAGGGATTGCCAATAGGCAAAAATGGCGATCTTTCTTTAACCCCTTTAGGGGATGAATTTACAAAAATCCTTTATTAGTGCCCAACTTCGTTATTTGTGGAACTCTTATGCAAATTCCATGCTTTGAGACCTCGTGATTAGGCTGTGCGCTGTCTGTCAGTGCAAGCAAATCGTCGTGTAATATCTTAAACACTATTTATTCAGATGCAGTTGTACAAACTACCAAGAAGCATATCAAGACAAGCTTATTAATCATTCTTACGATCTTATTTCAAGCTTATTAAAGTGCAAAAACAAACTCAATTACATTTATAATACCGTAGAGAAATTTTAATAAAATCGACTCATGCAGTGATAAATAAAAATGAAGTGTCTCATGTAACTCTAGGGCTGCCAAATAGCACAGAACTGGTGCCCTGAGATGGTGAGGCGGGGCCGCGGCCGGCCACGAAGGAGATGGCAGCAGGACGTCCTGGATAGGCTACGTCCAAATTGGAAGCACAGGAGGGGTCGCAAACCTTTGTGACCTTAAGTCTCTTCACCTGATAGCGAGTACAGGAAGGCCTTTGCAAAAAAAAAACCTTATAACGAGTCAGATTACTTTTTACAACAGTTTCAACTGTTTGATCTGACAATACTACAATAAGACTGTATCGTAGTATTGTAAGATCAAGACAATACCAATACAGTATGATTTTTAAATTTTCAAACTGCTCACTCTCCAAGCTGAACGGAAATGTTTGGGTGCACTAAACATTTATTTTTTACTAATAAAAATCCTACCATAAAAAATCTTTAGAAGAAGACTTTAACGGCAACACTGACATCCACAGATTTTTTTTCTGTATTCAACGTAACATGACAGTCATTGGCGTCATCAGATCATGCGATTTGATTGATGATACGATACGTGTCCGGTTACTAATAATCGATAACGATAAAGAAAAAATAATTATTGTATTACGCAAAATGAGATAATGAATGTTTGAACCTTGGTGTCTTTATGGTTTAGTAACATCATCATGATCTGCCTAGACCTTTCCCAATTATGTTGGGGTTGGTCTTCAGTCTAACCGGATGCAGCAGAATACCTGTATTTTACACGAAGCGACTGTTTATCTGATCTCCACAACGCAGTGACTGGACTGGCTGTCAGACTTTTGGGCTTCATCAGTCAAGTCAAGTAAAATCATCAACCTATAATGTTCCAACAGCTGGGACTCTGGCCTCCTGTCTGTGCGAGTGAGTAGGTCGCCATCTACAACATGGGCTCAGTGCGGGTTGCTGGATAAGTGAAGTAATTCAATAAGACAGACAGACCCGATATTGCAGAACCTAATCCAACAAAAACAGCCACTACAAAAGAAAACCATAAAATGAAGAAACACTTTTCCTCCAGCGACAGAAAATTTGAAAGAAACCTTTTTACTGGAGCGTCGGTACTTTACTACGACCATCTCGTGACGTCATTTCTTGGGAGCTTTCTCCCTCGCGGCGCATTTAGGCCGGCTTAAGGGCTTGCCTTGTTTACAACAACTGTTCTGTAACTGGGATTTTAGAAACGTTTTGGACATTTCATTTTTTAAGTAGAGTGGCTATGAGGCTGTGAATATGAATATATTGCGAATCTTCATATCACGGGTTATAAAATCCTTTGGTATAGAGGAAAACCCGTAGTTTTGTGGGTTGAGTTAAAATAACAGAAGAGCAAATTTCGTAATTTTAAAAACGTTCACATTCTGATCTCAGTCTCAATCTGTCAAAAATACCTCTAATTTCCCTACATTTTGCCATGTGTTTTTTTTTTTTTTTATTCTTTATTTATTTAGGGGGTTTTTTCATAAATGAATATGTCGCCGAGATGAGACTGCGACTAAATTTTGAATGTTTTACATTACGAGAATTGGCATTCAGGTATGTTTTGACAGAATTGTATGTTTATGGAACTAACGAGGATACCAAAGTTAAACTGTAGGAACATTTTAAGCTAGGAATTGTTCTAAAAAGCCTTATTAAAAATACATCAGTAGGAAAATAAGGGCGATGCTTGGAGGAGGTTTATGTCCAGCGGTTGACAGCGCAGTGACAGAAATATTTCGGCTGTCATGCTGGTTATGAGAAAAAGATGGAATAGTTACATTCATAACCATGAGTTCGTATCTATAATGGGCTATAAGATATAGCTCTCAAATTTAACGAAAACGAAGAATAAGAAGGGATTATTCGCGTTTTAGAAAAATATCAAGTTACAAGCCAAGAACACAAAAATCTGAACATCGAAACATGCAACAGACAACTCCAGCTGGGCTATTATTATGCAGTACACCATAACAAAAGGGTTCCTTGTCCTAAAAATGGCAAGGCACAAGACGCACAAGTCTGTTATTATTTCGTGCAGATGTGTTGGGCTATAAGATATAGCTCTCAAATTTAACGAAAACGAAGAATAAGAAGGGATTATTCGCGTTTTAGAAAAATATCAAGTTACAAGCCAAGAACACAAAAATCTGAACATCGAAACATGCAACAGACAACTCCAGCTGGGCTATTATTATGCAGTACACCATAACAAAAGGGTTCCTTGTCCTAAAAATGGCAAGGCACAAGACGCACAAGTCTGTTATTATTTCGTGCAGATGTGTATTAGTCACTGCGCGAGCGCCGGATACGGTTCCACGTCCGCCCGTACTCTACATTGTCTTTTACTTCGACGTTCAGTTGAACCTGACTACTATACTACAATAAAAATACTGTATCCCTTGCAAGAATGTACCTATGGACTTTTTTTTTTTCTGGTGGGAAATCATCAAATGACCCCTCCCGCTCTGGGCGGAGCGGAAGGGAGTGTCAGACTCTTACTGACTAAAACCCACCCATGTTCCTTCCTTCGCCCTTTATGTTCCGGGGTAGCGGTAACCCTTTCGGACAATCCCGCTGAGTACCTATGGACTTACGTAGCGTTAAAATAGATAATGGCGCCGATTCCCTTGTTCACAAACTAAACTAAATTTAAGTTCAGTGCATCATTTTCGTTCTATTTCATTAAGAAAAGGACAGAAGATAAATATTAGTTTAGTCCTGTCAAATTAGTCAGCGCCTGACGTCAATTGACGTATTTTTAGTAGCCATGTTTTTAATCACGTCTAATTTGTCTATGGAGTATCTTAATTTGACAGGACTAAACTAATATTTATCTTCTGTCCTTTTCTTAATGAAATAGAAAGAAAAAGATGCACTGAACTTAAATTTAGTTTAGTTTGTGAACAAGGGAATCGGCGCCACTGTCATTCTCGTGATTGGTAGGTGTTGGAGCAGCAGTGGTGGCCCAGTGGTAACGGCCCGTGGTTTCGAACCCCGGCAGGTGCTTTACTTTGTGTAAATTATTTCATCACCACTGCTCTCAAAACGGTGAAGGAAATCTCGAATTTTAGGTTCTATGACATAGAACCTAAAATTCGAATACATGTCACATCGATCGTATCTATCTTCGTTGTTTATTAGCTGAGCTCTTTTGTGTCGAGAAACTTTTTCAGCCTTCTATTCATCATTCAGTCTTTCGAAATCCGGCCCAGAGGTAACGGCCGTGACTTACGAGTTTTCGTAGATTCGAACCTAAACAGGCGCTTTACTTTGTGTAAATTATTTCATCACCACTGCTCTCAAAACGGTGAAGGAAACCATCGTGAGGGAACCGGCCATGTTCTAGAACCAAAAAGTCGAAGACATGTGTCATCTACCAACCCGCGCTGTGCTAGCGTGGTGGATTATGGCCCACTCCCTCTCACAGAGAGAGGAGGACTGTGTCCCAGCAATGGGAACATTATAGGCTGATTATGTACTTGTTAGTCCAAATTAACTTTAATCAAATTCACCGTGTTTCTAACCTTTTCTCTGTGGATTTTGGAATTGCTAGACAACTATCAAAAAAGGGCTGTATTATATCAGTGTTTTATGACAGAACAAATAAAACAGAAGGACCATACAGTTGTCAACGACATATATAATAGTAAATTCATCGAGGATCAAAAGGAGAAGAAGGAAAAGAAAAAGAGGAGAAGGGTTATGCGTCACCAAAATAACTTGAAAATAAATAGTATCTGTAAAGCAGGTATATGTATACTGCAATATGAACAGTATCAGTCGACCTGATAATGTCAATCTGTATACCCTTGGGTATAAATCTCGAGAATTAGTAGACTAGCTTCAATGAGACTTCACGGAGTATTTATTGAGGACGGGTCGAGATTTATATCAGTTTGTTTTGGCGTTAACTCAACTTCCTCCGAATTTAATTTAAACTTTAGTATTATCAGTTGTAATGTTTTAGACCCAGTTTCTAAATCAAATAATTAAGAACAGTTGTGTTTATCTTGGGGCCTCCCAACGACACGACTTCGATAATCTATCCCTGTAAGAATTCGAGGAGCTATGGTGGCCTAGTGGTAACGGCCTCGAGTTACTAGTTGTAGGTCATAGGTTGGGACCGAGACATGTGCTTAACTTTGTGTAAATTATTTTATCACCACTGCTCTGATAACAGTGTAAGAAAGCATTGTGACAAAACCGCATGTCCTAGAACCAAAAATTCGAATACTTGTGACATATGCAAACGTGCACTGGGCCCGTGTGGTGGATCGGCCCATTCCTTCTCACCGAGAAGAGGCCCGTCCCAGCAGTGGGAACATTATAGGCTGGCAGGCAACTCTACACACAATCGCGACGTGATTTAAGAAGGAATCACAATGTTACATAGTAGCGATGCAACGAAACAAGTAGCACCTGTTTTCTCGTGCCTAATTGCTTTCCAAACAAAAAAAATCTACAGAAGCACTCATCATCATCAATGACCAACTGACATAATTCTCGTAAAAGCGCCATTAAGCCAATTAGCAACATAAAGATGGAGGCACGCGCCCCATTACAATCTGACACACACAGTACACAGTATCTCCAACACAGCACATAAAAATATTCAGCAAATGAACGCTAATGAGGGCATGCCACACATTATTGGGATATACGAGCACTGTTTACATTGCACTGAGATTTGTAGTTGGAATACAAAACGATAAATTTTAAACACATATTCGTCTTACGAAAAACATGTAGTGCAGGACCAGAACACAGTTCTCCCTATTGAGAAATGCGTAAACAAAATAAGGTTTACGTTTTTCGTTCGAGTCTACGTTTTGAGAAAATTTATGCCAGTATCAGCCCCATTGGAAACACCAACACCTGTTATAATGAATATTTTAATAGATGTCTATGTACTAGGTATCTCTACAATCTACATATATCTGACCACCGTAAGGAATATTCCTGCTTGCAGCGCATTTTATTAGTTGATCCAAAAAGGATCCTCTTTTGTTTTATTTACGGACGCAGCTGTGGTCATCATGTGCACGGGATTTTGTTTTCAAAGTGGTCAGATATATGTTTTGGCGATAGTACAAACTGGTTCTAGAAAATGACTTGGGTTCTTCCAAAGTCGTAAAATTGTGTTAAGGAACGAAAAGTTTCAATTTATAAAATCATAATAGAAATGAAAAATAAAATTTTGTGCTAGCAAATGACATACCCAATCCCTCAAAAAAATGTGTCGGTCCTTCTACCAGACAACCTACATAAAATTCACGACAAATGGAGATAAACAAGAATTATAAAACGCTGGCATCTCTTCATTACGTAAAAAAGAATAGGGAAGGACCACAGGAGGATTGAATTTAGATGCCCAATTTCAACAGACAACAAATTACCAGAAATCAATCAAAATAAGGAAGATAATCATTTCAGAAATGACGTAGACGTAGAAGATTAACAAAATGTATATAGGATAACAAAAACTAGTTTCTCAAGGACAAGAAGACAGTAGTCGCCATCACGTCACGCAATCCCTAATGATGGCACGACAGGTTCTGACAAAACTTGTTTGATGTCTGAGCTCAGTAAGACGTGAAGATAGCCAGAATGGTATTTTCCTAGAATATGACGTGGCATATCGTCATGTTTTGGTAAACCTATATTAGACTAGCTGCGCCCCGCAGTTTCACCCGCATAAGTTTCGATCCCGTGGGAATATCGGGATAAAAAGTATCCTATATGTTAATCCTGGTTATAAACCATCTGTGTGCCGTCCGTTCAGTAGATTTTGCGTGAAAGAGTAACAAACATCCATCCATCCATCCATACAAACTTCCACGTTTATAATATTACTCGGAGGATACGAATAAACTTAGCCATATACATGACACGTTGTTTTAGATTGCAATTCTGGAAACCAGTTTTAGATAAATAAATCTGCAGTCAAATGCACTCTCTCGACCAAAATGCTAACAACGAAAGATAGAAGTTGGGATGAGTTTCATCAACAGATATTGAACAAACTTGCAGAAAAAAAGGATGCGAAGGTTTGTGAACGCAAGAGCTACAATTAATTATGTCACTTCTAAAAGTAATTAAAATATTATCAATCAACTGAGCACCTTGCGTACCTAGTCTACTGGTGGACATAGGCTGGTCGCTAGACACCCAACAAACAGACAGAAATTTTTACTTTTGGGACACCAACCATATTTTCTATTGGCCCACATTAAAACAAAACATAATCTAAAATCCAAGATGGCGTCGTTTCCAACCCGCCTTCCATTTCAACTTATTGAACCGCACAATGGTAATCGTTATATGCCAGTAATAAATAAACCAGCTATTTGATCGATTCACACGTATGCCAAGGCCAAGGGGAATCGTCACGTGCAGCCTTGGCGACAATGTTGGCCACCAATTGCCAATATTGCAATGTAATTGATTGACACTGATTAACCTGGTGTCTTTTGCTGATGTAAAGCATCGAGCATGTTAAGTAATGTTTTGATAGACATTATAAGGAAAAACGGAATCTTTGGAAACTTTTGAAGACAATTGTTAATCAGCTGTTATGGATTCAGTCTCCAGTCCCGCAATCATAATTATGACAGAGCGTTTAATTGTATAAAAATCTGAAGAACGTATCTACTTTATAGCATAATCATCTGAGTTTGTTTCGGCATTTCTTGTCAGAGATAAGTCAGCTAGCAAATGCCGGCGCCATCTAGTTTTAAAATATTGACGTGTAAGCGGTGTAAGTGTCCTAAAACTTATGGAAGTTCGTCATTTTTTCCGATGGGAAATCCTATAACACGACTTGTTCACTAAGAAAAATCATTAGAATGCATGGGTAATTTGAAATTGATGAGTAAAGATTACCGTGCGTTCAATAACGAGTTCCCTATCTGTCTAGACGTCGAAGTCATTAAGGGCGACAGAGGGATTTAGCCATTTTAATTGTCAAACAGAACCCACGGTTGGTTAGAGGTTAGTGATCGAAGTCTGTTCTTACTTTGTACATACACAGTAAGAAGATACTTTTGCCCATCTCCATAAGTGAACCACTACAGTATATCGGAAGTTGCTACATTCTCCTGAAATAATTACAGGCTTGAAGATACTTTTGAAGTTTATCATGATGCAACGTCCAGTACATACCTGTAACAATAAAAAAAGATATTTTAGTACAACATTTTCACGCAAAAAGGTCTTATCAAATGCAGCACAAAACGTGATTTCAACAGCTGCTGTAGTTCTAAAAATAAATACAGTCAAACATAGGTGAGCGAGAACTGGATAAACAAGAAAACTCATCAGAAACTTTGTTTGAGAGAGTTGTTCTTCACACTTGGACCTCTATTATTAGGACTGCCACTTGCCCTATCAAACGACTGTCAAAGATCTACGAATGACAGCGGCGACCAACGGCTTATTGTGCTTCCCAAGCACTCATGAAAATTCTTGAGTGTGTTTACTACAATTGCAAGCACAAGAACGATTTTTGCTCGCTCAACGACAGACGACACGATTGGCGCAGTGGCTGAGCGATCGACTGCTGCGCTGCGTGTCGCGGGTTCGATTCCCGCACGGAACAAATATATGTATTGCCTACAGGTAGTTGTTCCGGGTCTGGCTGATTGTGTATGTGAGTTTAAATGTTTGTAAACGCACCCACGATACAGGAGTAATTCCTAGTGTGGGGCAACGTTTTTAAAAAAAAAAAAAACGTCAGTGGCGAAAATTCTAGTGTTTTCCACCTTTGTTAAGTTTTTGTTTTTACTATATTATGTAAACTTTTGCTGTTTCCCGGAACCGAAACATGTGTTGCACCCTTTTCATAATATTTGTCAGAGTCATCAACAGTTTACGCTATGGGCTATAAATTGCCATGTTTTAGTAAGCGTTAATAGATTTTAAAGATGTTTTTGGCTAGAAATCTCTTGAATTATAAATTATATTTGAAGGTCTTTTTTGGTAAATAGATTGTGAGACGAAACATAGGGAAACATCTGAGACCAAATTATCCGAAGGTAGGACGTAGTGAGTAGGACGCATTTTTTGTTTGGATGTAGGTACGGACGCCAGCACTTCAAGTAACTAAAATCTGTCAAATTTCTTTAATAGATTTTCAACTTTATCGCTAAAGTATTAAGGTTCAAGGTTGATTAGGAAAATTTGACAGTTTCGGGTAGCTTGACCTGCTGGCGTCTGTACTACACTAGAGGATCTTTTCCGATCGAGATCCGCCCAATCGAAGAAAAACTCTCTGATGCGCGCCTGAGGTGGTATGGCCATGTAATGAGAAGGCACGAAGAACACAAGACTAAACAAGTACTCTACACGAATTCACGTCCTAGAAGCGAAGCAGACCCTTTTTCACTTTAATGTCTGTATTAGTTAACAGGACCTAAGGCAAGCCCACGGGAATGACTCGACGACCCAGAACCGAAACATCTGGCGAAGAACGAGGAGAGCCGACCCCAAATGAAATAGGATAAGGCTAGGCAAAGAAAGAAAACGAAAACTCCAGGTCCTCTGGTACTACCGCCAAAACCTATATCAGACCATTTTGAAAACAAAATCCAGTGCACATGATGACCACAGCTGCGTCCGTAAGTAAAACAAAAGAGGATCCTTTTTAGGTCGACTAATAATATGCGCTACAAGCAGGAATAGTCCTTACGGTAGTCAGATATAGATTTTGGCGGTAGTACCAGAGGACCTGGAGTTTTCGTTGATGACTATTTTGGGATAATCTGCTGTCTGAAAATCTGATTGACCTAATCAGGTTTGCGCAGTTGACGGTTATGTGATGTGTCTTTTACCTGTATGTAGACAACTAGTAAGTTTGTACATATTAAGGATCTTGATAAGCTTTAAGCGAAGACACATAAAGAAGTTAGGTATTTGTAAAATAACGTCCAAAAACGCTAGAATGTACGTAACAACTAGGTATAACTTTTAAATCATATTTAGTTATACAAACATTGCTATATAACTACAGAAACAAAACCCACTCTTAGTCAATGCCTATAAAACATCTAGATAATTACACCACACACCCAGTTACACACACACACACTCATACTTATCTCAAATTATTTTATTTTAACGATAACAAAACGTATCTTAAATTTTAATTTTCTAACTGAATTCTTCGAAATTGTAACAGTAACATCAGAAGCACTATGTAACTTTTACGTCATTGTACTTAGGGGACCGGACTGCTTTTCCTTAACACAGGGATAGCAGTGCTCACCCACACGTTTGTAGAAATAGTACTTATTTTGTAAAACTGTATTTTAACGTGTTCTACAATCCATTGTTTTGAGTAAATAAATTTTATTATTATTATATTTTTAAATGTAAGAAAATTGTTGATACAAAGACTTAGGAAATCGTAATAGTGCATTAGGCAACGTCACATCGTATTTTCCGGTTACACGATATTCCAATTATAATTGTGAATGACTATTTAATATAACTTACAGCATGGATGACGGTTTAAACTGGCTTGTTCCTGCTGAAACTCAGGAAAACACAACTGAGTCACTTCATACAGTGGCCTCCAAAAGTTAGTTGACATTTTTCCACTTCAGCTGTGATGCCACATTATGATTGAAAATAAAAAAAAATAATCAGTAAGTACTCGTAAGGGATTACTTGATATTTTTTTATGATAAGTATAAGGTAGTTGATTAGTTAATAAAAACATTACAGCAGTTAAAACATTTAGATCACCAGAATTTTAAATGATAATGTGGCGTGTCACATCTGAAGTGGAAAAATTTCAACTAAGTTGGTAATAGTTAATGTGGTGAAAAAAGTTTTGAGTATGAATGTGAATGTGATATGTATATGTAAGAGTAGGGGAACTGCAAAGAAACGATGGACTGTGTAAAGATGATATGACTAGCAAGGAGGTGACTACCGAGATGACGACTAATAGAGATGTATGGAAGAAAAAGACATGTTGCGCCAGCAGCATGCGCAGAGTTCCGACGTCGCGTCGCTAAGTTACTCCAGCTTGCGTCGTGACGTCACAATTACGTTTTGTCATCGCCTAATGGAATGTTTTCAAATCCAACGAATTTAGTGTCATACCAAGTGGAGGCTCCAATTCATACTCCTTTTAGTCTTGACAACACTTTTGTAGCTTTAACTACATCGAGGGATAATCACTAAGTACGACCTATTCTTCCAACCAAAAGAAACACTACTCCCATAACTGAACATCACGCCTGTATTACCCGACGGGTTAGGCAGAGGTGTACCCACATTTGGCCAGTTACGTTTAAGTCCCATATAACAGGAGGCGCGCCTTGCCATCAACCGGGCACAAATCCAAACTCCGGGCTACTAAATTCAAGATAGAAAAACCGAATAACACTTTGCCAGACCCGGTAATCGAACCAAGGACCCATGCTCAGCAGTATCACTTGCGACCACTACACCAACGCGGCAATCACAAAAAAACAACGTAACAAAACACTGACGTAGCCAAGAAACAGTACACTAATACTAAATACATGAATTAAAACAATTAACCTAACAAAAATTATCAGCGAACAAATTGGTACAGGAGTCAGCGAACCAACAATGACTATCACTTCACAAGGCGCGAGTTCGTTTCAGTACACGCGCACTACATGCACTGAAACACAGCGTACTAAAATGGAAGGAAACAATTGAGAAATAATACTAGTATCCTCTTACAACTATCAGTGATAATAATAGGCATTGACTAACAGTGACGTATGGGTTTGTACCGAACGCCCTTACTGTGCCTAAAAGTGGCAATGCTGGGGAGTTTGTTGCGCCACTTTTTCCCAGCTAAAGCGGAAGTGGTGTAGGGAGAACGTTTTGAGGGACTGTCTCATGTTATTTTGACGTTCAAAAAGTGCTGAATCTCAGGCTAGTTTGAATAAATGACTCTTGATTTTGATGAGCTTGCAACTGTAGCATGTAGAACCGATGACCGTTGGGGTATACGTGTTCTTGACTGGAGCCAAAATCAGACAACGTAGACGAGCGAAATCTTCGAAAAACGAGGAGATCTTTGCAAGATGGCTGATATCAATTGGATGACAGCAGTCGAGGATTTAGTACAACGATATCCGATTAGAGAAGCATATGTCCAAAATAGAACTGCTATACACTAATAGCGACGAACGAATCCTGCGAAGAGTTGGTTCAGTGTAACTAACACAGAGTTTAGCAAACTACTTTCATTTACCCATGTTAGTTATTGAGATCGGACGATTTCACATTAATTGATAACGAAATCGATCCGATACTGATACGCTAAGCGGTGTTGTATAGAAACGTGAAGCACTTAATCTCCATAATATATAAAACGCCAAATGCGTTACGCAAACCTAACACAAATCTTAAAGTGGTTAACATGAATATTATACAGACTCACTCTCACAGGGAAGATGGAAAACTGGGTGAAGGTCACGGGAAACTGATGAATGCGGAAAGCACAGGTCCGGTCGTAGTCGCGATCCTTGAGGTAGGTCTAGAACTAGCGGCGGAACTCTTTCTGCTGAATAATGATAATGGTGAATCATGGACAAGCGCTAATCGTAGATACAATCGGTTTCTACCTCCTTCTGACAAATTGGATCAGAATGCAGCAAATATATTTAGTACTAGGTTCTGCCCGCGAATTTTTTTAATAAAATACGAGTGTGAAACTCGGCAATTCCATAGCTTGCCATTAGTGAAAGAATTTTCGGAATCGGATCAATAGTTCCAAGGATTACCCTACATACAAACTCAAAAATGTTACCTCTTTATAATATTAGAATAGATGAATAATATTTTTATAACAAAAACGTAGGTACCTGCACAGTTGCATATAATAAGAACAATACTGCTCGCCTTTCCTCATGCGTTGGTTCAAGTGCTAACACACTCCGCCAGTGCATTGAGTGCGTTAGCACTGGCTCAGTGGCTGTCATGCTTGTATTCGCACTTTGTACCGACGACGTGGAACAATCGATAAAAACAGTGAATATAACAATTGGATAGAAAGGAGATAATAGAGGTCGATGAAGAGGTAATGGCGTCATTAAGGTGAACGGAAAATGAGGAATCATAAATAGTGAGTGAGTGTACCATATTATATTATTCTAGACTCCTCCATTTTTTTTTTATAATTAGCCTTATAGTGTCACTCTACTGGGCAAAGGCCTCCCCTTTTTCCTTCCATGCGTCTCTATTTTATGAGATTTTGGCCATGTTGGCCCAAACATGACTAGATCGTCACCGCACCTTCGCCACAGTCTACCTCGACAGCGATGTTCTCCCTCAGGCGTCCAGTGAGTGAGGATTTTTGCCCATCTTTCCGGGTGCATTCGTGCAACGTGGCCAGCCCACTCCTTCCACCATCATCTTTCATCTCAGAGTTTCCCCAATATTTCAGATAGATTGGTAATTGCAGTGTCTTGTGTGTACACCATTGATGATGATTTTTGTACCCATAAGATAGTTTTCCAAACACTTTTGAGCGACAACCACATATAGAAGAAAAACTGGCTCTTATACTAATAAAACATCCACAAATCGGTCCACGGTGGAATGGCTTCTTTTTTTAATCATCTCAGCCTATCTGAACATAAACACCGTCCATTAAATCTATGGAAATACGTTCACATTATAACGTAATCATGGACGGAGATTTCAAAGTCTTCATATATATTTCCATATATTTTACTTCCCTGTGTTATCGTGAACAAACCTAATGTCGGTTCCCACTATCAAAATCGCTTAAAAAGCGGCGAGGTGACGTCATTATTTATACGGGGACCACACTAGTTTCCGATTATACATTGACAGGACCGATTGCTGTTTATTTCCATAATAAAGAGTACAGCTCACCTCGTGTGTAAATTTCAGTGCGCGTGCACCCATTGCACCGTGTGCACTGAAAGCGGAGGAAAACAATTGACAATTTGCACCGTTTTGTCACATATTAGATCAAGATCAAAGTATTAAAACATTTTTGCTGAATTATTTTCTCAAATAACATAATCAGCCTATAATGTTCCCACTGCTGGGACACAGGCCTCCTCTCCGTGAGGGATAGTGGACCATAATCCACCACGCTAGTCCAGTGCGGGTTTGGTAGATGTGACATGTATTCGAATTTTAGGTTCTATGACATACCGGCATGTCATAGAACCTACAATTCGAAGACACTTCTTCCTTGATTTCACTTTTGAGGGAGAGTGGGCCATAATCCACCATGCGGGCCCAGTGCAGGTTGGTGGACATGTCTTCGAATTTTCGGTTCTAGGTCATACGCGTTTCCTCGCGATGTTTTCCTTCACCGCTTTTAGAGCAGTGGTGATGAAATTAATTACACAAAGTAAAGTCCCTGTCTGGGTTCGAGCTCGGTAAGTCAGGCCCGGTACCACTGGGCGACCACTGCTCTTTAATAATTTATTTTTCTAAAATAAACACTGAAATTATACGTGGAATCATCTTCGAGATAATCTTTTCCAAATATTTCAGGGGACACAAAATTCTGCCAAAAGGTGTATATGGATGTTCATCTAGTTTGACAACGTTTTCCGAAGGTTGGGGTGACAGACTGGGGTTTTATAGCCGCCAAAATTGATATCATAAACCTTCGCATAAATATTTACATTTGGGATATGTAGATGCTTGCTCTCAGCTCCGAGCCACGGAGAAATCTCTATGTAACGGTCAGTCAACCAAGACTTGCCCTTGTCAAGGTTACTTAACCTCGTAGGATAAATCGATCTTCATTAGCAAGCTCGTAAAGTCATTAATGGTGTTTGTAATCAGATTGCAAGAATGGGGGCTATGCCAATTTGCTTTGAAAATGAAGATCACAATAACAAAACACCGAGTAAATACAATGATCGAGACTATTTTATCTATGAACTTAAATCAAACTCACTACAACTAAACCTCTATAATCTTCAGACTTCATAACACAATAGTAGTCATTCATTACTGTTTACAGTGATAAGATCTAGACAGATAACAATGTGTTTGGTGCACCGAGCAATTCGAAGTGCATTAGAAAGTGCGAAGAATTTCTTGATTCATAATCATACCTTAAGGCGAAATCATCAGGATAGCCCGCGAAATTCAAATTTAGTTACGTTCAAATCAGGTTGTATGTCGATCTAAATATGATTCGCGTCCGTAACAAATATTTATTTATAGAATTACTATCTGCGCCCCGCGGTTTCACCCGCATAAGTTTCGATCCCGTGGGAATAACCCCAACATAGTTGGGAAAAGGCTAGGCGGATGATGATGAATCATAAAAATCATGAATACATCTCCCTAAGTTCATATTACCTTATTGAATGACTATTTCATGAAATCATGACATTTGAGGGCAATTCTAACTCAAGAAGTTGTGTTGGTGATTCTAATGATTATAATTATGTAAAGTCATATTTGTTACGGTCGCGAATCATATTGTAATAGAAAGAAAGAAAGAAAGAAAGAAAGAAAGAAAGAAAGAAAATGCGTTTATTTTCGCTAAACATGACGCAAAAAAGAACATAAAAAAAAACAATAAGAAAAGGACATGCGTCACATCCACGCAAAACGGCTATCGCTCAGCATTATGCTGCGACCCTATGCAAGGCAGAGCCCAGGCGACAGCGGCGCTGGTTTTCGGCGAAAGCCGGCGCCGACGTAATGACGTCGTACGGTGCAGCAAACAATTATTCATCAACAAATATTAAAACAATTATTTTTATTTTTAAAGCAAACAGTTATTAGGACGCTGTACTGGTACAGCGTACATAAAGCAAAATAATACAATTTTAATCAACATACAGCATGGCACTAACCTGAAAATTGCAAAAAACGTAAGTAAATTTGAATTTCGTGGGCTAAATTAGCGCATCCCCTTAGCCAACCTTTTGTATGACTTTAACTTGTTAATTTTTCAGAAGATCATAGACTAATTATAATTATGCACTTAAGTTTGATACAATCTAAACGGATTAGATTGTCGTCCGCACTTGATACACTGAAGGAATAATGCACTAGCTTGAATGTACTGTGACTTGTCAACTATTTCAGTTACAAGGATATCACTCAATTCATTCAGTGCACGTATACTATTGATAATACCTAAATAATCGTCTGCACTCAATGCACCGGGATTTGAAACTCATGCATGTGAAAGTGTGATGAATTAGCATCATTATTCTAACGGGTACCGGTTGTAGGACTTTTCAAAGTTAGCACGTTGAACTGCAAACGGGTAGTCAACCTCGTTTTCTTCTTTCTATTTTTATGAAGAAAGATATATTTTAATGTCAGTGCAATCGGGGACAATAAAAATTCCATACATATAATGCATATTGTTTTAGTTTACATCCCTTTTTACTGCAAATAGAAACACGTTTCATTGCACTTAAAGGTTTCCTTAGCATAATCAGCCTATAATGTTCCCACTGCTGGGACACAAGCCTCCTCTCTGTGACAGGGCACTCCCTGATATTCCCTGGCAAATCGAAGACAGACAGACATCATCAGATTCCGGCCCACTGGCCGGAATCTGATGATGTCACATGTCTTCGATTTTTTGGTTCTAGAACATGGCCGGTTCCCTCACGATGATTTCCTTCACCGTTTTGAGAGCAGTGGTGATGAAATAATTAACACAAAGTAAAGCGCCTGTTTAGGTTCGAATCTACGAAAACTCGTAAGTCACGGCCGTTTCCTCTGGGCCACCACTGCTCTTGATTTACTTACGGATTTCGAAAGACTGAATGATGAATAGAAGGCTGAAAAAGTTTCTCGACACAAAAGAGCTCAGTTGATAAACAACGAAAATAGATACGATCTGTTTTAAACCAAAACACATAATAAAAACCGCATACTAATAAATGTAACGAAAACAAACGCTATCACAGAACACACCTATGACCTCATTGAGTATAATTACACGAATGTACCAAGAAAAGTAAAAATTACAAATATTAAGATAGATAGTAAAAATAAGTTAAGATAAACTTGACACAGATCATGAGGTCACAGATGTTTTCATACTGAACATTTAATACTTGAGCAATAAGTGACTTAGCAACAAGAAAAATAATTCGGAGAATCAATGTTTTGGAGAGTTTTGTCAAAATATTTGTTGAGTTGAGTCCTTGAGTCGAAAATATTGCGTAGGAGGCTTCTGAAGATGATTGCTTTGTGCAAATATGGAATTTACGGGAACCGAAAGGCCAAGTATTATGGTGCATCTTGGGAGAGGCTTTATGATGTGTGTGTTGACTTGAAAGAGCATGGCAGTTGAGAGTATGTCATACACTCAAACGTCTCGCTGATGGTGGCGCGTGTGTTGGATCATTCAATTCAAAATGGTTGACACGAATGGTGCTGATTCAAGTCATATTCGTGAACGGGCGCCGTTAGTTGAGACTGATCATCTCTTAGCTGAATCTTATATTTATAATTGTTTTATATTGTTTTTTGTACATTGTTCTCACATAATAGTATCGACAAAAATAATGACCCCAGGATTTTATAATAAGTATGTTGATTTAAAAGAGTGTCCTTGGGGCTTTCTTACCAGTTCATCTCCATAGAGGTCGTTTGGAATGGGCAACTAGCTTCAACTTTTTGACTAACTGATCGACTCGTTGAACTTCAAGAGTTGCCTGTAAATGGTATTATTGAAATAAGTTTGCTAAGTCCAGTAGTCTATGATTTTATCAGAGAGTTGGTTCTGAATATTGACCTCGGCATAAACAAGATGACCTTAGTGACTTTTACAATACCCAAAGGAACTGGGGCTTTCCAAATCATATCACTAGCTAGGCTAAATAAATAAATGTGTAGGTTATCAGTATCTACCAAATATATGACAGCCATCTCCCTAACTACCGGAAAATGCCTAGCATACTTAGTTCTGATAAGTCTATGGAAAACCCAGCAATTACACAGATTCTTAATGTGATTACATTATCAAGTACAGCAGTCATAAAATGTTATTATGATATGACATTTGCTGCACCGTTGTTTCTGATTCACATACCAAAGGAGTTGTAGACAATGAAGTTGTTTTAGCATCTGGATTTGAGTAGTTTTGTAACGAAGTTACTGTCACTCTAGCAGAGCGTCGCATCGATGGTTGGGTGGCGGTTGTCTTCTGATGACACGTGATGACGTGATGTCAGGGAAGCTGTCATACCACGTCCACTACGAAATGCTATATTCCGGCACAATCCAGATGATATTCAAGCTGCTGAACCACTAATATGATATCCACTTCTGGTAAAGGCTATCCTGCGCCGTTAGATTAATATATGTATAGAAGGTGGTAGTTTTGTTCAGAAGGGCAATTCTCGTAATTTTAAAAACGTTCCCAGTCTGATCTGTCTCAATCTGTCAAAAAATACTTATTTTATTTTTTATTTTATTTTATTTTCTTTTTTAATCTTCCTTCTAATTTCCCTACATTTTGACAAGTTTTTGACATGTTTGTCGCCGAGATGAGACTGCGACTAGATTTTGAACGTTTTAAATTACGAGAATTGACCTTCTGATGTCACTGACTTAGACTGAACTAGTCCTCTCTCATCTCAATGGATTAAACGGATTTTGGAGATATTAAGAGAGAATGACAACTGTAATATAACCATTACATATCTTAGTATTGCCCAATAAAACGCGGGGCAATAACTCTGAGAAGATAAAGGCGGGGGGGGGCAAACTAGACGCTTTTCTCAAAGATTGGCAACAGACAGCAATAGATAGAGATAAGTGGAATGAGGTAAATCACGATGGATGGACTGTGTGAAAGATGATATGGTTAGAAAGGGAGGAAGCAAACATGCTGCGACGACCCCAAATCGATAGGGATAAGGGCAAAAGAATGATGAGGTTGAAAGAGAAGGAGGAGAAGAGAGACCTTAGCCCTACAGGGACAAGTGGGACATAAAAGGCTGATACATCTTTTTTTTCTTTGTGTTGAATATATTTAATTAAGGCGAGTCTGGCTCCTATATGTTATAGTCCGTTAATTGTTAAATCTACGACTTAATTACAAGTTATTAATAAGTTAATTAAATATACTCAGCAAGGTAAGGCTGGCTATTATATTCATTTGATGCAATCGCACGTATAACATTTGAGATCATTGTGGGCATTGTATCACAGTAATAGATAATTATAACACAGTAATAATAAGCTTAACAATTGTTTTCCAGAAATATATCATCATCTGCCTAGCCTTTTCCCAACTATGCTGAGTTCGGTTTTCAGTCTAACCAGATGCAGCTGAGTACCAGTATTTTACATGGAGCGGCTGTCTATCTGACCACAACCCAATTACTGGACAATAC
This sequence comes from Apamea monoglypha, assembly GCA_911387795.2. Classification (NCBI taxonomy): domain Eukaryota; kingdom Metazoa; phylum Arthropoda; class Insecta; order Lepidoptera; family Noctuidae; genus Apamea; species Apamea monoglypha. The sequence goes on along the minus strand of OU426935.1, from coordinate 4,778,530 downwards.
GAAACCCCTTGGTAAGACTGGTTGTCAAACTTTCGGGATTCTGACGACTCGTAACGACTGACAAAGATCCACGAATGACAGCCGGGACCAACGGCTTAAGGTGCGTTTCGAGGCACGGAGGGGTCTTGATAAGTATGTTAAAGTGGTCACCCATCAACGGACCAACTGCGGCAAGCGCAGTTTAACCTGATCGACCGACCCGTGCACCTGTTATTATTTAGACACAAGCCCCTCTACAAAAAAAAATTAAAAAGTGTGTTGTTTCTAGAAAGATGCCGACATAATATACATATATAGCAAAAACTGAGGACGAATCGTTTTAAAAATCTAAAAGATTCCAATTACCAAAGGCATGAACAAAAAGATACAAAATATACTTCGAAATAAAGGGAGGGCCAGGGTAACATATACCAGGGGTAGCAGATGCCATAAATAAACCGTACAATTACATTTGAAACACAAGGTGAAGAGAACTCGACACGATCAATATCTACGTATGAATAAATAACTGTGCGACGAATCACGTGCAACTGACGTAGCAGGTGCAAAGATCGATATAGCAGACAATACCGACACATATTCGAATGAATAATTAATATTTATATCAAGAATGCTATCAGATACTATGTGGTCTAAAGTCCAGTAGATGCTTATTTCATGATCACATGAATTAGATCAGCACCGATTTTCAGCACCAGCACCCTCTAAACGGTGAAGGAAAACATCGTGAGGAAACCAGCATGTCCTAGAACCAAAAATTCGAAAATATGTGACCTCTAGCAACCCGCTCTGAGCCCGAGTGGTGGATTACGGCTCAGTTCCTCTCAAAAAGAGAGGAGGTCTGTGTCCCAGCAGTGGGGACATTATAGGCTGATTATGATCCATAGGGACATCAAGAAAGGAGGGTTGAAGTTTACATCGGACCTACGAAGATGTTGCTGCAATTAAAAAATCCAAGTAGCTGACGTCTCCAACTTTTTAGCTGTAACTGTAGCAGCGATCTTTTAAAGAATCGGGGCACAACAAATGCTCAAGTTCCAATAAAGATCAATATTCATATTATTATTCATACCGTGCCCATAGTCGCCCCTTAGAACTAATATCATATTTCGCTCCGGACTCCCGTTCAAGGCCGACCTACAGCCTTGGGTGCATTTGTTCAGTATGGCCATCTTTTTATAGAACATGTAAGTAGTAAATAAACACTACCGGTTTTTCATGAAGCCGTATATAGTACACTAGGCTGTGTATGTGTATTGTTTAGCCATCCGGTCGATTTCATACTTCAAAAACATTGTTGCAATCGAACATTATCTTTGTCTATATTTCCATGTAATAATGGGATTCTTGGTAACTATGTAAAGATGGATGACCATCTTTACATACCAAGACCCCTCCGTGTCTCGGAAAGCACGTTAAGCCGTTGGTCCTTTGTGTTGGTGGTTTGTCATTTGTGGATCTATGACAGTCGTTACGGGTCGTCAGAAGCCCGAAAGTCTGACAACCAGTCTTACCAAGGGGTTTCGTATTACCCAGTAACTGGGTTGTGGAGGTCAGATAGGCAGTCGCTCCATGTAAAATACTGGTGCTCAGCTGAATCCGGTAAGGCTGAAAGACGACCCCAACATAGTTGGGAAACGGCGGATGATGATGGAGAATGATAGTAAAAAGATGTGCGGTAATATTAGAATACTAAAGGTAGCAGAGGCTTAATTTAAAAATTGACAGTCTTTTTAACATATTGACTGGCCTCAGATATAGTGGATGGTATGTTGAGCGGTGTCCCCACAATTATTTAACGATCCATAAATATTTATAGTGTCAGTTCCCAACTCCACATGACAGCCAGATCCAGTCAAGCAAGTTGCTCGAACTTCTCCTCGATTATCAAGAATTTCATTTCTAAAGCTTGTGTACAGAGCTGCAAGCCTTTCTACATGCCGTCTGTTTTCAGAAGCATGATATAGAATGAAAGAAAATACGTTTGTATGTCGTAAACAAGACGCAGAGAAAGAACACAAACAATAACAAGTTGGGGGAAAACATACATTATGCCTAACATATTTCGTACATCTGTCAGCAAAATGTGCATCAGCATAACGCTCTGTATACGCAAACACCGCTCCGTCTACACAATCTCTATGAGTCATCCCCACATTCCTCAGGTCTTCGAGATTTAGTACATCAGCAAAAGCTTCAGGCACATCAACAGCACGTGTATTTCCACGTTTACAATAAAGTATATACCCACAGAGCATAGAATCGGGTTGTATTTATTGTATGTGAAAATGTTACATCGGACTACCTGCAGTACTGACTCTTCTTCTCCTTTTAAATTCATCCAAACTTCTTTTAGCGATTAGACCGCCCATTTTGTCACTCTATGTAAAATTTCTACATTTATATCTGTAATATAATATACAATTTGTGTCACAGTCTAAACAGGAGTCGTCAGAACTCTTTATGGCTATTTGTTACAATTTTAGAAGATGTAATCTATAGAGTGTGTGGAAAATTATAGGTAGATATTAATCTACTGACTGTCAGGCCATTAGACCTGTCAGTCATCATTGTGGTAGTTAACGTGTTTGGTAACGTTTTGGGTACCAAGAACCTACAGTATTTTAAAAATCCTGTTGCCGAGTCAACTAAAACAATGAAAGAAGTATTTATTGCGACTCGTACAGGATTATAAACTAAACTAAACACAGTTGAAAATAAAAATAAAACAAATTATATAAAAAAAAGTAACAAAAGGGAAAATGAAACAGAAAGTCCTATACGAGGCCAAAAGGCTCCTATCTCAGCATGATGCTTCGACATTTAAAAAATAAATGTCGCAGCGCTGGTATTCTGATAGGGCCCGCTGTGATGTCACGCCCCAGTATAACAAATACAGTGGTTCAAAGAGACACGACGAAACCGTCACATCACTACGTCACTCACGAATTTCTCAACCGGATTAGCTAGACTGTGATAATATTGATCGGAGATACGGATCGGGAGATATAGGCGAGCGGGGGCCACAAGGCTATGTCACTGAATCACAGTAAAAGTGGAATTTCCGATTCGAGTATTTGAGAATATCGATTATCTTTAAGTTAATTACAGAGCATTATTTAGAGAAGATGTAAACACTGACTGAATTGTCAGTCCTTGTAAGTAGAGAATTGGACAGTATATCACATGGTTGAAGTCACCTGGAATGACTTCAACCAGGACTTGACTGAACTGGATTCAGTCCAGACAAAGCCGTCAATTTAGCTGACAAGGAAGAGAGAAAAATACGAAATTCAGCCTATACAATATCAGATAGATCGATACTGTCCATGAAGACAAAAACTAGTAAGGTATGCTCTTAATCTAATTCAATTTCATCCTAGTTTGCTCGTTATATTTTAACCGTGAGACTTGACAACAGCCGTCGAATGTTATATTTTGAATTGTTTTTTTTTTTAAGCAACAAGAATAATGTACACATGATTATGATATATCTTGATTTAAAAGAGTGTCCAGGAGGTTCTTGTCTGTTCTTCTATATAGAGGTCGTTTTGGAAGTGAGCTCTCTTCAATCTCACTTCAACTAAGTCATTCTTGATGCTGAATTAACACTATTGACAGGTCAATTCAAGCTTGCTTCATCTCAGGTTTCACGGTGAGATTTTTGCAGAAGAGCAGCAGATATTTTTTTACAGAACCTTCATTAGGATTTTTGAAACCAGCGGGGTAATTGCGTAACACATAACATGACAAATGGTTGAAGGATTTCATTTAGACAGTTCCTCCAAGTTCATTGCGTTATTTACGTTGTTGATCACACGAATTTTTCAAACCTATGAAGCAATGGATTAGAAATGTGAAGGACATTTCTAATCCATTGCTTCATAGGTAACCCTCGGATAGTGATTGAAAGTGTTACGCAATTAGGGTGCAGGATAGCTGTAAAATACTTCTTCTTCTTCGTGTCACCGTCACGACTGTATTTCAGATCTTGTTGGCACAAAACAAACTACGCTCCACCTCCTATCCTACCTTCTGTGTCCCAAAACATGCAGTCGAAGTGACCTCTGCACTGCTACCGACGGGGAAGTAGCGAAGTTTTGGGCCAACAAGATCGAAAATACTGATTGAAGCATACTGGACTTTACATTTTTTTATTTATTTATATCTGAAGACCAATTCTCGTAATTTAAAACGTTCAAAATCTAGTCGCAGGCTCATCTCGGCGACAATCACATGTCAAAATGTAGGGAAATTATAGGTCACAGTTTGATCTCAGTCTCAATCTGTCAAAAATTGGCAGATAGAGACTGAGATCAGACTGTGAACGTTCTTAAAATTACAAGAATTGCCCCTCTGATGTATGTCTCTGGTGTACTGTGTGTCTTTTAGTCTGTGCCAAACAAATGTATTTTCTTTCCTTCTTTCTTTCTTTACTAGTATAATATAGATCGCACTGATCGTCTGAGTCAGAACCATGAAATTCTTATCCAGATACCTACTAATGAATCCCAGACACGATTAATTGAATTTACATGTAGTATGTACGTAGATTTTCTTAAATGCTTGTAGTGTGTGGATGTGTTAGTCGGTTTCTAGTCACGTGAAATAAATTAATTGGATACTCGAGCATAGCGTTAATTAGAGAGAATGCATAAACGCGCGTAAACTGAATTATTAGATAAGTATTTATAAACATTATCTTTTTTCAGGGAATTAAAGGCAACGAAAGGAGTCGTCAGAAGCCCGAAAGTCTGACAACCAGTCTTGCCAAGGGGTATTGCTACTGGGTACAACAGTTGATAATATAAAAAATTGTAGCCCACCAGTATCGGGACAAGGGTCCAAGCTACCGGCGCGGCGGTCAGGGCTCCAGAGAGGAACCTCCTGACAATGCGAGCCGTATCCAGTCAGAAGTACCGCTTTCTGAATCAAGTCATGGCCTAGATTTAGCTGCCACACGAGGGCCTCCTCAGGTGTTGGTCATGAGTCATTATTATTAAAGGACTAGCTTATGCCCGCGACTTTGTCTGCGTGATATTTCTTGTTCCCCGACCCACCACGTCGCATCGCATCGCCTGCCCGCGCTATTACTTCGTTTTCGCTTAGCATTCCTTCCAACCTTTCATTTTGCTCGGCTCTTAAGGGTCCTAGCATGATGTAAAATAGCCTATAGCCTTCCTCAAAGCTTGGGCTATCAAATGCAAAAGTTAAATGAAAGAATTTTTCAAACCGCACCAGCAGCGGGGTCATTGCGTAACACACTAAAAGTAGCAATGGTTTTCATTTTAACAGTTCAACAACATTCATTGAGTTATTTACGTTGTTGAGCAGATAAATTTTTCGAACATATAATAATAAATAATAATAATAATAATGTTTATTATGATACACACAAGATTCATGATACACAAGAGCAGATGTACAAGATAACATAGTACTTCACATAAATCTAAACAAATTATGTAACCCTGCCTCCTAAACTAGGTAGTCCTGTATCTTAGGAGACAGTGTTAGACCATACTGGGCGTTTAGTCATGTAGGTATAGCAGCAGCCAGGGTGTTTAGCGCAAGGGTGGTTAAGTAATACATTTGTGTGCCGGTATGTAAAAGTGTTTGAGTGTATGTGTGTGAGTGAGTGATCACAAGTATGTGCGAGTGTCCTCTAAGGGAGTGTGTGAGAGTGAGTGTGTGTATGCAGGGATTAGGGTTGGTAGATGAGTGAGTGAGTGAGTGATAGTGTGTTGAGTGTGAGTCGGGTAAAGTAATGATTTTTGGGATTATTCTATGAACGTAAGTAAAGACTCCGTGAATGAGTAGTATTTTTCCAGTAGTTTGTTTTTCAGGTTGTGAGAGTTTAGATCCATTATATTTATTTTGTTATTGATTTTCCTGTACAGATAGGAACCAAGAATGTAAATATGAGGCAATGCATTAGCAATATCCTTCAAAATCACCCAGATTGTAATTGATAGTGTCTTACGCAATTAGGGTGCGGTGGTTCCAGAGATTAGCGCGTTCAAACAAACTCTTCGTCTTTATTATAAGGATAGATTATAAAACTAACAAAATAAATACGCGTGAGTGACTCTAGAAATTAGTTTTATTACTCAGCGATTAAGGTCGGTTTTCTAAACCGTTGCTGAAGCATGCTTCAGCGATTCATGAATCTCAATGTTAAATAACCTTAATTATATGCAATTTGCTAATTTCTTAACGATCAGCTCTGCTCAGAGTTAATTTCGCATTTATAATACGTATGGATACGTACTAAGTATGGATGTTTGGAAGGCAAAATTAACGTACTTTATAGTACCCAAATTCCGGTGTACATAAAAGCTCTGCAACCCCTGTTAAAGATACCAAAATAACGAGTATTTAATTGAACTAACTTCAAAATAAAGGCTTAACTAAAACAGCCCACAATTCAACACATTTCAGTAGGCAACCGAAGCCAATTAATTTCAAAAAAGTATCTACATTACAAAACAACTCGAAACAACCTAGCTAGCACAATGAACGTAATTTAATCAACAATACACAATTGAATACCAACCTACTTGCTTACAGAATACCTCACAAAATACCTTGACAGTGGGATTCATGAAAGTATTCCTATACACGGAAAAATGTACTCTATTCTTTGTGAATCAATGTTTGTTTTAGCTTGAAATTCAGCCTTTATGAGTGCGCTTGCACTCAGTTTGCACCGAGTACAACGTTGAGTGTTGACGCAGAGTTATAAAAACTCGGAGGAGGAAAAAACCTCAACATTTTAATGTTTATAGTCAGATAATTGATACAAAAAAACTAAAAAGGTTTAATGTGCTTACGTACGACTGGCTAGAAGTCCGGATCGTTGTTGATTAATTAAGACTCTTGTATCTTTACCGATAATGAAGAAAATACCTCATAGCTTTGCAAAGTAGACCCTCCCATATGGAAGTAGCTATCACAGGTAAAATTAGCTTACGAATTCATAGGCCCAGTTTGGCAATAAAAACTGCTACCAGCAAAGCGATTTGTTCTTGTTAATTAAATAGGAACCAAGCATTAATGATTACTGTACTTAGCAATTTAACAAAGTCAAAGTTGGGTGAACTTTAAATGGAACTGAAGCAATGACTAAAGTTTTTTACCCAACTTTGCACGGTAACGTTTTCGGCCGTGACGTAAGGCGAGCGTGAGTTTCGATCCCTTGGGAATATCGGGATAAAAAGGATCCGATGTGTTAATCCTGGTCTAAACTATCTTCTAAACTATCTCTGTGCCAAATTTCATCAAAATTGGTCCAGCCGTTTGAGCTTGAAGATGTAACAAACATACAAACACACACACACACACACACACACTCACGAAATTTTGCCTTTATAATATTATTAGTGTGATTACGTAGAATAGCGTAAGAGCCACGGGTAAGAGCATTTTAAATTAAAAAGACTGGCGAGTCTCTCATAGACATATCTTTACTCAGGAATGGGCAAAAGCCTCCGACGGAAAGGGCTGCGAAATGATTTTCTGCCTCCGTGAGGTTTGGCTTGCGGTCCGCGGTCTTGAAGCTGACGAAAACCATACGAAGCTCAGATACAGACCCGAGAAGGCTGGCTTGGATGTCTCAATGATTATAGGCTGTTCCCCTTTTCAAGTCGATGCGTATATATTTTTTTCAATATCTCTAGGTAAATGAATGTCTTAATAAAAGCGAGCTGTTGGATTTCAACTTTCGGCGCTGAACCGACCGTCGAAAATCAAGAGGGAGTGGGCCGTAATCCACCACGCGGGTCCAGTGCGGGTCGCAGTACGCCCATGTATTTGAATGTTTAGTTTTAGGACATGCCGGTTTCCCCAAGATGTTTGCCTTTACCGTTTTGAGAGCAGTGGTGATGAAATAATTTACGCAAAGTAAAGCACCTGACTGGGTTCGAACCTACGACCTAAGTCGCGGCCGCTAACACTAGGCTACCACTGCTCAGCGGAGGTAAGGACTTTTATTGTTTTTAGGGTTCCGTACCCAAAAAGTAAAAACGGGATCCTATTACTAAGACTCCACTGTCCGTCTGTCTGTCTGTCACTAGGCTGTATCTCATGAACCGTGATAGCTAGACAGTTGAAATTTTCATAGATGATGTAACAACAAGTACTAAAAACAGAATAAAATAAATATTTAAGTGGGTCCCACACAACAAACGTGATTTTTTTGCCGTTTTTTGCTCGATATTAATAACGGCAACAGGTAGACGCTTGAAATATTTAGTTGTATATTCACTTTAAAAATAAATAATTAAATTAAAATAAAATAAATATTTAGGGCTTCCATGCAACAGACGCATTTTTTATAGATAATGGTACGAAACTCTTCGTGCGCGAGTCCGACTCGCACTTGGCCAGTTTTTTTAGCTCCATGTAGTCTATCTCGAAGTTTCTACGTCAGACGGTAATTGATACAGCGGCCGTCATGACATGGATCTAACCATCTTCGAACCGCATTACATAATGTATTATACTATACTCGTACTTCACATATTATAAATTAAAGGTAGTCGCTTTTCGTGTCGGTCCATGTGACCGCGTTGTTCTTCTAAACTACGCAACGGATTTTGTTGTGGTTTTCACCGTCATTTAGATATCTAGCTGCGCCCCGCGGTTTCATCCGAATAAGTTTCGATCCCGTGGGAATATCGGGATAAAAAGTATCATATATGTTAATCTTGGTTATAAACCATCTGTGTGCCAAATTGCATCCAAATCCGTTCAGTAGTTTTTGCGTGAAAGAGTAACAAACATTCATCCATCCATCCATCCATCCAAACAAACTTTCACGTTTATAATATTAGGACTGTGTGCCAAATTGTATCCAAATCCGTTCAGTAGTTTTTGCGTGAAAGAGTAACAAACATCCATCCATCCAAAAAAACGTTTATAATATTAGGAAGTAAGATTAGTAGGAAGTAGGATTTATTCCGGAAGGTTTATGTGTATAATACATTAATATTAAAATTACATAATTAATATGAAGAAACTCGATGTTTTGTCCAATGTTTGACATGTGGCATATAATTTAATTTAATTTTTTGTGTTTCGTAATATTAATTACTTTGCATACTATTGTATAAGAATCAAGATCTTCTAACTTAACAGACTGCTGTGCTACTGGGAAGTTTGTTGCGCTAAAGCCGAAGTCAGCTTGCGTACCGCAAAGCCGAGCACACCGGTGTGCATCCACTACTCCATTAAGGCGGAGGCCATCGTGACGTGCGCCAGAAGACGAGGTACACGCCGAGGGTGCAGTTACTGGAGTCGCACCGCAACGTCAACTTCAAGGCGTTCGTGGTGCGCGTACCGAATTGTTATCTGCCCGTCGTCATAGAAGAACACTTCTGGCCACAGGACGTGGTGTTCCGTCGCTTCCGCGGACAAGTACCACAGAACAGCACAAGAACAAGCTAGTGAAGTACTACTTTATAATAAAAATATGTATGTTTATCTATGGGCCTGCGTCGCCTGAAATAAATAAATAAAAAAACACTAGGAACTGGTGACGGACTGTCTTATGTAATTGTGACGTTCAAATGATAAATGATAATGATAAATGATTTTATTTTGTAAGTAGGTTTGTACAAACACTTTTACACGTCAACCATATTTTAAAACTAGATGAGGTCGGCGTTTCCTATCTGACTAGTCTGAGGAGAAAGGCTCAGAGGTCACAGTCTCTTTTAAAGTCCAGACATAATCTTGGTCAGATCATATGAAGATCGATGTCTGAGATGGTCTTTTGAGGAAAGAACCACACAGATTGAGAGGACCTGTCCAGTCAGTGTCAGTCAGTGCTGATTCTCAGTCTAGTTTGAATAAATAACTTTTGATATCTTAAAAACCGTGCGACGCTGAGGGGGCTGTTCATTTATTAAGTAAGACTATTTGAAAGGGGAGGGGGTCCAAACGAGTCTTATTTTTTCTTACGTGGGGGCGGCAGGGGTCTAGACTGTGCTTACATAAGATCACAAAAGTAAACAAAAATTATAAGATTTTAATTTTTTGCTACTTTGTCTTTGCAACTGTGGTAGATACTGATCTTACTTAAGATTAAAAAGAGGGGGAGGGGTTTCATCCAAATCTTATATGTTCATACGTAATAAATGAACAGCCATGAGGCGGGTCACTAGTGTTAATAATAACGGCATACACTTTACTTGATTACAAATTATGGAGCAAAAATGTAATTTAGATTGCGTGGTTGATAGCGAAAATTGGCGTTTTTTTCATGGTTAAAGGTGAGCGAGGCCAATCTGAACAGAAAATCGGATTACTTACAAGGAAATAAGAACTGACGGCGCGCGAAATTAATACTTCGCAGTCAAATTGTCAACTCTGTTTTTAGAAATATCTTATATCCCCAAAATAATTGGTACTACTACGAGTATTTCTAGTTTCTTTTTCACTTTCGTTCATTTTTGTTCGTACGTTCACCGAGGTTTGAGTCTCTTTGTAAATTTAGTACGGACGCCAGCACATCAAATTACTACAATCTGTCAAATTTCTTTAATAGATTTTCAACTTTATCGCTAAAGCATTAAGGTTCAAGGTTGATTGGGAAATTTTGACAGTTTCGGGTAGCTTGACCTGCTGGCGTCTGTACATTTTTATGGCTAAACCACCTGAACGTTATGAAACGTGAAGTAGCCGGAATTTTGTACCCAGAAAAATATTGATAACTAACCACATGAGGGGACCCACTCTCCCTCTCACAGAGGAGGCCTGTGTCCCAGCTGTGGGAACATTATAGGCCGATTATGTGTGTGTGTGTAGATAAGGGGATTGCATTTTCAAATAATTGTGATAAAGGGGTTATATGTATGAGCCTAGACAAAGCAAAATCAAAAGTTATTTATTCAAATTAGTCAGAATCAGCACTTTTCGAACATCAAAATTACAAAAGACAGTCCCCCAAAACGCCCGCCTTCACTACTTCCTAGTGCTTTCCCTGGGAAGAAGTAGCGCAACAAACTCCCCAAAAGGAGTATGTAAGGATCTTAGCAGGTGACATTCTGTAGTTTCTGCCTACCCCTATGGGAAGAAGGTGTGAGTTTATGATGTAAATGATAAAGGGACAGTTGCATCATTTTTACCTCAATGCTTTGGCTCACTAAACCATGGCCATTAGTCATCTCTATTAATATTTAAAATGTATGCACCTGTTCTAAAATTAAACTAAATGCAACATGTCAATAATAATTGGCACTAGGGACAACAGGCTTAAAATAAATATGATTTCAATATCTTGCATCGTAGACAAGATGCATCATGCTGATTCTACTCATTATTAACCAACTTCTAAAAAGGAGGAGGTATGCTGTTCCATAAAAATTACAAACTAGATACTAACTAGGTACTTTTACAATAGGTCATGTAGTATTTCTCTGGTCATGTGCATACATATCTCTAGTTTTAGGTAGGAATTTGTCAGTAGCAGCCCAGTCTGGATTTGTGCCTGGTTGATAGCAATAGGGGCGCCCCCTATTCCATAGGAATTAGAACTCACGAAATGAATGTGGGTGTACTACAGGTACACTTCGGGGATTAAAGGTGTTATGTTATGAATTTACGTCCATATTACACCAACTCTAATTTGGTCAGATATAAATTTCTAGTTCCATGGAACAATGGAAATGGCTGAAAAACTTACCAAGTGCAAACATTGAATACCAAAATACTGTGTAAATCGTGTTTTACATGCACATAACTTTACAGACAACTACCATAGTAGGTAGATACTATTTTGTTCTTATTCTGTCTATGGGAAGTAAGAGACCGTGGAGACCGCCCCCAGCCCCCCCCCCCCCAGCTAGATGGGCTAACAACCTCAAAAAGGTGGCTGGATGAGGAAGACGGAGGACAGGGTGTGGAGCAGCATTGCAGAGGCCTATGTACAGCAGTGGACTGCGATACGAGTTGATGGAAAGTCAACAGAATGAAAAAGACAAAGAGGTACACAGGTGAAAGGGTGGGAGGCTGTTCTGCCATAAGGTTGGCGAAGACCAGCTTAGTCTTCTTCTGCCCAGCCTTTTCCCAATTATGTTCGGCTTGGATTCCAGTCTAACCAGATGCAGCTGAATATCAGTATTTTACATGAAGCAACTGCACATCAGACACAACTGAACAACCCAGTTACTAGATAACTGGGAATCTAGTAGATATATTTAAATTATGTAATATTAACATTTCACAAACACATAATTATGACACTAGCCCCTATCACATGGGACTTTATACCAAATGATGGAATGTGGCTGCAATCTGCCTACTCCCTCAGAGTTTCAGGTATGATGTTATGCTTGTTTCTAACTATAAGGCGGGAATTGATAATCATCAATAATACACACATACATACACAAACTCACACCCACCTCCCATGGGGGTAAGCAGAAAATACAGACGGAACCTGTTACAATCCTTACATACTCCTTTTACCTCGTTTACGTTCATACAACTGGTCATACACGCACAGTCATCAATAATGGTGCTCACAATTACCTTGGTAACAACCAGTTATCATCATTTAAAAATTAGCATGTTTTATGTTACTTTTAAGTGTAGGTAACACTTGAGTAAGCATGTAACAATGCGCTGGAGTAACAGCTTTCATTATTCGCCTTACTAGACAATAACTTTCAATCATTTGCCATGAAAATTATATTAAGATTACCAAGGAGATTTCTATGCAAAAAGTATGCTGTTTATCCAAGGGCCGTATAAATGGTAGTTTGTGCTTTGCCTTGGTTTACTTGTTTTAGCAATAAAAAAAAAACAGAAAATGTGTCCTAAAGCAAAATGATACACGAGAAAGTGCTAAAACATCCCTCCCATTGTTTCATGATCACATATTTTAGTGACGCAACGCTGGTTTTTTTACCGTCTAGTTAATTATTTCACTAAATTTTTATTATACTAAACGCCTGTAAGCAGGCAAACATACTATAAATAGCAATAATATCTAAATTTCACTTACCAAATCTTGTTGTTATTGTGGTGCCTGCTTAGTCAATCATCAGTAACTTCCACTTTTGGCACAACGAAACACAAAACAAATAACACACACACAAGTCACCGAGATTTGACACGGAAGATAGTTCTGAATGTTGGGAAATAATGTAAATAATCAAATAAGAATTATCAGAAAATCAACAAAACCCATTCAGCAAAACACCATATAGTCCCGATCGTTTCGTTTCGTTTGACAGATATAGTGTAGTGCGTGTAGTGTAATGGAAATGTAACAATTTTTTTGAGACGATTACCTTCATCATTTAACCACAAATAACAGTGTATTTTATTTAAAAACCTAAAATTAAAAAAAAAGGAAAATTACTACCGTACCTAAACTAAAATATAATATATAATTAAGAGATTTAGTCGATTTTGAACTCAAATTTTATTATTTCAATCTGACTGTACAAGTGTGTAACATCCCTATAAATGGAACATGACAAGACCACAGATAATGGAATAAGACAGAGTATACAATGTTGTTCCAATCGATTTTATTAATATTTTGACAATATTAGTGTTGTTATTTTGTAGAGTTACGGTTTTCTTTGGATGGTAAATTAATAATTCAGGAAAATAATACCCTACAATGATAACATGTCATGCCCAATAACTAGTAAGTGTAAGTCTTATGATATTATTAAGCAAACTGAATTGAATTGCTATAAAATATTCAGCTAAATTTTACAACATGCAACCACCACAACATTTTATTGATTTTATGTCCGAAGTACAAATTAGGTTCCCTTGTTTGTAAAAGCAAAATGTCCACATTTAACATTTTTTTAGGATGTTATATTATTTTAGGTACTTTTGGAATACGAATTACGTTTGCTGACAAAACTCCGGTGACTTTTACTTTCAAGGAATATCAATATAAAGATTCACCAAAAAACGTAGGTTGAACTCGTGAGTTATTCAAAATGTCTAATATATGTATACCCGTACATTTATTTATTATTTATTGATTTCACTTATTATTTTTACTAACCCATTTTGATAAAGTTGAACTACTAATTCCTTGTCCACAATTACACTGAAAACGACATAATTCATCTGCAGCTTGATGACAAATAAAAAATACTCAAATGTTAAAACTAAATTTTCAGGAAATGACGTTCAGAGAATTCGAAACTGCATGCGAACAAAGTGGAGCTTGCAGTCATATTACGGGGCTGCTTAAAACACGATGCGTAAGGGAATGCGTGTCACCATCCTGCTATCGAGAACTTTACCAGACTGATGCGGTAATTTATTATTATATCCAGCACCCTAATACCGTAACACACTATCAATCATAATCTGAATTATTTTGAAGTATGTTGCTAATCCATTGCTTCATATGTTCCAAAAATTTGTCTTCTAAACAACGGAAACCCACCCACTGATAATATATTACGCAATTACTCTGCAGAATATAGTCTTGGAAATGATACGAATATAAGAAAAACCCGCAGAAAATGAGTAAATGGGCATGTGATGATTAAATCATTAACATCAGCCTATAGCAGTCCACTGCTGGTCATAGGCCTCTCCTATTGCACGCCATTCAACTCGATTTTCAGCAACACACATCCAGCTGTTACCCCCCTTCAAAGACCGTCGCTCCACCAAACCTGAGGGCGTCCTACCTTACGTTTGCCGAAATGGGCAATAATAACATTCATTTTTCGTGTTTTTCAGCTTGAGGAGGGTGAAATCGACGTCCGTTTAAACTCCTTCAAGGGATGCTTCATACAAAGAAGTGGTCGAACGAGAAATTGATTTCGTCCAAAAATAGTATCTTTACTGGTACTATGCGCTAATAAGATTATTAAAATCTTTCGAAAAGTGCGTTTTATGTTACTAGTAAGTACTGCTTTGTTAATTAGTATTTAGTTCTACCAAAATCATAATAATAAAGGGTAGCGGGGACGTCGAAGCGCAATCTGTTACCATGGATTGAGTACATGATTCTGAACCTAAAGTACACTAAAGATTCATACTGACATTTTAGTATTATAATTTGATAGGTGCTTGACATTCTTAATATAATAGTAATATTTATCAGCTATCAATCACTAGTTTCAGCGAATTGTTACTAATTAGTAACTATAAAAAAACACGATCATCTGTAATGTATGTACAAGCAAGTGTATTACTATAAATTTTAGGAGTTTTAGCTGACTTCGCATTGTATATGGTTTACAATAAGAAGTCAGCTTATATCTGTTCTTGAAAATAAATTTCATTTCCTATACAAAATAAAAAGGAATCTAAAAATGCTATAATTTGTTTCAGCTCTTGAAAACCACAGAAGAAGGAACATTTTTAAATGGCGTAATGCGAAAAGTATTTTAAACAATTTTTTAAGCAATTTTCATACGAGAGTGATTCAAATGACAGTCAAATTGTAGCTACTGCATTTCGGTGAAGATAAAAAATGGCGATTACTCTTTTTCATGCATACATTTTTTTCACCGCAGCATTCATTACTAACCACAAACACATTGCAGTACAGACGCCAGCACATCAAGCTACTACAATCTGTCAAATTTCTTTAATAAATTTTCAACGTTATCGCTAAAGCATTAAGGTTCAAGGTTGATTGGGAAAATTTGACAGTTTCGGGTAGCTTGACCTGCTGGCGTCTGTACATTTAAACTTATTCAGAACAAATAAGAATTCACCCAATTACAATAAGGTGCAAGAAGTAGTCAGTCAGACTTTTGTTTAACTCCACACGCTGGACACATGAATAATTTTTATACACACATGCAAGGTGACACCGACCCATTATAATACCAGCTAATATAATACTTTAAATCTTTGTTAACAACATTAACAAATGATAACTAATTAAATTGTAACACTGAGAACTGCGAGTAATAATAAAGTATTCGTCACTTATTTATCGAGTTTTAATTTACCTACTTTTTCAGTACCTATTCCGAAAAGCATATATATATTTATTTCAAGACTGTAAACTAGTGACGAAGACAAAACAAAAGGTGTATGTAAAGATTATAGTTAACTGTTTATAACGGTTTATTTACAACCATAGTAAACATCTTAACAGTCGATCGATTCTGTAAAAATCTCACCGTGAAAAGTTAGGTGAAGTGAGTTGAGTGAGCTAGCTATCAGTAGTATCAATCCCTAGCATTAGTTGGAATGACAACTCACTCCACGCTCACTTCACGTAAGTTTTCACGGTGAGATGGTTACAGTCTGTAACCATCTCACCGTGAAAACTTACAGAATCGCACTGCAGGTGGCTCTCTGTAGTTTTTGCTTACTCCCTTGGGAAGAAGGCGTGAGTTTGTATATGTATGTCATAATTAGCATCCATTTGACTGTATCTACGAGCATGCTTCTGCTTCACGTGTCGATTACTCATATTTTGTCCGTCCCAGTATGTTGAGATCGACATCATCAGACAGAATCGTTGATTGGGAAAATTTGACAGTTTCGGGTAGCTTGACCTGCTGGCGTCTGTACCAACGAGAGTAGCACTAACTGACAAAACATAGCCAGGCTGGCTGTATACATCATCGAGTTATATTGTGCTACAAGTTCCGAAATTCAGAAAATATAAAACAACTTTATTAAGTATTATATTAAGTACTATTTCAAAACCTTAGTCATAGACATTAAACCGGGTAGAATTTCCACTAAGAGTAGTTCCTATTTAAACCATTTTCACCCATAGATGGCGTTCTAAAACTTAATAGAAAAATATGTTTCAGTATCGAATAAACTTCGTAAAATTACTTACCAATTGATACTTTATTGGAATACATTTATTTTTATACATAATTTATTTATTATATTAACAATATACAAATTATGCATTGTAAAAAGGATCGATATACTTTTAATTCGATGCAAACCGGTTTAACGATTGGTTTTCACTAGTGCTGGAAAAGTACGGTTCTTCTTCTTCCTTTCTCTAGCTTGAAAGAAAAAATAGTTTCACTTGCATTCGTGAAAAGCGGTCTAGTGAGAAATTTAGCACAATGGCGTCCTTATGCAGGCAAATTGTTAGGGGAAATGCATTTAAGAGTGTTCTGTTATCCACTGCCCGACGGGGATATGCCGACAAAAGTAAGAAATCTTGATATTTTCAGTTCAAGTTTTTCATGAGTATCGCCACCCCTGTCACTAAAGTTACGTAATGTCAAATTTCCCGTAAAATTACGTCTGATTTGAATTCTAATTAAGTTTATCCTGAAATGAACGATAAAAGTCCTATATTTTTATAATAAAGTAGTAATTTTGCTTTCAGCACTTTGTAGTAAATATAAAATTAAAGACGACATTTTTCATGTCATACACGTTTTATTGATTATTTTTGTTATTGTTCATCGATAATGAATTAAAAAGTTACTCATTAGTTTTATACCCCAAAGTCTGTTCACTTATTTTTCAGAATGAATACATTTATTGATTTTCCTCCTGCCAGTACATCAGAATAAATTGATTTTTAGGTTATCTTTCTTATCATTTATTATCTCTGATTATATGAGCCGTTGTTACGCTGTAGTTAATTCATTAGTTCGTTATTTTTCTGCAATTATTTATTTACATTTCTTCAAAAATTAGAATGTCACAAGGTCATTCACTTTTTCTGACAGCTGAGAAAAATCAATAGTAGGCAAAAGTCTGATCATGAACATCCTAGATCTTCAGTGACCCTCCAAGGAGTCCCTAATTATATTTCTTATACTGAAAAGTTAAGTAGTGTTTTTAGTCAAGTATATTTATTACTTAGTTATTTGGTTAAATTTTCCTGTATTAACGTTTAGTTCAAACCAGTTTTATATACATTCTGACTTCCTTGTTCACTCTATCACATGAATATTTATTCTTAGTGAATATACTTTTATACTAATAATTTGGTTGAGTGACATAATCAAGCATTCTGAACTATTCTACTAAATCCAAAAAATCTACTTGAGCAAAAGAAAAAAAAGTTCAATAGTATATTGTTTTCATCTACTCATAATCAAAAACATAAATATTATGCAACAGTGGCACACCTATTTCCATTCATGTGCCACAGTTGTACAAAACAAAATAATAAATTAAGCCACTAAAGTGCATTGTTTTATATGACATCATTGTTCCTTTCTACAACCAAAAATACCTTTTATTGTATGGTGTTATGGGCACAGTGCACGTGTTATATTTTGCACACAGGTAGAAAAGTCGATCATTTGATCCACCCCAGCTCCTAAAGAAAAGCCAGCAAAGCTTTGGTGTTACTGACAATGTCACGGAGAGTACCTGGGTTACCGAAGTACTTTGCTCTGTATGTAGCTAACACAGGGCAGTTTAGAAGAACAAAAAAACCTTTTAAAATCATCATTATTTTCTGCCAGTGATGCCCGATCCCCTGGAGCATGCTACCGGCATGGAGAGGAAGGAGCTGATGGCCATGCAGGCTGGCAATGACGACCCCTTCAACATGAAAGTGCTGAAGAAGAACGCGGGTACCCGTGACAACCCCACCCTAGTGCCCTCTTGCTTCGACGCCCGTATCGTAGGGTGCATATGTGAGTATAGCTTAGATATTAATTACTTTACGTAGGGATTTATTCTAGTTTAGGCAGAGATAAAAAAGCATAATAATTATTCACTTTTTGTCTAACAAAACAACATTGTAAAAAATCAAACATCGTATACACAAATTTATGGTGCGGCACCAGAGTCGTGTACATGAAGCCTAACATGTTTTCACAAATTATTCTGCTTGGAATGCAATACTGGAACAAGGAAAATTGAATAGTTTTGGTGTCCCTTGTTAAAAAAGGGTTAACAAACCTATCTGATAAAACAGCATTGATGATAAAATATGACATAATATCATTGTAAATTGTTTTTCCCACAGAACAGATAAAAGAGGATAGAAAGGAAATAGTTCCTGATTTGTATTAGAACGCCTGTCGCCGCATGTCTCCCACTCTCACTCTCCACTACAAGCAAGAGATCAATACGTACGCGCATTACGCACACAAATAAACCACATGCACTTAGATCGCGTGTTTGCTATTGGTTGTCACACTACCGCAAATTCTGCTCTGGACGTACACTCACACACATGTAAAAGCAATTTTGTTTCTCAAATATTTTACGGCGACCAAAAGGTCGATTAATCATATCGATAAAATTACTGTAATTTTGTTAATTAAAGTTTTGCAATTTTTTAAGTTGCGGGTACGGTACGAATAATGTGGACTTCCTAATTACATATAAATACAATTAAATCGAAGTGAAATTAAGGGGGAACATTCAATACTGCCGCGAAATTTAAATTTTCTTTCGTTTTATGCTAGTTGCAGCTCTGTTTTACGTCATAATAATAGAAAGAAAGAAAAATAACATTTTGAATAACATAAAATGTAAAACAAAGCTACAATTTGCAAAAAAACTAAAAAGAAATTTTAAATTTCACGGCCATATCGAATGCTAAGTCGAATTAACATAATATAATCTAATTAATTTATTGTGAATTACTCTGTGAAAAATGTATTTATTAACTTCATCATGTTAATTTATGAATAATAGCTATTCCCGCCGGTTTCACTCGCGTTAATTTTAGGAAAAATCCTACTAAAATAATACATATATTCCATTACTTTAAGAGTATTACTTACGATTATCACTTAGTTAGTACATTACTATAGGAAGCTAATGACCGGCCGCCTTGCGGAGTTATTTTAAAACGATGACATCTCCTAAGATATTCATTGAAATCCAATGACGTCAAGGGCAATTTTGTTCAAAATTAAATACTTTTGATGAGTAACGTATTTATTTGGTAAGGATTAATTAAGAGGGGCAATTCTCTTTATTTTAAGAACGTTCACAGTCTTAACTCAGTCTCAATCTGTCAAAAACACCTTTAATTTCCCTACATTTCTGACCAGTTTTGGACATTTTTTTTTGTCGCTGAGATGAAACTGCGACTAGATTTTGAATTTTTTTAATTACAAGAATTGGCCTTCTGGGCTGTCTGTGTCCGTGATTAACGTTATTCAAGCGTACAAAGACATGGGCTAAAGTAAGTACATAAGCAAATAAATGACACAAGTAAAAATACAAGAATATTTTAATATTCAACAATAATTTAGACTCAATTTCAACTTTTTAATTACATAACCATTTTCTGAAAAATGTTGCGAACAAATTGTGCTACATTTAGTAGGTATCCATTCAATTCTACCAGTTGCCTCAATCCACAGTTTTCTTGTCTCTTCTTATCTCTTGGAAAACTAAAAAAAAAATTTTTTTTTTTCGTAAATTTCTAACCTCAAACCAAATTTTAGACGAAAACCAACTAAGAAATTAAATTAATAATTCACATTACACAATAATTGGTGTTAATCAAAACAAAGTTATTTTAATTGTAATACAAATTTCTGAACATAATTATTCGTATACACTTACTTAATATCGACATTGTTTACAATTTGGTACAACACTATCGACGCGCATTTTGGCTCGACGCACGCGACGTTCGCAGTGAACGCAATACATTGCGCGACCGCTCATGTCGTACAAGATCGTACCCATGTATTGCAAGCAATGTATAATTTTGCATCTGAATGCGATTTTATCGTTTTTGTCTACAAACTACATAATACTTTTGTAATAATTACAAATATTACTCGTATTTTAAGGTTTTTGGACTAACTGGTGAAAAGAAATCCCTCCTCAGGCCACATTACACTCCTGACTTCTTTTCCGACACGTTATAATAGCGCAAGACGGCATAATTCTTTTTTTCCGCGGAGCTCCGAACGCTGTCACAACAAGAGCGCGATTGTTGACCGGTGATTCAAATTAAAGATGGGCGATTGTGAATGACATTATTCGAATAATTCGATTGTAGAAGTCATTCAAATCATTCGAATAACCTTACAACTCATTCGAATTTGCAAAAAGCGAGACAAAAATAAGAATGTATTGCGTCGTCTCATTCCTTCCGATTCAAATTTCATTACTACTAGTTTATATATTCGAATCTCCGTAACCCCATCTAAAAGTAAACTCTATGAACTGAGAAATAATACTCAATTTCCTGTGGCAAATTGAATCATCAAACCATCGACTACTAGTTTGTATTCGAATATTCGTAGTTTTTATTGCGCCCGAATAAGAAACTATTTTGATTGTAACACCTAACTAACTAAAAGTAACCTTTATAGTACGAGAAAAACGCTCAAATTTGTATGGCAAACTGAATGAATGAACTAGCGGTTATTAACTTACTACTACGAATATCAATGAAAAGTAGACTTTATTATTACAACGAAACGGACCCATTTTGTATGGCAAAGTAATAGTAAATGAATGAACTAGCGGTTCGCAAATCAGTAACTATTAACTTACTACTACGAATATCAATGAAAAGTAGACTTTATTATTACTATGAAACGGACCCATTTTGTATGGCAAAGTAATAGTAAATGAATGAACTAGCGGTTTTATTCGAATTTGCGAACTAGCGATCGATTGTTTTTGCATTCGAATGTTAATATTAGTAGTATCAAACCATTCGATTATTGGAATCAGTAACAATCGCCCATCGCTAATTCAAATTTCGATTGACTTTTGAGCGTCTGCTCAAAAGTGCGGCGCGCCTGCCCCGCCCACAAGGCCCTTCTAACTACTTTTATCTGTTCTGTGGTTTTTCCCCTAGGGTATTTTAGTAAAATACATTTTGAAAATGCCACACCTCTCTTATGTAAATACACGTAAAGCTACATACTAGACACAAGACTTTAACTGATAATAAAACAAATAAATTATTTTCCTGTTAACGCTCTTGACATTCAAGTAAAGCAAACAATTTTATGGCTACTTAAGTATAGTGGTTGGGTGTGGTGCTAATATGTCTAGGTATACTAAGGTGTACTTTGAAAATTAAGCTAATATCTGTAAGATTTTTAATACATCCTATATTTAAAAAAAAAAGGGTGTAAGTGGGGGGCACAACCTGTTACCATCGATTCAGTACATGATTTTGAACCCCCAAATGTTGAAATTAAAATGAAAATGAGATGTTTCATACATTTTGACAGCTTAGGTATGGGTGGCACTTTTCTATGAAACAGTAGATATATTTTTTTGATAAGCGACAAAAAAATTCTTCGCTAATATTTCGGGTCTAGAATTATGTGCTGAATTCCTAGTTACAGTTTTGCACGGCGATGCCCCTGCCATCCTGCATTGTACTTGGTTACAGCTTAAAATAATCCCTAAAGTAGAATTTAAATCTTATTACACAATCAATAGTGTTATGGCAACATGCCATAATAGGCTTGGATGGCTCTCATGTGATCTGTTACAAATGTTTTATACATCTCCATAGAAACAATGTACAAGAAATGAAGAGGAGAAAATCTACCACAGTGATCTAGTTGTAATAATTTGATAGTACAGCCAAAGAATTACTACTACATTGAGTAGTGACACTCGCTCACACCCCTGCTCTCAAAACAGTGAAGGAAAACGTTTTGAGGAAACCAGCATATCCTAGAACCAAAAATTCGAAGACATGTGACATCTACCAACCTGCACTGGGCCCGCGTGGTGGATTATGGCCCACTCCCTCTAAAAAAGAAAGGAGGTCTGTGTCCTAGCAGTGGGAACATTATAGGCTAATTATGTGTACTCACACCCCTTGGTGATATATTGCACCCACTATGCAGCAGTAAGCCTAGCAGTAGTGACGTGCCATGATTGGCTTATCTCAGTCCAGACAATGATGACTCAAAGGCACAAAATCTGTGTGTCCAAGCCATGAGTTCATTAGGGAGCAGCTAGGGTCTGGTCAACAAAAAAGGCTAATTAAATACTAGGCGGTGATTCGATTTTACAGGGACAAGGCAATACGAGAATATTGAGAGTGCAATTTCAAAGACGCGTCACGTTTAGCCACATTTCGTTACATGAAAGAGAAGAAAAATATAACTCTCTCTGCCTCCCTCTCTTAAAAAATAAATAATAAGAGAGATTTAGTATCTCTCTTATTATTATTTTTTTAAGAAGTGTCACTTTAATCACGTGTACAGTGGTAAACGCGCGAAATTCTTTAACTTTTAACTTTACAAGTCAGTCTCATTATTCTTCTTATTTGAACAATACTGTGGTACCAATGTTTATAATTAACGACCGATTGTTTCAGGTGAAGAGCATGCCACAGCCGTCACTTGGCTCTGGTTACACAAGGTAATGTAACTGTTTTATACATAGATGCTTAAATACTACTACCAAAGGATTTACAGAATTTTTGATATTAGAAGCATAACGTTATAGTAGGAAAGGGAATCAAAAATACCTTCGAAAATATCTTTCTTTTTCGTATCGCTGGCACAACAGTTATTAAAATTTTGTTGGCCCAAAACTTAGCCACTTCCACGGCGTTATCGGTGGCAAGGCCGAGGTCACTGGCTGCATGTTTTGGGGCACAGACAGCAGGATAGTAGGTGGAGCTTAGTTTGTGACTCAGCTCCACATCCACACCCTGCTTCCCTTCTGTCCAGGTGGGGCTACCTTTTCGAGGTTCGACTTACACCTTCCCACTTGGGTTCGGAGACGGGTGAAGGACTAATGTTATGCTAAAACCAGAAAAACAAATGATTGAGTCATTCTTTTCATAACTTTTTTGTTGGCAATTCAAACTTAGTCGAGTTGAACAATTTTACAAAAACAAAGAAATTGGGAAATATTTAATTGATCCTCTAAAAAATTATGATCCTTCTAAATTTCTTTTTGTGCTACTAATTTAACCTTCTGTCTTTTCTGAAAGTTGGTCGCGGTAAGTGGGCACCCGACCAAAAATAGAACTGTGACAAACCGTGCGCGATCGGAGCGAGTTGTGCCGCGGTAGTGGCTGGCGAGCGCTAGGTTCATGTTGGTCGCTAACTGCGACCAACTATTAACTATTGGCTATTTAGTGTAACCAAGAATTATTTGAGGCAAATTTATTATATTAGAGTGCACATACATTTTTTTCATTTATTTGGGGTACGATCAACTACATGACAAAAAAATAGTGATGCATGGAACAGGAAAATCGTTTCCTTGTTCAATTGAAAGCATTGTTTAATTTAAAAAGTCCCATTGATAAAATTCTGTGTTGCCAGTTTCATATGAAAATAATATTTTTTTATTTTTGCTAATGAGTACTTTTTTTATTTATTTCAGGACCACCCCCGCCGTTGCGAGTGCGGTCACTGGTACAAACTGATCGAGAAGCAGCCCGTCTAAACGCGTCTTAAATATTTTAGTTTCTATAGTAGTGGTGTAACACGCAATCATGCGCATCGCACTTCCTCTATGGTCAGTGTTACCATGTGTATAAAATAAATAACAATCGAAGATGCGTTAGTTTGAACATATTACCAAAATCGACAAATCATTAAATAATTGTAAGCATAATTAAACACGTGTTTTATTGCCTGCGTTATTAGTAATGCATTTGTTGGGTTCACTTTGTCAGTGTGTAGTTAAATAAACAATCTTATTTACGGCGCAGGAAATTTTATTTTTGTTATCTGTGCATCCTATTTGGCCTCTGTCCAGACTGGTATTCAAAGTCTAAATTATAGCCAAGTTGATGTTGTTCCCCATACCTAAAGACATTTAAATATACATCCATTTTCAAATAATATCACATATTATGATAGTGATGTTAGATGAGAGGAGCACTGTTGTATGCAGAAAAAAAAACTTATTTTGGAATTGAAAGATATCGAAACTCCAAGCCGCTGAATGCTGAAAAATCTCAGGGGAAAAGATATTGTCGTTCAAGTGGATTTCATGTATATCGCTATAAAGGTGCCGTACAGCGTATACAATGATGCCAGAGAATGATCATGACAGGTCCACTCTGAAATCCTGCAATAGTAGTCTAATGTAATGTGGCAAGCGAATACGGTAAACGTTTTATTTTACAAGGC
Organism: Apamea monoglypha; assembly: GCA_911387795.2. Taxonomy (NCBI): domain Eukaryota; kingdom Metazoa; phylum Arthropoda; class Insecta; order Lepidoptera; family Noctuidae; genus Apamea; species Apamea monoglypha. Next base: position 4,753,532 of record OU426935.1, on the reverse strand, counting down.
GTATTAATAACGCTATCGCTGATAAGTGGTTGACGAACTGTGGAAAACTATTAAATCAATTTCGTTCTCATTGTCACAAACCTGCATTCTTGCTGCACCTTGGTCATCTAAACCAATACTATTTAAAAGTAGTAAAAAGTTATCTGTAGAAGTGGTGATCCGATTACAAAAAATCCCTTCCATAATAAAAACCTACTCATTTATATTTATTAAAATCTATCTATGCTCTACTCTAAAGGCGCGTCCTCACTAGGGCCGCGCGGCCTCAAAGCCGCGCGTGGCTTTTGATGTGCTTCGGAAAACGTCCCATTATAAGAACTCACGGGGCCGCGCGGCCCTATTGGATACTCGCCATAAGGTTTTATGGTATTGTCATCTTCCACACAGACGGAAGTCGCTGGCAGAAGTTCTAGTGGTCGTACAGTAAGTAGTTTCAAGTTTTCTGCTATGTCAACTCACAGAAATATTACAGGTTTTTCGACCCCCATAGTGCTATAGTGAAGTGAAGAACTGCACAGTCAATTAGTTAATAATTTATTTAATCATATTCGACTAAGGTACCAAATAGTCGATTTCTGCATGTATTAGTATATTTAAGACGTGTCTGTCTCTAATCGGTACTGACATCCGTTTGGCGCGTTCAGAAATCAATGAATGTAATGATACTTATCTCTCCTTCTCTTACGTAAATTCGATGATTCTATCTCGTTTGTACGATCGTGCAGAAAGGGAAATTCTTTCATGGTCTTTTTTATTAATGCTGTCAAAAATCAAAATGAGTTTGTGTCATTTGTCAGTGAATGTGGATACTGATCTAAGGTTTTTTGGTTCCGCCGGGTTTTGCGAAATTATTTAAACATTATTTAATTTTGCAATAGATTATTCAACAAAGCGGCTAGTAGAAATTGTATAGTACGTCATTTATTAATTAATAAAAGTTATCAAGAAATTATACTCTTTTAAAGAACTTTGTTTGTCAACATTCAAAACTTTACGAAGTCTGCTAGTCCTCATGAGTGTTCCACAAATGATTCCTGAAATATATCAGTTCCTAGAGAGAACTATACGTCTATGGATATACCTTTGACTATAAAACCTCTTTTGAACAAGGTTGATTGGCTTCTTAAGGGTTAAATTTTGTTTGCGGAAGTTTTTAGTGTTGAAAATTAAGTTTAACAAATTACTTTATATTCTTGTTATACTCTAGCAATGGCGTTCATACAAGGTGAAGTGTATATAGCTGATGGGTTCGCAGATGACTGCGATGAGCTCATGCACCGCTGCCTCCAAGCCGGGACCCTCACTTTCGAGATATTCTCCGACATATGGAAGGAAATGCAACTGTCTTGCATATTCCAGTAAGTTTGTTTATTTAGAAAAGTAGTGGCTGACACAAGATGCAGAAGCACACTATTTCTTAACAATTGTTATAATATTCATCATAATCGTCATTATCTGCCTAGCCTGTTTTCAACTATGTTGGGGTCGGCTTCCAGTCTAACCGGATGCCAGTATTTTACAAGGAGCGACCGCCCATCTGACCTCCACAACCCAGGTACTGGGTAATCAGATCTGGGTGTCAGACTTAATATGTCTATAATATATTATATGTAAATACTGGGATTCAGCTGCATCTGGTTAGACTGGAAGCCAACCACAACACAGTTGGGAAAACGCTAAGCAGATGTTATAGTATGTCTGTCAAAATCGATAACCAAATACCTAAACAAATCAAATTCTCGTAATCTTAAGAACGATCATGGTCAGAATCTCAGTCTCAATTTGTCAAAAATATCTTTAATATCCTTACATGTTTGACAAGTTTTTGACATTGATTGTCGCTGAGATGAGATTGCGACTAGATTTTTAATGTTTTTAATTATGGGAATTTATTGGCCTTCTGAGTGCTGGCATTAAATTATTCAAAACAAAACTTAAGAAATTCTACTTCCTAAGTTCCTACTAATATTATAAACGTGAACGTTTGTATGGATGGATGGATGGATGGACGTTTGTTTGTTACTCTTTCACGCAAAAACTACTGAACAGATTTGGATGAAATTTGGCACACAGATAACCAGGATTAACATATAGGATACTTTTTATCCCGATGTTCCCGCGGGACCAAAACTTATGCGGGCGAACCGCGGGGCGCAGCTAGTAGCTCTATAATAACCTGGTCTGAAATGAAAAAACAGGAGATTTTGTTAAAATAAAATAGTGCAAGTGTAATAGCACTTTGCCCAACCTGGGAATTGATAATCCTCATGCTCATCAGTAGAGCTTGCAACCACTATACCAACAAGGGAGGAAATTATTGTTCTAAATCCTGAACACTATTCTTTTTAAGGCTGATTTTTCCATCGACAGATAATTTTTATTCGAGGAATAAAATTGATGTTTGACAGTTTTTGTATGAAATAACTGTCAAAATTTCAAAATTATTGCTCAAATAAAGTCATCAGATGATTGTAAAATCAGCCCTTAGACACTTTTAGGTACAATTGTGCACTAAATAATTATGTTGATGATGAATGATGAATTGAGAGGCGCGTGGCTACGTTCGCAAGCGGCGGTACGGAGCCGATCGTATACGTCGACATCCTGCCGGACGCGATCGGCTGTCGCCGCATCCATTCGTATCCTTATTTTGTTTATAGGGGAAGATCTTCGGGTGCAGAGTTGGCAGAGCTATCAGAAGAAGTACTACACATAGCCAAGCATTACATGGTGGCTGATACTAGCAATTTTGAGGTGAGCTCCTGCATCAAGGTACCAAGTTTCAACTCAGTCAGATTTCTGGCACCTTGACGGCATTTACTTAACTGCAGTTTTGCATTTCAACCCTGGTTAACCCTAAACTTTAAAATAATATCATCTATATATATATATCATATTATGTATTACTAATACATAATAAAGCTGAAGAGTTTGTTTGAAAATACTAAGCTCTGAAACTACAAGTTAGATTTGAAAATTCACGTAAGTCGTAAACTCTTAAGTCACGGCAGTTACTACTGGGCCACCACTGCTCTATAAACATCTAATCAAATAACTTGCCAAGAAAGTTAAAGTCTATCAAAATCAGAGTGCTTTACCAAAAAATACCATTTCTCCCCCAGGAATCAGTAGCCGGCCTCTTTCTAGTCTACAGTCTGATGCGCCTCCAACCGTACTCAAACTTCGCATCCCTCCGTATCGTCCAAGAAGACTTACGGGCTATCAAACGCATAGAGTTAGTGGCTAGACGTGACAGAAGGCAAGATGTTCTGTATGTGCTGGGCTCGGTGCTCATACAGGGCCCGGTGCAGTACCACGCTGCGCTGCGGGAGAGGGGCATGGAGTACCCCCTCAGGAAGTATTTGGAAGGTACGTATCAGCCATAGAACAGTTCTTCTTGTTAGCGTATTGATGGCAAAAAGTTCAAACATCTTTGGCCCAAAATTCAGTTGCCGAACTCCGCTTTCTGACACAGTCTTGTGATCAACAAGTGCACAGGTGACAGGGCATGTGGCGCAGGATGGAAGGTGGGCCATTGTCTGTGGGGAGGTGCCGCATACGCACTTGAGATCTGAGCCGTCCGTGAACCCCCATATGTGGAAATTGTCTTTGCTCCGGTCGACTTGTGGGTCCGAAGACTACTTAGAGATTTCCAAGTCGGCCACGGTAACGTTTGCAGTTAGTAGAGATAGAAGACAAGATGTTCTGTCTCGATATGTAATGGTCACCCATCCACAAACCGACCTGATAAATAAACACACTAAAACCTAATTCTCTTTGTCACTAGGCTACACAGCCGTAGACAAACTAGGAGTTCGTCCTAAAGGCGTATTCTACAGGCAGAACACAGAACTGGACATAATACAAGAACTAAAGGACCTCACCGTTCGGTATACCACAGCGAAGGAGAATATCCCAGGTAAATACAGAGTCAAATAAAAGTAGCTAGCGAAACTTCGCAGACGTGATCGGTAGCGATATCTGAACAGGATAAAACAAAAGGAAACAGATATTCTCAACATTTTTAGGGTTCCGTACCCAAAGTGTAAAAATGGGACCCTATTAATAGGACTTCACTGTCCGTCTGTCTGTCTGTCTATCACCAGGCTGTATCTCATGAACCGTGATAGCTAGACAGTTGAAATTGTCACAGATGATGTATTTTGGTTGCCGCTGTAACAAAAAATACTAAAAACAGATTAAAGTAAATATTTAATCGGGGCTCCCATACAACAAACGTGATTTTTTGCCGTTTTTCGCTCGATATTAATAACGGCAACATGAAGACGCTTGAAATATTCACAGAATATTTAGTTGTATATTCACTTAAAAATAAATAATTAAATTAAAATACAAATGCTCTCATTCAACAGGCGTGATTTTGGTACGGAACCCTTCGTGCGCGAGTCCGACTCGCATTTGGCCGGTTTTTGATGAATCGGCCTGCTCTTGAAGTAGCAACACTACCTATTTTAAGAAGCCCATTTTTCAGACATTAAAATGCGGATAGAAATAATCATTTAGATGCAAGATTTCGTATTCCCCATTTAGCTAGCATGTTACAACAACAACTGTCAACAACTAAAGTCAACAGCAACGGTCTTGTTTTCACCTGCCTTGCCTTGTTAAATATACCTATTCAAAATGTTTCAAATTGATGTTATTTCAAGTTAAACAAATATCAACTTTATTCAAATTGTAATTAAGTTGATTTCAGAGTAACTAGCATTATTAAAAAAAGTTATAAAAATGTTTGAAGCTGCAACGTAACCTGAACTTTATAGTGTAGGAATTAAAGTTATTTCTCCATAAACTCATATTTGTTTACAGTTTTGGCAAATAAATCGCGAATGCAGATTACATCATTTACTATTCTTCCAGGTGTGCCACGAGATGACCGTAATCTCAACTACTTGGACGCAAACTTCGCGACTGAACTGGGCACGTCCTTGAAGAACATCATCAGCGGGATCATTAATGATGAAAAAGGAGGTAAGATTCATTTACAGGCAAAGGAAATACGTGATTTCATTCAAAGTCAAATCATTTATAACAAATAGGCCATTAAAATGCACTGTAGCGGTGTCCACAACGCCACATGCAAACCACGCGTCATATTGGCGTCACGCAAAATCCTGCATCTCGCAAGCAGAGTTTACCGCGCAATAGCATATATACAACAGCCCGACTTGAATCGTCGGGCAGTTGCCCGCCAGACACAACACCCGTCTGGTCGGAGGGTCCTCCCTTTTCTATGAAGTATGAGTGAAGTTTACACCCTGGTCCTCATGCCTCTATAGCACTTTTGAATTGTCAACATTTGCAAAAAAAAAAAAATGAATTGATTCTTTGAGCTCCTCTCCAAAAGATAGTTTCGTATGGATGGAGAAGAACGGGCTAGAAATTCTTTTAAAATGTTTAACACTATTTTGTACTAGCTGCGCTCCGCGGTTTCACCCACATAAGTTTCGATCCTGTGGGAATATCGGGATAAAAAGTATCCTATGTTTAAATTACATCCAAATCCGTTCAATAGTTTTTGCGTGAAAGAGTAACAAACGTCCATCCATCCATCCATACAAACTTTCGCGTTTATAATATTATTAGTAGGATACCTACATTCATTATGCGAAGAATGCTGAATGCTGAATGCTAGAATTCTAGAATAGTAAACAATGCCAGATAAATTAATTATTTTGATAGATACATTACATAGTGCTCACATCATTATTTACAAACATTGCAATCATAGACCATTTTTTCTAACAGAATGTAGAATTAGTGGCATAAAAATAATAAAATACTGGGTCCTCACCAGTACAGTATTTTATTATTTTTCAACAATGGCTTTTAGACAACAGTGACTGCCTCACTGCTGACTAAGGGCCTCGCCCACAATTTTTTTTTCCAGCAATTGCGTTTAGCATCAACTGTAGTTGTCCCATTTCAGACTAAAATGCTTCACCCAGTATTTTGTTATTTTTTGGCTAAATAATACAAAACTCTAGCCCATCTTTGTTCACTGCTCGATATTTTTCAGGAGAATCCGGTGGTGACGGTGATGCTATCAAGGATATAAAGAGTAAAGCAATGAAGGCCCAAGTGAAGTCCATAAGACATCGAGTTGCCGTCAACAATAAGTATGTATTGCTTTTAAAAAAATAGTTTTTTGGTGGGTAGGTACATGTGAAACGAGAATTTTACGAAGCCGAGAGTCACTTGTTCTTTCCGTTATTATGATATTTTTTATGTACTGGACCATACCCGGGAACCATCTGGTTTCGGAGATACTGGTGCCGATTCCCTTGTTCACAAACTAAACTAAATTTAAGTTCAATGCATCTTCTTCTTTCTATTTCATTAAGAAAAGGACAGAAGATAAATATTAGTTTAGTCCTGTCAAATTAGTCAGCGCCTGACGTAAATTGACGTATTTTTAGTAGCCATGTTTTTAATCACGTCTAAACTGTCTATGGAGTATCTTAATTTGACAGGACTAAACTAATATTTATCTTCTGTCCTTTTCTTAATGAAATAGAAAGAAAAAGATGCACTGAGCTTAAATTTAGTTTAGTTTGTGAACAAGGGAATCGGCACCAATATCTCTTGCGAACCTGGCTAATCTCCGTTGAGATTGGCCCCTGTGACCGAAATCGGTCAGGGGGAGTATTATATTAATATTTATTTTTCTATGCCTGTATAATATTAAACATTTTACCTAAATTAAAAAGCTAAAACAATATTCAAACCTCCACAGATCAAAATCCAGGACTCCCACGCCTAGTACATCCAAAGAACATCCAACCATAGCCAACAACAACAGAGGCAAAAAACGTAGAAGAAGAGCATCCGCTTCCTCGTCTGACAGCGATTATACCGCGAAAGGCTCCGACTTCGGGACTGCAGACGAGTTGGGGAGTGACGAAGACCTGGACCTGACGAAATTCAATAAAACAAATTCCCGAGATGACATGGATCATGAATTTGACACTTTAGATGCTTTAAGAGGAGAAGTCAGCCATCCTTATGAGATAGAATTTATTGATGAACTGAACCGGCCGTCGACGTCGGGGCTGAATTCAACGTCGACGTCAACTATCGATACTAAAAAGAGGGATTTGAAGAAGACATTAGTGAAATCTAGGTTTAAAAGAATGGGTATTTTACCTGTGGCTAATTTTCACACTAACTGATCCAGGCTTTGTCGGTCCAAGCAGGGATAGGTTAGGAATAGAATAATTTACGGTTCTCACTTGGCGGTCAGGCCCCGACTTGGTCACTCAGGGCCGCACTTGACATTATAGATCCCATCTTTTTCTCGTATCGGAGAGGCTCGTGGCTAAGTAATAACAGCCGCACGGGTCGATCGATCAGGTTAAGCTACGCTTGCCGCGGTTGGTCCGTGGATGGGTGACCATCTTCACATACCAAGACCCCTCTGTGCCTCGGAAAGCACATTGAGCCGTTGGTCCCGGCTGTCATTCGTGGATCTTTGACAGTCGTTACGGGTCGTCAGTAGCCCGAAAGTCTGACAACCAGTCTTACCAAGGGGTATCGTATTACCCAGTAACTGGGTTATGGAGGTCATATAGGCAGACGCTCCGTGTAAAATACTGGTATTCAGCTGCATCCTGTTAGACTGGAAACCGACCCCAACATAGGTTGGGAAAAGGCTAGGCAGATGAGTCTGGATTTGTGTTCAGTTTGTCGCAATAAGCTCGCCCCCTATTACATGGGGCTTAAACATAAATGTGAGTGTACTATAGGTACACTTCTGCCTAACCCTTGGGGGAAATAAGTCGTGATGTGATGCTATGTTATGGGATAGTATGTAAGAAAGTCTCCGTTACTTTATTTTTTGTAGGCAATTTTATTGAGTTGTTGTGTTCGACCGCTAGAGGCGCTGTTTTCACTTCGTTGTAGATTCCAACACTCCCAATATTTTTTATATTGTTCTTTTTATACATTTCGCACAATTAATTCATGTTTTCTGTGATAATAATTAAGTGTCTTTATTATATTAATTGTAGAACTTATAAAGTGTAAAACAGGGTTATCTATATGTGTAATGTAATAAATAAACATTTGGAAGTAAACTATTGTACTTTATTGTTTTCTTTACTTTCTGAGGGTATTTTTAAAAGTAGTGAATCTTCGACTACCCTCGGAAATACGAAGTTGACTGAAGTTCACAGGCGTTCCAGCTTCAGTTACTAGCTACTGCACCGTACTCACAACCTAGGACTGCTTCTGAGAGTTCGCCTCTTTCACAACAATAAAAAACATTAGGTACTCCCTTTTGAGCTCCGCCACAGTCGGGGAAAGCTTGACCTTTGTATTGGCAAAATTACAAGAAAACAAACGAAAACGCGGAACTAACGACACCGACTTCCGAAATTGAAGTTATTTTTCACTTCGTAGTGTCTTTTTCTTAGAAATCGGTTTTTTTTTTTGTAAAAAAAGTTTTCGTTTTTCACTTTTTAGTTGTAGTTGTAACCTCATCATCATCATCATCATATCAGCCGCACGACACCCACTGCTGGGTATAGGCCTCCCCTAAGGATCTCCACGACGATCGGTCCTGCGCTGCCTGCATCCACTGGCTTCCCGCGACCTTCACCAGATCGTCGGTCCACCTTGTCGGGGGCTACCCACTGAGGTTGTAACCTACCCCACACAAATTCATATAACACTACTTGCTATGTAAATATAAGTGACAGCAAATTATTAAAACATCATCAATTTAAGCTCACACAGTAGTCGTCAAACACTATTTTATATAAATATGGATTAATTTCAGTGATGATTATCTACACAAACAGCGCTAAAAACATTGTAAAGTTTATTCTGAATTTCATCATATACTCTATCCAATGCTGTGCAAGGACAAAGATAATTAATTTACTGGTATTGAATACGTAACCAAGTCCATAAACTACGTGGTAAAAATTCGTATTATTGAAGCTAACTTAAAAACTACCAAGCAAAGTTAATAAAATTTATAGGGACCACCCCTGAGGCATACTTTATCCATAAACAAAAGAATTTTGCAAATCGGCTCATAAATAACAGAGTTCTGAGGTAACAAACATTATTAAAAAAATATAACCAAATTGAGCCCTTCTCCTTCGTCAGCTATAAAATAAATGTTATCACCGATTGCGAGAAGCACAAAACTGCACAATAATTGCGTAACACACAATCACAATCTGAATCATTTTAATTTAAAGGATATTGCTAATACATTGCTTCATATGTTCGAAAAATTTGTCCGCTCGACAATGTAAATAACGCAATGAATGTTGTTGCACTGTCAAAATGTAAGCCATTGCTACTGTTAGTGTGTAACGCAATTATCCAGCCGGTCGAAGTGGCGGTGCTGTGTGTACGAACGCCAGCACATCAAGTACAACTACAATCTGTCAAATTTCTTTAATAGATTTTCAACTTTATCGTTAAAGCATTAAGGTTCAAGGTTGATTGGGAAAATTTGACAGTTTCGGGGAGCTTGACCTGCTGGCGTCTGTACATGTGCATTTGGAACATACTGTGTGTGGATATAGGCTAATAGGCCTCACTCAATAGCGAGGCCTATGTCCAGCAGTGGACGTGTTACGGCTAAAATGATGATCATGAAAAGACATGTTATACACGACATTTCTTTATTGATATCTAACAATTAGGTACATTATATATTCACTATACAATTTAATATCGTATTCTTCGTAGGACACTTTGTTTGAACTTCATTTCTTAGGCCAATACAAATAAAAGGTTATGATAAACCAGAAGATATGCTGGTTACAATATACAGGGTTGCAGGGACATCCACGCGCAAACTGGAACCATGAAATCAGCACATAAGCAAGCGTAGACATTTTTCGTCGGTTATCAAAAAACAATCGGCTTTTTCATAGAAAAGTGCAATACCTACTATGCGGTCAAAATGTATGGAAAAGCATTTTTTTTTTAAATAACCTGCAAAAAAGTTCCACGCAGAGGGGTTCAGAATCATATACTGAATCCACACGTTTACAGGTTACGCGTCAATGCCCCTGCCGCCCTGTATTGAAAATTAATTCACATTGTTTTAAATTCATAGTCAAAACGCTGATTCTTACGGGCAAGTTAAGCAAATAAATAACTTAAAAAATATACAAAAATACGTAGCATATTAGGCCTTAAATAAAGTATTGTTATTATATTAAATGTTCTGTAAATTATAGTATTGATATAATGTAAATTAAGACAATACATATTTTATTTTTATAGTAAACGGAGAGTTGGGCGCCAGTTACGTTGTTGAATATTTCAACAATAGAACTTGAATTTAGAAGCTATGGTTTCTTCCTAGAGGAGCGGAGGCCGTTACAAAGCGTCCGCAATTTACCGGCGCATGACGTCACTGAAACTTTATGAAAATAAGTTGTTATAAACGAGAGCGTTTTTTGAGTGTTTTTTTTTTTGCTTAGCAAATGGGAACATTTGGGGCTGATTAGGCTGTTTTTTGACACCGACAAAAAACAGCCTAATCAGCCCCAAATGTTCAAACAACCACATCACACAAGTGAAACCCGTTTGTTATTATTTTCATGACAGCCGTCACTGCGACCGTTATGTGGCGGCGTCTCTCCAGGAAACCGTAGCTTTACGGTGTTGAATATTTCAACAATACAACTTTAATGTTACAGGCATTCGCAAACCAATAAAATTACGCGCCCTAGAACCATTGCTGATCATGTCCGGAAAAACTTATACAAAAATAATGAATTATTGCAACACAATTCTCCAAAATAAATCGAAAAATGTTAGATCCACACAGTTGAAGGCTTTTTGGACTTCGGGGCATAAGGCCTCAAGTTCCCAAGGGCAGGGTTACCATCTTCCTGGAGCATGTCAATATTAGACGAATAATGTCAAGCGATTTTGAACCATATGCGGATAAAACCGAAGAGTGCTTTTAAACTTACAACTTCTGTCACGAAACTCGTAGTGCGAGGAAACGGTGACACTTTTGGTTCGTATGGAAAGTGCTGACAATGACGCCTCTAGCAGCAGCCTCCGAGGCTTCTCCGTGTTCTGAGGACCTCCGCAGAACACGGAATAATATGTACAGTTTTCCCGCCCCTTGACAGGACACCGAGCCCAGATGGCCCACAGTCCGTAAACCTAAGGTTTTCTAAGACTGCAGTGGCCGTCACATAACGTCCGCAATTTACCATCGCGCCATCGCTGAAACGTTATTTATAAAAGTAAGTTGGTGTCACAAAACGGCCATCATTTTCATGACGGCCGTTTTGTGGCGGCCACCGTTTTCTGGGAAACCGTAGGTTTAGCCAGCCCACCCTGATATGTGTGGATGTTCTATCTATAGGTAGTCACGTATCCCGGGTGTAATTATCTAAAGTCGTCCTATATTGTAAAACTAGACTATCACAATGATCAACAATCACTAACGCATATATGTAACACCTATCTGATTCTATTCGTCACTTCAAACGACGAAAAGCAAAGGCTACGTGCTTCCATTTTTTTTTTTTCTAGAATAGATATTAAGATGCAGTACCTTTGTACTCATATTTTAAATATGTCATATCCCTATGTATTTTACTGTGTGTACAGACGCCAGCAGGTCAAGCTACCCGAAACTGTCAAATTTTCCCAATCAACCTTGAACCTCAATGTTTAAGCAATAAAGTCCAAAATATATTAAAGAAATTTGACAGATTGTAGTAACTTGATGTGCTGGCGTCCGTACATAAATAATAAAATAAATAAATAAGATGAAATCTTGGTGAAATTGATATCTCCACAGTGAGTCCAACTTCTCTTGACCTGTAAAAATCTCACCATGAAAACTTGGGTGAAGTGAGCTGTCATTAGTGTCAATCCCTAGCATGTGGAATGACAGTTCACTTCACCCACGTTTTCACGGTGAGATTTTTAGAGGATAGAGTTCTTGGTCTTGCTGCAATTATCTATCAAAACTGTTTAAGTAGGTATATCTTTATGAGTTCCCCCTAATAATATAGAATTTGTTTAATTTTCTGCTCTACTACCTATTTATTTTATTTATTGGGGATGGCGCAACATGTCTTATTCTTCCATACTTCTCTATTAGTCGTCATCTCGGTAGTCACCCCCTTTTTAGCCATATCATCTTTCACAAAGTCTACCAGTCGTTTCTTAGGAGGAAGACCAGAGGAGGAGAGAGTAGGGGAAGACCCCTACTCTCTCCTCCTCTGGTCTTCAATTTTTTAAGAAAAATATGTTATTTTGTGGAGGATTCGACAAAAATAATAGACTCATCTGTTTGCGAACTAAACATTTATGAAATTAATAAAGTTGATTTCAAAACTAGTTTCCGTACTCGTAGCCTTTGCCTAGCGCCGTTTAATTTAGCATTTTGCTAAACTCATGTACACAAACGTATATTAATTTGTTATACATATATTTTTATTGCATATAGGTGAAATGGTATCTAATATGATGATGTACTATCGCCAAAATCTATATCTGACCACCGTAACGACTATTCTTGCTTGCAGCGCATATTATTAGTCGACCTAAAAAGTATCCTCTTTTGTTTTACTTACGGACGCAGCTGTGGTCATCATGTGCACGGGATATTGTTTTCAAAATGGTCAAATGTAGGTTTTGGCGGTACTACGTAGCACATTCAAATTTGAAAACGCAATGGAATGATTTTAAATGCATTCAGTTACTTTAAACGCATTTTGATAATTTTCGTATCTTATAAATTGGCGATTTTAACGACAGTCGGAACTCTAAAAACATCTAGGCCGTCAAGGTATGCTGGAGAATCTGCTATTTTTTTATGATCGTAATTATTTCATAGAGATTTACTAGCGTATAGCCCTCCTGTAAGTTCAGTTGGGTTTGATGCTGCTCTGAAATATAACGCTTTTTATTCCGAGATCTATTCTATATATACAAGGTCAAATTAAATTAGCTAGGAAAACTTCGCCGATGTAATGAGTATTATATCGATATCTTAAAACGATTAAACAAAAAATGAATTCATAATCAGCCTATAATGTTCCCACTGCTGGGACACAAGCCTCCTCTCGGTGAGAGAAAAAAAAATTAATTTGATGGTTTTTTTGTGGGGTTACCGACCGCAATTGTCGTAGTCACTTCAAATATTAGTTTAAAAATCAGCTTTTTATTGTGTAAACTTCAGACGTTATACCCGTCGACGACGATGTGTATTATTATTATGTATTATTATCTCAACTCAACATAACTAAAGTAAAACAGATTTTCTCGACTCATACTTTAAGTAACAAAACACCCAGCAGTCGTTGAATCCCAAAAAAAAACATCGTTTTCATTTTATAGTTGTTAGATATCGATCCATCACATCTGTATAGTTTCGCTAGCTAATTTAATATGACCCTGTTTTCTTGATTTGTTAGCCCACAAGACGGTGGCACCTTTTTCTCTGTATCATTAAGAATAATCGTAAGTTTTAGTGGGTTCGTCCTTCCGAAGTATTCAAGATGATTGCGAAACCTACACAAGTTACTGAGATCGCTATTCCAAGATTTCATAAAATATTATTCTACATTTCCACTCGCATTCGAGAACCGCCGATCGATTCTACAAAAATCTCCCCGTGAAAAGTTAGATGAAGTGAGCTTAGAGTGAGCTGTCAATAGTGTCAAACCCAAGCATCAGATGACAGCTCACTTCGCCTAAGTCATCACGGTGAGATTTTTACAGAATAGACCGGCAGGTGAGTATAGACTAAAGCATTTACCTGTAACAGAACATCGAGCATTTGCCGTTTTATAATTTTATCGAACCGCACTTCGAACATGTATTGTTACAACCTGATTTTAAAAACCAACGAGCGTATTGGAGTTACACTTTATCGAGCAAAGGCACGCACAATCATCAACAATGAATGCAAGGTAGTAAGAAATGTTACAGGTAAATGCTCACAAGCCGTGAGCATTACGTCGAGCATTCGCAGAAACGTTACATTACATGGAAATGCTCGGGAGAATGCGCTAGTGTACTAGTGCACCTTTCGAGAACCACACAACGATATTCATATACAACCTCTTTCAAACTACTTCGAGCGCTAAATTCGAAGAAGAATAAATTACGTATAACAACAAATTACACGATCTTATTTCAAATTTGACAGGACTTCGTTTAACCTGCGTCCTTGCAGCTCAAAGACCACGTAAGAAGCTGAAAAAGGTAATTATTTAACAATTATCATTTCGTTCTACTATCGCTAATTCGTCGTCTTCACCGGAAGTGTTCGTTTTGGCGTCAAAATGCAAATTGGCTTCGGAGGAGCCGTTACTTGATTCGTGGGATCTCGGGCTTGCGCTCGTCTTCCTAACGTAAAGTATATTTGAGTCTAGTCTGTTATGGTCGCTAAAATAAGCGCTCCCGTCCGATATTCGGTTCAGTTTGTGTATCTGTTCTCTTAATTCGCACACTTGGCTATACAACTTTTTATTCTCCCTGAGTATTGCTATATTTTCCGTTTCCAGCAACTCCCGTTTGCTCCATTGTATTGTGTTTTCCGATTTCAGCCTCTCTATCTCCATTTTTTGTTCAGCGATCTTTTCTTCTAAGACTTGTTTGGCTGCTATTTCGTCTTGCAGCTCGTTTTGGAGCCTCTCGACTTCACTATGACTGGAGTCAGTAGATCCTAAGGTTCTGTCGCTGTGAGTTACTTCCAATTTAATGTTGTGAAGTTCTGCGGTTAAGTTTTCGATTTTGGCTTGAAGGAATGCTTTCTCGTCCTTCTCGCTTTGAAGGATCTTACTCGTTTCGTCTAGCCGCAGTCTTAGCTCACTCAGTTTATTAGCGAGGACATTGTCTACGTTTGAGAATTTGTGCGAGTCTAAGGAGGCTCTCTGTCGCATCGAAGGTTCATTGGGCGATAGGTATCCTACATTCTTCCGCCTCAACTCTACGCCGTCTTCAGTCGTGAGATCGCCAGCTAGTATCCTGCTCTCTCCTATAGTTAAAAGCTTTTCGTTGTCTCTTTTCAGTTCGATCAACTGTTGTTCTAGGTCATTCTTTTCTGTTTTGGAGGTCGACAGCTCTTTCGAGAGTGTGTCAACTTTGTTTTTCAGTTGTTTTGATTCCTCTCGTGCCTTATTTCGTTCGTTGCGGACTTTGCTCCACTTCTCGCGCCAGTTGGCCGTGCAGTCAGACCACCAGCGCATGGTTTTCTCCATCTGCGTGGCCCTAGCTCTTGCTTCGTCGAGTTCTCGTTGATAGAGGGCCTCTTTGGCCTCCCAGTCCGTGTTTGTGTATCGCATAGCGGGTCCATCGTGGTCTCTGCTCCGCCGGTGACTGCCTCCGTGCGAGCTTTGAGCCATTTTTCATTTGATCTGAGGAATAGAGAAGATTTAGACTAAATAGTATGATAGGGAGAACACAAAAACTAAGTCTCCAGCAGCAAACCCTCATTTCCTCTCAATTTTCACACACTTCCAGCACTATGGCCTGCGAGCTGCCCCCGTGCCAGCCGTGCCCCCCACCCCCCTACCCGCCATGCCCGCAAATTTGCCCGCCGCCCGCGGACCTACCGCCCTGCCGCAGCAAGCCGATCATGCGAGGGTTGCACTGGGCGCAAACTAAACGCAAGTTGGCCCAGGCGATCGTTCTTTCTATGGTCGCCGGTGCAGCCGTCTATGTCATGGGATTGCAGAGAAAGGCGGCCTACGTAGAATATTATAAGTAAGTTTGTTTGAATTTTTTAGGGTGTTGCTTTTTGACTGGTACAAGAGTTCGGAGATTGGCACAACCCACGAGGTTTACCAACCTGCACTGTGCCTGCATGATGTATTACGGAACACTCCCCCTTACAGAGAGGAGGCCTGAATCCTAGCGGTGGGATCATTATAGGTGACTGAGCAATTTATGCCCAGCATGATAAAGATGGACTATAAAAATTACTTAATTTAATGCCAAACTCAAGCATTGTATTTTTATCTCACGAAGCGATGCGTGAGACACGGGTGAAGTCAGAGGTGTGTGGGTGTTATGTGCTGACTTGTGCTGACGCTACTCGTCTTCACACACAGATTCTCAGCGTGTTTGTACACTTGGTTACCACAAGTAAAGGGCGAGTCACTTCGTGAAAAAATACTGTAATTTAATTAGATTGTCTGTTGTTATTACAGACTCCCAATCTTGGTGGTTTACAGTCAGTTGGCAATTATTTTTGTTGATTGGTTTTTCAGAAACTGGTAGTTGTCATCAACTAACATTAAAAATGTGAAAGTTTAGATGTTTGTACTCAATAACTGCCAAATGGATTTGGCACACAGATAGTTTATAACCTGGATTACACAGAGCAATACTTTCTATCCTGTACATTCCTGTCAGATAATTTTTTGACATACACACTGCCGGGCCCATGCCGAGAGTGTGAATGTGTTGTCCTTGGGGTCAGCACTCTTCTTTCCTCAAATGTCAACCAGCATGCTATCATTCACTCTTTTCTTCCATATTATCCCTCTCACTCACACTATCTATCCATCTTTTCTTTGGTCTGGTAACAATTAATGTATGTAACAGATTATTTATCAGATAGTTTGCAAGTCAAATCCGTATTGTTGGATTAAAATGATTTGCATACTCATGTATAAATGGACCGTCATTCATTTGAAATGACTGATCAGTGTTTTTGAACTGATTTTTATCAGTTATTCACTTCCTGTTTCATTGACAGTTATTAGATTTACTGGGAAGTAACTGCGCCCAGCGGTTTCACCCGCATAAGTTTCAATACCATGATAATATCGGAATAAAAACTATACTATATATTATTTCTGTTTATATACCACCTGTGTTCCAAATTTCATCCAAATCCGTTCCGTTTTTGCGTGAAAGAGTAACAAACATCCATTGATCCAACCATACAAACTTTCACGTTTATAATATTAGTAGGATACCTACAACCATTTTATTTTTTTAAATTCTATTTAGAAATTACTTTTGTGAAAAAAAAAATAAGTGACTATTTATGGTGGTCAATTTGTAATAAAATAATCACATCTTTTGGCTGGTAACCGAATGGGTATTAGGACTTTGTAATGTCATGGTAAGCATCTCAGTCCGGTGAAACAGTTTTTTAGTGGTTGCTAGCAAAGTGTGGTTGCCAAGCAAAGTGTTAAGATAGATTTGTAAACTGAACTTTTACATTACTTTTTGTAGAACTAGACTAGGAACACTGGCCACTAATTAAGGTAAAACATGCTGTTACTATTTTTTTTAAGATTCCGTTTTTAAAATTCGTCTTGGTTGTAGGGTAGGGTGAATCTCTTTTTTTTTTAAATAGAAACAGCTTGTTTAAAAACAATCTTTTATTAGTTATGATTCACCTAATTTCACAAATTTTCTCTAGGGAATGATTTTTGCTCCACTTAATAATTTACTAAAATTATCATGTCAGCACTCTCTTTCTCTATAAAAAAGAAGTAAAACATAATTGATTGGACTCAATTCGAAAATCGCAATCTTAAATCTATGCCTAGAGAAAGTATTGGTGATATTTTGATGACCTTAAGCATTTGACACACTGTTATTATTAAAGTACCGACATAATTTAATACACGATACTTACAGTAAAGTTCTCATAACAAAAGTTAAATAAATACAGCTAATACCAATGTTACAATACTTACATTCATAGGCTGTTCGTGAGATTGTGACTAAGTCAACAAAACACTGGCAGTTTTGTTTATTTATCGACGAAAAATAAGTATTGCACTAAGATTTTTGAAGTAGGCGTTTAATTGGGGCACCATTTAACACATGTCATTAATTGTAAAAGAATATTTTCTAATATTTACTCCAAACAAAATAATAGACATCACATACACTGATCGTTTCATTCATTTTCTTTCATTTACTTTTTTTTTTCTTTGCGGGATTTATGGGGTTGCTAGCATCATACAAATAATTTTAATAAAATGATTGACATGTGTAATACCTGCAACCTTTAGTCGATTTCTACATACTAAATTAGATTCAAATTTGTGTTATTTTATATTTTCAGGAGAGGCTGTTTTGAGGATTGGGCTGATGAAATGGCCAGAAAAGGACTGTTTCAATCGGTACCAAAGGAGTCTTTGGTAGATTTTGAAAAAAAATAAGGATAGGAACTTACAAAGTATTTTAGTTATTTCATTAACAAATGTTAATTATTGAAGTCCTCTTAATGAGTTTCGTAACATGACCATTATTTATATTGTAAAACATTGTGTGATACGGAGACTTCGATGTTGAATAAAAGTTTTTTTTATTAAAAACAGTTTTATAGCTCACCACGTCACACCACCACATCAGATAACTCAGATCAGCGGGGTAATTGCGTAACACACTATCGGTAGGAATGGCTTTCATTTTGACTGTTCAACAACATTCATTGCGTTATTTACGTTGATAAGCGGACAACTTTTCTAATCATATGAAGTATTAGCGATATGTTTCAAAATTATTCAGATTGTGATTGATAGTGTGTTTTTCAGAGATTGAAATTTACTTCACAGAACACTTACCCTTACTCACCGTATACAGTGGCTTGGAGTTGCTCTTTGCCTTGAGACGCATTGGCTTGCTTTCGGTAAAACGTTTAGCCTCTCTTCGCAAGAGTCGCAACTTTCTCAGGAGTCGAACTTTTATATAACATCCATACAAGTCTGCGCATGAGTTCAACTTTTATTTTTTATGTACAGACGCGAGCAGGTCAAACTACCCGAAACTGTCAAATTTTCCCAATCAATCTTGAACCTTAATGCTTTAGCGATAAAGTTGATAATCTATTAAAGAAATGTGACAGATTGTAGTAGCTTGATGTGCTGGCGTCTGTACTTTTAATTAGAATAGTGCTAACTATTTCAATACCTACCACCCAGCATGAAATGCATGATCAACAATATTTGAGGCCATGAAGATGTACACACGTATATTTAATTATAGCAGCTAGAAACGATCGCGAAAATCTTTGAGCTTATACACAAGCCCAGCACACTGGCGGACTAAGGGGAGGGCGGCAGGGGTGGCCCGCCCCGGGCCCCCGGTCCAGCGGGGGCCCCAAATCTTAAAAGTACTTTTTAATAAATCTCATACAAGGTAAAAATATAATATAGTAGTTCGAGTTGGAGGCCCCGTATGAACCTATGCAAAACATATTATGTCGGGTGCTAAAAATCTTCGAGCTCGCACTTTTATTCCTAAGATTTTTTGAAATGAATATGCTGGAAAAAAATATCGCTGCTTGCGAGGCCCATGATATGGACAGATAATTATTACGCACGTTATACTTTCTTTTTATTAGGCATTATCTAGAAATGCAAGTACCTACATAAACTGAAAAGACCGGGGTTGGGGGTTGGGGGGGGCTCATTTAGTTTTACCAACCCGGGTCCCCGACAGGCTTAGTCCGCCACTGGCCCAGCAACACTCTTGTTCAGCAGATGAAGCTTACTGGACTTGAAAGGACTTTACCTATCCTGCTTGGAGGTACACTGCACTTAAATTCATAATCGTGCATCACACACTGGACGTCCCGATAGTTGACCAGCGAGGTAGCGAATTGACCCCTTGACAATGAAAGGGAGATGCTTATTTCTAAGGCACACAGTCAGCAAATGATTATGGGAAATATTTCCAATCCCCTAGTGCACTATTCACCACTCTTGGCAGAGAAATTGACCAGGGCAAAGCAATACATCAGTAAAACTACCCTGCCTCTTTGGTCACGCGGACTCACGCGCGTCAACCAAGACTACTAATTTTAGTAGTAAAAATAAATCGATTGAAAAAAAAAAATACTAAGCGATAGGCAGGATAGGGTATTGATTAGTTGTACTCAAAAGTTAAAGTTACTCAATAATAAAAATAAAATAAACTTTCCTGTGATGCAGGAGTTAAAATTTACAACAGGAAGTGATTCGTTTCATTATTTTGCATGGCGGCAGCCAATCAACGTGCTGTGAATTATTATAAAAACATGGAGATAACACCATCAACCAATCAAAGATAGCCTTCAGTGGAGCATGAAAGGCTGATGACATGACTTTGATACAGCGCTGAAAATTCAAAAATAATCCACATAATATTAAAATTACACACCTAATTAAAAGTTTGATATCCCTGGGATAATTTATGAATAACTTTGCGTATTTACAATTAAATATATTTTTTTAATCACTATTTTTTTTTATAAAAAGTGAGAAAAACATACGCTTGTCTAAAGCTACGTCACGTATGTTTGTCTACTGCGAGTCAGTGCGCATGTCAAGTTGAAAATTGCAAATGGCGGCCGTTGTTATTGTTCGTACCGAATTAACTATTTGTAAATTATATACCAATCTTTTTAGCGATTTTTCTAATGGACTGTTATATTGATGCGATGCTTTAACTTCTCATAATTCGGCGCGACACGTTTTATGTACGTTTTTAAGTGTTTTTAGTGTTTTTTTGCTATTTTATGTGTGTCATGCAAATGGGGTAAGCTGGAATTATCGGATGTCGCTTAGGTTGTTTTGGATAGTTTCAATAAGAAAATGGAGTGAAGTTCTGTGAACTAAAGTGTTAAAATGGAAACTGCATAAAGTTTTTCAACTATCGCTCTAGTATTAGAGTGTAGCGAGAGACGGGAGCGGCTGTAATTTACGAATGTTCCATGCTGTGACTGTTCTCCCCGTACATTTCAAAATGGCTGCTGCTCTTCACGATATATGAGCTTTGCGTCACTGGAATATAATTCAGTGGATTCGATTCGTGATGATATTGTAGTGATTCTAGTCGTGTGATCGTCTGTGAAAAAGCGAAAATAAGCCCCGGACGGTTTCCCGGGTGCACCAGAACCGGGACAGTAGTGGTGTGTCATATGTTTTTGGTGTAGAGTGGACACTGGCCATAGGACCGATATTGCTTTGCGTCCGAGCCGGACGGTAATGTTGCGCTTGATTTTCCATCATGATTTGGGACACAAGGGAATAGAAATTGTGTGGAATTGAGCGGAATGTGACATTGTATGAGAGGTGAGTGTATTTTTTAGTTTATTTACATTCCGCGGGGTGTTGGGTTGTGCGATGTTCATTACAAAATGGACACATTGGTGGGTGACAGGACGTCGGACCGCCGGCGAAGACATGCCCCGCGCGGCACCCGCCTGAAAGCGGCGATTACTGCCGAAAAACTTCGCATTAGTGTCACAGTGGTACATTTTGTAAAGTTGTGTAACATGCCGCCGTGTTGTCGATACGCAGTCGTGCTAGCACGCACGCCGAGTGGGATGCTCTCTGAAGGATATTCAGCTGTAGGTGTTACCAAATTTGCTGTTACAGGTGTCGTATTTTCGTCCTATTACCTGTTTAGTGTTTGCAAATAGTGCAAACTGTCAAATATGTGTTAAGGTTAATAGTTCAGTAATGCATTCCACAACAAAACAACTTTGCATAAAAGTTTTCAATTTAATTCTATACTTTTATAGAGTGATATCCTATCTGCTGAAGGGACAATGAGTACTAAAATTCACAAACTATCAACTAAATAGGACCATAGACAAAACACATAACCTATTTGTATAACACATGATGGATTAGATTAATTGATGGAGATACACAACCTTCTTGGTTTATATTTATTGCTTGACTTGGAATTATTAGTGTATAGGAAGTGTGATGATTATATTTAACACATACTTTACCTGGTTTAGAACTGATAATATGAAAAATGATGAAAAACCTAACATTGTTTCAGATTTTATTAAAACAGAACTACCCCATAACAGTATTCCCCAACTTTCTTAATGACTTCAAATGAATTGTGAAATTACTTTTTTTGTGTATTCAGTAAAGTTAAACACTGCACCTGATCAGAATGATCTAGCATTTACATTTTACATAATGTTTTTTTTTTAAACGATATAAAACTTTGTTAATATAATTTTTGTTCAGAATCATAAAATATTACATTACTTGGTAAATTACAATAACAATCTAGATGAAGTCAACATTTCCAATCTGACTATACTTAATAAGAAATGATGAAACAAACTGGGGGTCAAAGTCTCTTTTAAAGTCCAGACATAATCTTGGTCAGATCAAGTGAGGACCATGTAGATTAGTTATACTTCGCAACCATACTAAAGAATATGAAAATGATCAATTAAAATTTCAATAATATTAGAAGGATAATTAAACGAATAAGGACTATGGATTTGCATTGAACCACATCCGATAATTTCAGGAAGTTGGTAGGGCTATCAATGTTTTGTGATAAGGTAAATGAGTACCTATCACGGATTCATGACTGAGGAATTACTCGTACCTAAAAATATTGTTACAATACTTTTTTTAAATATTTTATTTTTGTGGTGCAAACATGGCCTGACCAAGATTATGTCTGTACCAGTCAAATCTGTTGTTTCTTCTTCAAAAGACCATTTCAGACACCAATCCACATGGTCTGGCCAAGATTATGACTGGACTTTAAAAGAGACTGGTGACCTCCGAGTTTGTTTCAGCCTTTCTTCTTAGATTAGTCAGATAGGAAACACCAAACTCTTCTAGTTTTAAAATAGAATTTAATTTTGATGCGTAAAAGTGTTTTTTTTTTTAACCAATTTAGGGCTGATTTTTCCAACCCCTGATAATGTTATTGGCGGAATAATTTTTAATTTTTGACAGTTCTTCCATACAAAAACTATCAAACATCAAATTTATTCCATGAATAAAAAATTATGTTGATTGAAAAATAGCCCTTACAGAAATAAGTATCATTTATGATACTTGGATTTGTTTATTATTTTATGGTGAAGTCTTCACTATTTGTCTAGATAGTTTCATGGTCTTGTGGTTTCACTAAAACTTAATTTATGAGTTTAGCAGTATTTTGTTATGTAATCTAATTTGTTTTGTTATCATTATGAATTTGAAATGCTTTTTTTTTTTTCATTTTGTATATCAATAAGTATTGGCTCACTCCCACTCCAATTACACAGACCTTGATAACTGTTAGACTGCCTACCAGGGGGTAGGCATAATTCAAGGAATACAAGTGTATGTTTTTTCTACTACTCTTTTTAAAATGCCTCAGTATTAGGTAACAACACTCCTTATAAATATTTTATAATCATAAATTAAAAGAAAAAAACATGTGTTTTGCTTTTAATTTTTGCCAAAGGTCTTCCCATATTTTGTTTATATGCATACATGTCTGTTTGATGCCTACAAATCAGTAAAACACAAAATTTCTCTCAAACACAATTTGTAATCATAGAGGTCAGTGGTTTCCTCAAATAAGGGTTAGGTTGCACTGTAATTAGATAAGGCGACTATTAGTCAGTGTGTTTACTTTTTGTATGTAGTTATATTATTATTCCTATGAATACACACACAATACACTTTTCTTTTGTAATTATTTTGCAGAATATGTTTTGCGTCTTTTGGTCTGTTCTAGATAAATTTATTTTCTTCCCTTTCTCGTTGCAAAAGATTGATAAGGGTAATTATTTATGTTATTTTCTTTTAACCATGAATGACCAATATTTAACTATGAAATTAAACAAAAACAATTATATATATTTTGTCAGTTATTTTTTATAACACTATGATTTTAGATATACATATAGGTTTGTGATTTAAGAGTAAAAGTCATACCAGGCTTTTTGTTTTTAATCAGCAAGTGTGCCATAATGGATTTTTAAATCGATAATACACAATTTTATAAATAAAATGGTAATTTATACAGAAAATTATCGTATTCTTTATATTTATCAAGTTATCAATTTAAATGCATTTAAATCCTCTGCATTGTAGATCATTTTTTCAAAAAATATAATATTGTCGTTTAGAATTAATTAGGTATTTCTGAACTTTTCATTAATTAACTACCAATTTGACCTTGAAATCAGTTGACGTTCTAAACATAATTTTTGTATGAATTAAACCAAAATTAATATGCAGGGATAAGTAGCAGTCACCATCATTATAATAATGCACACTATCACAATAATTCCCCATTTTAATAATAATATTATATTCTTATCATCCTATGATGTAAAGTGTGATGTCATTCCCGTTTGATATAGTTTTAATTGGTTTAAAAATAATAACAATTTACAACTACTATAGATAACTTCAGATTGCTCTCTAGGAAAATGCCAGGATACCAAATAATTTTACTTAAAATATTTCCTGTTTGATAATTTTTTGTGAATTTTTTAGCCTGTCCTCAGTGTTTTTTTTTTTTAACTATTCATAAAAGTTTTTGTTTTTTATTTATGTATTTTTCTAACTAATCCAAATTAATATTATTTAAAGTACTAATAAATACCATGATTTTTTCAATGTTTTTGGGTCATTAAAAGAAAGTACAATTATCTAATTATGCTTTAAATAATATTAATTTGCGTAAAAGATATATTTATAATCAAAAATATATACATATGTCATAATTTTTTTGTAGGAAACGAAGTCATGATCAATTAATATTTGCTGATGAGTAATCTTTATAATTGATGGCACAGTTAATGACTGTTTTATAAAAAAACATAAACACAGGTGATTGATGAGGTTAATGTCCAAAAAGTTCCTATATTAAAATAAGGGGAAACTATTTAGCGACCACAGAAGAGTAAAGGAAAGTAGTTCAAGTTTGAACAAATCTGAAAATTAAATAATACACTTGCAACTTTCAATTTACATTTATTTAGTTACTAGCTTCAGCTCGCGACCGTCCGCGTGAAATCGCCTGCACGCGCTGTTACTGTGTTCTTTCTGACTGCAAGATGTTGTTCAAGAATTGGGCCTTCACATGCAAAAATTATTTTTCAAATCCAACTTTTTTTTTTTTTTAAAAACGTTGCCCCATGCTAGGAATTTCTCTTGTATCGTGGGTGCGTTTACAAACATTTAAACTCACATACACAAACAGCCAGACCCGGAACAACTACTTGTAGGTCATACAAATATTTGTTCCGTGCGGGAATCGAACCCGCGACACGCAGCGCAGCAGTCAACCGTTTAACCACTGCGCCAACCGTGCTGTCATCAACTGGTAGTTGGATGGCGTGCAATAGGTGAGGTCTATGTCCAGCAGTGGACTGCTATGGGCTAATGATGATGATGAACTGGTAGTCCCACAGATTAGCGAGGTCAAACAAACAAACAAACTCTTTAGCTTTGTTTTTAGTATAGACTCGAATAATGTTTTGTATTAGTTCTATTTTCATGATTCAATTGACAGGTATGACTAGTCAGATAGGAAACGCCGACCTCATCTAGTTTTAAAATATGATTGACATGTAAAAGTGTTTGTACAAACCTACTTACAAAATAAAATCATTTGTCATTTACACATGAAAACACTGATCTGCATTGCATGATATTCTTCTACAAAAAAGTTTATTCAAGTTAATCTACTGTTATTAGTAAACAGTAGAGTAAGTTGAATAAATTAAAGAAAGTATTCTTTAATTGTCATTGATAATATTGGGCTAAATTTCTCCTTTTTCAAATTGTCAGGTTTCTTTAATTGTTTAATAATTTCAGTAGTAAACTGTTTTAATCAAAAGTTATTTATTTAAATTAGGCTAAGAATCAGTCCCACAAAACGCCTGCCCTTGACCACTTCCTAGTGCTTTAGCTAGGAAGAAATGGCGCAATAATCTCCCAATAATATAATCGGCCTATAATGTTCCCACTGCTGGGACACAGGCCGTCTCTCGGTGAG